>CM076581.1:231382758-231982758 GCA_034641835.2 Pinus albicaulis | reverse complement strand
TGCACTGATTATGTTACTAAATGGGTAGAAGCTAAGCCATTACTTGTTGCTAATGAATCATCTGTAGTTACTTTTCTTTTTGAGGATATTTTTACTCGTTTTGGTGTCCCAAGGGAAATTGTTACATATCAAGGAGCTCAATTTACATCAAGGCTAGTGGAGCAAATGATGGAGAAGTACAAAATCAGACATAGAAAATCTACTCCTTATCATCCACAAGCAAATGGTCAAGTGGAATCTACTAATAAGGTCATTGAAGGAATCTTAACAAAGACTGTTCATTTACATAGAAGAGATTGGGTAGATAGGCTTCCTGAAGCCTTGTGGGCCTATAGAACTACATGGAGAAACACAACAAGCCATACTCCTTATGAGCTTGTTTATGGAAAGCAAGTTTTGTTTCCCATAGAGTTCCAAATTCAAACTTTCAAAATGGCAGTTCAGCTAGGACTTGATTTAATGGAGGCACAAAAGCATAGACTGGAGCAAATTAATGAATTGGATGAGATCAGACAAGATGCAGTTCAGAAAACAAGTCTAGTCCAACAACAAAGGGCTAGATGGCATGACAAGTACATCAAAGAGAAGAAATTCAAAGAAGGTGACTGGGCTCTCTTGTTTGATTCAAAATTCAAGGATTTCAAGGTAAATTTCAGACACATTGGCTTGGGCCATATGAAATTGTTGAAATTTTTGATAATGGGGCAGTAAAAATCAGAACTATAGATGAAGAAGAGGTCACTTTTCTTGTGAATGGTCATAGATTGAAGCTATATCACAAACCACTCTCAAGAGAATAATTTGTCAAGAAGTTCCAAGAAAGCAGTGATGTGAAGTTAATGAAGAAGAGTTTCTCTTCTTCATCAACTTGATTGAATTTTCTGAAGCATTTCTCTTTTGAAAAAATAAATAAATAAATAAATAAATAAAGGTATAAACATGAAAAGCAATCATTGATTGGCATGTTTATACAGAAAAGATAGGGTGAAAATCAGAGTTTCTCTGACACTCTAACTTTTCCATTTTGTTTTTGCAAGCAGCTGTTACAAAATCATAAGTTCAGATCCATAGTGCTTATGATCCATCTCATTTCATTTCACTCCATTCACTTATCCATCCATATTCCATTTCATTCATACTCTACTTCATTCCATGTTTCATTCATCTCATTCCATACTCCATCCATCTCATTTCCATGTTAAAATTTAAAGTTTGATGTCTTGCTGTAAATGAATAAAACATGTCAAGGATTGCAGGGCAGTTCTTATGTTCTTTCACTCCATTTCATAAACTGAATCCATTCCATTTCATCATCCACTTCATACATATCATGTCTCATCATCCATCTCCATTCATACCATATAACATTTCACCTATATTTCCAAACCACTCCATTCCATGATCAAAATGCTCTACAGGTACATTCTGCAGCTTAACAGACATTCTGCAGCTGTTCAGCCTTTCCGCAGCTAGCCAGACATTCCGCAGCTACAAATCCTGAAGGCATTAGTCAGCAGACATTAGAATTGAAACAAAATGATCCAGTGTATCCATGAATAAAAAGCATCAAGAAGGATTATGAAGACTCTTCCAAAGGAGAACAAAGAAGACAAAGACTACAAAAATCAAATGAAAAGCAGAGGTAACAAGTTTAGATTATAATGGAATTTCATAAAGTTTAGCATATTTTTAGTTATGAATTGTTCGAAAAGGTTGTTTTAATTATTTTTATTGATCATGACCAATAAACCCTCCACAAACTTTGGATTAAAATCTCTCATTTCAAATTCCATGCCCGACATCATTTAAGCGGTTCAAATGGTCGAAGTGTTTGAATTCTTCACGTAACCCAACCAAATCATTCAATGATGATTCTCTTTTCCGTTGTAAAAATCTCCGCCGTCTTTTCAATCATTAATTCGTTTCCTCCACCTCACTCCATTACCTCATTCCGTGACCACTGCCATCACTCCATTCTGTAGCCGGCATTTCATTCCGTAGACAGAGATATTCTTATCACCGAGAGCAGAGCAAAAGGATATTAGTTTGAATATCAAAGCATTATCATTGTAAACGCAGAGCAGAGCAAAAGGGTAAACTCAGAGGTATAGCAGCATGAGAATTTGAAGCCATTTGAATCCGTGGGCAGACAAAATATCACTGTGGGTAGAGATTGAGCATTATCATTATAAACACAGAGGTATAGCAGAGAAGAATTTGAAGTCATTTGTCACCGAGAGACGGAGGTATATCATTGAAGAATTTGAAGCCATTTGTTACCAAGAGACAGAGATATAACAGTATGGGAATTTGAAGCTATTTGCCACCGAGAGACAGAGGTATAGTAGTGTGGGAAATTTGAAGCCATTTGTCACTGTCAAACAGAGGCATATCAGTCCAAAGTTTCATTGTCAACCAGAGGTATATCAGCTCGAACTTTGAAGCTGTTGTCACTGTCAATCAGAGGTATGTCATTCCGAAATTTGAAGCCATTGTCATTAAGAACTTGAAGCCATTTCAATTCGAAGGTGAAAGTTATTGTTTCTGTGGGTAGAAGAGTGTTAATCTGAACATTGAAGAAGCAATTATGGGTTTCATTGTAAGAACTGAACCAATGGGTTCAAAATACTTAGAAGGCTACCCTCAATGTAAAGAAATGTTGCAACAGATAGGATGGCTTCAATTTTTGGATAAATTTAATGGCTTCCACAAGGAAGTCACTAAAACATTTGCAAGATAATTTCAAGGAACTGAAGTTGAAGTGGGAGATGTCAAAATTATTGTCACTGAAGTTTTCATTGCAGAAGCTACAGGGTTGCTCAGAAATGGAGAGAGATGGTTTAAAAACAGAGAATTCCACAATGAATCCTGGAAGCAAATTCTAAAATCACCAGGTATGGATGTCACTGTATTTAAGAAAGGAATTCCAAGTTCTGCATTGAAAAAATAAATGGAGAAACATACTACTTCTTCTGCAAAAATTTATTACATGTGAGGGTAGATATGGCACATTTTATGTCTACCACATTAGACTGATAATGCATTTTCTGGGGGAAGACTTAAACCTACCCTATTTCTTGCTTCAAAGCTTGAAAAAGATGGCTTCCTGTGTTCAAAGAAGGGTTCAATTTTTAGAGACAACTTTATATCATCATGGTTTGGTTAAAATTTTGATTGAACACCATTTAACCAAAACAAATGATACATGGGACAATTTCTTGATAAGAAATCATTTTGAAGAGCCAAAATAACCCTCACCGGAACCACAGCCTACAAGGAGAAGTAGAAAATGGAGAGCTTCAAAAGTTGAAATTGACAAAACAGTCCAAGAAAGTAGTGAGGAAATCATCTCAGAGAAGTTGACTCAAATCAAGAGACAACTTAAGAAAGAAAAAGTAATCAGAAAATCTGCCATGGAGAAAGGAGAGGGATCTTCTCAGCCTAGAAGAAGCCACAGACTAAAGGGAAAACTAAGGAAAACTCAAATAAAACAAACAGGGGTGATTAATATAGAAGATGAGGAAACATCCATTGAAGAAGATGTTGAAGAGGATTTTAATGAAGGAACCCCTGAAATTGACCCTGCTCAACAAGAAATTTATGACTATGTGGAAAATTTGGAAAGGAGAGCTTCAGAAAGCAGAGAGAGAACCCCTAGTCCTCCACTGTCTGAAATATATGTATTAAGAAGGGATAGGTATGAGTTGGAAATACTTAATAGACACATCAAAAATGAGAATGAAATTCTCAAAGATCAAGTCAAGCTCAAAACTGATATGAACTCAACCTTATCCCTACATATAGACAAAGTGGAAAAGACCAATGAAAAGTTGAAGAAAAGGAACAAGAAGCTAATCAGGGCACTCATCAACTTAAGGTTCAAACTTGTTATCAGAAAACCCAGAAGATCTTTAGCTTCCAGGCAAAGGAGAAGGAGAGGATTAGATGTTCTTGCAGAAGCCTCTGAGTTCATAGGATAATTTGCATGAGGACATGCAAGGAGACAGCAGTGGGGGTATGTTGAGCCTCAAAATTGTGCTTTCTTTCATCTTACTTTACCTCATTTTCCCTTGTCCATTGCTATCCTAGACCCAATTGATCAATGAATTTAGTTGAAATTACTTTTAGAATGATTTACATGACTGACTTGCTAAGTTTTGTGATTTTTGCCATTGTAAAGCATTTTGACCGGAACTAGCTGCAGAATGCAGACATTCCGTAGCTAACCGGCGATTCTGCAGCTGCCTTCACGTTTGGGTATGTTCCAGGTGGCCTCTCAAGAAAAACCGCATATGGGCATATTCCACGTCATGTCTACATGGTTCGTTGCTCACCATGAAGGAAGAAACGAATTCTGGGTATGGTTTTGGAACGTGGGAACACATTTAAGAAGACAGACTTCTAATAGGACTGTCTTAGTCCAGATGTCCATTTCCTTGTTACGCAACCACTTTAAGAGTCCTAATGTGATTCCGATAAGGAAAGACAATGTTCCTGAAATTGTTGCAAGTCTTGTTATTTACATTTTTTATATAAACACTTGGGAAACCGAGAGCTAGGCTAGATTTTGTTCTAGATTTTGCTTAGATTCTGTGCTACATTTCTGAAGACGCAGAGTGCTATGTTCAAGTTATTTCATCTTTAATGAAGCAGAAAGTGTTGTTTTGAAAGCGTTGATTTGATTTGGAGTTAAATTCCGTCAGGTGGTAGAGGGCCCCTGCCTCTTGCACAGATTTATTTGCGTAATTTAGATAAGTATTCTAGCTGCCTTTACGTTTTTGAATTTGAATTAGTAGTTGTTTTCATTAGCTACTGTGGTTATACTCATTCTAACTCTTCCAAAAGAAAAATCTCTTCCAAAAGATTATAATGATGAATGGGAAATGGCTATAGTATTGTAGGGTTTAATTGTAGTCTCTTTTATTCACCATCACAGTTATACTTATGATAAGCCCTCTTCCACAAGAAGAAACTCTTCCAAGAAATCTTTATACTGTCTTAAGCATGATTGTGATCTTGAACGTTTTAGTTGTGTGTTTTCACTAAGTACCATATTTATTCTTGCTCTTAAACGCTTGTCAAAAATATCATAATGATGGGTAGGAGATGGCTATGATATCTTAGTTTTTCATTGCTTTCAGTCTTTACATTTGCATTTGCACTCAATTACACAGTCAGGATTGTTCTAAAAACTCTTCCACAAGAAGGAACTCTTCCAAAATACCAATCATGATGGACAAACAGATTGTATAATTCCATAGAATAATGCATGATAGCCTAGTTAGGATGCTCCGGAGTTTAATTGCACTTAATTCATGCTCAGTTATTTGGTTTTAAGTTTGATAATGACTTGTAGTTCAGCACTGTTTTAGGCTAGTGACATTTTAGGTTCAGTTGTAGTTCAACTCATTGCATTTTCACTCCATATTCAGTTGCCATTCACTGCATATTAGATTACTTCAGTTGTTAAACTTAACAAAACAACCTTCATTTTTCACAAATCTCTTCTTGTTCTAAAATCCATAATTGATTCATAACCATATGAACAGAAGACAATATCATTTTAAGGCCTGAAGTACTTCTGCAAATTCCTGATCATCTTACAAACAAACATTTCCTCAATAGACTATTTCAAAAATCTATAACCTTTGAGTGAAGTGTAGTGCTATAAAACTGAGTTTCAGAATAGAGTTAGGAACTAGATTTAGAGTAGAAGATCTTATGATGGTATCAATGTTTTACTCCAAACATACTTCAACAAATTTCTAATCAAGGAAAAAATGTTGCATCATTATAAGTTAGTTGTTTAAACTGTTTAGTTAGGAAGATTTGCATTGTTAGTTGACCTTGTTTCAAGCTCTCTCTCAAATGCCTTTGATGAAAGAATTTGACAAGTTTAGTTTGTGTTTTGAATCATTTGCTTAAAAGTCATTATCAAGCTTTGCTTTTGATTATTCATAGTTTAGATTTGATTCTGTTTTTAATATTGCATTTGCATTTACCATTTGACATCAACCAATTAGGTTTCACTCTGTTTCTAATCATTAGCTTCCTTCCATTAGCTTTCTAGTAATTTTCCTTGTGAACATAAAACCACCAAAAGATCAAAAACATCAGAAATCATCACAAAAGACCAAAAACATCATAAAATACTACACACAACGCATTAAGAAACAAGCACCTAGGTACATACAGTACACTTCACTTCAGCAGTTTACCAACCCTGGTTGACAATTAAATGAGCTCAATTTAGGAGACTAGATTGAGACCAAACATTTTGGCGCCGTTGCCGGGGAAGTGAAACTAGGTAACCTTTGTTTCTTAGCATCCAAAAACAATTATATGCGTAGGGAGAGAGATTCAAGGGGAAGATTTATAAGCAGCAGAGGCAGAAGTTTGATTTCTAGAACACCACGTGTTTCATCTAGATCCAGAGCTAGTACACCTTCAACTCAAACCCATCTTCCATCCTTTACTGATCCTGGACTTCTAGAAGACCTGAAATCAGATATCCCATTAGAAAAACCTTCCACTTCATCCACTGAACCTGCCATAAAAGAAGATCTAAAAACTCCTGTTAGGGACACAAACCTTTCCACTTCCACAAGAGAATCAACCATGGCAGAAGAAGGAGGAGGAGGAGTTTTTAATGGAGAAAACACACTGTTTGGAGGTAGAGGTAGAGGTAGAGGAGAATGAGGTAGAGGAGAAGGAGATAGAGGTGCAAATGGAGGAAGAGGTAGAATAGGAAGCTCTTTTGGGTTCCCTATAATTGATGAAGAAACCAATACAACCATGAAAAACATTTCACCCTCTGTCCTTCCAAACTTCTATGGACTTAAAACTGAAGATCCTGAAACCTTCTTATTCGAATTTGAAGTGCTTTGTAGAACTTATGACTACTTACAAGATGCTCAAAAAATGAAATTATTTCCTTCAACTTTGAAGGGAGCAGCATTGAAGTGGTTTATGAGTCTAATCAGTAGTTCTATTAGAACATGGGAAGACATGAAACAAGCATTTCTAGAGAGATATTTGGATTATTGTATGTCGGTTAATCATAAGGAATAAGTGTTCAAGATGTTACAAAAAGAAGATGAAAACTTAGAAGATTTGTTGGAGAGATTCAATTACAACATCAAAAGGGCAAAAATGGAAAACCTAGATCAAGACACCTTAAAAGCTCTTTTGTTGAAAACAATTAGGGATGAATGGTTGGATATCCTTAACATTATGGGAAAAGGGGATATATCACAACTCACATTACCTGAAATATCTGAGTTATGTATCAACCTTTCAAGAGGGAAATCTAAAACTGTCAAAGGTCCAAGAGATCCTGCTCTTGCAAGGGCAAGTAAGTCTGCTTCTGGGACAGTAAGTAGATCAGAAATAGGTCACATGCTTGATGATTTTAAATCTAACATCTTAGGGAGTCTTAGTGAACAAATAGACACCCTTAAGATACAAAACAAGCAAAAGGCTGAATCTGATGCCTTGGCAATCTTTTGTCCCAAATGTAGAAAGAAACATGCCTTGAGAGAATTTCCTTTGGATGTAAAAGTTGTAGAAACCTGTGTCATTTGTTCTGAAAAACATGAGACCAAGACTTGTCCTTCTCTTCCTGGTCTCAAAGCCGTCTTTCAGGAGGAAACTCATACAAATTCCACAGAGTCTCTCAATTTTGTATCTAGAAGACCTTGGCAGGGACCTCAAACACAAGGATTCCATGATCAAATGTATAATCAACCTCCACCTTGGAATTCTTGGCAGCAACCTTGGCCCCAATTTCAAAATCAATCTCAATTTTGGGCACAAGGAACACAAAGTCCCTATGGAAGATACTCTCCATACTATCAGTATCCACCATCCTATCCACCATACCCACATTTTTATCCTCAAAATCCTCAACAAAATTTTCCTCAAAATTTTCAACAAAATTCTCAACAACATCATCAAAATCAACCACTTTCATTACCATTCCCTCAAAAATCAAATCAATTGCCTGCTCAACCCATACCAAACCCCAATAATAAGAACCCTCAGAATACATACATGATAGAAGGCCAACATTTTACAACTTATTTAATCACTCCTTTAGACCTTAGTGATGTTCAACTGAGGTCTGGAAGAATACTTGAAAAGAGGAAACCTTCTGTGATCATACAAGAACAAGATAATTCTGAGGAAGATTCCCTACGGGTGAATAAAAGTCTTGAGGAAGACACATCCTTTCAAGACCCAAACATTGAAAAACTAAAACAAAAAGATCCAATAAATCCAACTCTTGTATTAGAGCAACCATCTACATCTACTTCTATACCTCCCTTTCCGGAAAGATTACAAATTGATAGAGGTGTAGAAAAACAAATCATGGTGCCTAATTATGATTTCTTAGATGAGCTGAGAAATGTTTGCATTAAAATTCCATTATTGCAAGCCATCAAAGAAATCCCAATTTTAGCCAAAACAATAAAGGAGTTGAGTATGAAGACAACAAGAAAAAGAATAAGAGAAACAAAGAAAATTCAACTGGTAGGACAAATAGTAGACATTATGATGGGCAAGATTGCTATTCCAAAGTATCTTGACCCAGGAAATCCAGTTGTCAAAATTCACATCAATGGAATTGAAATTCAAAACACACTCATTGATTTAGGAGCAGCAATAAATATCATGAGTAGACAAATCATGGACAAAATGAAACTTCCTAATCTTCTATTTACACCCACACTATTACAATTAGCAAATAGATCTGTGATCAAACTAGATGGGGTAATAGAAGACATTCCAGTGTCCCTAGATTCTTGGGAGTACCCTGTGGATTTCATGATCCTAACTCCTAAGAATAATCTAGGAGGCCATCCTGTTATATTAGGAAGACCTTGGTTGGCTACAGCTGATGCTTTTATTAGTTGTAGGTCCGGTGATATGTATATTTCTGATGGTATTTCAACTAAGAAATTTACTTTATATCCTCCATCTAGGACAATTACAGATCTAGATGACACTCAATGGATAGAGGATGAAGAATATTTACAACCACTCTTCACAATTTCAGAAATTAGTGAAGATAATCAAATTCTGAATACTCTAGAAAACTTTGAATCCTATCCATCACAAAAACATGAATCATTTCAGGAGGGATCCAATATTGAATTTTTGTCATCTAGGCAGATGTCTCTTCATTCTATGGACAAATTTGGCAGCTCTACAAGTGAAATTTTTCTAGGCAAAACTTTGAACATAAACAAGAACCTAGAAAAATCTCAACAAGAAGAGTTAGTCAAAGTATTACAGAGACATTCTTCTGCATATGCATGGGAATACACTGACATGAAAGGGATAAGCCCCAAGACTTGTACTCATCACATCTATATAGAGGCAAATTGCAAACCAATCAGACAACCTCAAAGACGGATGAATCCAAATGTTAGGGAAATTGTTAAAGAGGAATTGCAAAAATTGTTAAATGTTAATTTCATCTATCCTATTTCAGATAGTCAGTGGGTTTCTCCTTTGGTAATTGTGCCAAAGAAAAATGGAAAATTGAGGGTATGTGTTGACTACCGAGAACTGAATAAAGCTACTCTTAAAGACCATTTTCCCTTACCGTTCATAGATCAAGTATTAGATACATTAGCTGGCAAAAAGTACTTTTCATTCCTAGATGGGTTTAGTGGTTACAATCAAATCCAAGTAGCACTTGAAGACCAAGACAAAACCACATTCACCTGTCCCTGGGGTACCTATGCTTACCGAGTATTACCATTTGGATTATGCAATGCACCTGCAACATTCCAAAGGGGAATATTAGTAATTTTTTCGGATCTAATACATGACTGTGTAGAGGTGTACATGGATGATTTCACAGTTTATGGGAATACATTTGAAGAGGCTTTAGAAAAACTGGAAAAAGTCTTAAAAATATGTCAAGAAGCAAACCTTTCACTTAGTCATGAAAAATGTTTTATGATGTTTATCGAAGGTATTGTTTTAGGGCACCACATTTCAGGGGATGGGATTAGAGTTGATGAGGCAAAAGTTGAAGTCATTTCTAACCTATTCATTCCAAGTTGTCAAAGAGATGTTAGAAGTTTTCTAGGATTTACATGGTATTATCGGAGATTTATAGAAAACTTCACCAAAATAGCATCTCCTCTCTTCAAATTACTCACCAAAGATTGTGAATTCAAGTGGACTTCTGATTGCCAGTTAGCTTTTGAAACCTTGAAAACCAAAATTTCTGAAGCACCTATATTAAGGGGACCTAACTGGAAGTTACCTTTTCATATCTCAACAGATGCTTCTGATACAGCTCTAGGAGCAGTATTGGGACAAAAAGATTTAATTCCCTATGCCATCTATTATATCAGTAAAAATTTGACTCCTGCAGAGTTAAACTATACTGTAACTGAAAAAGAGTTTTTAGCCGTTGTTCATGCCATAAACAAATTTAGACACTATATAACAGGCTATGAAACTTTTGTTCACACTGATCATTCTGCAATTAGATACTTAATGAACAAATCAATCACTAATGGCGGAGTTATAAGATGGTTGTTGCTCTTACAAGAATTTAACATTACTATTCTAGATAGGCCTGGAAAACAAAACACAGTAGCTTATTTCCTATCTAGACTCCAAAATATCAAAGATGACACTCCGGTTGAAGATCAATTTCCTGATGAATATCTTTTTGCAATCTCTACTCAAACTCCATGGTTTGCCGATATTGCTAATTATTTAGTTTCAGGAAAATTTCCTTCGATTATGAATGCAAGGGATAAAAGAAAAATCATTAATGATAGTGCAAAATATTCATGGGTCGCTAATGAGTTGTACAAGACAGGTCCAGATTTGATCATTAGAAGGTGTGTTCGTGAAGATGAGATGCCTGAGATTCTCAAGGCATGTCATGATGAACCTTGTGGCGAACACTTTGCAGATAAGAGGACAGCCTATAAGATCCTTAATTTAGGATATTATTGGCCATCCTTGTTTAAAGATGCTAAAGAGTATGTCAAAAGGTGTGACAGTTGCCAAAGGGTAGGGAAACCTTCTCCTTCAGGTGAGATGCTATTACAACCTCAGGTACATATTGAACCTTTTGAAAAATGGGCTTTGGATTTTGTAGGACCTATTAGTCCTCCATCAAGACAAAAGAAATATA
Organism: Pinus albicaulis; assembly: GCA_034641835.2. NCBI lineage: Eukaryota > Viridiplantae > Streptophyta > Pinopsida > Pinales > Pinaceae > Pinus > Pinus albicaulis. The sequence goes on along the minus strand of CM076581.1, from coordinate 231,971,588 downwards.
TATTAGTTTGCACTTATTATGTTACTAAATGGGTAGAAGCTAAACCATTACTTGTTGCTAATGAAGCATCCGTAGTTACTTTTCTTTTTGAGGATATTTTTACTCGTTTTGGTGTCCCAAGGGAAATTGTTACAGATCAAGGAGCTCAATTTACATCAAGGCTAGTGGAGCAAATGATGGAGAAGTACAAAATCAGACATAGAAAATATACTCCTTATCATCCACAAGAAAATGGTCAAGTGGAATCTACTAATAAGGTCATTGAAGGAATCCTAACAAAGACTGTTCATTTACATAGAAGAGACTGGGTAGATAGGCTTCCTGAAGCCTTGTGGGCCTACAGAACTACATGGAGAAACACAACAGGTCATACTCTTTATGAACTTGCTTATGGAAACCAAGTTTTGTTTCCCATAGAGTTCCAGATTCAAACTTTCAAAATGGCAGTTCAGCTAGGACTTGATTTAACGGAGGCACAAAAGCATAGATTGGAGCAGATTAATGAATTGGATGAGATCAGACAAGATGCAGTTCAGAAAACAAGTCTAGTCCAACAAAAAAGGACTAGATGGCATGACAAGTACATCAAAGAGAAGAAATTCAAAGAAGGTGACTGGGCTCTCTTGTTTGATTCAAAATTCAAGGATTTTCAAGGTAAATTTCAGACACATTGGCTTGGGCCATATGAAATTGTTGAAATTTTTGATAATGGGGCAATAAAAATCAGAACTATAGATGAAGAAGAGGTCACTTTTCTTGTGAATGGTCATAGATTGAAGCTATATCACAAACCACTCTCAAGAGAAGAATTTGTCAAGAAGTTCCAAGAAAGCAATGATGTGAAGTTAATGAAGAAGAGTTTCTCTTCTTAATCAACTTGATTAAATTTTCTGAAGCATTTCTCTTTGAAAAAATAAAAAATAAAAAAAAAATTAAAAAAAAATAAATAAATAAAAAAAATAAAAAATAAAGGTATAAACATGAAAACCAATCATTGATTGGCATGTTTATACAGAAAAGATAGGGTGAAAATCAGAGTCTCTCTGACACTCTAACTTTTCCATTTTGCTTTTGCAAGCAGCTGTTACAAAATCATAAGTTCAGATCGATAGTGCTTATGATCCATCTCATTTCAGTTCACTCCATTCACTTATCCATCCATACTCCATTTCATTCATTCATTAATATTCTACTTCATTCCATGTTTCATTCATCTCATTCCATACTCCATCCATCTCATTTTCATGTCAAGATTTAAAGTTTGATGTCTTGCTGTAAATGAATAAAACATGTCATGGATTGCAAAGCAGTTCTTATGTTCTTTCACTCCATTTCATAAACTGAATCCATTCCATTTCATCATCCACTTCATACATATCATAACACATCATCCATCTTCATTCATACCATATAACATTTCACCTATATTCCCAAACCACTCCATTCCATGATCAAAATGCTCTACAGGTACATTCTGCAGCTGTTCAGCCTTTCCGCAGCTAGCCAGACATTCCGCAGCTACAAATCCTAAAGGCATTAGTCAGCAGACATTAGAATTGCAACAAAATGATCCAGTGTATCCATGAATAAAAAGCATCAAGAAGAATTATGAAGACTCTTCCAAAGGTGAACAAAGAAGACAAAGACTACAAAAATCAAATGAAAAGCAGAGGTAACAAGTTTAGATTATAATGGCATTTCATAAAGTTTAGCATAGTTTTAGTTATGAATTGTTCGAAAAGGTTGTTTTAATTATTTTTATTGATTAAGACCAATAAACCCTCTACAGACTTTGGATTAAAATCTCTCATTTCAAATTCCATGCCCGACATCATTTAAGCGGTTAAAATGGCCGAAGTATTTGAATTCTTCACGTCTCTTAACCAAATCATTCAATGATGATTCTCTTTGCCGTTGTAAACTATCCGCCGTCTTTTCAATCATTAATTCATTTCCTCCACCTCACTCCATTACCTCATTCCGTGACCACTGCCATCACTCCATTCTGTAGCCGGCATTTCATTTCGTAGAAAGATATTCTTATCACCGAGAGCAGAGCAAAAGGATATCAGTTTGAATATCAAAGCATTATCACTGTAAACGCAGAGGTATAGCATTGAGTATTATCATTATAAACACAGACCAGAGCAAAAGGGTAAACTCAGAGGTATAGCAGCGTGAGAATTTGAAGCCATTTGATTCCGTGGGCAGACAAAGTATCACTGTGGGCAGAGATTGAGCATTATCACTATAAACACAGAGGTATAGCAGAGAAGAATTTGAAGCCATTTGTTTCCAAGAGACAGAGATATAGCAGTATGGGAATTTGAAGCTATTTTCCACCGAGAGACAGAGGTATAGTAGTGTGGGAAATTTGAAGCCATTTGTCACTATCAAACAGAGGCATATCAGTCCAAAGTTCCATTGTCAACAGAGGAATATCAGCCCGAAGTTTTGAAGCTGTTTTCATTGTCAACCAGAGGTATATCAACTCGAAGTTTGAAGCTGTTGTCACTGTCAATCAGAGGTATGTCATTCCGAAGTTTGAAGCCATTGTCATTAAGAACTTGAAGCCATTTCAATTCGAAGGTGAATGTTATTATTTCTGTGGGTAGAAGAGTGTTAATCTGAACATTGAAGAAGCAATTATGGGTTTCATTGTAAGAACTGAACCCGTGGGTTCAAAATTTTTAGAAGGCTACCCTCAATGCAAAGAAATGTTGCAACAGATAGGATGGCTTCAATTTTTGGAGAAATTTAATGGCTTCCACAAAGAAGTCACTAAAACATTTGCAAGATCATTTCAAGGAACTGAAGTTGAAGTGGGAGATGTCAAATTTACTGTCACTAACACTGTAGTTTTCAATTGATCATCTGGATGGACTAAAACTTGGTTGTAGCGAGAGAAACCATCTAAGAAAGACATTAATTCTGATCCTGCAACTGCCTGTAATATTTGCTCCATGGGAGGCAAAGAAAAATTATATTTTTGGCAGGCTTTATTAAGATTTCGAAAGTCAATGAAAATTCTAATATCTTCATTTTTCTTTCTAATAGGAACCATGTTGGAAACCCATTTAGAGTGTCGAACAGGAAAAATAATTTTGGCTTTCAATAACTTATTAAGTTCAGATTTGATTTGATTTTCTAGATTGGGATGGATTTTTCTGAGCTTTTGTTGTACAGGTTTCTCATCGTTCATCATTGGAATAGTATGTTGGATGATAGAAGTGTCATAAGTTTTGAGTTCCTCGTAGTTCCAAGCAAAGACACTTTTATATTGTTTCAAAAGACGCACATATGCTGATTTTTCTTCAGGAGTTAGACCAAGGCCTAGGTTGATATTTTGTGGTTTGGTATCAGTTCCTAGATTTAATAATTCATAATTCAAAGATGAACTTTGTAATTTTGAATTGGTAGATCTTTTAAATCGGTCTTTCAAATCATAAATCTCTTCTAACTTGACTATTGACTTTGGAATAGCATTATTAGTGCTATCATGTTGTAATTGTTTGTCATGTTGGTCTTCATCGATTATCTGATTGGTATAAGATCCTTTAGATGTGAGGAAGCTTACAATATCAGGATCATCGTTGAAAATTCTCCAATTGGTAACATTATCAGGAATCGAAGGTCTAAAGATTAATTCAATTGAAAATCGATCAGGACTAAAGTCTTCTGCAGGAATAAGCTTAAAGGCTACATTGGCTAATAGGTCTGCACTAGCATTCTAGATTCTAGGAATTGGTGAAATATTGAATGCTATAAAATGTTCAGTCAGATCTTGAACTAAAGATTGATAATGCTTTAAATGACCTGATAAACAGTGTATAGTATTGCGTACCTGTTTGATTACAATTTATGAATCTCCGAAAACTTGCAGATATTTGATATCCAATCCGATGGCTTTATATAACCCTTGGACTAAAGCCTCGTATTCTGCGGTATTATTAGTACATTCAAACTCAAGTCTGCAGGTTAGCATAATCTTGTTTCCCTATGGACTAACCAACACGCATCCTGCTCCTGCTCCTTCATTAGACTTAGAACCATCAAAAAATAATTTCCAAAATAAAGATTTATTTACAGGAGTATCTACAAAATTAATACATCTAGAACTGTCTGTTTGAGAAAAAATTTCTATTTGAGATAAAACAGAATGTTCTAAATAAGGTGAATTATGAGCATTGAAATTTCCTAAGAAAGAATCAACTGAGTAATTGCCGATGATATTACTGCTATACGCAACTGGTTCATTCTCTCCTTCCAATTCTATTACTATGTATTTCAGATGCTTTTCTCACTCAACCTTTATCTAATTTGGTTTACCATTATAACGAAGCCACATGTGCGACCAATCGGTTGCAAAGTATCCATGAAGTTTTTCTGACCAATCTCTGCTAAGAATTAAGCCATAAAATTCTGGAATATCTGCAACTAAAATATCAATGACTTGACATACCTTTGGATTTGATGATAGCCTTATGGTAACTTGGTTTAATTCACCAATGACTTCAACTTGCGATCGATCTAACTGCACTATGCGCACAGCAGATTTTTGTGCTTGAACGTTCAATTTTGCACATACTGATTTTGGTAGAATATTAGATGAAGCTCCAGAATCCACTAAACAGTTATGCAAATTTTTATTAAAAACTTCGTAAGTAAGAAGAAATGGAGGAGTATGAGATCTCGACCTTCCTCCAATTAAAGCGATATTTTCAAGATCAACTTTACTGATTGAATTAGTTGGAGGTCTTCCCATATCATTAGAAGCTTGAGAAATTACAGGATCAGGCAAAGGTTTTTCTGGTATAGCATGTAATTCTTTCAAAAGTACTTTTTGTTGATGTTTTAACTTGCTCAATTCATAAAAAGTGATGTTTTCCCTAGTCTTCTTCATATCTTCTATAATGTTATATTCCATTTCATTCAGAACAATCAATGTTCTTGATGGAATTGATGAATCTATTTGGACTGGGCTATTTTGAATTGCTTTGGATGTTGTTTTCTTGGGTGTAACTTTATCCTTAGCCAATGAGCTTGCGCTCTTTGGCTTAGGAGTAGTTTGAGGAGGATCAAGTTGATTTCTATTTCTAGTGCTAACCGGGGATGCTTCTTGGTCTTCCTCATCTGAGAGGATGAAATCCCACATGCCTTGTACTTCTACCACCTCTTCTTCATCAGTAGTTTCTTCAGTAACAGTCTCTTCCTCTTCTTCTTCTAATTCAACATTTGTAATAGCATTTGGTGGTTTCGAATCAGTTGAAGGATTTCTTCTAAAAGGCTTGAAAGATTTTTTAGAAGATGTTTCTGCTACTTGTTTCTTGATATCAACCATTTCATTGGACATGGTTTTCAAAACTTTTTGCAATCCTTCTAAATCAAATGGATCTTTTGGTTGTTTTTTCTTGGGATCTTCCTTAAAAGTGACCTTCTTGGATTTCCGTTCTTCTATTGCATTTTTCTTTTCTAAAGCAATGATTCGTTTCTCTACTGCTATTGCTTCCTTCATATTGTCTTCTAAAGTTGTTTTATTAGCCCTATCAACAAAGATTGCTATGTTTGATGGCAAAGCAGAAATGTACCATTCACTTCGCACTTCTTCGCTAGGCTTGGAAGCAGTAGGAATTTTGTTTAACAATTTATTGAAACGAGAATTGAAATCCTTGACAAGTTCTTTTGAATCAGCTCTAAGATTAGACAAATCATTGATCAATGTTGCTGTAGACCTGTCATCACCAAATTTAGTCAAAAATTGATCTTGAAAGATATCCTAACTAGTAATAGATCCAGATGGTAATGAGAAATACCATGATCCAGCTGCTCCTTGTAGGGTATAAGGGAAAAGTCGGACAACAACATCTTCATTAACAACTCCGTTAAGATTTATGGATAACATAAAGTTGTTGATATGTTCTTCTGCTAGCATGCCTGCTTCAGGATTAAACTTAGGCAGCCATTTTTCAGGATGAGCTGGTATTTGACTCAAGGGTGCAGGCATTAAGACTGCCCCTGGATTATTCCATGGCATTTGGGCCATCACTGAACTACTAACAGGTGAAAGTGCAGATGATGATATTTGTGACTGTGAAGATGAAGATATTATGTTTTGAGAAGGAGATGTGGTAGATTGAGTGGACTGATGGACAGTAATTTGGAGTGGATGAGTGGGTGGTTGACTTCGTGATGAAGTGTTTAAGATGGATGATGATGATGAAAGAGTCTCACTGTCAGACCCTTTGGGTGATTTCCTAGCTCTTTTCCTTGTAGGCAGAGGTAACTCAGTTGGCTGAATGCCAAGCTTTTCACTCTGTAATCTAGTGAGAGGATGAGCAGGATTATATTGCGAAGTCACACTGCCTTGAGATTTGTCAGACCTTTGAGGTAATATTGAAAACCACTGAAGTTTATGAATCAAAGATTCGACTTCAGGAGGTTCAATAGCAGATTCTTCTGAAAAGTCAGGGTTTGTAGCAGTGTTTGTTCTTCTTTCGACTTCTGGTTCTAGATTTAAAATTTCTGAGTATGATGGAGAAGTCGGGGAAGATGGTGAGGGTGATTTACTCTTAGAATGGTATTTAGATTTAGATTGACTTTCCATTCACAGTTTGAGGCCGTCCTTCTAGCTCCAATTATGTTGAAGCCCCGAAAATCGGGTCTACAACAAGGGGGATACCCACCCGGTCCGGACCTTGGTTAGCAGTTCCTTTTCTGTTTGGTATAGTGGGTCCGACTGGGGATAATGGGACCAGTTTTCCAATATGTGTGTGTGTGTGTTTGAGATTTGTATTTCTTTTCTAAAAATTCCTAAGTAAAATGCTTTTAATCTATTTCTAATCTATTCATATGCAAACTGTATTCTAAGAAATATTTGATTCTAAACTAACCCGGGATGTAATCTTTCAATATATGCGATCTAAAAGGATTTCAGATAATAATTGATAATAAAGATCATTCAATTATCATAAGAAAAGAATTCAATAAAGATAAACTATTTCACATAAGAAGTTAGATGAAACAGTTGTGAAAAACATATCGCATATCAAGCTATTCATATATCAAGTACAAATAAATAATTATCACCGTACAAAAATGCCAAATGATAACTCAGATATTCAAACATTAACATATAAACAACTAAACATAAATATCGCTTTTAACACAGAAAACATAAACAGTTAAGAGATAAAAATACCATTTATAACTGGTTCTACTTATGAGCTAGAAGCAATAATGATTTATCTCTTTCTTAATCCAACATCTATCAAGAGTACAGAAATGCAACATCAGTAACAGATATTAGACACAGATATCAATAAATCTTGTTCCATTCATTTATCAAAACCTCCTCTGAGGGTGCAGAAGTGAATGTTCTGAGGATAAGTTTTTGACAAATTTCTGGACCCTTCTCTAAATGCATGAGAAGGGTTTAAATACTAATAACTAAAATCTAAAAATAGTTTATTACAAAAATTTAGGATTTGGTTTAAATGACCGTCCTTTTTCTAGGCAAAAATACAGTAAAACTAAAACTAAATCTAAAAAAATAAAGACTATGAACTATCTACTTATGAATTTGATCTTTGATCTTGCAAGCATCCAGCATTGTTTTGAGAAGAGGTGGTTGGCCGACTTCAGATTTCAACTGCCCTGAAAAGACAGAATCGGCAAGTGTAGGAGCAATCTTCTCGGCAGAATTAATGATGCAACTAAGCGCACTGCATTGACTGTGGGGTTTTACCAGATATGTCCAGTAAGAATCCCAGTTTAATCTTGTTATTTCTTGAATTGACTTTTCCTTTTCATCATCCTTTTACCTCCATTATGTTTGTAATTGCTGTGCTTGCGGAAGGTGTCCCGGAATAATCTCTGAAATCAAATTAACTTTGTGCAAATTTTCATTTACACAATCAGTAATTTTTTCTGCTGCTGTAGCTGCTTCCTCTGCTTCTCTGAGCTGTAAATCCCAATTGCTGAAGAGTAGTTCTTTATGACTATCATTTATGATCGGTGCTCCTGCTTTTCTTCCTTCCTCTGTCTTTTTCCATGCCATATAATTAGTAACTCTTTCATTAGTTAAATCATAATAATGTCGTAATTCTACGACATGATTAGTGATTTGATCACTTTCTTGACAAAAAGAGTTGTATTGCGAGATTTTCTGGCATAGTATGTCTTGCTGATGCAGTAGTTGTTTGTTTAAGGAAATAGACTCTGAAATAAACTCTGGAAGCTTAGGGTCGTCTTTGTGCTCTTCTTGAATAATTTGTATTTGTTTCTCTTTATCTGCCAAATTTTTCTGAGAACCAATTTTCATCTTTTGAAGCTCTAGCTGTAACTCTTCAAGTTTTATTTGTGCTTCACTGTTAGCACAAGCTTGTTGCAATTGTTGTTGCAGAGCTTGTATCTAATCTTCTTTTTGATTTAATAATAGCTTTACCTCAGATGCTTTATCAATAGTTGCGGAGGCATAAGCTCCTGTAATCTGAGATAGCTTGGCAAGATTGTTAGTTGGATCCGTAGTAGGATCCTTCCATAAGACATCTAATTGTTCTGCTTCAGTAGAGATTGAGCTCTCTAGATTTATCCTTTTCCTCTGCTTTCTCACTACTGCTTTATACTGCGGGCTATAGAATATGTCTAGAGGAGGAATGTCCTCTATATTGAGTACAATTTCAGAAGAGGGAGTGATAGGTATATGCTCAGCTTCTGTGATAGTGCCACCTATTCCCTTGCTCAAAACTTTTGTTGTCTGTACAGGGGTCTGTATATTCTGTCCTTCTAAATTAAGCAATTGATTAAAAGTTTCCCATTATTTGTCCAATTCAGTCCCGACTGTCGGTTGCTGTACATTGAGAGGTGGAAGGTTCAACTGTGGAGTGGTAAAAATCTGTTGTTGTGAAAGCTCTTTAGATTGAGCTGTATCCTTCACTGAGCTTTCATCATTATCAATCTTTTTAGAATGCTTAGAAGTCTCTTTGTCAGACTTCGACTTAGACTTTTCTGTATTTGAGTTGCCACTAAGACTAACACTAGGAGTTGGTTCCCTTGTGGGTTCCAAGCGTAAATTTTCCAAAGGGATAGTAGTTAGTCTTCTCTCTCTGTCAACTTTAAATTCTTGAAAATATTCTGGGGATAACTGTGTTTGAGCTAAATGCAAAAATTCTTTAAATGAACATTTTTTTTGAAATATATCATCAAAAGGATCTTCTTCTCCAACAAACACTCTCACTTTGATTGCAGTGGTGAAATTTTTAACAATATCAATTGGATCAAATAACCTTCTCGAAAACTTGAACAGTTGTAAGCATGTAATATTGCTTACCTCTTTGAATGCGTGACCAACATCAAACAGTGAAAATGCTCCACAGGCTATGGGAAATTGTGGTCAAATGCCCTTCTTCTTCTCCTTTAATTCCTTTGTCAAACCTCCTTCACCACAGGTTTGATAAGCAATCTCCCGAGCTACAAGTTTATCCGGAACATACAGGGGTAAAACATGGGGGGAAGAAGAACTTCCAAAAACCCTCACATAAGTAAAAAACTCTTCCCCAAACCATCTTGCGACAGGGAGAATGTCGACTTCTGCTTCCGGGGATAACCTTGGAGCATCCTTATTATACAATATTTTGTACAGAGGCAGCATTATGCCATGGAAAATTTTGTAAAAATGAGGAACAAAATTTGATTCCCACAACTCTTTGTGATAGACATGAATAGGCAAGGGATCATGGATTGTCCATTGCCAACCCATCAAAGGGAATTTAGAAACAAAACAAATTGAATCCATAACATAGGCAGATAGATAAAAAGGAGGATAAATCCTCTGGGAAATAGTCCGTTTGGACCGGTAATTGAAAATGGCAGTGGCTAAATTATCAGACAAGATTTTGGCCCAGTCTACAATTGTGGCATTAACAACAACATTTAACAAAGGGAGCCATTCAGGCAAGACCATATTTATGTTAGGCTTTCCAAAAAGCTTGCATAACATAGTAGCAGCAAAACAATACGGAGAGGTGAGCGAACCAGTACTGTACATACCGTGTTTGTTTTTCTTCAATGGTTCCTCTCTCTTGGTCTATTCCTTGGTGCATTCTGCCAAATTTACATTTTCTCTGGCGAACTTCTCCATAAATTGTTTGTTGTAGGTCGCCTGAGGTTCCAGTAAGTGATACATAAGCCTCAAATATTCTGTAGTGAATGACCCGATGAGTTCTTGTCCTAGAGTTCTAAATTGCCTGTCCGAAATATCTGTGTTATCCAGCACCCATTTTATCATATCTGTATATGGAAGAATTCTCGGTCTTGCTGCTATTCTGTGGAGAAATGAACAAGCCAATTCCGTAAGAGACGCTTCAGAGGAATTACTTGATCCAATAGTAGCCACGACTTCCATTACCCTAGTATTTTCTTCTTCAAGCAGGTTATGCATGCCCTCCTAGGTAGTGATACCGGCGTCCTTATTGCAAGCAGTATCCGCATACAGGGAAGCCATCTCTTTGCTTTCAACACTTGGAACTTTCTCTTTCTTACCCATAATGCTCTGTGAATGATTTGTATAGTCTTTTGCTCCTTCGCACCTGCGGTGTTACGAATTAAGTGAGAGTATTGAGATGAGAAAGGTGACGGGATAGTTTTAAATGCTGAAGGCGGATAAAAGCGTGAAACAACCTTTCAATCAAAATAAAATCCTTTCCATGAATGATTAACAATCCATTCATTAATTTTGACATCAAAGCGCATAACAAATATTTATTTATGAAGAGATTTACTTTGGACACCGCGCTAGGAGAATCTGCGATAATGCGATCTGCGATTTGCTGTGCAATATCGAAAAATCACAAATATCACGGATTGAAATCATCGCAAATCGCAATATCCACAAATTGCAGTCTAATATCATCGCGAAATCGCAATATCGCAAAATCGTGAAATCGCAATTTCACAAAATGTAACTTATTAAACAACTATTCTGTGATATGCGGTTTGCGATAAATACTTTAATGTCTAGTTCTTTGGGATCGTGCTATCGCAATATCGCGGAATCAAAAATTTAAAATATTATGTTTTGATAAATATATCCACTTTTTGCGATGGGTGTGGTATTTCTATTCAAAGAAGGATTATTCTTTGATCTATCATAAACTTAGGTTTACTTTAAAGATTTTCAAAGGAATTTTCCTAGGTTAAGATAGTACTTTTATTTGAGAAAGTGTTTTGGCCAGCAACAACCCCCCTTTTTATTTAATATTAGTAATAATACTAAATAAATGGGGACCCTTAGTTAAAAAATCCAAAAAATCAATCATTATTTGTTTCCCTTTCAAATAAAAATTTCTATCATAACTTAGGGAAATTCCTTAGAAAATCCTTAAGAAACACTTAAGTTTATGATAGATTACAATAAAATCTTTCTTTGAGCGAAATAGCGCATCCATCGCAAATGGTAGATATCTTTTGTAAAACTGAATCTTTTAAACTGCAACTTTGCGATATTGCGATAACGCGATCCCAAAAAGCCTATACGTTAAAATACTGGTCGCAAATCGCATATCGCAGAAAATTGTTAAACGAATATTTTTATATGTGATATTTGTGATTTGCGATTTTGCGATATTTGCGATTTTGCGATGTTTACGCTTTGAGAAAAATGCGATTTGTGATATTGTGATATTGCGATATTGCATAGAAAATCGCAGATCGCAATATCGCAGATTCTTAAAAAGCTCGTTGTCCAATGTAAATCCTTTCATAAATCAATATCCGTTATGTGCTTTAAATGATTGAATTAATAAATGGATTGTCAAGTATCAATAAAAAGGATTTTGTTTGATTGAAAGGTTGTTTCCGTTAGAATAATATATTTCATCCGCCTTTTGCATTTAAAACTATCTCATCACTCTTCTCATGTCATTACTCTCACTTAACTCGTAAAACCGTAGGCACGAAGGAGAAAAATACTATACAAAGCGTTCACAGAGCATTATGGGTAAGAAAGAGAAGATTTCAAGTTCTGAAAACAAAGAAATGGCTTCACTGTATGCGGATACTGCTTGCAATAAGGATGTCGGTATAACCACCTGGGAAGGAATGTATAATTTTCTTGAAGAAGAAAATCTCGGGGTGATGCAAGTTGCGGCTACTGTAGGATCAAGTAATTCATCTGAAGCAACCCTTAAAGACCTGGCTTGTTCATTTCTACACTGGATAGCAGCAAGACCAAGAATTATTCCGTATTCAGACATGGTAAAATGGGTGTTGGATAGCACCGATATTTCAGACAGGCAATTTAGAACTATAGATCAAGAGCTCATCGGGTCGTTCACTACGGAAAATTTGAGGCTGATGTATCATTTTCCGGAACCTCAGGCAACTTATAATAAACAATTTATGGAGAATTTTGCCAAATAACATGCAAATTTGGCAGAATGCACAAGGAAATGGACCAAAAGAGATGAACCATTGAAGAAAAACAAACACGGTATGTACAGTACTGGTTCACTCACCTCTCCATATTGTTTTGCTGCTGCTATGTTATGCAGGAATTTTGGAAAGCCTGATATAAATATGGTCTTACCTGAATGGCTTCCATTGTTAAATGCTGCTGTTAACGCTACTATTGTAGACTGGGCCAAAATATTATCTGACAATTTAGCCACTGCTATTTTCAATTACCGGTCTAAACGAATTGTTTCTCAGAGGATTTATCCTCCTCTTTATCTATCTGCTTATGTTATGGACGCTATCTGCTTTGTTTCTAAATTCCCTTTGATGGGTTGGCAATGGACGATTCAAGATCCTTTGCCTATTCATGTGTATCACAAAGAATTGTGGGAATCCAAGTTTATTCCTCATTTTTACAAGATTTGCCACGGCATAATGTTGCCTCTGCACAAAACATTGTATAATAAAGATGCTCCAAGGTTTTCCCCGGAAGCACAAGTCGACATTCTCCCTGTCGCACGATGGTTTGGTGAAGAGTGGTTTACCTATGTGAGGGTTTTTGGAAGCTCTGCTTCTCCTCATGTTTTACCCTTATATGTTTCTGATAAACTTATAGCTCGGGAAATTGCATACCAAACCTGTGGTGAAGGAGGTTTGACAAAGGAATTAAGGGATAAGAAGAAGGCCATTTGGCCACAATTTTCCGGTAGCTTGTGGTACATTTTCATTATTTGATGTTGGACATGCATTCGAGGAAATAAGCAATATTACATGCTTACAATTGTTTAAATTTGCAAAAAGGTTATTCAACCCTAATGAAGTTGCTAAAAAATTCACCTCTGCAATCAAAGTAAGGATATTTTCCGGAGAAGAGGACCCTTTCGATGATATATTCCTAGAAAAATCTACACTGAAATAAATTCTACATTCAGCACAGATGCAGTTATCTCCAGAACAATTTCAAGAATTTAAAGTTTACATAGAAAGAAGACTAACTACTATCCCTTTCGAAAATTTGCGTTTGGAACCCGCAAGGGAACCAACTCCTAGTGTCAGTCTCAACGACAGTTCAGGTACAGATAAGTCTAAGTCAAAATCTGAAAGAGAGACTTCTGAACTTTCTGATAAGTCCAATGAAGAGCAGGATAGAAATGAAGAATTAGTGAAAGATACTGCTCAATCGAAAGAGCTTTCACAACAACAAATTTTGACTTCTCAGCAGATAAATCCTCCTCCTACCAATGTACAGCAACAGTCAGTCACAATTGAATTAGACAAAGAATGGGAAAGCTTTAATCAATTTCTTAATGTGGAAGGACAGAATATACAGACCCCTGTACAGACAACAAAATTTTTGAGCAGAGGAATAAGCGGTAATGTGACAAATACAGAACATATACCTGTCACTCCCTCTTCTGAGATTGTACTTAATGTAGAGGACATTCCTCCTCTAGATGTATTCTACAGCCCGAAGTATAAAGCAGTAGTGAAGAAACAAAGAAAAAAGAGAAAATTAGCAGGTGAAATTGCTACTGAAGCAGAACAATTAGATGTCTTGTGGAAGGATCCTACCACAGAGCCTACTGATAATCTTGCTAAGTTATCTCAAATTACAGGAGCTTATGCTTCTGCAACTATTGACAAAGCATTTGAGATACAACTCTTATTAAATGAAAAAGAAGAACAGATACAAGTTCTGCAACAGCAATTGCAACAGGTACAGGCCAATAATGAAGCACAGATGAAACTTGAAAAGTTACAGCAACAACTTCAAGAAATGCAAATTGGATATCAAAAAAGTCTGGCTGATAAAGAGAAACAAAAACAGATTATCCAAGATCAGCACAAAGATGATCCTAAGCTTCCAGAGTTTGTTTCAGAAACTATTTCTTTAAACAATCAACTACTGCAACAACAAGAAGTATTATGCCAAAAAATCTTGCAATGGAATTCTTTTTGTCAAAAAAGTGATAAGATCACTAATCATGTCGTAGATTTACGAAATGATTATGATTTAATTAATGAAAAAGTTACTGATTATTTGGCATGGCAAAAAACAGAGGAAGGAAGAAAAGCTGATGCACCAGTTATTAATGAAAACCATAAAGAAATACTTTTCAATGACTGGGATGCACAAATCAGAAGGGCAGAGAAAGCAGCAGAAGAATCGGCTACAGCAGCAAGCAGTCTTATTGATTGTGTAAATGAGAGTTTGCACAAAGCAAATTTGATTTCAGAAAATGTTCCGGGATATCTTCCACAGGCGCATCAATTGCAAACAAAATGGAGACAAAAGGCGAAAGAAAAAGCAAAATCAATCCAAGGGTTGACAAGATTAAACTGGGATTCTTACTGGACATACCTAGTGAAATCACACAGTCAAAATAGTGCGCTTAATTGCATCATTAATTCTGCTGAGAAGATTGCGCCTACACTTGCCGATTCTGTCTTTTCAAGACAGTTGAAATCTGAAGTCGGTCAACCACATATTCTCAAAACAATGTTAGATGCCTGCAAGTTTAAAGATCAAGTTCATAAGTAGTTACTTAATAGTCTTTATTTTTAGATTTAGTTTTAGTTTTACTGTATTTTTGCCTAGGAAAAGGACGGTCATTTAAACCGAATCCTTAATTTTTGTAATAAGCTATTTTTAGATTTAGCTAGTAGTATTTAGACCCTTCTCATGCATTTAGAGAAGGGTCCTGAGTTGTAATATTTATGGACTTGGAGATTACATTTCTATACTCCACTGCCTCTTATATTTTATAAAGGATCACATCTGGTGATTTTATGCGAAATTATCTTTAAAGTGTTGCATTTATGTACCTTGGATTTGATTTTGCATCGGAACTACTGGATTAGAGTATCAGATTTCATTTGAAAGCTTTCAAGATGGATAAGGTATTTTTATCTATTCACTGTTGATTTCTTTTGTCATATGATATTTGCTTTAAAATTTGCTATCATTTATATATATTTGTTTTCATAACATTTATTTATATATCATTTTTTAATATAATTGAAATGTTATTTTTCGTAAGTGTATGTAGATGATATACAATGATGAATACAATATACTAATATAACTCTGTTTAATTTCTTAAACAGAGTTATCTTTATTTGTTACTGCACATTTCAATTAGACTTTAATACATTTTTATGGTTATTGTTAAATTGGAATAATTTTAAGTTGTATTCACATATGATACCCAGGTTAGTCTTAGAATTTCTTTATCAGTATTTAGTTTAAATTAGATAGTTTTATTTCAGTTATTTAGTCCCATTTTCACCTCATCCAAATCAACCCATCACCAACCCATTAGTTATAAGGAAACTGGTCCTTTCAATCCAGTCGGAGCCACCATACCAAATGGATAAGGAGCTGTCCTAAGGTCCCGACCGGATGGTTTTCCCCAATGTTTGAAGCAGAGATTTTCTAGGCTTCAACATTTTTGGCGCTAGAAGGAGGGCCTGAGCTATGAATGGCAAGTAAATCTTTACCCACAAGCCATTCTGAGAGCAAAACACCCTCATTAACTTCTTCAATTTCTTCTGAATTACAAAATCCTATAGAAGGAATTGAGAAGAATATTCAGACACCCACTACCAAAATCTCAAAACAATCAGACAATCAAAATCCTGAGTCTCCTGAAGTACAAGATTTAATTCATAAATTGAAAGGATTCTCATTATCTCTAGAAGAGTCTGAAATATCTGAAGGTAGTGTAAGCTCAAAATTTGTTCCTTCAAAACCTCTTACTAGGATTCAAAGTGAAAAACTTGGTATTTCTCCGAAAGAATTCCTTTTACCTAGTAGAGTCAAGACAAGAAAAACTCAATCGGAATCAGTAAGTGATATAAGTTCTTCATCTCATATTCAATCACCTGTTTCCAAAACCCCAACTCAACAAAGTGCAGTTGTTCCCACATCATCTACTCAATTATCATCTGCTCAATCATCATCAATCTCAACATCATCTATTCCAACAACTTCTGTTCAGACACCACCAGTCTCTACTACTTCTTCAACAGTTGTTACAATAATGGCTAGACCATGGGCTACTCCAGGGGCTGTCAACATGCCTGCACCTTTACATGATTTACCTGACAATCCTGGAAAATGGCTTCCAAAGTTCAGTCCAGATCTTAACATTCAAGCTGAAGAACATATCAATAACTTTATGCTGGCTGTAAATTTGAATGGAGTCACACATGAAAATGTTGTAGTCAGACTATTCCCTTATACTCTTCAAGGAGCAGCAGGATCATGGTACTTTTCATTACCTTCGGGATCCATAACAAGTTGGGCCATTTTTGCAGATCATTTTTTAACCAAATTTGGAGATGACAGATCAATAGCTACTTTAATCAATGATCTCTCAAATTTGAAGACAGAACCCAAGGAGCCCATTAAATATTTCAATGCTAGATTCAACAAACTCTTGAACAAAATCCACACAAATTCAAGGCCTAGTGAACAAGTCAGAAGTGAATGGTACATAACTGCTTTGCCCTCAAACATAGCAATTTTTGTAGATAGAGCTGCAAAACCTACGTTAGCCGAGAATATGAAAGATGCTATTGCAGTAGAAAAACGAATTATTTCTCTAGAAAAGAAAAATGCTATTGAGGAAAGGAAATCTAAGAAGGTCAGCTTCAAATATGATTCAAGGAAAAAGGCCAAAGACCCATACGACATGGAAGGTTTACAGAATGTTCTTAAAACCATGTCGAATGAAATGGTTGAAATAAAAAAACAAGTAGCTGAAACTTATACCAAAAAACCATTCTGAAATTTCAAAATAAATCAAGTTGAATCTAAACCTCCCAATTCAATCTCTAATGCAGAATCAGAAGAAGAAGAAGAAGAAGATACTCCTCTAGTATCAGAGGAGGAAGATGAGAATGAAGAAATAGCTGAATTACATGGAATGTGGGATTTTATTCTCTCTAATTCTGATAGTGAGGTAGAACAAGAAGCTATGCCTGTAAGTACTAGGAGTAAATCTACATTGGAGCCTGTACAAACAGTTCCTAAAAAGAAAATTACAACTCCAAGTACCAAAGACAAATCTCCTGCAAAGAAAACTTCTCCGTTACTTACTCAAAATCATCCATCTTCTTCTAATCCTCCTACATCGACAACAAAGACTTTAGTGGTGTCAGATCCTATGGAGTATAACATTGTTGAAGACATAAAAAAGATTAAAGCCAACATTTCCTTACATGAACTCAGCAAACTAAAACACCAGCAGAAGTTGCTATTAAAAGAATTAAATGCTACACCAATTGCTCCTTTACCAAGTTGTGTAGTTGCAAAAGCAGCTAAAGGAACTGGTAAGCCACCAGACAAAGTAGATGCTACTGACACTGTGCTCATTGGAGAAAGATCAAATTCTCAGACTCCTCCTTTTCTTTTGACTTATGAAATGTACAATAAAAATCTGCATAATTGTTTAATCGATTCTGGAGCATCCTCTAATATAATGCCTACTTCTGTTTGTGCTAAATTGAATATTGAACCACAGAAATCGGCAGTTCATATTGTTCAATTGGATCGTTCTAAATTTCAAGTTGTAGGAGAAAATAATTCAGTTACTATCAGACTAGCTTCCGATCCTAGGATTGTCCAAAGAATTGATATTTTAATTGCAGATGTTCCTGAATTCTAGGGATTAGTCTTAAGTAGGGACTGGTCTGCAAAACTTAATGGTTATATCGCAACTGATTTTTCACATATGTGGCTTCCCTACAAAGGGAAACCAAATCAAATCAAAGTTGAACGAGAAAAACATATGATGCACACTGTCACTGAATTTGAACAATCTAATGAGCCTGTGGCATTCAACAACAATATTCTTGGAAGTTATTCTGCTGAGTCATTTCTTGGAAACTTCAAAGCACCACAATCACCCTTTTATGTAAATACTTTTGTTTCTCAAATAGAAAATTTTTCACAATCTGATTCTTCCAGAATTGTAAATATTTCTGATGTAATTGTAGATAAGCCAATAGATAAATCTTTATTTTGGTCATTATATTTTGATGGATCAAAATCTAGTGATGGAGTTGGAGCAGGATGCATCTTAATTGATCCAGATGGAGAGAAAACCATGCTATCATGTAGGTTAGAATTTGAGTGTACAAACAATACTGCAAAATATGAAGCCTTGATTCAAGGACTTTATAAAGATATAGGGTTAGATGTTAAATACTTGAAAATCTTTGGTGATTCCAAAATTGTCATAAAACAAGTTAGGAATACGATCCATTGCCTTTCAGGACATCTTAAACACTATCAAACCCTAGTGCAAGATCTTACCACTCATTTTTTAGCATTCAATATTTCTTCTATTCCTAGGAATCAAAATACATCAGTTGATTTGTTAGCTAATGTTTCATCCAAACTCCTTCCTGCTAAAGATTGCAGTCTTGATATATTTTCAGTAGAATTGATTTTTCGCCCATCTGTTCCAGATAATATCACAAATTGGAGAGTATTTTACCATGATCAAGATATTTTAAATTTCATGACTTCATAGAAATCATATGATGAACAAATTATTGATGAGGATGATCATGATTTACAAATTGCCTCAAAAGGTAATGAAAATCCCATTCCGAAATTTGTTGTTAAATTAGAGGACTTATATGATATTAAAGACAGATTCAAGAAAGTCACTAATGCTAAACTTCAAAGTTCCACTTTGAAGTTTGAATTAGTAAATCTTGGTTCTGACTCTAATCCTCAAAAGGTTAATTTAGGACTCAATGTAAGTCCAAAGGAAAGGAATGCTTTCATTAAACTTCTGAGTAGGTATAAAAATATCTTTGCTTGGAATTATGCAGATTTAAAAACATATGATACTTCGGTTATTCAACACACAATTCCAATGCTTCCTAATTTTAAACCTGTTCAACAGAAGTTAAGAAAGATTCATCCAAATCTCGAAGGTCAAATCAAATAAGAACTTGATAAACTTTTAAAAGCCAAAATCATTTTTCCTGTAAGGCACTCCAATTGGGTTTCCAATATGGTACATGTAAGGAATAAGAATGGTGATATAAGAATCTGTATTGATTTTAGAAATTTAAACAAAGCATGTTTAAAATACAATTTCCCATTACCAACCATGGAACAGATACTTCAAAAGGTAGCTGGTTCTAAACTCATGTCCTTTCTTGATGGATTTTCAGGCTATAATCAAGTTTTAGTTCATCCAGATGACAAATTGAAAACAACTTTCAGAACAAAATGGGGAACCTATGCTTATCAGAAAATGCCTTTTGGTCTAATAAATGCTGGAGCAACTTTTCAAAGAGCCATGAATATAGCATTTAAAGGTCTGATCAATAGATCAGTTGTTGTTTATCTTGATGACATAACAGTATTTTCAAAAAAGAGAGCCAATCATCTACATGA
This sequence comes from Pinus albicaulis, assembly GCA_034641835.2. NCBI lineage: Eukaryota > Viridiplantae > Streptophyta > Pinopsida > Pinales > Pinaceae > Pinus > Pinus albicaulis. The sequence goes on along the minus strand of CM076581.1, from coordinate 231,951,715 downwards.
TCTAAAGCAAATATTTGAAACATGTAGAAGGTTTGGTATTTCCTTAAATCCAAAGAAATCTTTCTTTTCTTTGGATGAAGGAAAACTCTTAGGATTTTTTGTGTCAAAATATGGTATATATATTGATCGAGATAGAGTGAAAGAAATTTCTGATATTTCTTTACCTCATAACAAAAAATCCATGCAATCATTTCTTGGGCAAATCAATTTTGTAAAAAGATTCATTCCTGATTTTTCTCAAATTGTTTTATCTATGCAAAACATGATCAAGAAAAACTCAGTATTCAAATGGGGGCATAAAGAGAAAGAAGCCTTTGAGGCAATCAAACAAGCAATCATTAATGCACCAGCATTGAATACCCCTGATTTTTCTAGAGATTTTACTTTGTATACTTTGGTCACCGAAACATCTTATGCTGCTGTCTTAACAGAACTCAATGATCAGAAAATTGAAGCACCAATTTCTTTCTTTAGCTCAAATCTGCAAGGAGCTGAGCGTAATTATTCTGATGTTGAAAAACAAGCCTTTGCTGTGTTTAAATCAATTAAACATTTTAGACCTTTTCTCTTAAAAACACATACAAAAATCATTGTCCCATTCTCTGCAGTGAGACAATTATTAGTTCAAAAAGAAGTAGGAGAAAAGAGAGCTAACTGGGTAACAGCTTTGCAAGAATATGATATTGATATTAAACCAGCTAAGATTGTTAGAGGAAAAGGTTTTTGCAGATTATTAGCAGGAGCTCATAACATACCAGAAAATCAAGATTCAAATAAAGATATTCAAGTAAGTCAGATAAGTGTTACAGATTCTGAATCTCAGTATGTTGATCTCATCTATTACTTGAAAAATGGGTATGCTCCTTCTAATCTCAGCTATAAGAGCAAACGTGCTTTAAGATTGAAGGCTATTAAATATGAGATCATTGATAATGTGTTATTCAGAAAGAATTATGATTCAATCCTATTAAGATGTCTTGAAAACACTGAAGCTGAAAAGGTGTTGCAGGAATTGCATGATGGACCAGCAGGAGGTCATTTTGGAGGTGATACCACAACTCACAAAATAATTCATGCTGGTTATTACTGGCCTACCCTTTTTAAAGATACGCATGATTATGTAAGGAAGTGCAAAGTTTGTCAAACTGCTAGTGGAAGACAAAAGAAACCAGCTTTTCCTTTGCAACCGGTAAATATTGAGCAACCATTTGAGCAATGGGGGCTTGACATTATTGGTGAGATAGTACCTCATTCTTCCAAACAGCGCAAATAAATCCATACAACAACTGATTACTTTACAAAATGGATAGAAGCAATCCCTTTGAAGGTATCCAATTCTGATGCAATTATTGATTTCATAGATCAATTCATCATAACCAGGTTTGGTGTACCTAACGCTCTTGTCTTTGATAATGCATCTTATTTTTCCGGAAACAATATAATGAAATTTGCAGTCAAAAGAGGTTTTAAATTGAAATATTCAGCAAATTATTATCCACAAGGTAATGGTTTGGCTGAATCCACTAACAAAAATCTTATCAAAATCATTAAAAGGACCATTGATCAAAATCAAAAGAATTGGCACAAGTCTTTAATCTTTGCACTATGGGCTGATCGTATTACTAAAAAAGTTTCAATAGGAACTTCACTTTTCAATTTAGTTTATGGAAAAGAAGCTGTGATACCATCAAATTTAGCTCTTCCATCATTAGCCCTAGTGCAATTTATTGAAGAAAATCCTTCTTCATCCATTCAATTGAGATATGATCAAATCCTTAAATTAGAAGAAGATAGAGATAAAGCAAAAATTATTCATGAAAAACATCAACATCTTGTAAAATCTTCTTTTGATGCAAGTTCTACCGGCTCAAAGATTTTGTCAATTGGTGATCTTGTTCTGAAATGGGATAAAGCACATGAAGAAAAAGGTAAGCATACCAAGTTTCAGAAAATGTGGCTTGGACCATTTCAGATTGCTGAAAAGATAGACTCAAATACATTCATACTCCGAGATTTAATGGGAAAGAGAGAATCTCTTCCTGTAAATGGGCTTGTCTTAAGGAAATTCTCTTCATAAGGAGGTAACCCCTTCTTAATTGTACATATTCCTTTCTGCAAAGTTTTTAATTGTTTTTGCAAATAAAGGTTGTTAATAAGTCTCTAATTGACTGTTTACTATTTAGAAAATTTCTTAGGAAAAATATTATAAATATTTATTTTGTGTAAATGAGAATTTTTAAAGAGATGATCACATTTTTTGGATAGTTTAAAATAAAATGTTAAACTTTGAAATATTATTCGAATCATTTGCATGGTCTTTTGAAAACTTGAGGAGAATGTAAATAATTATAAGTTTATTGAGCAGAGAAAGGTTATCTATAAAAGTAAAGATTTTTCAAAGTCTTGGTACTCAAGAAACTCTGAAAATTGTCATCCATTGATTCTTAAGGATAAAACTATTTCACCCCATCCATTTAAGTTGTGATTTTTTAGAATGTAATTCTAAGAAATTATATGAAAATTTAAGAGATAAGAGGTCTCATTATAAGCCGACTTACCATGTTCATAAGAAGTAATGAAACTGAAATTACCAATACTGCATATCAAAATAGGGTAATGGCTTATAAATATAAGACAAGGGGTCTCATCACGAGCCAGCTTGTTCAGTTTAATTACAACTAGTGAATGGCATTGTTATTAACTGGCTACCAAACCAGAACAATGGCTCTTAAAAATAAAAAATTAGTAAAAGACAAAAGCATGAGATAATATGTCTTATGAATTTATCTTTTAAAAAGTCATAATTTTAGTTGGATGGGACAATGAATGGTTAATGGTTTAAAGGTAACCCTGTCGAGACTATGAATGTTTGTAGGCAGCAGAGGCAATACCTATGACAATAGAGTATATTATAAAACCAAACTCGGAGAAATCCACTTACTTCATTATTAACACCGATCAAAGCTTGAGATAACCCAAAAGTGTTTTTGTTCTCAAGGAATTAGAAAGAAATTGTGAATGATTTTTATTTCTTTTTCATAGTTAAATTTTATTTGAATTATCCTAAGATAGTTTTCATTATCTTTAAAAATCTTTACTTACTAGAAATATAGTGTTCATTTTATTTTTTCATAGATAACTGTTTCTTTCAGTGAATCGCCAATTGTTGTGGCCAGCAACAACCCCCCTTTTTATTTAATATTAGTAATAATACTAAATAAATGGGGACCCTTAGTTAAAAAATCGAAAAAATCAATCATTATTTGTTTCCCTTTTCAAATAAAACTTTCTATCATAACTTAGGGAAATTCCTTAGAAAATCCTTAAGAAACACTTAAGTTTATGATAGATTACAATAAAATCTTTCTTTGAGCGAAATAGCGCATCCATCGCAAACGGTAGACATCTTTTGTAAAACTGAATCTTTTAAACTGTGACTTTGCGATATTGCGATAACGCGATCCCAAAAAGCCTATACATTAAAATACTGGTCGCAAATCGCATATCGCAGAAACAAAAAGATAAATGTTAAAAGAATACTTTTTATATGTTATATTTGCGATTTGTGATTTTGCGATATTTGCGATGGTTACGCTTTGAGAAAATGCGATTTGTGATATTGCGATATTGCGATATTGCATAGCAAATCGCAGATCACAATATCGCAGATTCTTAAAAGCTAGTTGTCCAATGAAAATCTTTTCATAAATCAATATCCGTTATGCGCTTTAAATGATTGAATTAATGAATGGATTATCAATTATCAATAAAAAGGATTTTGTTTTGATTGAAAGGTTGTTTCTGTTAGAATAATATATTTCATACGCCTTTTGCATTTAAAAATATCTCATCACCTTTCTCATGTCATTACTCTCACTTAACTCGTAAAATCGCAGGCGCAAAGGAGAAAAAGACTATACGAAGCATTCATAGAGTATTATGGGAAAGAAAGAGAAGACTCCAAGTTCTGAAAACAAAGAAATGGCTTCACTGTATGCGGATACTGCTTGCAATAAGGATGCCGGTATAACCACCTGGGAAGGAATGTATAATTTGCTCGAAGAATAAAATCCCAGGGTGACGCAAGTTGCGGCTACTGCAGGATCAAGTAATTCATCTGAAGTAACCCTTAAAGACCTGGCTTGTTCATTTCTGCACCGGATAGCAGCAAGACGAAGAATTCTTCCATATTCAGACATGGTAAAATGGGTGTTGGACAACACCAATATTTCAGACAGGAAATTTAGAACTCTAGATCAAGAGCTCATTGGGTCGTTCACTACAGAAAATTTGAGGCTGATGTATCATTTTCCAGAACCTCAGGCGACTTATAATACACAATTTATGGAGAATTTTTCCAAAGAACATGAAAATTTGGCGGAATGCACAAGGGAATGGACCAAAAGAGATGAACCATTGAAGAAAAACAAACACGGTATGTACAGTACTGGTTCACTCACCTCTCCATATTGTTTTGCTGCTGCTATGTTATGCAGGCTTTTTGGAAAGCCTGACATAAATATGATCTTGCCTGAATGGCTCCCTTTGTTGAATGCTTCTGTTAAGGCTACAATTGTAGACTGGGCCAAAATATTGTCTGATAATTTGGCCACTGCTATTTTCCATTACCGGTCTAAACGAATTTTTTCTCAGAGGATTTATCCTCCTTTTTATCTATCTACTTATGTTATGGACGCTATCTGCTTTGTTTCTAAATTCCCTTTGATGGGTTGGCAATGGACGATTCAAGATCCTTTGCCTATTCATGTGTATCACAAGGAATTATGGGAATCCAAGTTTATTCCTCATTTTTACAAGATTTTCCACGACATAATGTTGCCTCTGCACAAAACATTGTATAATAAAGATGCTCCAAGGTTTTCCCCGGAAGCACAAGTCGACATTCTCCCTGTCGCACGATGGTTTGGGGAAGAGTGGTTTACCTATGTAAGAGTTTTTGGAAGCTCTGCTTCCCCTCATGTTTTACCCTTATATGTTTCTGATAAACTTATAGCTCGGGAAATTGCATACCAAACCTGTGGTAAAGGAGTTTTGACAAAGGAATTAAAGGATAAGAAGAAGGCCATTTGGCCACAATTTCCCGTAGCTTGTGGAACATTTTCATTATTTGATGCTGGACATGCATTCAAGGAAGTAAGCAATATTACATGCTTACAATTGTTTAAATTTGCAAAAAGGTTATTCGACCCTAATGAAGTTGCTAAAAATTTCACCACTTCAATCAAAGTAAGGATATTTTCCAGAGAAGAGGACCCTTTCGATGATATATTCCTAGGAAAATCCACACTAAAAGAAATTCTACATTCAGCACAGATGCAGTTATCTCCAGAACAATTTCAAGAATTTAAAGTTTACAGAGAAAGAAGACTGACCACCATCCCTTTGGAAAATTTGCGTTTGGAACCCGCAAGGGAACCAACTCCTAGTGTCAGTCTCAACGGCAGTTCAGGTACATATAAGTCTAAGTCAAAATCTGAAAGAGAGACTTCTGAACGTTCTGATAAGTCTAATGAAGAGCAGGATAGAAATGAAGAATTAGTGAAAGATACTGCTCAATCGAAAGAACTTTCACAACAACAAATTTTGACTTCTCAGCAGATAAATCCTCCTCCTACCAATGTACTGCAACAGTCAGTCACAATTGAATTAGACAAAGAATGTGAAAGCTTTAATGAAATACTTAATGTTGAAACACAGATTACACAGACCCCTAGACAAACAACAAAAGTTTTAAGCACAAGAATAAGCGGTAATGTGACAAATACAGAGCATATACCTGTCACTCCCTCTTCTGAAATTGTACTTAATGTAGAGGAAATTCCTCCTCTAGATGTATTCTACAACCCGAAGTATAAAGCAGTAATGCAGAAGCAACGGAAAAAGAGAAAATTAGAAGGTGCAATTGCTACTGAAGTAGAACAATTAGATGTCTTGTGGAAGGATCCTACCACAGAGCCTACTAATAATCTTGCTAAGTTATCTCAGATTACGTGGGCTTATGCTTCCGCAACTATTGACAAAGAATTTGAGATACAACTCTTATTAAATGAAATAGAAGAACAGATACAAGTTCTACAACAACAATTGCAACAGGTACAGACCAATAATGAAGCACAGATGAAACTTGAAAAGTTATAGCAACAACTTCAAGAAATGAAAATTGGATATCGAAAAAGTTTCTCTGATAAAGAGAAACAAATACAGATTATCCAAGATCAGCACAAAGATGATCCTAAGCTTCCAGAGTTTATTTCAGAAACTATTTCTTTAAACAATCAACTACTGCAACAAGAAGAAGTATTATGCCAAAAAATCTTGCAATGGAACTCTTTTTGTCAAGAAAGTGATAAGATCACTAATCATGTTGTAGATTTACGAAATGATTATGATTTAATTAATGAAAAAGTTACTGATTATTTGGTATGGCAAAAGACAGAGGAAGGAAGAAAAGCTGGTGCACCAATTATTAATGAAAACCATAAAGAAATACTTTTCAATGACTGGGATGCACAAATCAGAGGGGCAGAGAAAGTAGCAGAAGAGTCAGCTACAACAACAAGCAATCTTACTGATTGTGTAAATGAGAATTTGCACAAAGAAAATTTGATTTTAGAAACTGTTCCGAGATATCTTCCACAGGCGCATCAATTGCAAATAGAATGGAGACAAAAGGCGGAAGAAAAAGAAAAATCAATCCAAGGATTGACAAGATTAAACTGGGATTCTTACTGGACATATTTAGTGAAACCACACAGTCAACACAGTGCGCTTAATTGCATCATTAGTTATGCTGAGAAGATTGCGCCTACACTTGCCGATTCTGTCTTTTCAGGACAGTTGAAATCTGAAGTCGGCCAACCACCTCTTCTCAAAAAAATGCTGGATGCTTGCAAGTTTAAAGATAAAATTCATAAGTAGTTACTTAATAGTATTTATTTTTAGATTTAGTTTTAGTTTTACTGTATTTTTGCCTAGGAAAAGGACGGTCATTTAAACCGAATCCTTAATTTTTGTAATAAACTATTTTTAGATTTAGCTAGTAGTATTTAAACCCTTCTCATGAATTTAGAGAAGGGTCCTGAGTTGTAATATTTTTGACTAGGAGATTACATTTCTGTACTCCACTGCCTCTTATATTTTATAAAGGATCACATCTGGTGATTTTATGCGGAATTATCTTTAAAGTGTTGCATTTCTCTACCTTGGATTTGGTTATGCATCGGAATTACTGGATTAGAGTATCAGATTTTATTTGAAAGCTTTCAAGATGGATAAGGTATTTTTATCTATTCACTGTTGATTTCTTTTGTCATATGATATTCACTTTAAAATTTGCTATCATTTATATATATTTGTTTTCATAACGTTTCTTTATATATTATTTTTGAATATAATTGAAATGTTATCTTTCATAAGTGTATGTAGATGATATACAATGATGAATACAATATGCTAATATAAATCTGTTTAATTTCTTAAACAGAGTTATCTTTATTTGTTACTGCACATTTCAATTAAACTTTAATACATTTTTATGGTTATTTTTAAATTGGAATAATTTTAAGTTGTATTCACATATGATACCCGGGTTAGTATTAGAATTTCTTTATCAGTATTTAGTTTAAATTAGATAGTTTTATTTCAGTTATTTAGTCCCATTTTCACTCATACAAATCAACCCATCAACAACCCATTAGTTATAAGGAAACTGGTCCTTTCAATCCAATTAGAGCCACCATACCAAACGGATAAGGAGCTGTCCTAAGGTCCCGACCGGGTGGTTTTCCCCAATGTTTGAAGCAGAGATCTACTAGGCTTCAACAGAAAGGTAATAAAAACTAATTAATATTTTTTGGATTTTTTGACTAAGGGTCCCCTCTTATTTAGTATTATGACTAATACTAAATAAGAAAGGGGGGTTGTTGCTGGCCACAACAGAGCCATTCTACATGACTCTGTTGGAAATAATGAGAGGGCGGGAGGTGAATCAATATTTCTTTTCAATTTTTATTTTTACCAGTTAGGTCAATTATAATTAGAACACAAAATGAACAATAAGAATAAATACTTTTATTAATTTCTTCTTTACAATAAATTTAGTACAATAATGTGTAGGGATCCAACCCTAGATGAAGATACCAATGTTCAATATCCAAGGCTAAAATATATATTTTTCCAAGCATTGACTTGGACTTCCCGAGGGTCCAACCTTGTCAACTTTGAGGCACCAACCTCTAGGGAACCAACCCTATCTCTAATATAGGCTCCAACCTTGTTTCCTGAGGACTCCTATCTTCTAGGGCTCCAACCTTATCTTACAAGGCACCAACCTTGTTTCTATGAGGCTCAAAAATCCTACATCAATTCATCAAGATAAGTTCAGTAATTATTCATGGCTCCCAATAAAATCCACAATGATCCCCGACAATATATTCTCCAAAAATGCCTTCTCCAAATCACTTCATCAATGAAAACATTGTATTCTCAAAAGGTGTCACCACTGCTCTTCATATTACGGAAGAAAATATCTCCAAAGTCACCTCATGGTTAATGCCTCAACACATCATGGTCTCCAATTATATCTCCAAGACATTCAAGGTGTATACAATAGGCCACCAAAGTTCTGCACCTGCTCTAAGCCTCTTCAAGGGATTCTTTAAGAACTACTCTCTAAGGGAGTCTTCACAATGCTTCAACAACAAGATATTTCTCCACAAGCTCTTTAATAGGTGCTCCAAGATGTCTAAATTAACTGCTCCAATGGACTAATACAATTAGTCTCCAAATTTCTCCAAGGTCAGCTTCCAGGTGTCTTCATAAGGTATTTAATAATGATGGATTTGATACTTCAAAGTAGCTTCAAAAAATGCTTCAATGATGCTTACCTACAGGACACAATTCACACTTCAAGGTACATGATCTGAGTTAATAAAGGAGACTTTCCAAGCTTTCACTCTGAGCTACAACAGTTCAATAAAACAAGCTAGAAGTTTGGGATTCACGGTTCCAAGGTGAGCATCTTTTGTTCTGAGTCCTCCTTCAAGCTTAAGCACTGAACCTTCACATATGTAAGCTGTCACAGGCTAACAGGTGGTCAAGTCTGAGGTGTAGTTTCTCTCCAAAAATATGTTTACTTGACACTATTCACCAATTACTAATTTATGCAAATCTGGGCTTCAAAATAGTCCCTTCAAGGTGGCTAGTTCACAAGATTAATGATTGTGCTTCAACCGAGCCTAAAAACCATGTCTCCAAGGAGACAGGTCACATGTCTGAGATACTAATCCATCCACTCCATTGAGTTGTTGTGACTTTCAAGGATGCCACAAGTATATTCAAATAATCTGCTCCCCAAACTGTTCTTAATGGTGACTGTCACATACAAGATCGAGAATCTGATCACATGGCTTCAATCCTTAGATTTAAAAGTCTGCTACTATAGGTTTGGGATCCACAGGTATTCCTTCAAGGTGTTGCCACCAGAGCTTCTTAAAGAGTTGCCATAGGTTCGAGTATAGCCCTCTTCAGGTTCGAGCTTCTACAAAAAAATTTAGTCTCTTTGCTACATGATCTGTGCTGTAGTAAGGGACTGTTAGACTGAGCTGTAATAGGCTTGTAGATCACGTTTTTGAGCTTATAAAAGATACCCAATCACAGGAGTATGCCCAAAAATTTCGTTCATTTCCCTCCAGAATTTCGGATGTATATGCTTCAAGACTTTCGATATGTTTGCCACAGAAATCTAAGACATAACTCAAATATTATTCTCTCTGAAATATTTCACCGAAATTCTCTTTGAAATATGCACCGAAATTTCTTGCTAAATTGATGAAAAAATAGAATTGTATTTATAGTAATTCGTCTTTATGAAAAGACCTGTCCATTGGGTTGGAGGGCCAACATGAAGGGACTGAGCATAGGTCAACTAGGCATTAAAAAATATTATTTTTAAACTTGAAAATTCATTTTCTCACAAAATACTGGGATTTTGAAGGCAAGTGAGGGCTCATTAGAAAGGGTAAAAAGTCCTCTTCAAGATGGTGAAGGATCCAAGTTGATAGGATTCCTCCAAAGTGATGAAAAATATTATTCTTTGTGACTGTTCTTCAAATTAGATAATTTTTGTTAAGATTTCAAGAGTGCCCTCAAACAATTTTCCATGATTTTCCATGACATCTATCTCATCAAGTATAGTCCTAATTATAATCATCCATATGCCATTAATTCCTCCAATAGTGTAGCATACATCAAGAGTAAGGACATCATAATGATTTTAGGTTTTCTTCATCAAGAGCAAGAATATCATAATATAAATGAGGTTATGGAATTCTCATATTCTAACAACAAGGTTGGTTCAAGGACTTTGATCACTGGGGTATTATGATCAATGGGAATCTAGGGAAAAATAACGCATCACAATAATTTTCCATCACAAACAATTCCATATTGACATTAATGACAACCTTGACTAACAATCCCACCCTTTGTCATTGATGGAAATATTCTTTCCCTTCCAAAAATTTCTCCCCCTTTGACATCAAAGGAAAATGGGATGCCCAAGTACTCCCCCTATTCATCAATAATAGTTCTTCATAGGTAGGTTTCTCCCCTTGTTGTGGTGCTCTTCCTTCTGGCAATGTGGTCCATGATAGATATGTTTGAATTTATTCATGTGATGAACCAAATCCCCCTGCCGACATAAACTCCTCTAGCTGAAGAAAGATTTCTTTCTTTGTGATCAAGTGGAAGACATCTTCAACAATGGTCCATCGGATGAGAAGGGATTATGTTCTTCAATGGATTTTCTCCCCATAGATGATATATCAAAATATGATTTTCCATGTAGGGCCCTTTCATGGATAGCTTCTGCAAGAATAATCACAAGCTCCCCATAAATGTATGCATGGTCTCCTTGTTGGTAGAGTATCATTATCAAACACTTGGAATATCACATCTTCCAAGGATGTCTTCATCAATTTAATAACATGTGTTGTTGGCTAGAGTGTTCAAGAGACTTTCAGATCCAATTTTCTTTCTTCTCCATGCTTGTGTAAATTTATTCTTTGGCTTGGTTTTCATAGTTTTAGCTTGTTTAAGGACCCAAGTCAAGTTACAATCACGAGACATATGTCCAATTTTATGGAAATTTAAGCATTCTATTTTTCTCATAAATGAGGATGCATAATTTCTTCTTGCAAACATGCTTCTTGGAGATTGATGGGGACTATTATATTTGTCCCGGTGTTATTCCCTACAATCTTTTTCCATGTGCCCAAAATTTGTACATTAATAGCAATAACAAAAAAATATACTTTGGTACCTGGAGGATTGCCTTGATGTACTCCAAAGTCATTTTGTCTTGGGATCCTTTGATGATATCGATTGCCTCTTGAATTATTGACACCATCTGCAAGTCTTCTTGGAGTAGGATTTCTTCCAATGTCATCTTGACTCTTTTCTTTGCTGGAACTGGGAGCATTAAAATTTCTTCCAAGATTTTCCACATCCTTGTTATTTGGAGCATTAGGGTTTGCGTCATCCTTATTTGAGAGTTTACTTGCATATCCAAGACCTGATTTATCAAGGGGGGATATTTGATGACTTAGGATGTCATCTAGGGTTTGAGAACTCTTCAAGTTCTTATTCAACAAGTCAACTACCTTTTTAAGAGAGGCAATTTCTCCTTTCAATTTTTCACAATATTAATCTTTGATAACTAGTTTCTTCTTCATTTCGTCCATCATCCTTGTTACTTCATGTGTTTCAGTTTTTAGAGATATGACATTTGATTTTAGTAGGAAAATATCTTAATCCTAATTTTCTTTCAGTTAACATGTCATAACATTTCTTTTATTTTCTGCCTCATCGACTTGTCCTTCTATGAGTGCCAAAGCTTCCATCACCTTCTCAGCTCCTTGTGCTTGTTTCTTTACTTCTCCTAGTTAAGATTTAATGGAGGAGACTTCTTCCTTGTACTGACCAATTTGTCCTTTAAGTCTGTTCAAGTCTTCATGTCTTTGTACAAGATGGCTTGAAAAAGTTTATTCTCTTTTCTTTGCATTATCCAATTGATTTGTCATGGATATGACTTCTTCATGATGCTTTCTCTTGTTTTGATGAAATTCTTCCTTATGGTTGGTGAGATACTCATCTTTTTATTTGAAATTGAAGCTTGAATACATTAGCTTCATTCCTTGTATTTCCAAGGTCGTGGTCAGCATCTAGTGATTGCTTCTTGAGCTCCTCATTCTCCTTTTTCAAACTTCTTATCTCTTCTAGAGCAGCTACAAGCTTCACCAATAGATCTTCTTCAAAGTTATCTTTATTTTTTTCATCTTCTAGGTCTTCCTTGAACTTCATGTCTTCACTCTTATTTTCTGCTTCCTTGATGGGTTCTGGATTTCCTTCTTTCTTTCCATCATATTCTTGAATAGAGGTCATGGTCAATGCTCTTTTTGAGTGAATATCTTGAATTTTGTCCCACATACTTTTTGCCGATGAATATTTCTCCACTTTTGCCTTTATAGGATCAGGTAGCCCATTAAATATTTCCTTCATCGCTCTTGAATTGTACTCCTTGGATTCTCTTTCCATTGCACTTTTAGTAATCATTGATTCCCATACTTCAACAACTTGAGCCATTAAGAAATTCGTGATTCTCATATTCCATACATAAAAGTTTCCATTGAACAAAAAAAATTTCCCAATTTGACTGAATTCAGTTTTCACAGTTGAGGAAGAGACATATTTAGATGGATTAGAGGTTTTCTTCCTTGGATTTTCCATTTGTGTTCTAAGGATCAACCGTCAAGCTGTTAGGCTTTGAGTGAAGGTAATAGCTCTGATTCCAATTTTTGGAAATACTCAGAGAGGGGGGGGGGGGGAATCAATATTTATTTTCAATTGTTATTTTTACCTGTTAGATCACTTATAATTAGAACACAAAATTAACAATAAGAATAAATATTATTATTAATATATTCCTTAAAATAAATTTAGTACAATAATGTGTAGGGCTCCAACCCTAGATGAAGACACCAATCTTCAATCTCCCAAGCTCCAACCTATATTTTTCCAAGCACCGACTTGGACTTCCCAATTCTCCAACCTTGTCAACTTTGAGGCACAAACCTCTAGGGAACCAAACCTATATTTGGTACAGGATCCAACTTGGTTTCTTGAGGACTCCTATCCTCTAGGGCTCCAACCCTGTCTTCCAAGGCACCAACCTTGTTTCTATGAGGCTCCAACCTCCAGCTTCAATTTGTCAAGATAAGTTTAATAATTCTTCACGAAACCCAATAACATATGTAACGAGCCTTGAAAATATCTTCTCCAAAAATTGCTTCTCCAAATCACTTCATCAATGACAACCTTGTCTTCTCAAAAGGAGTCACCACTCCTCTTCATATTACGCAAGCAAAGATATCCAAAGTCACCTCCTGATTTCCTCAACGCATCATGGTATCCAATTATATCCCCAAGACCTTGAAGGTGTCTTAAATAGGCTTCCCAGGTTCTGCACCTACTCTAAGCCTCTTCAAGGGATTCTTTAAGAAATCTCCAAGGGAGTCTTCACAATGCTTCAACAACAAGATATTTCTTCACAAGCTCTTCAATAGGAGCTCCAAGATTTATACAATAAATTCTCCAATGGAATAATAAAATTAGTCTCCAAAGTTCTCCAAGGTCAAATTCCAGGTGTCTTCACAAGGTATTTAATAATGATGGATTCAATACTTCAAGTAGCTTCAACAAATTCTTCAATGATGCTTACCTATAGGACACAATTCACACTTGAAGGTACTTGATCCGAGTTAATATAGGAGACTGTCCAAGCTTTCACTTTGGGCTACAAAACTTCAATAAACTAAGCTAAAAGTCTGCGATTCACGGTTCCAAGGTGAGTGTCCTTTGTTATGAGTCCTCATTCAAGCTTAAGTATTGAAAATTCACATCTGTAAGCTGTCACAAGCTAATAAGTGGTCAAGTATGAGGTGTAGTTTCTCTCCAAAAATATTCTTACTTGACACTGCTCACCAATTACTAATTTTTGAAAATTCGGGCTTCAAAACAGTTCCTTCAAGGTGACTATTTCACAAGCTTAATGATTGTGCTTCAACCAAGCCTAAAAAATGGTGCCTCCAAGGAGACAGGTAACATTTCTGAGGTACTAGTCCATCCACTGCACCGATTTGTTGTGACTGTCAAGGATGCCACATGTATCTTCAAATAATATGATCCCCAAACTTTTCTTAATGGTGACTGTCACATATAGGATCAAGAATGTGACCACAGGGCTTCAAGCCTTGGATTTAAAAATCTGATGCTACAGGTCCGAGCTCCACAAGTATGACTTTAAGGTGCTACTTTCCGATATTCTCAAAGAGCTACCACAGGTCTGAGCTTCTACAAAAAAATTTAGTGCTCTTTGCTACAAGATTCGAGATGTAGTAGGGGACTATTAGACCAAGTTGTAATAAGCTTCTAGATTTAGTTTTTGAGCTTATAAAATATACCCAATCATGGAAGTATGCCCAAAGATTTTTTTCATTTCCCTCAGGAATTTTAAATGTATATGCTTTGGGACTTTGGATATGTTTTCCATAGAAATATAAGACAAAACTCAGATATTCTCCTCTCTGAAATATTTCACCAAAATTCTCTCTGAAATATGCACCAAAATTTCTTTCTAAATTGATGAAAAAATAGACTTGTATTTATAGTAATTTGTCTTTATGAAAAGACCTGTCTGTTGAGCTGGATGGCCGACATGAAGGCACTGAGCATAGGTCTTCAAAAATTTTATTTTTAAACTTAAAAATTCATTTTCACACAAACTACTGGGAGTTTGAAGGCAAGTGAGGGCTCATTAGAAAAGGGAAAAAGTCTTCTTGAAGATAGTGAATGAGCCAAGTTGATAGGATGCCTCCAAAGTGACGAAAAATATTTTTATTTGTGACTGTTCTTGAAATTAGATCATTTTTGTTAATATTTCAAGAGTGCCCTTCAATAATTTTCCATGACATCTATATCATCAAGTGTAGTCCTAAGTATAGTCATCCATATGTCATTAATTCCTCCAATAATTCATCATCCATCAAGAGTAAGGACATCATAATGATTTTAGGGCTTCATCATGAAGACAAAGGATATCATAATATAAATGAGGTTATGGCATCTTCATATTCTGACAACAAGGTTGGTTCAAGGACTTTCATCACCAGGGCATTATGATCAATGGAAATCTAGGGAAACATCATGCATCAAAAGAATTTTCTATCATAAACAATGGCGTATTGACATCAATGAAAACCTTGACTAATAACTCAAGTTATACCCTCAATTCGAATTAACTGAACCAACTAAGTCAAACTAACTTTGTTAAATCGTACAAGATGTCATGATATGTGGAATTACAATTTTATTCTAATTTAATTAAAGGGAAAATTAAATTAGAATCTTTCTTGGTGCCATTTTCAACACCTTTTAAACATTCGAATGGGGTATGTGCTTTAAAGGAGGTGTGGTCTCTCACATAAAGCCTTCGAAAATTATTATCTGAAATAAGAAGAGATTTTCAAGTTAAAGGCCTTGCTATGATGATAATCTTGGTTATGATATTGATGTTTAAAAATATGTCTTATCAATCTGACTCTTATTATGAATATACTTCAATTTGAGAATCCTTGTACCTCAAGATGGGATTATGAATACCTCCCTAGTTAATAAGGAGTGTTGTAAAACATAACTAGATTTGTTCTTAATAATGAATTTTGTAATTATGAAATAGTATAAGTTTTATAAAAAGAGAAAAATAATTTTTATTTATTCAAGCATGGGTTTCATGCTCAAAGTCTAGGTCAAAGCATGTTCTTCATGCTTCTAGGGCTTGTTGTAAATTTTTGTAGATGTTCTATGCTTGATGCAACTTTACTTCAAACCCGATACCAAATAGAAATCACATAAACATGAAAGTAAAATGCTGATGGAACATACCAATAGATTGACGGAGGACAAGCAAAAGATACACTTAATCAACAAAATATATGTGTTGTGGTGCGTTATGGCGGTCAACAGGATGCTTCAACCAGCAAAGTCTCCTCACAGTCAACCAACTAGAATTGTCACAAAACCCTTAAGACAACTCTACAATAGTCAATCCAAAGTCAACAAAAGTCAACATTGTCCAGTCAATGGTCAACGTAGAACAACAACAACAGAAATTCAACACAACAAGGTCAACGGTCAACGTCTAGCCTCAGTTTTGTGCCAAAAAATGCAGACTCCAAAGATCGAAATTTTTGAAAAGTTTGAGGTGAAGTTGACCAAGCGTTGACCAAAGTCAACACTGGTCAAAGCTGCTCTAAAAAACCCTAGAACATATTCGAAACCCTAGCTACCGTTTTCCCACGTGTGAGAGAAGAGAGGCCTCCAAATGATGATCGAACCAATCAGACACAAGAGAGAAATGTGTGGTGAGTGATGGTGAAAATGACCTCCAAATTTGACCAATATATATCCATCTATGAGGGTTTGTGACACATCTGTTGGGGCTCTAAGCCTACATTACAATTCTGGCCGACCTTGCACATAAGTGGAATTAATTCAAAATAAATGTTTTGCTCATCCGATTAAGATGATCTTTAGATCGATATTTCACCTCTTTGAAAGAGGAATCCAATAAAAATATTGGCATCATCATCTGAGAAGTACAACATGGATTTTGGACCTAGTTGCCCAAAATTAACACTCCCTCTCAACTAGGGAGAACTCCATCCACCTGTGCCATCCAAACATTGTGCGTCATCCTCTCGTAACTTGCTTTGATCGCTTATTTATTTCAAATGGTGAGTCACAATGACATCACTCCCGACTGACCCAAAGTTAGCTCAGAGTTCTGAAACCTCTATAGGACTCAAAGGAGTCTCATACTAACCTGAAGTTAGTTTAAGTGACCCGAAGTCAGTTGGAGGTCCGAAACCTCACTAGACTTGATCCCAGATCAAGTGGTTGGACACGTGTCATCCTAGACATAGAGAGTACGAAAATCGTTGATGCGTCCATCGGTCTTTCTATCGGCCTCTATCCATATTTCCCACCAAATTGGCCAAGTTGAGAGGTACTTCCCATGAGTCTGGGGCTCCGTTAGTAGGATGCATATGGGGCACAGATCAAAGAGAGGTGAACCAACTTAATATCATCAAGGTGGGAAGAAAGCACACCAACAAGGTTCGGAAAGCCTTGCCTTGAGGTTGCTTATAACTCTAAAAAGCTATCCCCAAAGCCCCCAGAGCTCCCAAAGCTCATCGTCTAACAGGACCCTCAACATAGGGTCGTTCTACAATTCCAAGATTCTCACGGAAGTTAGGAAATTGTCCTTCCCCAAGGGCTTTATGAAAATATCCGCGACTTGCTCATTAGTTGTTGAGATTCAACAAGATGATGAAGCTTAGTGAAAATAAGTCGCCTTCACTAAGTGGGCCCGCAGGCTATTTTTAGGTGCAAGTCTATTTTTAGACTATGTCTATTTTTAGACATGGTGATCATATTTCAGAATTTGTAGGATGCTATTTGTGGATGGTTGGTCAAGTTGGAAAAATAGATGAAATTATATTTTTAGAATATTGGGCAAATTCTATTTATATATTGTCAATCTAAAAATAGATGCATGTCGATTATTATTAGCTCTTAATAATAATCTGACAATAAACATCAACTTATTCCCTTGGAGCACATTATTTCAGTGAACAGATTTGGAAAATCAGTGGGCTGAAGGAATTACGCAATTCCTAGGGTTTATTGGTGGCTTATGCATGAGGACTCAGTTAGAATTGAAGTGGAAAAGTTATGACAGAGTTGGAAGAGTAGTTATAGGAGTTTTTTTTTAGTGTAATATTCCTAATTAGCCCAAGCTAATAGGAATGTACAATTTTGTTTCATTTTATTATTGCAAGAAAAAATGTGTAAGGGAGGACAATAAAAACTCCTGAAACCAGTAAATAAATCAATGCCCAATGTGAAAAGGCTAAATTCGGGCTGCCTTAATAAAATTCCCTTATTTGTGAAAGGGATTGTGACAATTGACTGGGTCAACACGACCAAATCCACAGTGCTGTCCAGATGCAATGTACCTCCTAGATGCATAATGCAGATCTAGTTGGAGGCTACACATGTGAAAGGAGCTAAACCTTTGAGATGGTTTAGGGTTTTGCAAGGCTTTCATCCTATAAATGAAAGAGGAGAGCAACATGAGAAGGTTGTTGAACATATTGTATTGAAAGGATTTGTCTATTTAGACACTTCTCATTCTCTGGCTGTTTAGCTGAGAATAGTGCTATTTAGCACTTGGGTGTTCTGGAGTGGGAATCCCACTTCCTTCCTTGAGAGGCCTCTTGGAAGAGTCTTGCATTTTTTGTCCACTATCAGGCATTTGGCCAAGCTTCTACTTCCAAATACAACGCAGATCCTGTTGAGGGTTTGGTTGTCTTTGGAAGCTGCAACAAGTGGAGGCTAGATTTGTTTAGATCTAAGCCATTCTAGTGCCTCTTTTCACTAGGAAAGTATTCTATCCCATTGGAAAGAGTGTATTGGATCATCAGAGCTCCAGATCCATACCTTTGCATTAGGCCAAACTATTCATCAAGGCTACAATGCAGTTTTTCTTCCAGGACTGTGTTATCTGCAAGAGGAAAGTTGCAGGGAGTTTTGGCAGCAATTGAGGAGTGATCTCTGGCGATGAGAATTTGTATCTCACTATGGTGAGCCATGGATTTCTGTTCTTATCCATGTCATATTCAGATCTGATCTAAATAATCTTGTATAAGCTTCAGGAATTCTATAGAAATCTATAGATCTACTCCATATGCTTCATGTTTTGCTGAAAATCCCAAGGGGTATGTAAAATAGTGACAATCTAGTGTACCGATCTAATATAGATATAATATTTTGTACACAGATCTGTCCTAGATATAAGTTGTAACTTATAGCTTCTGTTTACTCATAAAAATAACGCTATCAAGGCTTTGCAGTGAAATACAATTGTTGCAACGCCTCTTTTGGAGGGTTTTTCTCATTAAAGTCTTCTATCTTTCTCTTGTACACTGAATGGGCCACATTGTGAATCTGATTTACTATTGTAAGATAATTTTTAGCTATCATATTGGTCTCTTACTGCTGCTATCTGAAACTGCATTATTTTCTGGGCAGTGTTCTTTTATATTGTTGCAGTCCCTTCTTCGGCAACTTTCAAGCCATACTGGGTGTGGGAGATCCGTTTAACCCACCTAGTTTGATTTTTTCGGGTCTCCTCTTGGATTTTGGTCTTATATTATTAGATCTAAGGGATCCAAGGGCTGATTTCAAGAGCTATAGCATCCATTCCTGAAAAATGCGTTTTTCAGGCATGCCTTGCTAGTAGTCCCGATTTTGGGATATTACAGTGGTATTGGAGCATCTATTTTGACACAGCCTGTGCTTTGCTGATTGAAGAGCCAATATGTCTTTTCATGGAAAGAAAATATTGATGAAGAAGTGTGGTTACACTAAAGACACAGAAGAAACGGGCAAGATCCCTTTTACTGGAAGTTTACAGAGAGAAGAGTTTTCAAAAACTCTTTCTCAAGCTATGTATGAACTGAAAGAAGAAATCTGGGGAATGAAGAGGGAGAGACATGCAGATCCCTCAGGAGGATTCTTACATCAATAAAGCCCCAGTACTTCTTACCATGTGTGTGAGAATTCATCCACATAACTTGATCTGCAATGTTGGAACATGCCTACTTTCATGTCAAAGAAAGAAGGAAAGGGAGGAGCACCAAAGGAGGAATCTCTTGGTGATTATCTCCAAGAATATGAGTCTCTATCAGGGAGATTCAAAGATCATCTCAGTTTCCTAGAGTTATATCAACTCAAAGAATCAAGATCCAACACCTACAGTAGAAGAAGAGGGTGCTTTCATCACACTTTGTGTAGATTCTCTCTACCTACTTTTGATGGATCACCTAAAGAATCAACCAAGCCTTGGGTAAGGAAGCTTGACACATACTTTCAGCTGCATCAAGTGTCAGAAGAAGAAGCCTTGAGAGTAGCAGCGCTGCATCTTCAAGGAAAGGCTTATACTTGGTGGTTGTTTGAGTCCTCTTCCTTGAAAGGGATAAATATCTCTTCTTATGCAAAGTTCACTAGGAGACTAGTGAAAAGATTTGATGTGAGACATTTTGAGACTTCTTGGAAAAAGAAAATCAAGCCCAAGAAATATGAATCTGTGCATAAGTTGGAATATTCCATGGAGCCAACTCCAGTCTTAAACATTTTTGAGGGGGTTGAAGGTCTGCTGTACAATTTTCCAGAGGCAAAATCCCCACTACAACAAGGTCTCTTTTCTCAAAGAGAAGACATGAGGGTTCCTTCTTCAGTAAGAGATCAAGAAAAAGGATCTCTTAATGTTGAAGCATCATCCAATGATGAGGAGAAGGGAGAGAAGGAGCAGAGAATATCCTCTAGCGCTGTGACAATAGGAGGAGATCTATTTTCATTTGGAGATGGAGAAGAAGAAAAGGCTTCCACTAGAGGGATTCTTGCATCTTTGCAAGGAGTTCCTAAGGATATTCCATATGGAGGACATGAGAAGTATGTGTCTTTGCTAGAAGACATTGAGATAGAACAAAGGAGGGATCAAAATGTTGACATAGCAGAAGGTGATCCACTATCAAAAGAGAATGGAGCAAATGCTCCAATCAGAGGCACTCTTACACCACTAAGAGGGGTCTCCAAATTTCATGAGACTTCCACACATAAACTAGAGTTGAAATTTCACAGTGGAAGCAGGGACATGAAGACCTCATCTATCATGCATATGAGAAAGGTTCCTAAGATCTCATTATCTAGTGGAAAACCACCTGGGAGGCCACCTGATACAGATTCTGTGGGGGAGACCTCACAACTTGCTGCTCCAAACTTAGAACCAGGAGGGTTTGGAGCACTTGAAGACAAAGATACAACACTGGGAGACTTCGGTAAGCTCAAGGAGGAGGGAAATCTTCTTCCCTTATCATCATCACCTACTCTCCTTTCTGATCCTACACTGTGGGAGGGGAAGAATGGAAGGAACAACCTTCCAAGACACACCTTTGGCATAGGAGATGTCAAGGGAGGGATAAAAAAAAAACATATACTTTGGTTGATGCATCATCAACAATGTCATTGTTGAGCAATGTAGATCTATATTGGAAATCCCAACTGCTAGTGGATTATTCCAAGGATCTTCACACATGTATGATACTTGATGACCGGCTACAAGAAGAAGGCTAATTAGTCCAAGGAGAAGTCATTTATCATCATGGTAGAATATTTTTTCCTAGAGATTCTAAGCTCAAGCATAAGATCCTACAAGGAGCCTACAAGGAGTTCTGTTTCAGCCATCTATATTCCATGAGGATGTACAACATCATCATGAGGAGCTTTGATTGGATAGGCTTGAGAAGGAATTATATCATAATTTTTAAGAATGCATGAGCTATGTGGAGTTGGGGCAGCCATGGGACTCTATGCAAGAGTCATTTCAGCCATCTCTTCCTTCTTTGGAAAGGGGAGAAAGAGCCATGCATAACTCCATGTGTATGAGAGACTTTGTTGGTAAAGGATATGTTCATGTAAAGAAAGTTTATTTTTCTGATTGTACATTTTATTTTTCCATTTGTATGCAGGCCATGACTCCTAAAAGGAGAAATGCATCATGTAAATTTCATGGCAATTGTTGGGCCATTAAAAATTATGAATTTGGCCACTCCCTTGATGTGCAAAGGGAGATTTATTTTCATGATGGGTGCTTCCCAAAGGCACCAAATTTATCTCACATTTTCTGCAATAGTGAGACGAATTGGGAAGCAAGTAAGTGGTGGGAAAACCAATTACCATACTTGGATCTAATGTAGATAGGAGATGCTTTGCACTGGTTCCACATGTGGGACTATGACCCACCTCCCTATGCAAAAAATTCTGTTTGTATGTACATTGTTTTGATTCCCTATCTGGATGATGTACTTGTAATTTTCATAGGGATGTATGGAGGAAAGAGGGAAGGAATGCATGAGCCATATGGAATGGCTACTCCCCATGTACTTTATGTCTCATATTTCAAGTAGAACATTGGACAAACCATGTTTGTTTCCTATAACCTATTGTCTTCTTATGAGATGAACTATTTGTATCTCATGAGAACTTTGGTGGAGCAAGTCATAGAGGGATGGTTTGGTGAACACTTGGCACAAGGAGGAATATTAACTCATGTTTGTGTCACCAATGGAGGAGGAGATGAGTTGCAGCACTCACCCTATCAGTTGCTTGAGGAAAAGAAACATTTTGGAGGGGACTGTAATATTCCTAATTAGCCCAAGTTAATAGGAATGTACAATTTTGTTTCATTTTCTTATTGCAAGAATAAATGTGAAAGGGAGGACAATAAAAACTCCCAAAACCAGTATATAAATCAATGCCCAATGTGAAAAGGCTAAATCTGGGCTGTCTTAATAAAATTCCCTTATGTGTGAAAGGGATTGTGACAATTGACTGGGTCAACAGGACCAAATCCATAGCGCTATCCAGATGCAATGTACCTCCTAGATGTACAACGCAGATCTAGTTGGAGGCTACACATGTGAAAGGAGCTAAACCTTTGAGATGGTTTAGGGTTTTTCAAGGCTTTCATCCTATAAATGAAAGATGAGAGCAACATGAGAAGGTTGTTGAACATATTGTATTGAAAGGATTTGTCTGTTTAGACACTTCTCATTCTCTCGTTGTTTAGTTGAGAATAGTGCTGTTTAGCACTTGGGTGTTCCTGAGTGGGAATCCCACCTCTTTCCTTGAGAGGCCTCTTGGAAGAGTGTTGCATTTCTTGTCCATTATCAGGAATTTGGCCAAGCTTCTACTTCCAACTACAACGCAGATCCTGTTGAGGGTTTGGTTGTCTTTGTAAGCTGCAGCAAGTGGAGGTTAGATCTATTCATATCTAAGCCATTCTAGTGCCTCTTTTCACTAGGAAAGTCTTCTATCCCACTGGAAAGAGTGTATTGGATCATCAGAGCTCCAGATCCATACCTTAGCATCAGGCCAAACTTTTCATCAAGGCTACAACATAGTTTGTCTTCCAGGACTGCGTTATCTGCAAGAGGAAAGTTGCAGGGAGTTTTGGCAACAATTGAGGAGTGATTTCTGGCGATGAGAATTTGTCTCTCACTGTGGTGATCCATGGATTTCCATTCTTATCATTATAATATTTAGATCTGATCTGAATACTCCTGTATAAGATTTAGGAATTCTGCAGAAATTTTTAGATCTGCTGCATGAGATCTCAGATCTACTCCATATGCTTCATGTTTCGCTGAAAACCCCAAGGGGTACGTAAAATAAAGACAATCTAGTGTAAAAATCTTATATAGATCTAATATTTTGTACACATATCTGTCCTAGATCTAATTTTTAACCTAAAACTACTGTTTACTCATAAAAATAACGCTGTCAAGGCTTTTTAGTGAAATACAATTGTTGCAACACTTCTTTTGGAGGGTTTTTCTCATTAAAGTCTTCTATATTTCTCTTGTACAATGAATGGGCCACATTGTAAATATGATTTACTGTTGTAAGCTAATTTTGAGCTATCATATTGGCCTCTTACTACTGCTATATAAAACTGTGTTATTTTCTGGGCACTATTCTTTTGTATTGCTGCAGTCCCTTCTTGGGTAGCTTTCAAGCCATACTGGGTGTGGGAGATTTGTTTAACCCACCTAGTTTGATTTGTTTTGGGTCTCCTCTTGGGTTTGGGTCTTAGATTATCAGATCTAAGGGATTCGAGGGCTGATTTCAAGAGCTGTCACATCCATTCCTGAAAAATGTGTTTTTAAGGCATGCCTTGCTAGCAGTCCCGATTTTGGGATATTACATTTAGCTTACCTCAGTTAATGGAGTTAAACTCAATTGAGCTAGACGTAACTAGTTTAAATGAAAGATAAAATAGTGAGAGTTAAGTGAATTAATTAGTTAAATTAATTCACAAATAATAAATCACTAACAACTGAACAAAAACAACAGTTAACTACAGTGCATGACAGTTCCAGTGGAGACCTAGTGGAGAGATAGGTGAAAGGACAAGATGGACTATCCGTTGTGACTATAGTGATGCATTTATTGCATCAAACCCACATTGGAGTTGCCAATGAGGATTGCACAGTCAAGGCAAGGTAGATTTGAATTCATTCAGGGGTCTTCTTCAGCAGGGATTGCGTAGTGGAGGCAGGCTATCAGGTGGCAAGAAATCAGTCCATGGATTTGCAGATTTCTTTTGATTAGTGTGTGACGATTGTATTGTAATAAGAGCTTGATGTACTAATATTTGTATGAGATTTTCACATGATCTCCATGATATAAATAATATTATAGTTGGGTTTTTTAGCTTCAGGATTTCCCATTAAACAACTATGTTATGTGCGATTGTTTTTATTGCTTCATGTGTTTGCAATTGAGTTTTAAATTTCCGCAAAGTATTAACAGTGGAAGGATTCTGTATTTAGCAAGAAGATAAATATTGTTAGATCAGGAGAACCTAGATATATACATGCATCTTTTATATAATTTCTACATGGTATCAGAGCAGTGTTAATTACTGGAGATTGCAATTGTGAAGAATTGCTGAGTTTGTGCTGGTGGAAAATTCGAATTTGCTGCAGACAATTCTTGGTGCGACAATTGAGTATACATTGAAATGTATTTCAATGGGTTGCGATTGGAGTATTCCCTTGAGGGTAGCTCGAATTAGATAGCCTGAAAGGATAGGATGGAGGCCATGCTGGAGGATAATGGACTAAAGGATTTCATCAATAGCGATGTTCCTAAGTCAGGTTCTGGCGATGCTGCATTACTTTACGCATGGAAAAAGAAGGTAGCAAAGACAAGAAGAATTTTGTTGGAAGGTGTGAAGGACCATATTATGTCTAGCCTTCACGGGAAAGCCACTCCATTTTTAATGTGGAAGGCTTTAACATATTTGTTCCAAAGTAGTAGCAGCCAGAGGAAGTTGGCTCTGAAAGATAAGCTCAGAAAAATAAAAATGGAGAACGACGACAATATTCAAAAATATCTCACGAAGTTTGTCCATTGTAGGGATGAACTGGGAAGTGTGGGGATTACTATTGATGATGATGAATTGGTGAGCTTGGCTCTCCTTGGGCTTTCAAAGAGTTGGCATGGCTACGAAGCCTTTGTCAATGGACGGGATAAATTTCCAGGATGGGAGCGACTTTGGTCGGATCTTGTGAAGGAGGAGATAAGGCGAAGTACCAGGGATGGCTCTTCATTGAAGAATGATGATGAAGAGAATTGCACTTTGGCTGCCAAATAAAGGAAGGGGAAGGGGAATAAATCCCATCCAAAATCCAAAGCTAAAGGGAAGAAGCAAGATTTGTCCAAGGTGAAGTGTTTTCACTGTCACGAACTTAGGCATTTTGCCACTAACTGCCCACAGAAAAAGAAGAAAAAGAAGGCTATTGGAGCTGCAGCTGGAGAGGCCTTAGCCTTGCTATTTGAAATTGATTTCTCTTTGATCGCATTCTTGGTTTCAAGCTCAATGGGACCGGTGTGGTATCTTGATAATGGTGCGTCTTTCCATATGATGGGAGACAAAGAGTTGTTTAGTGACTTGGAGGAGAAGGATCTCCAAATGCATATAGAGATGGGAGACGATGGTCGATACAATGTGACCGTCATTGGGACCATTACCTTTGAGAGGGAGTCAGGTAATCCATTTCTGTTGAAAGATGTTATGCATGTTCCAGGTCTGAAGAAGAACTTGGTCTTGGTCACAATGTTGGAAGACAAAGGTTATGATGTTTTTTTCAGTGAGGGAAAAGCCTTCCTTCGACATAAAAAAATGGGTCAAAACAAGAGGATGGGGTTTCGAGTTAAGAATATCTGCAAGCTGGAGGTAGATGGCTGCACTGAATGATGGAAAAAGCAGAAGAAGTGGTGAGTCGGGATGAGGGCGAATTATGGCACAGGAGATTGGGCCATCTTCACCATGGCACTTTGAAGAGTTTGCAACATATTTATACTAGAATTCCCAAGGGTACCCTTGCGCAGATAGATTAGTGCAAGGGATGTACTATGGGTAAGTTTGTGAAGACCACCTTTCATGAGAAGGAGAACTGTGCTTTGGTAATCCTGGAGAGAATTCACACAGACGTGTGTGGAACTTTCTCAGTTGCTTCAACAACAAAACACAAGTATTATGTTATATTTGTTGATGACTATTATTTTAGATGCTGGATATTCTTCATCCATAAGAAGAGAAAAACCTTCTCAAAGTTCTGTGAGTTTAAAGCATTGGTGGAGAAGGAGTCGGGGAAGCAAGTGAAAGCTCTACGGAGTGATAATGGTGGTGAATATATCTCAGGAGAATTAAAAGAATTTTGTAGTAAAGAAGGAATTCAAAGAGAACTCATAACGCCTCATAACCCACAAAAAAATGGCGTTGTAGAGAGGAAGAACAGAATGATCGTGGGTGCTACATGAGCAATGCTGCATGACTAGGGCCTACCGATGCACTTGTGGCAGACGCATGCAACACTGTGGTTTATGTGCAAAACTGTTGTCCTCATAGAGTACTTGGGATGAGTACACCTGAAGAAGATTTTACTGGTAAGAAGCCTGATATTTCTCATTTGAAGATTTTTGGTTCATCTGGTTACATTCATGTGAAAAAGGACACCAGGAAGAAGCTGGAGCCAATTTCTGAAGTTGGGATATTTGTGGGGTACACAGAAACACCCCATAATTATCGTGTGTATTTTCTAGATAGTCGAATGTCTGTGGTGCGACGGGATATCGAATTCAATGAGGTGAAAGCCATGAAGTTGTCGCTTGAGAGGGAGCTACACTTGCATGCAGAGGAGGAAATTCTTGTTCCCAAAGATGAGCCTCTAGATGTGGATCAGCCATAGGAGGAGATTCATGGAGTGGAGGAGTCCACTCATGCAGAACAAAACATCAGACAAGGCAGAAAGTGTACCACAGAAGCTGAGATACTAAAGCGTGATGCAGAACAGAATGTAGAAGTCCCTACATCATAGCGCAGACAGAGATATTCAGCTGACCGATTTACTGGATACATGGCTCTTATGAGCAAGTGTGTCATGATAGAGCCATCTTATTTTGAAGAAGTAGTGCAGGAGCCCACATGGGTAGATGCCATGGTGGAGGAGTATGACTTCATTGTTAGGAACAATGCTTGGGAAATTGTTCCAAGGCTAGTGGGTAAATCAGTGGTAGATTCGAAATGGATCTACAAGGTAAAGCAAGCAGCTGATGGGAGCTTCGTGAAGTATAAGGCAAGATTTTTTTCTTGAGGCTTCTCACAGATCGAGGGGATTGATTATGAAGAAACCTTTGCACCTGTCACACGGTATTCTTCCATAAGGACCATCCTTGCTCTTTTAGCACAGATGGGTTGGCACATTCATCAGATGGATGTGAAGACCGTTTTCCTTAATGGGATCATTGAGGAAGAGGTGTACATTGAGCAACCTGATGGATTTGAGATCTTCAACAGTGAGTCGTATGTGTGCAGACTCAAAATAGCACTATATGGGCTGAAGCAAGCACCATGTGCTTGGTACACATGGATCGACAACTATTTCATTGGACTTGGCTTCACAAAGAGTGAGGCAGATGCAAACCTATACCAAATTGTGGTGGAGGGTAAGCTTTTAATCATTGTTCTTTATGTTGATGATTTAATACTAACGGGTGATGAGCAGTTGATACACTCATGCAAGGCAGATCTTGCAAAGGAGTTTGAGATGAAGGATTTGGCCCTCCTTCATTATTTCCTTGGACTGGAAATATGGCAGCGGGAAGGTGAAATGTTTGTGTCTCAAGGCAAGTATTCCTGGGAGATACTGGAGAAGTTTCACATGCAAGGCTGTAAGCCTATCGACAATCCTCTTCTAGGAAATTTGAGGAAAGAGGATGCTACATCGGCAGAGGTAGTGGATGCCACTGTTTATCGATAGTTGGTGGGTTCACTCATGTATTTAGTTAATACAAGACCGAACATATGCTATGCGGTGAACCAACTTTCACAAGAGATGGTTAAGCCTACCAAGCTCTTTTGGAAGGCAGACAAGCATGTTTTGAGATATCTCAGGGGCACATCTGAGTATGGATTATGGTACATACTGATGGATGAAGTGAAGTTGCATGGCTTCACGGATGCAGATTGGGCAGGCAGCCCAACGGACAGAAAGAGCACATCAGGAGGGGTTTTCAGTATCATATCTACAACAGTTTTTTGGTACAGCAGGAAATAAAGATCCGTGGCACTCAGTTCAGTGGAAGCAGAATACATGGCAACAAGTCAAGCTGCATGTGAGGCTATCTAGATGAGGAAGATCCTAGTTGGTTTGTTCGGTTCACATTTAGAACCTAAAATGATACATTGTGATAATTAGAGTTGCATTAAAATCTCGATTAATCCTGTGTTTCATGATAAATCTAAACATATTGATATCCGATATCATCATATCAGAGATTTTGTGCAGCAGAAGATCATGTTGCTTCAGTACATTCCTACGGAGGATCAGGATGCAGATATTCTGATGAAGGCTCTCGACAGGAGAAAATTTGAATACCATAGAGGAAGGATCGGGGTGAAGGATAATCTCGATCTATTTGAGAGGGAGTGTTGAGATTCAACAAGATGATGAAGCTTAGTGAAAATTAGTCGCCTTCACTAAGTGGGCCCGCAGGCTATTTTTAGGTGCAAGTCTATTTTTAGAATATGTCTATTTTTAGACATGGTGATCATATTTCAGAAGTTGCAGGATGCTATTTGTGGATGGTTGGTCAAGTTGGAAAAATAGATGAAATTCTATTTTTAGGATATTGGGCGGAGTCTATTTATAGATCGTCAATCTAAAAATAGATGCATGTCGATTATTATTAGTTCTTAATAATAATCCGACAATAAACATCAACTTATTCTCTTGGAGCACTTATTTCAGTGAACAAATTTGGAAAATCAGCGGGTTGAAGGAATTACACAATTCCTAGGGTTTATTGGTGGCTCATGCATGAGGACCTAGTTAGAACTGAAGTGGCAAAGTTATGATAGAGTTGGAAGAGTAGTTATAAGAGTTGTTATTTAGTTTAACTCAGTTAATGGAGTTAAACTCAGTTGAGCTAGTTGTATTTAGTCTAACTAAAAGATACACTAGTGAGATTTAAGTGAATTAATTAGTTAAATTAATTCACAACTAATAAATCACTAACAACTAAACAGAAACAACATTTAACTACAGTGCATGACAGTTCCAATGGAGACCCAGTGGAGAGATAGCTGAAAGGGAAAGATGGACTATCTGTTATGACTATAGTGATGCATTGATTTCATCACACACACATTGGAGTTTCCAATGAGGATTGTGCTGTCAAGGAAAGGTAGATTCGAATTCATTCAGGGTTCTTCTTCAGCAAGGATTGCGCAGTGGAGGTAGGCTATCAGGTGGCAAGAAATCAGTGCATGGATTTGCAAATTTCTTCTGATTAGTGTGTGGCGATTGTATTGTACTAAGAGCTTGATGTACTAAGCTTTGTATGAGATTGTTACATGATCTCCATGATATACATAATATGATAGTTGGGGTTTTTAGCTTCAAGCTTTCTCGTTAAACAATTGTGTTATGTGCGATTGTTTTTATTGCTTAATGTGTTTGCAATTGAGTTTTAAATTTCTGCAAAGTATTAACAGTGGAAGGATTCTGTATCTAGCAAGAAGATAAATATTGTTAGATTAGGAGAATTTGGATATATACATGCATCTTGTATATAATTTCTACATCAGTTCCTATATGATCGAGCCTTACTACACCTCACTATACCATAACCCGAATAAAGTAGTACATAATATCAATATTCTTGGATCGATCGTGGAACACAGGATTATCTGAAAAACGAATCCCACTCTGGTTATCACAAAGGATAACGGTGGTATCTAGCACATGTTCTAACAACTCACTGAAGAAATTTCGCAACCAAATAGCTTCCTAACAGGCCATACTCGCTGCACGGCCTAAGCGGTGCTCAAAACCACTAACTTCTGCTTCCTACTCATCCAAGATATCGAAGCAGACCCAAGTGTGAAGTATCATCCATATGTGCTCTTGCGATCCACCACACTACCAGCCCAATCGACATCAGTATATCCATGGAGTCTCAAACTCCCCATGGTGTATCTCAACCCATGGTTTATCATGCCTTGAAGATGTCTCAACAAATTATTGGCACCAACCTAGTGAATATGATGAGGATCAACCATGTGTTGACTCAAAGTGTTCACTGCAAAAAATACGTCCAGATGGGTGTTCACTAAGAACAACATGCCTCCTATGAGTTGACGATACTCGGTAGGATTTTATAGCACGGGCCCAGCAACATTTCCACTCAACTTCTTAAAGTTGAGCTCCATCGGTGTCGACATGGACTTACAGTCCACCATTCCAAATATTTCCAGTGGCTTCATAATGTATTTTCCTTGAGAGAGGAAAATCTTGCCAGGTCTTTGCGAGACCTCCAGGCCTAGGAAGTAATGTATCAGTCCTAGGTCCTTCATCTCGAAATCAGAAGCAAGCTCCCTCTTACATTGATGAATGAGAGGGTCAACACCTGTCAAGAATAGATCGTCCACTTAGAGAACCTGTTGAAGCCTAGAAAATCTCTGCTTCAAACATCGGGGAAAACCACCCGGTCGGGACCTTAAGGCAGCTCCTTTTCCGTTTGGTATGGTGGCTCCGACTAGATTTAAAGGACCAGTTTCCTTGTAACTAAATGGATTGGATTGGATGGGTGGAAATGAGACTAAACTAACTGAAATAAAACTATCTAATTTAAACTAAATACTGATAAATAAATTCTAACATTAACCCGGGTAGCTATATGTGAATACAACTTAAGATTGTTCCAATTCAACAATAACCATGAAAATGTATTATTAATTAAATTGAAATGTGCAGAAACAAATAAAAATAACTCTGTTTAAGAAATTAAACAGAGTTATATAAACATATTTCATTCATCATTGTATACCATTTACATGTAACTATGAAAAATAACATTTCAATTATACTCATAAATGATATATAAAAGGAAACGTTGTGAAAACCAATATACAT
This sequence comes from Pinus albicaulis, assembly GCA_034641835.2. Classification (NCBI taxonomy): domain Eukaryota; kingdom Viridiplantae; phylum Streptophyta; class Pinopsida; order Pinales; family Pinaceae; genus Pinus; species Pinus albicaulis. The sequence continues at coordinate 231,920,471 of CM076581.1, read as the reverse complement.
ATAAATGATAGCAATTTTAAAACGAATATCATAAAACAAAAGAGATCAACAGTAAACAGATAGAAATACCTTGCTCATCTTGATGACTTCAAATGCAATCTGATACTCTATCTAGTAACTATAATGCAAGACCAAATTCCAAGGTACAGAAATGCAACACTTCAAAGATAATTTCGCATGAAAATCACCAGATGTGATCCTTTTTCAAAAATATAAGACAATGGAGTACAGAAATGCAATCTCCAAGTCCAAAAATATTAAGATCCAGGACCCCTCTCTAAATGCATGAGAGGGGTTTAAATACTACTTAACTAACTCTAAAAATAGTTTATTACAAAAAATAAGGATTCGGTTCAATGACCGTCCTTTTTCTAGGCTAAAATACAGTGAAATTAAAACTAAATCTATCTATCTATGAAATTGATCTTTGCTCTTGCAGGCATCTAGCATGTTTTTGAGAAGATGCGGTTGACCGACTTCAGAATTCAGCTGTCCTGAAAAGACAGAGTCGGCAAGCGTAGGAGCAATCTTCTCTGTAGCATTGATAATACAATTGAGTGCACTGTGCTGACTGTGTGGCTTTACCAAGTACATCCAGTATGAGTCCCAATTCAATCTTGTCAGCTCTTGGATGGATTTTGCTCTTTCTTCTGCCTTTTGCCTCCATTCTGCTTGCAATTGATTTTCCTGTGGGAGATAACCTGGAACATTTTTAGAAATCAAGTTAGCTTTGTGTAAATTGTCATTTACACAATCAGTGAGAGTGTTTGCCGCTGTAGATGCCTCCTCTGCTGCCCTTTCTGCTCTTCTGATTTGTGCATCCCAATTACTGAACAATATTTCTTTGTGGTTTTCATTAATGATGGGTGCACCAGCTTTTCTGCCTTCTTCTGTCTTTTGCCATGCTAAATAATCATTGATCTTTTCATTAATCAAATCATAATCATTTCGTAGATCTACGACATGACTTGTGATTTTATCGCTTTCTTGGCATAAAGAATTCCATTGCGATATTTTTTGGCAGAAAACTTCCTCTTGTTGCAGTAGTTGATTGTTCAAAGAGATGGTTTCTGAAATGAATTCTGGAAGCTTAGGATCATCCTTATGCTGTTCTTGTATTTCTTGAAGTTGTTGTTGTAACTCTTCAAGTTTTAATTGTGCTTCCTTATTGGCCTGTACCTGTTGCAATTGTTGTTGCAGAGCCTTTATCTGTTCTTCTTTTTCATCCAACAAAAGTTGTATCTCAACTGCTTTATCAATTGTTGCAGAAGCATAAGCTCCTGTTATTTGAGATAATTTAGTGAGATTATGAGTAAGCTCTGTGGTAGGATCTTTCCACAAAACATCTACTTGTTCTCGTTCGGTAGCAATTGCACTTTCTATTTTTCTCTTTTTCCTTTGTCTCTTTACTACTGCTTTGTATTTTGGGCTATAAAATACATCCAGAGGAGGAATGTCCTCTACATTAAGTACAATTTCAGAGGAGGGTGTAATTGGTATGTGCTCTGTTACTGCGACTGTGCTGCTTGTTCCTGCATTCAAAACTTTGGTTGTTTGGACAGGGGTCTGTACATTCTGTCCTTCTACATTAATCAATTGATTAAAGGTTTCCCATTCTTTATCTAACTCCATAGTGACTGGCTGTTGCTGTACATTGGGTGAAGGAGGGTTTGTTTGTTGAGAAATCAAAATTTGTTGTTGAGCAATCTCTTTAGATTGTGCAGAATCTTTGATGGATTCTTTCATTTTATCTTCCATTTCCTTGGATGTATTGGAGTGTTCAGAATCTCTGTCAGATTTTGATTTGGATTTACCTATGCTTGAACTGCTGTTAAGACTAACACTAGGAGTTTTCTCCTTTGCAGGCTCTATGCGTAGATTATCCAGAGGAATAGGAATTAATCTCCTTTCTCTGTACAACTTGAATTCCTGAAAATCCCCTGGAGATAGCTGCTCTCTAGCTGAATTCAAAGCCTCTTTAAATGAATTTCTTTCCTGGAACATATCATCAAAAAGATCTTGCTCCGCGACAAATTCCCTTACTTTGATTGCATTGGTAAAATTATTAACAATATCATTTTGGTCAAATAACCTTCTTGAGAATTTGAACAGCTGTAGGCATGTAACGTTGCCTATCTCATGAAATGCATGACCAATATCGAACAGTGAAAATGTTCCACATTTTATGGGAAATTGTGGTCAAATGCCCTTTTTCTTGTCTTTTAAATCTTTTGTCATACCTCCCTGGCCACAGGTCTGATAAGAAATTTCCCGGGCTACAATTCTATCTGGAACATATAAGGGTAAAACATGGGGAGAAGCATAACTTCCAAAAACCCTAATATAGGTGAACAATTCCTCCCCAAACCATCTTGCGACGGGGAGAATATCAACCTCTGTTTCTGAGGATAACCTCGAGGCATCCTTATTATACAATGTTGTGTACAATGGCAGCATTATTCCATGACAAATTTGATAAAAATGGGGGTAAACTCAGACTCCCATAGTTCTTTATGGTACACATGAATGGGCAAAGGGTCATGGATAGTCCATTTCCAGCCCATTACAGGGAATTTAGAGACATAGCATATGGCGTCCATAACATAAGCAGACAAATAAAAAGGCGGATAAACCCGCTGGGAAACATTTCGTTTAGACCGGTATTGAAAAATAGCAGTGGTGAGATTATCAGATAGGATTTTGGCCCAGTCTACAATTGTAGAATTAACATCCGCATTCAACAAGGGAAGCCATTCGGGTAAGATCATATTTATGTCAGGCTTTCCAAAAAGCCTGCATAACATGGCAGCAGTAAAACAGTAAGGAGAGGTAAGCGAACCCGTGCTGTACATACCTTGTTTGTTCTTCTTTAATGGTTCACTTCTTTTGGTCCACTCCTTTGTGCATTCTGCCAAATTTGAGTGTTCTTTTGCAAACTCTTCCATAAATTTCCTGTTGAAAGTTGCCTGAGGTTCTGGCAACTTATACATTAATCTTATATCTTCTATGGTGAATGACCCAATTAGCTCTTCCGATGGAGTTCTGAATTGTCTGTCTGAAATATCTGTGCTATCCAGCACCCATCTCACCATGTCTGTATATGGGAGAATCCTTGGTCCTGCTGCTATTCTATGTAGAAATGAGCAAGCCAAGTCTCTAAGGGTTGCTTCAGACGTATCCTTTGAACCTGCTGTAGCTGCAACTTTTATCACCACAGGGTTTTCATCTTCTAACAGTTTATACATTCCCTCCCAAGTGGATATATCGGCATCCTTGTTACAGGCGGTGTCTGTGTATAGCGAAGCCATTTCTTTGTTCTCAGAACTTGAGCTCTTCTCCTTCTTACCCATAATGTTTAGCGGAAGCTTTGTATAGTGGTCTGCTCCTTCGCGCCTACGTTTTACGAATAAATGAGAGTAATGATATAAGAAAGGTGATGAGACTGTTTTGAATGTGAAAGTGGATGAAATATAATATTTAAATTGTGAAACGACTTTCAATCTAAACACAATCTCTTTTCACATTAATAATCAATCCAATCATTTAATATAATCATTAAAGCGCATAACGGATTTGACATGTGGGAAGATTGCCTTGGGATAGTGCGCCTACATGAATCTGCGACATTGCGATCTGTGATTTGCTGCGCAATATCGCAATATCGCAATATCGCAAAATGAAATCATCACAGTCATAAAAATAGCGCAAAAACGGGAATTGCGCAATAGCGCAAAGCGCATATCGCAAAAATCACAAAAGCGCAGAATCGCAAAAGCGGCGGAATCGCAAAAGCGCATGATCGCATATTTGAAAAGGGCGCATGGCGCAGAATCGCAAAAGCGCATATTTAAAAAGAGCACAAAAGATATTCATTAATCATTTCTGTTTTCTGCGCTATGCGATCTGCGATCAATGCGTTTTTTATATATACTATCTTTGTTATGGATGCGCTATATTGTTTCAAGAGCAATTTTATTATAATCTATCATAAACTTAAGTGTTTCTAAATATTCTTTCTAAAGGATTTCTATAAGTTTATGATAGAAAGTTTTATTTGAAAGGCAAACAAATCCTAATTGATTTTTTGGATTTTTTAACTAAGGGTCCTCATTTATTTAGTATTATTACTAATAATAAATAAAAAGGGGGGTTGTTGCTGGTCACAACAGAACCATAATGAGAGGCTTTTCTCTATCAACCTTGAATTAAAGGTTTGGATCAACATTACTTCGAGTGACGCCCAAATTCATCAAGTAATTATCTATCCTCTCATACCAACCCTTGGAGGCTTTCTTCAACCCACAGAGGGCTTTCTTCAACCTGCATACATGAGAGTTTCTATCCTGGACTTTGAACCCTAGAGGTTTCTCCACATACACCTCTTCCTTTATTGAACCACACAGAAAATTGGTCTTCACATCCATCTGATGAATATTCCATCCTTGCGTAGCAGCAAGGGAAATAATAGATCAGATGGTGGCATATCGGACCACAGGTGCAAATATATCATCATATTCTATGCCTTCATTTTGAGAGAAGCCTCAGGTAACGAATCTTGCCTTGAATTTTCCATCACTACCATCAGATCCATGCTTGATCTTATAGAACTATTTCGAGGGGACAACAGCTTTGTCCTCTGGTCTCAGAACCACATCCCAAACATCATTATTCATAATGGACTCTTAATCTTCGTGCATATCATCCTTCCAGACTTTATGCTTTACGACTTCTTCAAAAGATCTAGGTTCAGATTGTACGATTGTACTCATGGCTGCTAGACACCCTTGGTATTTATTCAGCTTCGTGCTTTCACGAAATGTCCCCCTTAGGGCCATATGTCTCTCGGAATCCTTGAGAGTATCTTGAAGCCATGAGGGTCTTCTCTTCATTGAAGGAGGTGGATCAATGGGGTCAATCGGTCCTTCAACATCTAGCATCATCTCATCATTCGGATCTTCCTAATTCCCTGTTCTTACATCATGATCTTCCTTAGAGCTCGGAAGATTTATCACTTTCCTGAGGGAAGCATCTTCATGAAAGGTAACATTGTGGAAAATATCAACTTCTCTTTGACTAGGCAAATAGACTCTATAAGCCTGTGAAGTGTCACTGTAACCTACAAACATTCCCTTCTTCCCAAAAGCATCCAGCTTACTTCTCTTCTCTTTTGTCACATGAAAATAAACGGGACAACCAAAAACTCTAAAATGAGAAACATTAAGTTTCTTACCAAAGAAAACCTCTTCGGGAGTTTTGGAGTCCAGAGCGGAATACAGGAATTGATTTTCTATGTACACAAAAATGTTCGCAGCTTCTCCCATAGAAAATTCGGAAGACGTTGGTCACATAGCATGGAACCTGCAGCTTCCACAATGGTCCTATTCATTCTTTTAGCAACACCATTTTTATCAGGAGTATACATGGTTGTGGTCTCCCTCTTAATGAAATTTTTTTCTGCAAAAGTTATTGAACTCATTCGTCTCATATTCAGTGCCATTATCAGTCCTCAAAATCTTGATCTTCTTCCTTGTTTGGTTTTACACCAAGGATTTGAAAGTACGAAACAACATGAATGCTTCATCCTTCTTCTTCAAGAAGTATATCCAGGTCTTGCGAGAGAAGTCATCTATAAACATCATGTAATAATAAAATCCTCCCAAATATGTCACGGGCAGCATACCAGATATATCATAATGTATCAAATTCAAGACATCGGATGTCTTTGTGACACTTGAGGGGAAAGGCCCCCTTGTATGCTTTCCTTCGACACAACCTTGACATACACCTTCATGATCATTTTTGAATTCAGGCATCCTTGTCACCACCTTCCTTAATTCGGGAAGGGCTTTGTAATGAAGGTTTCCAAACCTCTGGTGCCATAATTCGGTTTGATGAATTATATCACATGTCATAGCTCCCAGTGGAATTCCTCCAACCTAGTAGAGTGTATCAACTCTAAACCCAATCGTAAGAGCTTCCTTGAGGCTATTCTTCCAGATGCGTACATTTCCATCGATGAATTCCACCTTGAAACCTTTGTCTTCCATGACAGAAATAGACACAAGGTTCTTCTTCAAATCATGTACATATAATACATCTTGAAAACGGAGGACTTGACCTTGAGATAAATGGAGGGTCACAGTCCCTTTCCCTTTCACGAGATAGGTGGTATTATCCCCAAGGATAATTTTCATATTATTTTCCTTCTCAATGAAATCAGAGAGCACTTATTTAAACCCAGTGAGGTGCCTTGAAGAACCACTATCAATCAAACAGACATCCAAGGTGTTAGTTGGAGATGCAGCAAAGAGGGAAGATACAAGAATTGATTCATTTCATTTATCATCAACAACATTATATTCCTCATACCTGGAGTTTCTTGACATTTTTAAAGGTTACCCATTTCCATTATGACCAGAGGGAGCCTTCGTCTTTCCTTTGAACTTGTTGTTCCTTTGAATTCCATTCCTCTTGTTGTTGTTGTCATCATCCCCGCGAGAATCCCTTCTATTAGGGAATTTTCTAGCATAGTGGCCAAAATTGTTACATGTGTAACATCTTCCTTTCTTTCCTTGGGCCCCTACTCTTCCATGGTTTCTGGGACCACCATTTTTCTTCTTCTTAGCATGAGTACTAAAGGAAAAATTCTCTTCATTTTCATATTCCATCGTTCTTGTTTCCTCTTGAGTGCATCTTGACAATACTTCGTCAAAATTAGGAATCACATTATTATTGAGAATGGTAGTAATGAATACATGCCATTCAGATGGGAGACCTTCAAGTGCGATGAGAACCATTTATCAATCAACTATTATTTCCCCAATGGCAAGAAGGTTATTCCTAATTTCAGTCAACTTTAGAAAATAAGATTGAAAAGAATCATCCCTTCCCTTCTTGAGATTCTTCAATTGGTTCTTAAAGAAAAGAACTTGATTTGCATTGTTGGCCCTGAACATATTGACCAACTTATCATACATCTCCTTAGATGTGCCTAGCTCAGAGATGTAGGCAACCAGACTTTTATGGATGGAATCTCAGATGATTAGCTTAGCTTTAATTTCTCCTTTCTTATACTTCGTTTTGGTGGCAGTAGGTGCAGATGATGGAGGCTCTTGGATTTTACCCTGCACATAGTCCATGACCTCTTGATATTCCAAGACCAATTCCAAATACATCTTCCAAGCATGATAGTCAAACTTTCCAGTCAACTTATCATCAACTTTGAATCCATTATAATTTGAGGTACCCATGGGTCCTTGACAAATTCTACTTCTTCGATGAATGCTCTTAACACAAACTTGGGATTTGCCTTCACCTTAGCTCTGAACCATGTAAATTTTCGTAGATGTTATATGCTTGATGCAAATTTACTTTAAACCCGATACCAAATATCAATCACATAAATATGAAATTAAAATGCTGATATATCATACCAATAGATTGACGAAAGACAAGCAAAAAATACATTTAACTTGATCAAAAAAAATATATGTGTTGTGGTGCGTTACGGCTATCAACAAGATGCTTCAACCAACAAAGTCTCCTCACAGTCATCCAACCAGAAGTGTCACACAACCCTTAAGACAACTCTACAAAATTCAACCCAAAGTCAACGAAAGTCAGCACTGTCCAGTCAATGGTTAACGTACACAATAGTAACAAAAATTCAGCACAGCAAGGTCAACAGTCAACGCCCAACCTCGATTTTTGTGCCAAAAAATGAGGACTACAGAGATCGAAACTTTGGGAGATTTTGAGGTCAATTTGACCAAGCGTTGACCAAAGTCAATGCTAGTAAAAGCCATGCTGAAATACCCTAGAACAAATCTGTGTTGGAAATGTTGTCATTGATGGCAAAGGAGCACAAAGGAGTAGCACCTGAACCAGTAATAAGGAAAAGTAGAAGACAAGGAACAGAGGCAACAAAGATGTAGCAGAGGCAGCAAAAAGAGAAGTAAGGAGCAGCATCAGTCAAGGAGCAGATGAAACAAAGGAATTGAAGCATAAAGTAGCAGAACTGGAGAGCTGCAAAGTGTGTGAGTGATTCAGTCTGGAAAAGCAGGGTTTGTTCCTGTAAACCAATTGAAGCGAGAACCTGCATATGATTGAAATGTCGATGTTAATTACAGTTTAGAGATGATTCGATTCTTCTTATTCCCTGAGTTATTATGTTACACAGGGATTGGAATTGTTAATCGCTGTGTGAGGAACCAATCCATTCCTTGAGGCTGTGATTGCCTTACACGTTCCATAAAACCCTGTATGTTGAGGATTCTGGTCCTTTTGGGAATTCATTTGTTGTTGAAGAAATCTGTGTTTGAATATCTCTGAGTAGAAATAGAGGAAGGGTCGATTGGTATAATCGATATCGACATTATATTAAGGCCACAATACTAAATCAAGAATGCATTTAGTGAACTTGCCAGCAAATTAGTCCCATTTGATATCCAATTCCAGGAGCGAATCAGGAATGGATTTAGTGAATTTACCAGCAAATTGCTATCAAAGGATATCGAAGAGACACAACAAAGTGAAGAGAAACAACATGGAGCATCCAATGGAGACACTGATAATGAGATTCCATCTAATGCTGTTTACCTCAAGGATCTTCTAAGACAATACAAAGGTGAACTGTATGTTCCGGAAGAGGCATTCAAGTTCCATACATCAGAGATGGGTGAGTTCAACAGTAGATTGGAGACATTGCCAAAAATGCACTTGGAGGACTTCCTTAAGGTGATGCGGGCAAATCAGATTGAAATGCTGACATCAAGGGCTGTCCAAAATCTAGAGGGCGATTGCGCATGAAGGTTGTGGATGAATGGCAAAGGAATAGCGCAGGAGAATGGATGTGGAACTGTGAACATCTGATCAGAGCTTGAATGCATAGTGTGAATCTGATAGAGCTCTGTGTTTTAACATGTGGAAGCACAATGTTGAATTGTTGATGAAACGAAGTTATAACGCAAAGAATTGAATTGTTGATAGCACGCAGATGGAACCTTGAGTTAATAAGTGGAACCCTGATTAATGAACAGTGAAAGTGGTTTCAGGATCAAACCAAGCAGTATTGCATAAATTTGAAGGCGGTAAGTGGATTTCACTTTTTGAACGCGATATATGTCGCTAGCTGACACGTGGAGAAGGCTGGTATTGGAAAACTGCTTACTTCGCGTTATTTTGGAGCATTAAAGCTCGGAATGGAAAAAAACGCGATATTCATCATATGCCATTAGATTATTGATTTGAGTGTGACAACCCTGGAGCCGTTGGATGCGAGGGGTGAATTAACCATTGGGACCCACTTCATCGCATAAGTTCTGCGGGTTAACCCTCGTGTAACTTAATCGCGCGATTGCCGTCAGATTTTTGGGTTGGAGCGCGACGAGTCATTCGCCGTCGGATGGAAAAGTAAGTTAACTGCTGAGCCCCAATTGTTATTTTGTTCGTTGCGAAGGTTCAATTATATAGTGAGAAATGGTGGGGGCCCGAAGGAATTAACCACTGATGCAATTTCGTCTATATGTCTATTATTACCATTGATATTAGCCAACATTTGGGTTTTAATACAAAGGTGGGGGCTTTACTATAATGTTCCTAATATGTGAACGAAGGCGGCCATATATGTTAACATATAAATATTGATATACGCCGTGGACAATAGTTTCGGCTTTGGAGGTTAAGTCAAAATATTATTGAGTGTTAATACATGTCTTTGATGGATAATGTTATGTACAAACATAAGTGTAAGTATTGGCTGAAACCTTGATACAATTCAAATGGTGCTTCGTATAAGGGGGTTCCTACAATACGGTTGTAGTCGAAAAATGAGAGTATGTTGACCATTATAATTGAGTGTATAATGCATGGATTGAAATGTTGGCTTCGTGAGGAGGGTTTATTATAAGGTTTAACACCCAAGTGTTGAAAAGAGTATGATCGTCATACTTGGACTATAATGCAAAGTCAAGTATTGATCGGGTATAATTCCTAAAGTAGGTTTAGCCCATAATCGTAATCGTATAGTCTAAAGAGAATAACAGTTCCACATATGCAAAGTTTGGTATTGTATGGAGCCTTAATTAAAAGCCGTGGGGATGAAGTTTGTTAATTGAATTAATATATGTTGCGGAACCATATTACAATTTGGGTTTTAATAAAAAATCCAAATACATTAAGAGCTCTATAGAGTGAAAGCCTTCGCAAATGAAATCTGGGGTTTGTATAGTTTTCATAAACCATAAGAGAAATAGTATATAGAGGAAACGCCGCATATGAAGATTGAGAGTTTGAGAGTTATTGGGGAGCTAAACTTGCACAACAGTTATATATATACAATAGATACACAATTGCAATGAACAGGTGAATATGCATAGGAATGAAAATGTGGGTTTGATAGGTGTACATACGCAGGTGCAAAAAGTTGGAGTAAACAGAGGTATGTAGGACAGTTACATGATAGCAGCAGAAAAGACAAAAGCACAGCAAGCCAAGGGCCGGAAAAAGGGCTGAGTGAAATTGTTTTATGTAACTAAATTGTGAATGTAAATGATTTAAAATTATTTTTATTGTTTGTGATGCATTGGAAAGTCTCCGGTAGGAAAACAAAACTCCACTGTAAAATTGAAATGTATACATATTGTTATATTCCTTTGAATGAGCTGGATAAAGAAATGAGAAGGTAGAAGTCAAAGAGTCATGGCTGTTCACTTTAAATTCCCTGTGGGATACAAACAGTCATATGATAAACTCTATAAATAATATCACATTGATATGCATAGGGAGGTTAGAGAATGCAGAAATGAAGCAGTGAGGTAGAGAAGAAGGAGGATCTGATAGAGAATCTGAGAAGATGTAGAGATGATACAGGGTAGATATGAGGACTGATGGACAACAGAAAAGAAGGAACAGAACAGAGCTGATATCCAAGGTAAATCAACAAGTGTTTTTTTTGGGAAAAATACTGAGAGGGGGGGGGGGGGGTGAATCAGTTTTTAGGACTTACTCAAATCTTTTTACTTTTTTCTTACTTCAAAACCCATACGCGACTTTCCTGACGCCAACTCACGTATACACGCGGATATCCTTAATAAAACATGCGTATGTCCAGAAATATTATTATGCAGATAATTCTTCACTTATATCATTCCATCATTCATTCATTAGATGTTCAATAAACAATAAACATATGTAGTAAGAACAGAGTAAATCATCACACATAAGAAACACACATGAACACCATGATTTTTAGGTGGAAACCCAATTCGGGAGAGCCGTTGTCTCAGCCTTCAATATTTCATTATAAAGAAAAAATCTTACAACCATGTACTGGCGCAGACTCATACCAGCACGGAGGCACCCACCTGTAGAAGGCTACAACCTTCTCTCGTTTACCAGCCTCTCCTGGAAGGGAGCTACAACCCCCTGCTCTCATTTACCAGCTTCTCCTAGAAGGGAGCTACTACCCCCTTATTGAAGGCTTCGACCCTCAGCTCCACTGCAGACCACGTTTCATCAATTTTTAGACTGGATCAAACAGCTTCAATACAACCCTTCACTAATCAACAATCATACTTTTCCCATTGCTTCCAACATAACAGTGAAACCACTGTAACCAGAATATCAGAGATAACCCAAACTTCAGAATAGATATGCAGAATCACATTCAACCTTGAGCAACTATAAGTTCAGATACCATACGCGCCTTTGTTTAAACAGATCCGCATATACACGCGATTTTCACGAAACGAACCTGCGTATACATCTGTGCATTTTTCAGAACAACCCTAACTGCCCATACACGTCTTTGTTTAAACAGATCCGTGTATACACACGATTTTTATGAAATGAACCCGCGTATAGATCTATAAAAGATAAAATTTGCAGAACAGACCAGATCTATGAACTTACCCATATTTCTTCAATTTCTTCAACAAATTTGCGGCAGGTCTTCAATATTTTTTTTTTTTTTTCAGATCATCCTAGAGATTCATCATTTCCAGATCTAGAGATTTTGAACCTTCGTCATATTCATAGGTGCATCATAGATTCAGATCTATCGATTAATAACAGAGTTCAACCATACAGATAAACTTCAAAGTGAAGTATTCATTTAAAGCCCAGACACATGCACTACTTTGCACAATGATCTTCTTCTCCTTATATAGGTTTAGCCTTTATCAATACCATGAGTCAAAACCACACCACTTCCGATGGTATTCCTAGACACGACCAAATAGATAATCAAGCGCTCAATACAATGGGTCAATACCATGGTAGTAACCCTTGGTTTTACTAGAGCGCAATTATGCATACGCTACTTAACACGTACTTTTCCACGTACATACGCTACTTCGCCTAAACAAACCCGCGTATGCATAGTGACATGCCTTATTCATCATTGCTCTGGCCCTTTCTGAAGTTTCTTTCTTCTGTACTCCTTAGCTGATCTGTAGATACATCATCTGTACATATTTGACACATAGGTTGCAACTCATCAAGTCAGTTTCCTTGAAGAACAACTTCATCAAACAGGTTGCTATCCAAAGACAACTTCATCACATCATATAGCCAATTCTCATCTCATCAAGTAGATTACCATCAATGACAACACATGCCAACAATCTTCACCTCATATTTACATCATTAATAAACTCATCAAGCATCAAGAACAACTTCATCAAGTAGGTTGCCATCATCTTCATCAAGTGGGTTGCCATCAAGGACAACACTCTGCATCATATTGCCAACAATATCCCCCTTTGGACTTGATGGCAACCACGATGGTGTTTGACCACAACAAATAGATACATTAAGCATAATGATATTCTCCCCCTATTCAAACACCATGTCACTCTCCCCCTTTGACATCAAGGGAAAAGGGCGGATCAAAACCAACAAAAGGTTGTTTTCTCCTCATGTAGATAGAAGAGCGCTGTAGATCTGATGTGCACTGAAGTTACCATGATCCCCCTGAATTCATGCTAAAAGTTCAAACATATTTTTCAATGAAGTACATGACTCTATGACCTTCCTATCACCAAGGACTCATACTTACATCAAAGATCCAACCAAGTGGATTTACATATGAGACTCAAGTACCCAACCAAGTGGGTTTACACATTTGAACAAATCCTTACATGTCTGAATATTACAATTTTACATCATAGGTCTCATCATGACCTTTTCATCAAATTACAAATACGACTTTTTATGACCACTACCAAAAAGACCTCAAGAAAGAGATCACATTTCAGAATCATCATAATGCCAACAATGCATTACACTCAGCAAGGCTAATGCTCCCCCTGAAACTGTGCTCTTGTTCTTGAGCCATCTCACTGTTTTCCTTAACAGAAAAGCATACGCTTCTGTCTCCATTGGAACTCGCGTGTATACGCGACTTTGCTTCATAAAACCCGCGTATGGAAAGTGAAAAAACTGAAATTTTCACATTCCTTCTTCTCCCCCTGAATCTGTACCACCTGTACCTGTCTTCTTTTGTCACATCAGATGCACTGTCAAAAATAAACATAACCAAAATTACCAAAACCAACCATGGGAATCATCATACATTGCTCCCCCTGAACACTTTCAACAACCAATCATCAAGGCATCTTTACCCAATATCAGAGAATGAAACAGAAATATAAGAGCTGAAACATCATCAGAGATACCCTACAACATCAGAGATACCAAACAGTACTGCAGCTGTGCTAAAAAATGCTGACCCGAAACAAAATTTGTCAGCAACTAACCATACGCGGTTTTCTTTGTATAAACCCGCATATATACGCGACTGTCTTTCAGGAAACCCGCGTATCCAATTGAATCTTCTGAATTTAAGCAGTTCTGATTTTCTACAAGGCAGAGACTACTCCCAGCTTCCGTCTAAGATATTCGAATGCTTCCTTGGGCAGAGGTTTGGTAAATATATCAGCAACTTGTTCTTTGGAGGGAGCATACTCCAACTTCACCTTTTGTTTAAGCACTTGTTCACGTAAGAAGTGATACTTGATAGGAATGTGCTTGGTCTTAGAATGCATAACAGGATTCTTTGAGATACTGATGGCGCTTGTATTATCACACATGATGGAGATAGGAGGTGAACATTTAATTTGAAAATCTTGTAAGGTTTGCATCATCCAAAGAAGTTGAGTGCAACATGATGTGGCAGCCACATATTCTGCTTCTGTTGTAGATAAGGCAATAGAGTTTTGCTTCTTGCTGAACCAAGATACTAGCTGAGGCCCCATATAGAATGCACCACCACTAGTTCTTTTTCGATCATCAACATTTCCAGCCCAATCTGCATCAGTGTAAGCATGAAGAGTAAGATCAGCATTCTTTGGATACCATAGTCCAAAGTCTTGAGTTCCTTGTAGATATTTGAATATTCTTTTGACAGCCTGAAGGTGAGTCTCTTTTGGATTAGCTTGGAATCGTCCAACAATCCCAACTGCATGCATAATGTCCGGTCTAGTCCCAGTGAGATACAGAAGATTTCCTATCATAGATCTGTATTCTGGTTGATTCACCGTGGGAGAATCATCATGAAAACTGAGATTACATCTGGTTATCATTGGTGTACTTACAGGTTTGCACTCTTCCATGCCATACTTCTTCAGAATTTGCTTAAGGTATTTTGCTTGTGACAAGAATATACCATCTGTAGTTTGATGCACTTGCAAGCCAAGAAATAATGTTAGTTCCCCAAGTAAAGACATTTCAAATTCTTGCTGCATGACAGAAGCAAATTTCTGACTCATAGATTATTCATTACTTCCAAAAATGATCTCATCAACATATACAACCACAATCAATAGTTTATCATTTTCAATTTTTGTGTATAAGTTGCTATCAGCAGACCCCTTTGAAAATCCTTGTTGATGAAGATATTTATCAAGACGATAATACCATGCCCTTGGAGCTTGTTTGAGACCATATAGAGCCTTTTTAAGTCTACAAACAAGTTTTTCATCATTTCCCAAAATGAATCCTTCCGGTTGTTCTATATATACTTCTTCTTCTAGATCACCATTGAGAAAAGCAGATTTAACATCCATTTGATAAACTTTGATTTGTTGGAAGCTTGAAAAAGCCAGAAACATTCTTATGGCTTCAAGTCTGGCCCTACGGAGCAAAGTTTTTACGTAGTGTACCTAGAGGGAGATAATATAGGGTGAGAGGGGCCATAGTTAATAAATAAAGTGGTTAACCCACATTATGTAAGGGACCACATGTAACAAGGGAATAAAGTGATAAGCCCATTGTATTGGATGTATGGTATTGAGAGACCCATGGTAACTACCCATGGTATTGCATGTATGAAACCTATATAGAGGTTAGAGACTCTCTGTTGAGAGATGTGAAGGATTATTGTATGGGCAAGCATATGGCTTGTGGAGTGATCTCCTTCCTTAAGGAGTGATTGTATGGTGTTGCCCTACCTTAACGGTTTTGATATTAATGAAGATCTGAAGTTTTATCTTCTATGGTGTTATTTCTTGTGCATATTTTTCATTTATATATATCTTCTTATCAGATCTATTACAAGTGGTATCAGAGCACTTTCTTGGGCAGAGGTTGGAGATTTGTTTTTTCATTTTTTTGCAGGAAATTTTTGGGCGGCGAGTTTGTAGAGAAGATCTGGAAAATTGGTGAAATTTTCTTCAGAAATAAATATCAGATTTGGATTCCTTACGGAAAAATACGCAATTTCAAAAAAAAAAATCAGTCGAATCGGAGTCCAGATGAGGGAGTTATCACTGAATTAAAATCAGCCATTTTTTCAGAAATTTTGGGACGCCGGGGCAGTTGCAGTGCAAATCTGTGTTTCCAGAGCACCTAGATCGGGATTTCACTCATATTTTTAGATGCAGAATGGCTATTCCATTTTAAAAAACAGGTTATATTAAGGATTCTGAGTTATATTGAGCGAGTAATGTCCATTTTAAATTTTTTCCAAAGTAAGTGATTTTCTTCAAAACCCTTACTTTATTTTATGGATTCTCGCAAGATGAAGTTTACAGGAAAAGATGATGGCCCTACTATTGAAGATTTTTTACAACGTCTCAAGGCTCAATATGCAAGTTTTTGGATATGCTCCATAGGGCTTCATATGAAAGATGAGGCAAATAAATGGTGGACCTCACTTGACAGTTCAGTGAGGAAACTTCCCGAGAAAAAACTTGAAAAAGTCCTTTTGGACAAGTGGTCTCAAGCCGGAAAGAAGGATAGCAAGAGCCATAAAGACTTATTTTCTACTAATATTTCCATATTACAGATTCATGGAAGTATTCAGAAAGAGAACATCGTTGTGTCTATCATTCCTAGTTGCAAGCATAATTGTATCAATGTGAATTTGGCTAAAAAATTGCAAGTTCCAACAAAGCATATTGAAAACACACAGGTTGATAATGAAGATGTTCAAATTTATAAAGATTTGAAGATTTCTATGGATAAGTATGTGTTGCATTCTGATTTTTATGCTTTAGATATGGCTGTTGTGGATGTTGTTTTGGGACATCCTTGGATGGAATCCGTTGGTATTGTCAATTTTAATGTGCAAAAGAAATTCATGAAGCTCTGGTATAAAAAGAAGAAAATTACATTGCACGATATTTGCATTAGGAACCATGCAGAGACCGAGGAGGAAGAAGCAAAAATATCTAACGACACAGACACATCAGATGATGAGCCTTTGATGGTAGACAACCAAACACAGACATCAAAGCAAGTACCAATAAAGGAACCAGACACCACTCCATCACCAATCATGGAGGAATTAAGGAAAGATATTACATCAGTTAAAGCTTCAACATATCACCACCCGCATCACCCAGCAAGACGACAACCAGCAAGGTGGCAACGAATTAGCAACAAGGACAACAACCCTTGGACGACACATAGAGAGGTGCGACGATCCACTAACAACACATCAACAATGAAGAACCACCAGAAACCGCTTCCATCTCAAGCGAGCGAGGCACCGACTAGATCAAGTGTTCACCTTTCCCTTGGATGGCTAGATGCACATGAATGGTACCAGTGGAATACTCTTTTGAGTAGATCTTATTATTTGTGTTCTTCTCATGTTTCGGGGACGAAACATGTTTAAGGGGGGTGTAATGTAGTGTACCTAGAGGGGATAATATAGGGTACATAGGGCCATAGTTAATAAATAAAGTGGCTAACCCACATTATTTAAGGGACCACATGTAACAAGGGAATAAAGTGATAAGCCCATTGTATTGGATGTATGGTATTGAGAGACCCATGGTAACTACCCATGGTATTGCATGTATGAAACCTATATAGAGGTTAGAGACTCTCTGTTGAGAGATGTGAATGATTATTGTATGGGCAAGCATATGGCTTGTGGAGTGATCTCCTTCCTTAAGGAGTGATTGTATGGTGTTGCCCTACCTTAAGGGTTTTGATATTAATGAAGATCTGAAGTTTTATCTTCTATGGTGTTATTTCTTATGCATATTTTTCATTTATATACATCTTCTTATCAGATCTATTACAGTTTCTTCAAAGTCTATACCTTCTTATTGAGTATACCCCTTGCAAACAAGTCTAGCTTTGTTTCTTACAACATCCCCATTCTCATTTAACTTGTTTTTGAATATCCATTTAGTTCCAATGAAATTTTTGTTATGAGGTCTTGGTACTAATTCCTAAGTATGATTCTTTTCAATTTGATCCAGCTCTTCATTCATGGCTTGAACCCAACATTCATCTTTGCTAGCTTGATTGACATTGTGAGGTTCAATAGTGGATAGAAATGCCAAATAGCTAGAAGATCCCACAAGAGTCCTTCTTGTTTGTACACCTGATCCCTTATCTCCCAAAATTTGAGATTCTGGATGATTCTTTTGAACATATCTGGATGGAGCTTTTTCAGATAAATCATCTTCAGGTTCTTCATTGGGTTCACTGTCTATATCATTGCTATTTGATGTAGAAGTACATAAGTCACCATCATCTTCATTTGTTGTTTGTTTTTCTTATTTTGGGGCTGTAGGAGACTCATCAATAACAACATCAATACATTCAACAATCTTCCGAAGTATTTTATTGTAACATTTATATGCTCTACTCCTAGAGGAGTATCCAAGAAGTATTCCTTCATCTGCTCTAGGTTCAAACTTGCCAAGTTTTTCATCATTATTTTTGATAAAGCATTTGCTTCCAAAAATTCTAAAATGCTTCACAGTGGGAGGATTACCATACCAGAGTTCATATGGCGTTTTATCACTATTTACACGAACATGTGCCTTGTTAAGAATATTTACCGCTGTATGTGTTGCTTCTCCCCAAAAAGTGTCAGGTGTTCCGGAATCATCAAACATAGCTCTGGCCATTTGTTGAACTGTTCTATTCATTCTTTCTGCTACGCCATTTTGTTGTGGAGTGCCAGCTATAGAAAATAGTCTTTTTATGCCATGTTTTTCACAAAATTCAAGGAATTCATATGATGTATATTCTCCTCCTCGATCAGATCTAAGACACTTGATTTTTAGATCTAATTCATTTTCAACCAGTGCCTTGAAGACCTGAAATTTCTCAAATGCTTCATCTTTGTATTTAATCAACCCAATCCAACACATTCTAGAGAAATCATCAATAAATAAGATATAGTATTCTTCACCACGTGGTGAATTTTTCCTCATAGGTCCACATATGTCAGTATGAATGAGTTCAAGAGGCTTACCTGATGATCCTTCCTTGGCATTAAATTGCACTCTGGTTTTCTTACCGAATTGACAGGATTTGCATATGATACTTTCAGGTAGAGTAATATTGGGAAGACCACGAACAACATTAAGTCTGCTTGATTTGTTGATTTGAGAGAAGTTTATATGCCCCAACCTTCTATGCCATAGCCATTTTTCTGAAGATTTACTCAAGTAACATTGTTCTTTGCAGTTCTTCAATACATACAGGTTGCTTGGAGCTATTTTTCCTTTTATAATTGTTTTACCTGTATCAAGATCACGAACCACACATTCTTTTGAACTAAAGACAACTTCAGTTCCTTGATCACACATTTGACTTACACTTAACAGGTTATGCCTTAATCCATCCACATACATGAAATCATTAGCCTTCACCTTTTCTCTTAGAAACACAGACCCTTTTCCTTTAATTACAACAGGAGTATCATTTCCAAAAGTAACTTTCTTTTCCTTTTCTAGAGAACTATATGCACGAAGTTTGTTTTTATCACCTGTCATGTGTCTTGAGCATCCACTATCAATGTACCATTGATTTTATTCACCTTCTGCAAATAACGCTATGCCACAATTTTCAACCTGTAATTCCTTCTTTTTCCATACCTTGGATTTTGAAGGAAGATGCTCTTTTGGCTGAACTTTGCTCCTTCATTCAGATTCTTCATGGCAAAAGTTATTGCAATAAGCACATTCAACTTCATTTAGAAGAGGAGAAAAGTTGTTATATGCATTCTTCTTTGTTTCAATATAAATCCTTTTCTTTCTTGCTTCTCTTGTCATGATGGTTTTATATGCAACACATTGAACAACTTTATGACCAAAATTGTGACATGAGAAACATTGTCCATTGAAAAAGAAATTTCTACGATCATGAAGTATTCTACTTGAATTTACCTGTTGATTGGTGTTTCTTTGAAAGATATTCCTGTTAGTGTTCTTTGAATTGAGATGATCATGCTTTACCTGTAAATATTCTTTATTCCCTTGCTGAGTGGTAGAATGTTGTAAACCAGCTGTAGCGGCTTTTAGATAATTTGGTGCTGAAGCCTGAGAAGATTCTCTAGTATATCCAAGACCTGTATTTATAAGAGGAGAACGTTGTACCTTGATAATCTCATCTAAGGTTTCAGATCCTTTAGCAAATCTAAGATTCAGAGTCTTTACTTTCTCAAGTTCTTTTCTTAGACTTACTACTTCACATTCTAATTTCTCATTGTGTTTCTGCTTTTCTTCATTATGCTTTTTCAGAGTCTCAATGATTATTTTACTTTCTTCCAAGTGAATTTTGAGTTGATTGTTTTCATCAAGAAAATAATTGTCATCTAGAGCATCCATAAAAGTATCATTGTCTTCTCTAGAATCTTTTTCAAATGCCATGAGAAGTCTAAGATCTTGTTCACATTCTTCCTCACTATCAGAGAACCCATCACTATCTTCATGAGTATAGTAAATTTTTCTAGTGCTAGACCGGTTCTTATTCCTTCTTGCTACTTCCTTCCCTTTTGCAGATGTTTCTTTATAAGGACACTTAGCAGCATAATGACCAACTCTTCCACAATCAAAACATTTGAAATGAAGCTTACCTCTGAACCGTCCTGTGCCAAGTTGAAGTTTCTTTACAAAATTAACCTCATCTTCTTCTGAGATATATCCTGATCCTTCTGCTTCTTGTACTTATTTTCCTTTTGTAGAAGCTCTAAAGATGGATTCTTTGACTTCAGATGGTCCTCCTCTTCTCATTTCATAAGCAGTCAGTATGCCATGAAGTTGCACCACAGTAAGATTTTGAAGATCCTGTTTTTCTTCAAGAGCAGAAACTTTTGACTCAAATTTTGCTGTTAGTGATCTTAAAATTTTCTCAACCAAAGTAGATTCGGCTATTGTTTCTCCCAGATTTCTCATACGATTTACAACATCATCAAGACGTAAAAAGAAACTGGCAATACTCTCCTTACTATGCATCTTTAAGTTTTCATATTCAATTCTGAGAGTTTTGAGTTTTGCACTTTTTACCTTTACATCACCTTCATAACTTAGAATGATTTTGTCCCATATTTCCTTTGTTGTATTCAGCTGCATGACCTTGACAAATTCGGATTCGGTTAGACTTCCCAATAGAGCATTGACCGCCTTCGCATTTGTTTCATAATTCTTCTTTTCCGTCAGATCTGTTGGTACTCCGGCTGGATATTGATATCCTCCTTCAACAATGGCCCATACATCTGCTCCCAGAGACTGAAGATAAGATCTCATCCTTGTTTTCCAGAAGATTAAATTGTTTCCGTTAAAGAGCGGAGGCCTGATAGATGCTAATCCCTCTTGATTGCTCATCTTGCTTGATCTTCCTTCTAGCGGCTAATCTTTTTCAGAAGGAGTTGCTCTGATACCAATTGTTGGGAAAAATACTAAGAGGGGGGGGGTGAATCAGTATTTAGGACTTACTCAAATATTTTTACTTTTTCTTACTTCAAAACCCATACACGACTTTCCTGACACCAACTCGCGTATACACGCGAATATCCTTAATAAAACATGCATATGTCCAGAAATCTTATTATGCAGATAATTATTCACTTATATCATTCCATCATTCATTCATTAGATGTTCAATAAATAGTAAACATATGCCGTAAGAACAATGTAAATCATCACACATAAGAAACACACATGAACACCAGGATTTTTAGGTGGAAACCCAATTCGGGAGAAAACCACCGCTGCCGTTGTCTCAGCCTTCAATATTTTATTATAAAGAAAACATCTTACAACCATGTACTAGCGCAGACTCATACCAGCATGCAGGCACCCACCTGCAGAAGGCTACAACCTTCTCTCGTTTACCAGCCTCTCCTGGAAGGGAGCTACAACCCCCTGTTCTCGTTTACCAGCTTCTCCTGGAAGGGAGCTACTACCCCCTTACTGAAGGATTTGACCCTCAGCTCCAATGCAGACCACGTTTTATCAATTTTCAGACTGGATCAAACAACTTCAATACAACCCTTCACTAATCAACAATCATACTTTGCCCATTGCTTCCAACAGAATAGTGAAACCACTGTAACCAGAATATCAGAGATAACCCACACTTCAGAATAGATATGCAGAATCACATTCAACCTTGAGAAACTATAATTTCAGATACCATACGCGCCTTTGTTTAAACAGATCCGCGTATACACACGATTTTCACGAAACGAACCCGCGTATACATCTATGCATTTTTCAGAACAACCCTAACTGCCCATACGCGCCTTTGTTTAAACAGATCCACGTATAAACGCACTTTTTATGAAATGAACCTGCGTATAGATCTATAAAAGATAAACTTTGCAGAACAGACCAGATCTATGAACTTACCCAGATTTCTTCAATTTCTTCAACAAATTTGCGCCAGGTCTTCAATATTTTTTTTCTTCAGATCATCCTAGAGATTCATCATTTCCAGATCTAGAGATTTTGAACCTTCATCATATTCATATGTGCATCATAGATTCAGATCTATCGATTAAGAACAGAGTTCAACCATACAGATAAACTTCAGTGTGAAGTATTCATTTAAAGCCCAGACACATGCACTACTTTGCATAATGATCTTCTTCTCCTTATATAGGTTTAGCCTTTATCAATACCATGAGTCAAAACCACACCACTTCCGATGGTATTCCTGGACGGGACCAAATAGATAATCAAGCGCTCAATACCATGGTAGTAACCCCTGGTTTTACACATTTAGAGGGCAATTAGGCATACGCTACTTAGCACATACTTTTCCGCGTACATATGCTACTTCGCCTAAACAAACTCGTGTATGCATAGTGACATGTCTTATTCATCATTGCTCTGGCCCTTTCTGAAGTTTCTTTCTTCTGTACTCCTTAGCTGATCTGTAGATACATCATCTGTACATATTTGACACATAGGTTGCAACTCATCAAGTCAGTTTCCTTCAAGAACAACTTCATCAAACAGGTTGCTATCCAAATACAACTTCATCACATCATATAGCCAATTCTCATCTCATCAAGTAGATTACCATCAACGAAAACACATGCCAACAATCTTCACATCATATTTACATCATTAATAAACTCATCAAGCATCAAGAACAACTTCATCAAGTAGGTTTCCATCATCTTCATCAAGTGGGTTACCATCAAGGACAACACTTTGCATCATATTTCCAACAGTTTTCTTTTGAAAGAGTGAGGAAGTTGGAGCTTCCCTACCAAGTTGTAGCTTTATAGATGTCAGCTGTAGCTGAATGAGGTAGGAGCCTCCTGTAGGTTGTAGCTTGTAGAAAATAGAGGAAGTTGGTGCTTCCATATCAAGTTGTAGCTTGATAGAAGTCAGTTGTAGATGATTGAGGTTGGAGCCTCCTGTAGGTTGGTGCCTACAGAAAATTGATGGGAGTTGGAGCTTCCTTGCAAGTTGTAGCTTGCAGAATTGAGGTTGGAGCCTCCTGTAGGTTGGTGCCTGCAGAAAATTGATGGGATTTGGAGCTTCCTTGCAAGTTGTAGCTTTTAGAATTGAGGTAGGAGCTTCCCGTGGGTTGGATCCTATAGAAAATTAGTGGTGAGAGGGTGCTGGAGCTTGCCTTTGCATCACAACAATAATAAGATGTGGTTTTCTCCCTTTATGGGTTTCCACTTATATCTGGTGTCTTTGTGCATGATGTTTATGTGTTGATATGGTTTATCTCATCTACTTAATACTTTCTGCTCTCATATTAAGTATGCTGTTACATTATATTAATACTTGCTGCTCACATTCTAAGATTACTCACATACTAAGTTGAACATGAAATGAAGGTGTAAATAAGTTTTAATGAAAAAGTTTTAAAATTCCATGAAGGTGTTAAACTGATTCACCCCCCATCTCAGTTTAACTAAGGGTTCAACAATATGAAAACCTAGTTGTTTTTTTCCCATGTGTGAGAGAAGAAAAGCCTCCAAATGATGATTGAACCAATCAGACACAAGAGAGAAATGTGTGGTGAGTGATGGTGAAAATGACCTCCAAATTTGACCAATATATATCCATCTGTGAGGGTGTGTGACACATCTGTTGGGGCTCCAAGCATACATTACAATTCTGGTCGGCCTTGCACATAAGTTGAATTAATTCAAAATAAATGTTCTTCTCATACGATCAAGATGATATTTAGATCAATATTGCACCTCTCCGAAAGAGGAATCCAATCAAAATATTGGCATCATCATCTAAGAAGTAAAACATGGAGTTTGGACCTAGTTGCCCAAAATTAACACTTGTTGAGCCAAAGAAGAATTTGTGTCATGTAATATAGTCCCATTTTGACTTATTGTAACAAAAAAAAAAATATTGTTTTTGAGTATAGTAATTCAATTTTTCCTCCAAGACCAAGTCGAGCCTACCAAGGGGAATTTGTCCCAAAGGAATCCTATTCGGCCCATCAAGAAGACTATAAATAGAAGGGAATTTGACTCATTTGGAAAATTGACTCAACAAGTTTGACCTACAATAAGAAACGAAGGAAAAAACAAGAGTGAAGGACAAGAAGGAATGGAGAAAGATCAAGCAAAGGAAAGGAGACCGAAATCTAACCTAATTATCTTCACACATACGAAAGTCTATGGTTTCTCGGCTAATTGGAGGGCCAAGAATTGCAAGCCGAAGGTGTAGACCTAAAGTGAAGGTTGAAAATCAATTGGAGCATATTTTGAAGAGGTTCTATCTTCATTGACCTTGGTAGTATTCATCTTGTTTGAAGGAGATATTATTGAAGGGATGACTTGGTGCTTGGGAGGAATATTGGATTTGGTATTTGGGTCTTGGAAGTCTTGTTTTGATTTGATTCTATAAGAAGATAAGTATTCATTCTGGGTTTTCCCCTTTGGAGGGGTTTTTCCCTATCATGGAGCCTATATCTTGTGTACTTTGTCTCTTTTTTATCTTCATTGTTTTGGTAATTCTTGATGAAGAATAAAATTTTTTTAATAAAAGACCAACTAATATCACAAGTAATTATCAAGTAAGGAAAGTATACAAATTATTTGATTTTCCAACACATACAAATCATATAAGAAACCTAATAAAATAGAGCATTTAGGCCTAGTGTTTCCATGGCTTTCTAAATTCATAAACCAAAACATAATCCGCCAATACTCTAGAAAATCCATGCCTAAAACCTATCCATAGTGAAAATATAGCAAATTTGGGTATTAGTAGCAAAGTGGCTAGGGGAATGCACAAACCATGGTCATTAGTATTCCAAACATAACAAAAACCATGTTGCAAATAAACTTAAAAACACCATGTAATACCATCTATGCAACTAACATAAAGGCTAGGTGAAGGTTATATGAACATTTTAACATAGGATGGTGACTTCTTGAAAGATTAACTAATATGTCAATGAAGTAGACTATGTATACAAATTTAAGTATGAAGTAATGACATGTATAAAAGAGAGAAGGATGCAAATCAATGGAGATATTCATAGAGATATTATAGAACATAATTATGCATATGTTTGGATTGAATATCTTATTATGACATATTTTTTATGGTCATTAAAACTATATAAAGGGGTCTATTTTACAATGTAAACATACATGGAAACAAATTTATGAATAGAAAATTTCCTTGAGGAGTTATTTTATTGTAAACTTTCAATGTCCCTTATTTAATATATATTTGACTATATTCACACAATGTCTTGAAATATAACCCTTTTTATC
Source organism: Pinus albicaulis (assembly GCA_034641835.2). NCBI lineage: Eukaryota > Viridiplantae > Streptophyta > Pinopsida > Pinales > Pinaceae > Pinus > Pinus albicaulis. The sequence continues at coordinate 231,895,009 of CM076581.1, read as the reverse complement.
ACAACCATGGTATAAAAGGTGTTTTAAAATTGTTTACTTAAATTATTGGAGAAGCTCATTGAAGATCATATCCCGTGAGAGCATAAAATTTGTTATCACAACCATAGTATCAAAGGTGTTTTCAAACTATTAGTTGAAATTATAGGAGGAACTCAATGAAGATAATATGCTATGAGATTGTAATATAAAAATGTTGTGTAACCAGCTCCAAAAATAGAAGAAAAAAGATATCAACGCCTTAGAAATAAGCCACTTCGAGGGGGAAACCTCCAATACATTACATAAATGCACAATTCTTCGATGATACAATTCACAAAACCTCCTTTCTATATATAGGAGTCCATGGGGCCATAATGTAATCCTAGTGGGCCACAATGTAATCCTAGCCGACCTAACAACAATAATTTAAGGGCACAATAATAACCAAATGGGGGTTACAAGGGTACAATAATAACAATATGGGGGGCTACACTAACATAATAAGGGGCTACACTATTAATATAGGGACTTAACATGCCCCTCTCCTTCAAACAAGTGTTGTCCTCAACGCTTGATTATTTCTTGATGCTTCTGTATAAAATTCTCATCCTCCCATGTGGAATCTTCTACAGGGAAGTTCTTCCACTTGCTGAGATACTATGAAATTGATCGTACTTGTCGAGTTATTGTTTCTGTGACTACTTCAGAACTTTTTTCAATGTGATGTTGATATTCTTGTTGTTTCATTAGATTCTGCACCAAAGTTAGGTTATCCTTTGAGAGTTGGAGAACTTGTTGTTGATGCTCGATGTCATCTTTCACTAATTTATCATCCATATTAGCTATTATTTTATCCTTCAAACCATCCAAATTAGCCTCCATTTCTGCTTTTAAACCATCTATGTCATCTTCGGTTGCTCTTCGTAAGATCGAAATTTGTTGCACTTGGTACCGTAATTTTGATATCTCATACTGCAATTCTTCCTCTTCCTGTGTCATAGTATAGATTTCTGAGGGCATAATGGGTGTTGAATTATTTTTAGGAGGCATCTCAGAACCCAATACTGAAATATATGCTCAATAGGCCCTTGGAATCACTTCAAACTGATTTTTCAAACAAGATTTATGCAATTCGAAAAAAACAAATAAACACCTTTTACTTGCTTTTGAGGAGCTCGATATTGAAATTTGATTATCTCTGTGATTGCAGCACTTCAATATCTGAATTTTGGTAATAATGAAGCCCTCTAAATTATCTTTCGAATGCCATAGGCTGACCTGATTTGGATTCTCCAAGACAAAGTTGTGTCCAATCTCCCACAATGACCTAATTCTGGATTGGTTCAGTAGAGCGAAATTGTACGACTTGCCACGTGTCACTGTTTCATCCTTTTTCTATGAAATTGATATCCAAAAAACTATAGTCTGTGTACTTGCGACCAATTTTTACGGCACTCAAATCCGATGCCCAGAGAGAGAGTTATTGAACTTTTCCCACAATCACCTCTTTGAGATGAAATTCAGGAGCCTTAAAAAGCACTACCTTCCACAGATCATATCTCCAAAAATGTTGCGAACCAAGCTCTGAAATTTTTTGACGAATTTCCTTAGGATTTCAGCTTCGGCCCATATAAATTTCAGATTCTTAACCTTCGTAGAACATTTTTTATAGCACAAATGCCACGATGACCTGTTTAGGAGCCTGAAAAAAGACCTGAATTCCACAGATCATATCTCCGAAAATATTGCGAACCAAGCTCTGAAATTTTTACACAAGCTTCCTCAAGATTTCGGCTTTGCACCTTAAAAATTTCAGCTTCTGAAACTTCGTAGAAAAAAATTTATAGCGAAAATGCCACGATGACCTGTTTGGAGCAGCGAAACCCTAGAATCCAAAGCTCCGATACCAAATGTTGTGTAACCAGCTCCAAAAATAGAAGGAAAAAGATGACTAACTTCTTAGGAAATATGTCAACTGAGGGGGTGTCTCCAATGTATTACATAAATGTGTACAATTTTCGAATATGATACAATTCTACAAATTAACAAGTGAGGAGTCCATGGGGCCATAATGTAATCCTAGTGGGCCACAATGTAATCCTAGCCGACCTAACAATAATAATTTAAGGGCACAATAATAACAAAATGGGGGTTACAAGGGTGAAATAATAACAATAAGGGGGGGCTACACTAACATAATAAGGGACTACACTAACTTAACAAAAAACATAGTTAATTTTATAGTGCATTTACAACAAAGTTACCAACATAACGTGAATTATGGCCCTAAAATGAGAATTTTAGCCCAAGAAACCCACAATTTTGCGTAAAAAACATGGAAAAACACCTCCAAACTTAAAAGTAGTGATGTTACATCACCATTGTTTTTCAAAGAGTTAAAATATGAAGGTTTCCAACTATGGAATCAAAACCAAATATCATGACTATGGATATCTCAAAATTCCAACAATTTCCAACCATGGTATTAAAGACCAAATATGATTACTAGGAAAAACCTTAAAATTTCAACATTTTTCAACCATGGCATTAGCACCAAATATCACGAGTACAAAAAACCTTAAAATTTCAATATTTTCAACCATGAAATTAAAAACTAAATATCATGAATAAACAAAACCTTAAAAATAAACAGTTAAATTAGAGAGTCATTCTACCAAGAATTTTTTTTAAGGGATAAAAGTATACCTCATATGAAATCTTAGCCTATGAAAACTTGACTCATTGCAACTAAAACTTAAAATTAACCATCACACTGAAGCACAAGGGGCTTTATAATTGCAAAAAATTTTAAACTATGGTCTAGAAAATCAAATAATATAGAATCATCATGACAATTTCAAAATATAGTTTAAACATTCAATATTAATTCCATTTTTTTTTTTTTTATAATTTTAATCGAAATATCAATATTAATTACATTGAATAAAACATAAATTATTTCTCAAAGTTTTTGATGCATTGTGGATATTAAAAAAAAAACATTTTTCTTAATTAAAACATATAATCCAACAAAAATAGAAATGATTCATAACTTCATGTAAGATCATATGAAAGTTAAAACATTTTTTCCAAGTTACCATGCAAACATCATATTGATCAAACTTACATAAAATGTTTTATACAATTATTCATATTCATTCATAGGTTCTGACACACCATCAAAGTATACATCATATTTAGATGAATGATTAGATGAATATGTAGAACACCCATATTCTTCTCTATTATCAACCAATGCCCCATATAAGTCTACATGCATTCCTAACCTTTCAAATGTCAAAGTCCTCTATATGTACGTTTGGGTTCAATAGACTCCCATCTTGACACTATTTCTTGTGGTTGAAACCTATTGATAATATTTGTGAAATTGGAGCAAAGAGTTCCTTTCATGGTCATATTGAAGTGATGAAAAATTATTTCAAAATCCTCTAGTCTTAAGAGGTCTATGTGACAATGATTTGTATTTGGACCCTTGCTTTTTATATTTTTTCTAATCTGTTTATCAACTATCATCTCTTTCTTGTACACACTTTGAATGGGTGTGTATCTTTTGCATGCCAATGTGCTTAAGTTTTTGTAACATATTCATTTTCTTTAATTGATACTTAAACTTCTATGGATATTACACTGGAAAATTTTTCACAATAGATTTGATAAAATTATACTTAAAAATATGAAATCTACACTATGATGGTTTATTTATCTTTATATTCTGGATTTGTAAATTATTGATTATTGCATACACATGAAAATTATAATTATGTATAAAATAGAGAAAAGTGAAATAAAAACTCACAAACCTCAATGGACACAAGATATAACTTGGGAAACCCTTTTGGGATAAAAAAGAACTGGAAGTATAGGCTGCTCTACTCTCCTGTGAATAAAAATGGTTGTAAGTACAAAGAAGTAAGGCTTGTGGTCCATGGGCTATTACAATGACACAATCCTCTATGTGATCTCTCTCTATCCCACTTGACTACTCTATTCATTTATTGAAAAAATGCATAAAAAACGAATGGTGCCCCTTTTCCTCCTAGTTGTAACCACCTCCTCCCACATTTACCCAATTTCACCGCCCTGCCAAGGTGAAAATGAGATGAAGTGTTACTATGACATGAACCAAACTCCAAACTCCATTTAAGGAAGTGGGGCCTACAAAATGACCACAAACTAACAAATTAAAATATCCCCTAGGGCTACAAGACACTCAGAGTCCAAAGAACCACCCCAGGTGACGAAACCATCAGCTGGGGCTCTTTTCACTGATCTAGACTCAAAACTGTATGCGTGACAAAGCCTGGGTGCGGTTATAGGTCTCCAACCACATGCACAATACTAACTCCATGCGGTTGTGACCCAACTTGCTCAGTTCAGAGGGTGCGGTCTTGATATCTGAGCCACAATTCCAGGCTAGCCTATAGACTATTACCCATAACTTCCTGAGATTTTCAAAAATTATTATTCACATGAGTAAAAAGCTAAGAATTCAAACTTGAGTCAGAAACTTGGCATATACTGCCTAGAACACACTACAAAGTTCATAATACACATCGTAGGCATATAAGCTATAGGTCATGAATGCATATATGATCATATTAGTTTGAGATTCATCTGAGAACCACCAACAAGGCTATATTACCTCTGCACATAACTTTGACAACACTTATTACTCCATACATTCATAAAAAATCAATAACTAAACAATTCATGATAAGATCCATAGATAATACACATCATACAACCAACATATAAAAAAAAACCAACATAGAAACCATGGAAACTCAACCATAATATCGCCAACATAATCACTAAAATTTCTCATAGATCGCAATAAGGAAATGTCTCATATTAACATATGAAATATATCATCCAAGTTAGGGAATTTCACATACCACCCGACCATAGATTGGGTTGATCCAAATCTCTCTTTCAACTAATCACCCATGCGCCATATTCCAAGCATGATTGTGGGATATCATGGATTAAAACAAAATAAAACCACACTATGGCTTCGAGAGGCCAACCACTTCAACCCTCAACGACAATGATTCCACCTCCACGATCGAACATCACTAAGACCAACCAAATCAATCTCTACACAATTATTCCTAGGTTCCAGGACCTAGTAACTCAATCGAAAACCTTCCAGGGCTCCAGGAACTAGTAACTCAACCCACAACCTTCCAGGGCTCCAAAACGTTTGTCCAACCCAACCCTAAGGACTAGTAACTTAAACCACCAAGGGCTCCAGAGATTTTGTCCCAACCTAGGATCCAATAATAGTAACTCAACCCAAGTTGTTCCAGGGCTTCCATGGTGTTTGCTCCAACCCACACCCATAAGGAATTATGAGCACTAATAAGAAAAAAAATCAAGTGGAAAAACCCACAACACCATGACTATTCAGGAAATGGCAAGGAAAGGCTAAAGCCACTGCGAATCTAGGAAAATTTCCATGCCAATGACAATACATAACCATAAAATCACATGCATATACCATGCATCTAGAAATCAAAAAGGAATTCACACATGCAACCTATTACTTGCAAAGAAATCCAACTATAGTTGTTGATACAACTATTCCCTTGCACTTTCCTGTTTTCCTTTGCCTTATTTCTTCAAATCCAATTTGTGCTAAAGTACTCCAAGAATGCTCCAAGAATACTCTAAGTGTGCAAGAGTATGAGAAAATGAGAGAATAAAAGAGAGCTCCACCCCAAAACTATCAAAAGGCTAGCAACTGATCCTCAGAAGCCTTTTTATCATTAAGGTCTCTATTTTCTTCATTTTCCTTCATTTTTCCTTCAATTTCCCTCTTGTGCAAATATGTGTCTCTTCACCTTCATTTTCTCTTATTTTCCTTTATTTCATAAATAAAATGCCAATTATTGCCACTTTTCCTTTTGCAAATTTCCATAGCCATTAATTAATCACCAATGATACCATCACTATGTTTTTCCCAAAATTCAACTTGGAATACGTGTCCCATAACCTTGGAATTATTTTATTTACATGGAAAAATCAACCAGGGGCTATTACTAACCCCTCCCCCTTGGGGGAACATCGTCCTCACTGTTCAGTGACATCGATGACGAAAAAACCATTGAAAAAAAAACATACTACCAATGGAGCTTTATAACATAGCTCGGTGCAGTATTTGCAATGAAAAACCACTGAAAACCATGACAAAAAAAAAACAAAAAATGACAATAATAATGCTTATTGGAGCTTTATAACACAACTCATTGCGGTATCTACAAAAACATCCATGTACACGTACATATACATATACCAAAAAATCGTTTGCTTGAACCAAAAAATAATGAAGGAAACATAGCTCGTATCTGATCAACCATCTCCCATGTAGCTTCATCAGGCCCAAAGTACTTCCATTGTGATTTAAACTACTCAATTTCTTAGTTCTGGAGCATGAGCTAATTCCCCTGCAATATGAATTGTGGTTATGGATGGAATTATCCCTCTGGTTCCACATGCAATACAAACCATTCAATTACATGATCAACATCTTAAAAATACTTCTTAAGCAATGAAAAATGGAAAAAAAATGTTGAATTTAACTTTCAAAGGCAATGCAAGACGTCTCTAGGCTAGTGGTCCTATCCTATCAAGGGTCTCAAAAGGATCACAATATCGAGGTGCCATCTTGGCACATGATCCAATCCTCAAGGAAATCTTCTTGGGATGGATGCGCAAGTACACATGCTCCCTAACCTGAAACACCTTAAATACCCTTTGCTGATCTGCATAACTCTTCTTCCTCTCCTGTGATGCCTTTAGATTCCTCTTAATAATCTACATTTCCTATTCCATCTTTGCCAAAATATCGAGTCCAATCAATACTTTGTTCACTGGATCACTTTAACTGATAGGAGTATTACAACTACACCCATAAAGTGCCTCAAATAGACTCATCTTCAATGATTCATGATACCCGTTAGTATATGAAAACTCTACCAGTGGAAGGTATTCTTCTCACTTCCTCTGCTGATGCATGACATACATCCTCAACATGTCCTCAAGAATCTTGTTGACCATCTCTATCTGTCCATCTGTTTGCAGATGATAAGCTATGATGAAAGCCAATTCTATCCCCAAACCTTCCAACAACTCTTTCAAAAACATAGAAGTTAAATTGGCATATCTATTAGATATAATATTCTTAGGAACACCATGCAATATCACTATCTCCCTAATGAAAATATGAGCTACCTCACTAGCTGAATTCATAGAATTAACTGCAATGAAGTGAGATTCCTTAATTCACATGACAACCTCAACCATGATAAAATCATGTTTCTTCGATGTCCTCAAAAAACTTGTAATGAAGTCCATCGAAACGACCTCCCATTTTCACTTTGGAATTAGAATCGACTATAATAAACCACCTGGATGCTTACACTCTAATTTTACTTGATAGTAGTCCAAATATATCGCAACAAACTCAACCACCTCTTTCTTCAAGTTTTGCCAATGATAGAATTTATTAACTACTACCAATGTCTTCTGATATCCTAGGTGAACTAAATACGACTTAACATGAAACTCCCTTAAGATAAGCTTCTTTAGATAAATTTTGTCCAACACATAAATCGTGTTCCTGAGTCTGACCAAGTTATCTGCCATGAGATGATAATCGACATCCTAATCACCTCTACCTTATTGTTGTAACCTATGCTTAAGCTGCTGGTACCTGTCATCTTACTACCCTGCATGCAAGATACTCTCTTATAAGTTTTTCCCATAATAACTGACCGTTGCAATGTAATTCACCTAAAGTATTCTACTAAGAGCATCTGCAACCCTATTCTCCTTTCCCTGAATGTATCTGATCTAGAATTCAAACTCACTAAGAGTATCCAACCATCTAGCTTGTTTAGTAGTAAGATTAGGTTGATCAAATAAGTACCTCAACCCACTGTGATCGCTCATTAAGATGAACATCCTGCCAAGAAGATAATGTCTCCACACCTTCAATGCATGAATGGTAGCTTCCAACTCAATAATGTGAGTCTTATAGTTTTTCTCATGCTCATTCAACTTCCTTGAATCATAACATACCACCTGCCATTCTTGCATCAGGACACCACCATGTCCTCTCTTACAAGCATCTGTACATAACACAAACTCTTTTTCAGGATCTACAATATTTAAAACCAGAGCATTTGTAAGCAACTGATTCAAATTCTCAAAACTAGATGCACACTCCTCAATGCAGTCAAAATTCTTCCGTTTTCACTACAAAGATGTAATAGGATAGGAAATCCGTAAGAATTTATTAATGAATCGCATGTAGTAATTGGTTCCACTAGTATACCTTCCTTGGAAACAATATGTCCCATGTAATGAACTCATGTCTTAAATAAACTACATTTAATAAGCTTGGAATACTATTGATGCTCTCCCAAAAATCTTAACATTGCTGCTAGTTATTCTACATGCTCTTGCTCATTCTTAGAATATATCAATATGTTATCGATGAATACTACCATAAACTTGTCTAGATAAGGATGAAACACACTATTCATCAAACACATGAAAGTATCTAGAGAATTATTAAGACCAAAGGGAACTATTAGAAAATCATGATTCCCATACTTGGTACGAAATGTGGTTTTTTAGATGTCCTATTCTTTGATGCATACCCGATGATATCCTGATCTCAAGTCAATCTTTGAGAAAACTGTGGCTCCCTTCAACTAGTGAAACAACTCTTCAATTCATGACAAAGGATACCTATCCTTGATAGTCACTTTTTTCAACTGCTTGTAATTAATACATAACCTGAGAGTACCATCCTTCTTCTTCACAAACAACATTGGTGCACCTCAAGGGGACACACTTGGCCTAATGTATCCATTATCAAGCATTTCCTTAAGTTTCAACTTAAATTCCACCAACTCTGGAGTGCTCATCCTATACAGGGCCTTTGACGTTGGTGCTACTCTTGACATCAAATCAATAGAAAAGTACACTTCCATATGAGGCGGTAACTCTGAAATATTTGTTGGAAATATATCCTCAAACTGCTTCAAAACTAGATACCTCTTCAAGACTTCAGCATCCTCAACCTCCTTCCCTTTTTCATTGGAAATATGAATTGCAAACAAGACACAACCTTTCCTACTACTGCGATTTTCCTGCATAGTTGTAACCATTCTCATTGATGTAAGTTTCTTCTTACCTTGCAAGATTATTCTCTCTCCATCATCATCCAAGCACTCAATAGCCTTCGCGTAACAATCTACCTTAGTCATGTGAATGTACAACCAATCCATACCCAAAATAATATTGTATGATACTAATGGAAGAAAATTTAGATGCACTGATGTAGACATACCATTCAACTCAAATGCACAAAATATTATCCAATTATGAACTCTTTTCTTAGCACCTGTAGCCAACTTCACCAACCAAGAATATGCATGCACTTATTTATTCGAGAAACACTTATCCACCAAGTTAAGATTGGTATAACTATAGTTAGATCGAGTGTAAATCAAAATAGAAACAAATTAATGAAAAAAAAAACCTTCCATCTTGATAATAGATGCCTAATGATCAACCTGCCTATCATCCAATGTTGCGTAAATCTGAGGAATACTCTATCCAACATACCCAATTGTCTGCGCCTCCTGAGTACTATAAATATGAGGTCTTCCACCTTGATGCTGTGGAAAATCTCTCCTGCGATGATCCTTGCCATGATTCCAACACTACAAAGGCTTGCTGCCATCACCCTTGTTCTGCTCCTCAGACTAAAATCCTTAGTCTTTGTTAACTTCATTGAACTTCTTGTACATTGTTGCATTCTCTTTATTACTGTCATCCTGAGGTCTTCCTCACTTCTTACCCCATTTTCCCTTAGTCTTGTCATTACCTTTCCAATCCTACTTAGAATTCGACTTACCCTTAGACTACTCATAAAAATGTTCAAGTTTCCTAATTACTTCCTCCAATTTTTGAGGCTCATCATACTCAATTCAATCTTTAAATGCTAAAATAAATCCGCTAACGAATCTTTGAACCTTCATTTTATCATCCTTAAGATATGGTACGTATGTCAATAGCTCCAAAAAATTTTTCGTGTACTCTTCGTCTATCATAGATCCCATCTTCAATTCATAGAACTACTTATCCTTACCATCATAGTATCTCTCTGAAAAATAATTCTTTCTAAAGAGTCCCTTGAATTCATGTGAACTCAACTTCTCTGTCTTCATGCCTCTGACACACTTCATATCTTCACACCAAATTTTTGGTTTTCCTTATAGATTGAAAATAACTATCCTGGATTTCATATTCTATGTATAATCATGCAACTCAAATAACTTCTTCATCCCAAGCAACCATTCTTCTGCATCTTCCAGTTTCTTCAACTCTCCATCAAAGGGAGGAGGTTTGGCTTTCTTGAACTCATTCAAAAAGTACTGCTTCTAACTCTTCCTGCAAGGATGATAATGATTATGAACATGCTATCTCTTAGATGCATAACAAGAATATAACCTATAAATACTACCTCTCATTTTAGGTATATCCATCCATCTACCACCTCTGATTGTGTCATCTGTTTCGTCCCTATGTCCTCCATGAGACCTACTACCACATGCCCCATTAGTTCTTTCCTCATGCCCATAATTGATCTGTGGCTATCCATGTCGTTGCAAATATGATAAAATATGAAGAATCAATGCATTGAGCTCTGATTTATTTTCCTATGCTTTGGTAATTCTTTCCTGTGACTGAATGATCCTATCATTATCTACCTTACAACTTTTGATCTCTTCCTTTATAATTCTCAAGGTATCTGCTATTTTAGCAGAGTACTCATCTCTATGTTTCTCATTTGATATATAAGGAGAGTCACGTGAACTGCAATCCACCATTCTCCTTGTCATCTTTGATCTTCTACTTCCTGTAAACATATCATGTTAGATAAATCAAATATAAATAGAATCCAACATACCTAATTGAAGTTCAGGGGAGGCTATCTCGTTTGCATAATAAATTTGTATTAGCACAACATATGTATATATATAATGAAAACAACATAACAATCATCTCAACATCAACATTATGACGACAAAATTTCAAAAATGACCATCACAAGAAACAACCAATCATGCATGCATGACAAACGCATTGAAAACTAACATGCTCATAACAATCACATCTCGACCATCCAATCCAAGTGTTTGAAATAGTAAGCTATGATACCACCTAGTGGTATCAGATATCACCCAAAGAGAATGGAACCCACTATTATCACTAGAAAATCAGACAAGCAAAGGTGACATTATTTAATGTCAGGTAGAAGGGTTTATAGGGCTGAAAGACATTAGAGAATCTGAAGTATTTAAAAATATCTAAGGTATAAAAGGAAAAATTAACTTGTGCACTGAAAGAACTAATGAAATGCGCCTTTGCGCACATAATTCTTCGATAAGAGCGCGTTTTGCGGCTTTTTCTCAAAAAGTCGCGCGTCCCTAAAAGTGGCGGAAGTCACTTTCCGGGACCACAAGGCACACTCTAGGACATTGATCCCACACTTGAGGCTGCCTAAGGACAACCGCCCAAGCCTCCTTAGGACCTCAAGGGAGCACACAATGGAATAAATGTGGCACATAATGGAATCACCCTCCACTCTTGGGTCACCATCCACAATGTACCAAGAGAGGGAAGGAGGATTTGAATTCTCTTATAAAAGGCCACCAAGAGATGAAAAATATGAGAACACATTGTTATGCTGGCCAGAATTGCCCCAATAAATACCATCATTGTGTGATCCGAAGCAGAGATAGAGGAGACTTAGTTGTTGGCCATCCAACAACTCCAGTCCACCATAGTAGAGAGAGGGAGAATTTGCACCAAGGCAGCTCGAAAGTAAAGACATCCTTGCATTGAGACTTGGATCTCCATAATTCCAACCTTGGTAAGTGGGTTAAAGTTTCATCCTCATTTCCTACCATCACTCAATAAGAGGGGACGTAAGCGCCGCCGTTTAGATTATTGAAGTAGTTTGACTCTATTTAGAGCTTTTGTTTTAGTTTTAGTTTATTTTAATGTTTGAATATGCATGTTATTTCTCTATCTAGTATGTTTATGTTTTAGCATGTTCCACTAACTTGCTTGACTCCATCTATTTTCTTCCTGTGACCAATAATTTAAGAGGGAAAAACCACCCCTCTTAGGCAAGTGTGATTTGGTACATCCGTGCACCAAACACACTAACACAGGATTGGCAACTCCATTAACTTTTATTTCCAAGTTTATGTGGTTGTGCCTTTTTGCAGAGACCTCCATATTTGTTGTGGTGTTGGGCTGGAACTGCCCCCTTTCTCTCCTTCACTGCCTAGTTCATCCCTAGTGATAGGATGAGGATGAAGATGAAGAGCTCTGAAAAATTACTTTGCAGGAAAATTGCATGAATTTCTTACAGACAACATTCCCCAGTGCGCGCGTTCAGAGGTGACCTGCGCGTGGCCTTTGCGCTTGTTTCAGCCTTTTCTGCGTGGAAAATAGAATTATGATTTTTTCCACTATTGTCATATTTTCTTGCTTGTAAAAGTGACTGGAAGCCCATAATACATCTGCTAGCACTGGTTGAGGTGCCCCACAACTTGTTAAAGCTCACTTTTAGCTGCTTCTAGTAGTTTTAGGTGTTAGTTTTATTTCAAGTTGATTTTTCGCAAAGTTAACACATAGTTTAAGTAGGAAGCAAATTAACTTGCATTCCGAAATAATTTATGTTTTGCGAATTTTGGTACCAAAACACCTAGTTAATTAGCCAAAGTAAGTGGCCCAATTCCACGCATGCTTAGCTAGTTCTCTTTCATTTTTCTAGTGTAAAAGTCATTAGTTTAGTTCAATTTTTGCACTAGGATTTTGGGACTAGGATCGAATTTTCTGTAGAAGATGTAGGTTTTAACCCTGTACAGAAATTAAACAATAGCGAGAGCATAAAACATAAAATAGATATACACATAAAATTTCCCCTGGATCCCAAATCAAGACGACCATCTTGATTTTTCATTATATTCCTTTTAGTGTTACAACAAATATATATACATGCCAAAGCATACATAAACTACAATCCATTAATCTTGGATTAGAACATAACCGTAGTTCCCTTGACTGGATCTACAAAATAACAGGGGCCGAAAACCATCATGCCCCAAAACCATGTGCAAACCCATGCACAAAACCATGGGCGGGTCCACCCACCGAAAAATAAGGACCAATTTTTTTTTCCTGGGCACTGCCCCAGACCCTGAACAGGGGGGGCTGCCGCCCCCCCTGTGACCCCCCTATTGTGCCCAACACAATGTACAAGTTGTACTTTCGCCCCTCCTGTGACCCCCCCATGCATGAATATTCGTGAAAATAATATAACATATACCCAACAGAAGAGCAAGTAATCTATGCTACCTTTGCACCCTCAGGTGATCCTAGGCAAGCATATGAACACTTTCTATTGAAAACTCACCATATCCCTATAGTTGATCATATAGATTATATAGGAAAAATAGAAAGCAACCCATATCCGCGCATATTTTTCTTTTGAGCAAGGAAAAATGAAACATAGTTTAAATAGGGGATTTTGAAAAGGATCATTGCATATCCACATGTTCAAACTATGTGCTTGTTCACCTTTTGTTCACACACATCCACACCCAAGTAAAGTAAAGACACCTAAAACTAACTTAACAAAACACACTAAATTCTCCCCATAGGGGCCATAAAGGAATTTATAGTATAAGTTAGGACCAAGGGAGTAGGCATCCAATAAGCCGCCTTGGTTAGTATTCATCTTGAAACATAGAAATTGACTGTTTAGGGAACTTTCAAATCTGCCTATCAGCCCACAGAAAAGAAAATGCGAGCGCGACAGAGACTCGATTCAGAGGGGGTTAGGCTTAGGCCCAGTGCATGTAGTATCAACTGGGCTTACCTGACTCGACTGATACTCGGTACTGGTAGTTGAAATACCAAGAAGCCCAAGACTCGAATTCTCACGTGGGATTGCGGTGCTCAGTGGCCAAAATTAGGGCACCCTTTCCCTATAGGTGACGGTGTAGGCAAGCACTATATCCTCTACCCTTACCTTGGTGGATCTTCTTCAGTTGATTGGGGGCGTCACCAGCTCTTTTGGGATGTTGTGCCAACATTCAAAATATATCTTCTCAAGGCCTAGTTACATTTGAGCATGTGAGGATGATTAGGTCTTCTAGGATTTGAGTATCGTACACAAACAACAAAAAACCATATTTTTTTATTGACTGATCACATAGGATTAATCTAAAGGGAAAATTTATTTTATTTTCGCTTTGTTTTATGCATGTGATCAAATTCTTGCTTTGATTATAGTCTCTATCCTCTCAAATATTTCCAAAACCATACCTAGTCGACACCAGAACAGACCCAATGGGACCTTGTTGATCTCGACATATTTTGGACCTCCTCCCATTACTGGGAGGGGTTCCATGTATTTTTCCATTTAGGAGTCAACGATGGAACATGACCACAATTATTGGTTCATCCTTTATAGGGAAATATTTATTTGGGAACCTTAGTCCGTCTCCCAACGCCACACCAGTGAACACCCCCACAAGGTCACCACACACTACTTCCACAACTCCTAGCGGGTAGAGGAGTGCTACCCATTCAGGAAACCAGGTGAATGCATAGCAGGGTACGTCACAAACAAACCCTATTCCTAACCAGAACATTGTGTTTTCACAAATCACAATGATTACAAAATCACAGTCACCTTTTCTAGCTTCGCTAAATATCCCAGATTTAACCAAGTTGACAAACGAACCCATTGCACACAAGCCCATATGGCCTCCCATTCCCACGAATCTCCCTTCGAACATTCCAAATTTCTAAGGAAAGCAAGCAAAATACCCAGGAAATCATGTTATGAATTTCCACCTGTGGTGTTCATCGAATAGTATCGTTGACGATACTATTCGACTAAGACTGTTTCAATGCACTCTAACTGGAGTAGCAGCGAAATGGTATGTGCAGAAACCCTATGCTACACATGGAACCTTTAGCGCTCTTGCTACTATGTTCCTGACCTATTTTTAGTTACCCATCCACCACCATTCTGGAATGGAGTTACTAACCCACTTTAGGCAAACCCCTGCTATCCATATCTCAGACCATCTCGACGAATGGCGGCGACGTCATAGTTTGTGAAAATCAAAACTTGACGATCAAGTTTTGTTAGAACTGTTCCTGAAAACTCTCACCGCAGAGATTTCAAAGCATGTGGCGCAACAAAAGCCCATATCATAAGAGGACGCCATCGGTAAGGCCCAACAACTCGAGCTGATCTATACGCAGTCAGGGTATATTTACAATAACCTGTTGAACGCCCCACACTTGCAAACTTACAAAGAATTTCTAGGTGCGTCTAACTCTACAGATATTTTAATCAGTTCATTGACCCAAAATCACCTAAGCAGCAGTGTTCAATACCCTGGTTACACGTATACCAAAGTCATCACATGCCTCGTAAAATTTGACCAGTAGGGCATCATCATACCACCATCAGCATGGAGGACCCTATCCTCCAGCATAGGGGACCTAGTATGCAGATAAACATGTTGATGGAAGATCTCCCCCCAATATCCATTTATAAACCTGGTACCGTAATACGCCAAATCTTCATCACAAGACCCGCCCATGCAGAATAATGCACATGTGAACTTTGTGCAACCATCCCAAAACCAACCGCGCCAACCATATAACCAAGAGAATCCAAATTATCCTCCTAATGCAGTTACGATAAAAGGAAAAAACAAGCCTAAAGGAAATCCTGGATAAGGGGGAAATAATCAACAATGCCCTCCATGATCTCAGAGTAGAGGCAACTCCAACCAAAATCAAAACCAGGAAACAAGAAACCCCCAAAGGCAAAAAAAGAGGGCAATTCTTCGGACAAACCACTCTTGTTCGATTTGTGGTGAGTACAAACATTAAACTCACCACTGTCTCGACCTCCTTGAGCTGAAGAAGCTACAGAGTAATCGTGGATAGGAGAGATAATCCCAACAAACAACAGTCATACAAGAGCCTTTCCCCCATTAAGGGAAAGTTAGCACACAGCAACAAAATCCCTACAACTCCAGAAAAAATAGCCATGAAATCTACATGACTGGCGAAGAAATGTTTTTCTAGACACGTAATCTAAATTACGACACCCCACCGGACACGAATGCATCAGGGGCTAGTACCAGTGCACCAACAACACCTTTGACCATATCAAAGATGCCTATTGAACCTTTTCCAAAAATGGCTAAGGGACCAACTAGGCAGGCAGGAAACTATTCCAAAGCGGCCCATAACTATGAAATTGTGGATGATATAGCTCAATATCCCACTACTATGTCAGCTTTAGAGGTGTTACAATCATGCCCAAAGCAGCGGAAAGCCTTACTTTCCGCATTAGGCGCCATTGACCCTGCCGATTTGCGCCTAATGTCTTTTGATTTAGATAAATCCACCCCTAGGAGTCCTTCAATGGTTTCCTTTCAGATACCGGTGTTAGTCCAAAACATTACCATTCATCGATGTATCATTGACGAAGGTGTATCCACATGCATCATGTCAAAGAATGTTTGGAAAAATTTAGGGTCTCCCGAACAAAAGCCATTAGACATCACACTTAGAGCATATGATGGTTTCCCTTCAGCCCCCATCGGTATCTACCAAAACGTCCCAGTCTGCTTAGCCGAAAAGACTGTCCTTATATAAATTGAAGTCTTGGACACGCCAGAGTTATATGTATGCCATGTCAGCCATTGCCTCCTTTGTCTTTTGAACTATGATGTTCCCACATGAGGACCGCATCATTACTGTCGACAAATTGACACATAGCGAAAAGAGGCCCGTAACAAATACCGATGTCATTCTACCCTATGTAGACACATCTGCTGACACGCTTACATGGTACCAATAATATGGCCTTAGCTAGTTCAAACTATCATCCATCCTAGGGTCATTCTTAGGTGACCCCCCTGTTATCCTAGAGCCACCATCTAGCATCACAAAAGCCCTGGTGTGCATGATTTCCACATCAAGCACCGAAGCCAGTGAGGACATGGAGATAAGCAATAATGACCGCGATTCCTTGGCCACGACAGCCTCTCTAACCTATGCCACATCCCAAACCCCTTTCCTCTCCCCCTCAACTGGTTTTGTGTCACAACAGGCCATGCCCACTGTGGTCCTACAAAAATTATCATTTGCAATACCATTTTGGTACGTAGTCCCACCCACTGCAATGGGATTCACGCACATCACCTCTACTAGGTTAATCCATATCAATCTTGAACTAGCCCCAGCCATTCAGGAGACTGTCACAAAATTCCCTGCAAAGGAAATTCCCATTGCAAAACTGATGATTATGGCTAAGAAAACCGAGAGAAGAGGAAAGAATGTGGAGAGTCCCACCACGCAACGAAAATCACCACATTGCACCATATGTGATATAGTAGGATACCCTACCCACATCTACCCAAATCTGGATGAATTAAAACCACTTCTTAGCTCTACGGTAGGCATCACAGCTCCAAGTTCCTGTAAAAAGGAACCTGCCACCAAAAGCCAAGGAAAAGCATTGCATACCAATCATGCATGCACTATCTGTAGCAATTATGGACACTATACCCATCATTACTCAATATCCCATGATATAGGGATGCGTTACACGCAATCGAGTGATCCTATCAAGAGGATCCCCCCACCCCGATGCCTGGAGATGAACCTCGCACTATTCTATACCCGCAGGAGGAGCGACAATCGCCAAAAAGACTCCCAACCATCCCCCCTCCTCCCATTGAGAATTGTGTACTCTGTGATGAGCGCGATCATTTCATCATCGATTTCCCAGCTCTGGAAATGCTCCAACGATGGTATCCATTTCATGTAGTATATCGCACTGACCCTGACACCTAGTATTCATGTCAGATATGCGGTGGTAATCACCCAGTGCGCCATTGTCACTATATACCTAGATTCCGTGCAACACTAGCTTGTATGAGATCAACCATAGTCCACCTCTCTTGAGAAGATGGCTCCGATTCAGAATCTATGAACAACTCAACAACACAAGAAGATGTGATGAGTAGATCCATCCTCTCTCTATCAGTTGAAAAGAAACCAATCAGGGAACCCTTAATTACCCCCAATCGCCCTCTGTAGAGAAGACCAACATGGGTGTTATGTAAAAATCCCAATCATGTGGTCGCCACTTGCCCTGACTTAGAAGCGCTATGTTGCTGGTACCCAGTCACGCGATCTAATGAGAATTACAGGAACCCCATATCTAGGATGTTTTTCAAAGTATGTCAAGGCAATCACCATGGACATCGTTGTACTTATATTTCGCAAGTTAGTCCTCTAATTCATATGATACATACATTATAAAAGAAATGCGACGATCTCCTGAACTGGTATAGAAAGTATATCACTCCTAGGCCACCAACCCCACACCGACATCAGCGTGATGGGAAAACTAGAATGACGCACCAACCAGGCATGACCCAGGTCCAACCTAGGATAACATGCAGACTATGCAACCTGGTTGGCCACTGGGTCAATCAGTGAAAATAACTGAAGCACCTGGCAAAACATTTTCGCATAGTCTCTTCTCTCCCATAGAGACTTCTTAACCAAGATAAAATCAAGCAGACTTATTGCCAGATTTGTTCACACTTTCATCATACAATTAAATTGGAACATCTCCCAAAGCTTAGAGTGGCAAGAGCAGTGTTGAGTCTACACTCCCCAAAATAGCTAGACACACCCACGCTAAAAAATCGGAAATGGAAGCAGAAGCTCTCGTCTTCTACCACAAATCCTTTCCAAGCGTCCACATCTGGGATGAAGAGTAGTGTTGATTCCCACACAATCTACTCAGTTAACACAGTGGTACCATGCACCATTGTCACTAGCCATAACCACAAACTAGAGGCATGCTCACTAATGGAAACATTCAGGCACCTCTGCACCAGGCACAATATCCACCGACAGGAAATTGACCATCCTAATAGGGGACCCAACCTTGTGCTTATGCAAACTCCCATCACGAAGATTCTTCCCCCACCAAACCCCGACGACATGATACACCATATATGATTCATATCATCATGTATCAGGACTATGACTCGAGCTGTCTACTCATCTGCCATAGGTGCTGAGTAAGCTACAACTACAAGAGTAGCTGTACCTACGACAGTGCAAACCCAATTTTTCTACACTGTGTCTACCACGTCTGGTTCCACCACGTTGACGATGGAATCCTTCTCATGTCTATCAAATAGCTCCGTTCGGACTGAACCTCTTGAGCACAACTTTGCACAAGATCAATCCCCCTTAGGATCCCTATTTCATTCAGATGAAGACATCCTAGAAGCCATGATGGAGCCAAATTATCCATGGGATGCGATGCATTAGTCCTGACAAGACAAAAGAATAATATATATGTGCGATTGAATCAAAATATTTCCTCCCATCAGGAAAATTTGATTGTTTCAAGAATCCTATACTAGTTCCTGATGCGTTCGAGGAAGGAAACATGTCGAACATCTCACCTACCGTCAAGGTGAACATATCCTAGAATCCTAAAATGGTTGAAGAAATCTCACTGGGGGCATCATGCTCTCTAGAAGAAATAAAATCTTATACCCAATTGCTACAAGAGTATAGATAGATATATCTTCGCATGGGACTACTCAGAAATGCATGGGCTTAGTCCCACCATCGTAGAGCACCATATTGACAACTGGCCTGATGTACCCCCAGTACGCCAGAAACAACGTCAAATGCACCCATCAAAGGCAGAAGAAATAAAAAGGGAAATCGATAAGCTTCACAAAGTCAGGTTTATCTACCCTATTGCTTACACATCTCAGGTTTCCAACCCTGTTCTTGTCATGAAAAAACAGTGCACTATACGTGTTTGCACCGGTTTTCGAGATTTGAAAAAAGCATGCCCCAAAGGACAATTACCCGACCCCATTCAACGACCAAGTCATCGATGCTTGTGCGGGTCATGAGTCCCTCTCCTTTATGGACTGATTCTCTGGATACAATCAAATTAAAATCCGCCACACAGACCGGTACAAAACTGTGTTTAACACCCCTTGGGGCACATTCACATACAAGGTGTTAGGGTTCTATAAATATAGGATTCATAATTTTTGAATTGACTTTGATAGTCTTGTAAATATGTACATACCTTGCTTTCTGCAAGTTGTTTTCCCATATTTAGAAAAAATAAAAAATAAAAAATCAAAAAGAGGGTAAAAGTCCTAACAGAAAGATCAAAGGACTTAAAAAATATAGACCCCAAAATAAAAAGATGAAAATAAAACATGAAAGTGTGCAAGTCCAAATGCCACTACTTTTTATTTTTTGCAAATGATTATGGCAGAATGTCAATAAATGCCATAATCCATGATGAGTTAAATTGTTTAAACTTGACTTGTCATGTTTTCAATTTCCATGTTTTAGATAGTGAATAAAGATTTGTCAAACAATTTAATCCTGACAAATTAGTAGATAGGTAGAGAATAAAGAGGAGCTCATTAGTTTAATCTGAGCCTTCAAATGATATAAGATAGATTTAGATAGTTTTTATGCTTTTCAAAAGAATAAAATGTTTCAAGGTAGAAAGCTCAAATGCACCTGCAAAATGGAAGATTAAAGTTGGGTAGATAGAAAGAAGTGGGAAGAAACTTGTAAATATTCATCACCGGGTAAAAATTACTAATTTCCCATCCCCTGTAGTAATTCTGCATTCTAGACTCTCATTCAAAGAGGCTCAGAGCATTTCTCTGACTTCTGTTGGGACCGGACCCAAGGCTCAATGATTATTAGATAAAAGTGTTGAATTCCTATATTAATCCCCAATTATCATTATTTACCCTTCATTCACCCATCACAACTCAAAAATACATAATATCCATTTTGATTAACTTTCTCCGTTTCATAAACCATACAAACCCTAAAAAAAACATCTTATTCTAAGTAAAAGTGGTGAAATCATCAAATGATAAACTTTTCTTTAATGTTTTCACTTTACTTAGTCATATAAGTGTATTTCTTGAGCATTTCATTTTCCTTTTCATATTGATTTCTAACTTATTTTTATTAACTCCATAAAAAGAGACATTATCCTATTAATATAACTCATTTTATTTTTATATCCCCTAAAACCCACTATTATAAGATTTTATGCCAAAGTTAATTATCCACATGTCGAAATAAAATCCAAAATATACCCCCTTTGGCATAAAACTAACAATATGTAAATATCCCAACCCCTATGGTTTTAAGCCTTTAATAGACTAAAACTATATAATAAAACTAAAAATATAAATAAGATTTCGGAAGAATGACATGTATTTGAAAAATAAAACTACTGCCGAGCTTATCATAAAGTTTAATTTAAACTAAACTTTATTACCCCAAAACCTTTGTAAATACATTGTTTCTATCCCCGCATTAACCCAAGGTTTATTGCAAATGAACTAAAGGTTTATATCGTAATTCACATTGATTATTTCCAACTATGTATAGCCTCACGCTACACATAGCCTAACCCATGGTTAAATCTTCATATTCCGCCTCACGCACCCATATCCTACATCTAAACCTTTGTTATAACTATATAACATTCCATAACTTGCATTACCCTTTTGTAATAAAAATTTGGTTATAAATCATACTATATAAAGTTTTATTACATTATTAATCCATTCCAACACTTATTATTTAAGTTTCCCTAGTCCGACTCAACAGTTCTTTAAGTCGCACCTTTTAAATCAATCTCAACCCTTCGCTCTTTTTCCGATGATCCAATGGTTCTAGACTTTTTTCGTGCTCACAAATCAATCGACCTCCCGCCGCCCAAATGGACGCGAAATGGGTGGTTTTCTCATTTCCTCCCTCGGCAATGTGGCGAAATCTGATTGCATCGCGTTCGTTTTTTTCAATACAACTTACAACCCAAATACAATGCGAAATCCACCAATGGTTTTCGCATTCGAAAACAAAACCATTCCCGCCTGTTTGATATGACCTGCATTTATTATGAGTAATGAAGGTTTATATCCAAAGTTTACACCTTTTTTACATTATTTCTCACTACTATTCTCGCACCCAAATGTTAAAAGAGCTCCACCTAGCCCTTTTAAGCTTCCTAAGCCTTGTTTTAAACCGTTGTTAGACAATTTCGTGCCTTAAACTCATATTTCACTCCAAATTCCTTATTTGAAGAGCCATTCTCTACTCCAACAAGCCGGACCAGACCTTCTCGGCTCCAACAAGTTGAAAAAAGTTCAAATTCAACCACAGAAGATCCTAGAAACCCCTTCGATAGTTGAAATGCCTACCATTTGAGGTATTTTTCGACATTTAGGCTTGCAGTTTCTAAATTAAAACCATTTATAACCAAAGAAAAGCCCAAATCAAGATAAATTGTCAATATAATTGCTCGAAAAACACATAGAAACAGGCCAAACCCTGGCCATTTTTCCCCAAAAAGGAATGTGTTTATAAAAACCCTTTCTGGAGCCAATTTCCTCAATTTATCCACTTAAAATCCTTGAATATCAATTGCAGAAGCCAGAAAAGGTTTGCAAACCTACAGATCTCCACAAATTTCATTTTTACAGTCCAAATTATTCAGAAAATCCTTGTTTTCTGTCTTAGCCTAGTTTTCATCTCTCAGAAGCCTAAATTGAGCAAAGATATCACTTGAAATTATCCTTAGCCTACATTTCTTAGTTACCCCTCTGTTTAAAGTAAATTACTTCTGTAAACCATTTAATCGTACAGAAGAAGCCATAATGCATAAAAAACAGAGTTAAACCTCCACAGAAAGATCTCATTCCACAGGTCTTTCAAAAGCCTTCAATCACCTCCTTGCAGACCTCGATTTCATTAACAAATTGTTTTATTTTTGCAGGTTATCATCAGAATATGGATTTGAACCAACAGTTTCAATACTAGTTGACAAAATTGTTTACTCCAAATTCTCATATTTTAATTCAAAAGCTTCATTCAACAAACAATTTGTATACAAAGAAAGAATAAAAACAAGTCAGAGAGAGATCAGAATGATGAAATGTGCACAGTGAATGGTAAAGGTGAAATCAGAATTCACAATGACAGTGAAATAGAATAGTCAAAGAGCATCAGAGTTAAAGTGTATCAGGTAAAAGTCAGAGTGAAAGTTAAAACAAAGTTACAGAACTGTCAAGTTGAAACAATAAAAGTAAAAACAGAGTCAGTAATGGTTAACAGAGATGAAAATAATTTCACCAAAAAAAATGAAGTTTATCCAAAGTGAAAGTAAAATAGTTAAAATAACAAAAAGGTGAAAAGATGAAAACATAACAAGAAGGAACATTTTTGCAGAAATTTCATGTTTAAGTCGTTGTTTTGAAGAAACTATTGTGACCAATCCAAGATGAATTTTGAAAAATCGAAGGAGGTTTATGTTCTTAAGGTGTCTAACTACAAAAACCTATCTCACCTTTCTAACAACCATTATGGGTTGGGAAATATTAAACAATATTGGAAAGATTTTTTTGCAGAAAATTCCCGTTAAGTCATCATTTTTCAGAGAGTATTGTGGCCAATACGAAATACATATTACAAAAATGAAGGAGGTTTTTGTTCCTAAGAGTCTCATCTAGAAATAACTATCTCACTTTTTTCACAGGTATTACAGAGTGAAAGATACATGCGCATATTTACAGCCTATTTTTCAGACTCTGTAAAACGTTGTTTTACACATCATTTTGAAGAGCCTATTGTGAACACATGGAGCGGAATTTTAGGAAACTGAGAGTGGTTTATCTCAAAAACATATTTATCTACAATAATGTATTTCAATTTTTACATACTATTTCGGATTGAGAAATAAAAAGGTATCATTGGACCCCAAGTTTGCAGAATTGCTGGAGCAGAATGCACAAAGAAAGGAATGAGTTAGTGACTTGGATGCCTCATCATCATAAGAGTTGAGATAAAATTCGAATTCTTCTCTTTTTCATCACCTATACATAAAAAATAGTGCCAAATAGATGCACTAGTTTTGAGTGTCCTTTACTTAAGTTCTATTTATGTAAAACAGTTGGAGATATTTGTAAAACAATCTTGATATTTTTTTCAAGATATTCTAATTTAGAATTTGTATAAATACTTCACTCTTTGAAGCATTTTGTGTGAAATAAAATTTCTAAGATTACTATAGAATTTTTGCTGATACATTGGAGGCTTACATGTGTTGATTTCGAAGTAGTAGACTGGAAAAAGCTAATTGGGCATCATAATTCAGGATTCTTGCGATAAGTTAAAGAGTAAAGTGCATCTTTTCTTGTCATTGTTTCATTTCTGAGTTCCATGCAATTTCATTATGTGTTTGATCTGTCTTAATGAGTAACTAGGAATATTACTTCAGGATTAGCTTATTGCTCTCTGTTTTAACTAAGTTACCATTTAAATGTTTTCTGCTGATTTCTGGGATTTCCGGTGTTAGGAATCCTTCATTGCTCCTACTCCCATTTGACCCCTGCCTCCTTCCTCCATTGTCCGGATCAAAGGATTCTTCATTTCCCTTTATCCCGACTATACCATTTCATCAAAAAACCTTTTACCCAAAACTGTGAGGGTTATCTAACTTTTCCTGAATACATTTTCACCCTTTTGGCCTTGCCTTCTAGTACTGCTATCTAGACTTAGACTCCATAGCCCAATAGACTAGTAGATCTCTCTCTAGTTTAATCCAAAGTGATTTTTACCCACCAAACATCTTAAAAAAAAACCAAATTGTTCTATCATAACTAGCCTAAAACATAAATAAAAAAACAAAGATAAATCTTAAAGAGAGAGCCCTCTCTGAATTCTAGGAAGGCTAGATCCCAGAATTCGAAGTAGGTTTGTGGTTACCTCAGACTATTTCTCTTGAACCTGGAGAAATTACTGAGTGATAACATAATGGCGACCACACTGGGGAAGACTAACATTTTCTTCAGAAATATTTTACAGGTTCAGATCTGATCTATGATGGTGGATAGTGATCAGACACACAAAGGTTAAAATCATCCACCTGGCGACTCCAAATCAATTTCACAATCAAGACTCCACTGGAGGAATGAACCTCAAAGAACAATATGGAAAGATCAGGCTTTCAACTTGGATCTTAATCCAAGACATCATGTTCTTTCTCATTAAGAAAATTTTTCAATGTATATTGTATTTTATAGAAGATCTTAGATTAGTTTTTAATTATTTTCCTTTGAAGATTGTAAGTAATAATTCTCCTAATCTCTTTGAGCAGCTTTCTTCTGAGTCTAATGATGATCATTTTCTAATTAAGAAGCCTCAAATAATCAAGACTGATCTTACAATACCTGTACATATTCCTGTACCATATAAAGTTCCAGATAGATATAAGCCCCTTATTTTACCTCCTATACTCCATGATTTTCCTAAAAACTACTACAAACTGTAGGTTTTAACCTTGAACAGAAATTATCTACACACGAATCTTATAACAGAAAATAAACAATAACGAGAGCATAAAACATAAAACAGATAAACACAAATATTTTCCCCTGGATCCCAAATTTGGACGACCAGCTTGATTTTTCATTATATTCCTTTTAGTGTTACAACACATATATATACATGCCGAAGCATACATAAACCCCAATCCATTAACCCTGGATTAGAACATAATTGTAGTTCCCTTGACCGAATCTACAAAATACCAGGGGTCGAAAACCATCGTACCCCAAAAAACCTTGTACAAACTCATGCACAAAACATGGGTGGGTCCGCCTATGAGTGGGACCGCACAGCAAAAAAAATTTCGCTAGGGCGCTGCCCCAGACCCCGACAAGGGGGGCTGCCGCCCCCCTTGTTGCGCCCAACGCAATGTACAGCGCGTGGGGCTAGTCGTGGAAAGAATATAACACATACCCAACACAAACATCTTCCTATATTTGATGGAGAGAATGGTATCACTGCCCAAAAACATATTCAAGGTTTTGAGAATTATTTGGATTGATTTGACATTGATGAAGATGATGTTAAAATCAGAATTTTTTCTCTTTCTTTGCAAAATAGAATAAAGAGTTGGTTCAAAAATCTGCCTAATGCTAGCATCTCAAATTTCCAGCATTTTATCAAACTTTTCCTTGATAGATGGTGTTAGGGATCTGTAATTTTAGTAGATTGGTGAGACTAAAACTGCAGAAACACCATCATTTCAACCAACTTTGTGATTCTAGGATCTAGCCCTCCTGAATCTGGAGAGGGATCTCTCCAATAAGTGCAAAGATGGATTTGTCTTTGAAGTTTGGGGTTCTGATATTAGGCTAGTTATGAAGGCCAGGGGTTTTGTTTGTTTTTGGATGGTTGAGCATGAATACTGTTTGAGGGGAAAGTTCTAAGTGCAAAGAGTTTCAAAGGTGAGAAGTTGCAAGCAATCAGAGTAAGCTTCGGCCAAAAAGATAGATAATTGCAGGTTTTAGTCCATTGTGCTATGGAGTCATAACAGGGATTTAATTGAACAACAACATCAAGAGTGATCCAAGGGGCAAGTCATCTATGTCACAATATCATTGAGATTAAAATGATGGAATGGAAAAAATAAAGTGTTGGAGGGGTGGAAACTGATAATAATTTCACAATGGATTTATAGTCAGTCCAAACAAAAAAAAACCTCTTAAGTAACTGTTTTAAACCAACCAAGTGCAGGGCTAACCATTGACTTCTTGGGAAAGTTTGTATTAAAGCAGCTTAATTGACAAACAATCCAGTAATCCACATAATTACCTTCCGAAAGTATGAAAACACATAAGAGAAAACAAAGTGCAACTTAAGATCAGATAAAGTACTTTTAAACCTAGTCTGCTTTCAGCCAACACCAAGGGAAACTTTCAGAATCTGCCTTTGGAGAATAGAAGCTAGAAACAGGGCAAACCATCACTTTCTAGTCTAACTTTAATAAGCAAATAAGGAAAATAACTTTCAAGAACAATGTTTAAAGCAAACAGTAGCATGAGGGAAATCCGACATTCCTAACTGCTTGAACTGTACTAAATCATTCTTGAATAAACAAATAAGAGGAAAACATTAAGATAAAGATTTTCAGTTAGAGAAGGGAACTGATAAACGGTAAATCCTAACTCTGTGAATGTTGTTCTTTATCAGAGAATAGTGAAAAATATGGCATACTTGGAAGGAAAAACAAATAACAAAGAAAGGGCACTTCACCAGTAATATAGACCAGGATCCCAAGAAAAAAATTGTTATTGGTGTTAAACCAGTTACAGTCTTCAAGTCCAGTGTTTTAGTTCAGCAATCATCTTCACTATTCAGCCTAACTTATCTATTACAAATAGAGCTTCAAGGGCCAGTGAATAATATTTACAATCAGAATTTTCAAGCTCAATTACATAACAATGCTCAGCAACGTAGTTAACCAACAGTTTCTCATCTTCTACTGAGGTATTTATAGAAGAATGAGGAGGTGAGAACTAACAAAAGATCTCAAAGATCATTAATACAAATTAAATGACTTCTCGGCCCTTTGAGGGGCTCGATGGAGAAGTGTACAGGTGGACTACTGTATTAATGTTTACAATTATGAATTTAAACTCGGTGGGAGCCTTATTTGACTTTGAGGCTCTGCGTGCTATGTGGAGTAACTCTGCAGATATTTTTGCATTTATTCCCTTGCAGAAGTAACTCCCTGGCTGCGCTGGAGGTGAATATCTTCATCTGATCAATAACTTCAGCCTCTGTGTTGAAAGCTTTGAGGCACAGGTGGCGTTTAGGGTAGCTAAGGAATCAATTTTCCTCAAATACATCGGTGGAGGTATTTTCTGCCTTTTAAACACTTATAATTCTCTTTAATGGTGTTTTAATCCAGGGAATTAGGCTTTTGATAATCATCCTTAGCCATAATTCCCCAGAGTTGTCTTTAATCTCCTTCTCTGCTGCGCTCTGTTCTTCAATACTTATACTCTTTAATCTATGTTTTTAATATAGTGTCTTGTCGATGTGCAGGGCCTCGCAGGGCCTTTATAGTATCGGCACCCATAGAACGCTTGATAAAACATTGAACCCAACCCTGTAAATGGTTCTCTTTTAAGAACTAAAAGGCACGAGAATCATCATTCCCGGCCCTTGGCCTTTCTTCAATATAACAACGGAAACCATTTAGAACCTGCATACAACATAAAACAAATTAAGAAATCCTTCGTTTTTGGGTTAAACTGCTTTAGGAGGCGAGAGAGGAGCGTAGCCATTGGATCTGGACACGTGGACGATCCTGATCTAATTGGGAGATCACAATCGGCGGGAGGAGAAAAAGGGGTGCGATGAAAATCCCTGATGCGATTGCGTGATCGGGAGGGCGGAAGCGATTAAGCAATGGTCGTTGGATCTGAGGATCAGATCAATGGCGGGGAGCGAATCGGAGGAACAACGGTCGGGGGAAGAAACAAATGCATGCAATTAAACATCACGATGCGACGAAGCGCAAACTGTCGATCTAAAGGTTAGATCAATGGTTGAGAATGAATCGGGGGAAACACAATCGGAGGTCGGGAATGAGGCGATGCGTTTCAACGCTTGGGACTTTGACACTCAGTCCTAGGCATAAGTCATATGAAACGGAGGTGGGGGGAAGTTTTAACACACAAGACCCAATCGCATTGAAACTTTGATGCGGTTCTTTCAATCTAACCATTGTGAAAACTCCGATTGCGATTGCGTGATCAATATTTTTAATCTACCCATTTTTTATATTAAAACACGTGCTTTTCACCTTTTAGACCAAACTTTGGGAAAGTGGATTTTTGGTTTTTTACAAAGGAAAAAATAGGTCGGGCATGTTTTATTCAATGGCTTTAAGCGCGGAAGGCGGGCCTGTGGGTTTATATATATACAAATGATGCGATCAGGGATTTTTACAATATAAAGACTTAATCGCATCAGAGGTATTTCCATACAAAACTAATCGCAATCAGAACTTTTGAGCATGGCGCAAGACTTGCGCATTTGGATATTTCCGATGCGATAAGCGCCGAGAGGGTTAGCACTTGGTTTTTATGACAAGGGAACGTGTGGGGAAGTGGTTTAGGGGGCTTGGCCTAAGGGGCTTAAGTCTATATGAAAGACTTGCATTTTTTTATGAAATTTTCATGGTTTTCAAAGGAATCGAGGGTTTCGAAATAGTTAAAAAATGAGTTTTTAACTATGGAAGGGTGATTTTTATGAAGGGAAGAAAGGAAAACATGGAAAAATAGAGGAAATTCATGGGAAAAAGGGAGCAAATGAAGGTTAATTTTGAAAGAAGGGAAAGGGAAAAAATGATGATTTTGCAGCAGTTTCTTCTCATGATTTCAGCAGAATTTCTGAGTATGAAAATGGGAATAGCAAATGAAGAGTTGGGATAGAGGCATGAGGCCTAGAAAATTCTTCAAGAGCCAACAATTTTTAGTTATAAAATTTGTTCCTTGGAGGCTCAAAAATTCTTAGCCACCTTTTGCTATAAAAAATATTATAGGTGGCTAACAGATGGATAATCAAAGTTAATCCTTTTGTGATCATGGAATAATATAATCAGTTAAAAATACATCCAAATGAAACAATACAACAATTTTCTGACAGATTTAATCAAGTTTATTGTTCAATGCCAAAAAACATTAGACCTCCTCATGATTCAGCTCTCTTGCATTATCCAAGTGCCTTTGATCCAAAAATAGAATTTCGGTTAAGAGAAAGAGATCCATAAACACTTGTACAGATGCAGAACATGGAAGTTGATGTAGAAGTTAATCTGCAAACCAGACAGGAAAAGTTGAAAGCAGAAGAAGAGGAAAAGAAAAACATTGCAGAGGTAAAGCTCAACCTTTTGGTAAGAAAACTAGATGAAAGAATACATAAAATCACTATGAAAGATGAATTTTTTGTTCAAAATCACCTTGATACATTTAGCGAAGAAATAAAAGAGGTTGATAGCCATGAACAAATTCCTGCTAATTCCAATTATCATAGATCAGAAAATGGACTTACAAATCAATATGTGGAAGAGGAATCTACTGATTTAATATGTATGTTTGATGACATTCCTTCTTTTGATGATTTTCCTAAGTATGATCATTATGATGATAGTTATGTTCTCCAAACTCAAACTAACTTTACAGAGCAATGAGAAGCTAGTTTCTGGGATGAAGAAACTCAGTTTCAGCAGATTGAAGACAATGATCAGCCAATATAGATCAACCATGAGAGTGAGGAAGAAAAAGCAGAAAATGTGGAAATAAGTAAAGATTCTTTACCTCTTTGTTTTGCTTCATTTCAGTTCATTAGAGACAACTTTCATGCTATCAATAATCATCAGTATTTAGATATTGTTATGGACAACAAAGAAGATAATCAAACTCTTGATCAGGATATTTCATTTTCACAATTGTAGTCATCAAATTCCATTGAAACATCTGATCAAATAACACAAGAAAGTTCCATACCACTATGTTTTGAATCATTTCAAATTTTAAAGGAAATGTGGTATAACATCATTAAAGAAAAGGATGAGAAACTTATTGAAGTTTATGAAGTCCCAGGGATTTTCATATCCAATAGATTGCAATCATCCTCACAAGTTTTTCATGATCCAATATCAGATATGTTGGATAATGAATGCATTCAAAGAATTTCTCCATTAAATAACTATGAGTTTCAGAATCAAGATGATAAAGGTTTCAGCAATCAAACATTACAATTAGTAGGAATATCATCACAAAGTTTGGAGGGAGATAAAGATGAAAATAACATTTTAGATTCATGACATGGAGGCCATCTAGAATAGATGTACAGTTTTTTAGATCAGTTAAACATCAGTGTATATATTTTGGAAGATCCTTTTGTACAGTTTCTAGAGTCAACAAAGGAAATCAAGTATTTCCTTATCCTCTCATTTGTTGGCAAGTTTCTAATAGGTTGCAGAAGTACAATTTTGATAATCAACAAGAAAATGCAACAAAATATATAAAGGTACATAATGCATGAATGGTTGCATTGGCTATTTCATTTTACCTAACCAGTAGTTGGATAGCTGATTAGAGTAAGTAGTAGGATTTCAACTTATTTCAGTTTTCAGTTTTCAGCTAGTTTGAAATAATTCATTAAGGTTTGAAGCCAAGGAAAAGGCCCTAAAACATTAATGATTTAGTAGTGTGGTTTGAAGGTTGTAGCTTCTTTTAGTCTTAGATTAGATTTCAGTTTGTAGAAAAAGGTGTAAATTCAGTTCAAGAGTTTTCAGTCACAGCATATGCAAGTTTGGGATTGGCCCAATGGATCAGGCTACTAGTCGACGATGTTCTTGACATCTCACAAGGATATGCCATCCCCATGTGAAACCGTTGTTAGGGTCCTATAAATATAGGATTCATAATTTTTTAATTGACTTTGATAGTCTTGTAAATATATACATACCTTGCTTTCTGCAAGTTGTTTTCCCATATTTAGAAAAAATAAAAAAATCAAAAATCAAAAAGAGGGTAAAATTCCTAAAAGAAAGATCAAAGGACTTAAAAAATATATACCCCAAAAGAAAAATATGAAAATTAAACATGAAAGTGTGCAAGTCCAAATGCCACTACTTTTTATTTTTTGCAAATGATTATGGCAGTGTCAATAAATGCCATAATCCATGATGAGTTAAACTATTTAAACTTGACTTGTCATGTTTTCAATTTCCATGTTTTAGATAGTGAATAAAGATTTGTTAGACAGTTTAATCCTGACAAATTAGTAGATAAGTAGAGAATAAAGAGGAGCTCATCAGTTTAATCTAAGCCTCCCATCAGGAAAATTCGATTGGTTCAAGAATCCTATACTAGTTCCTGATGCGTTCGAGGAAGGAAACATGTCGAACATCTCACCTACCGTCAAGGTGAAAATATCCCAGAATCCTAAAATGGTTGA
Organism: Pinus albicaulis; assembly: GCA_034641835.2. NCBI lineage: Eukaryota > Viridiplantae > Streptophyta > Pinopsida > Pinales > Pinaceae > Pinus > Pinus albicaulis. Next base: position 231,862,960 of record CM076581.1, on the reverse strand, counting down.
AGAAATCTCACTGGGGGCATCATGCTCTCTAGAAGAAATAAAATCTTATACCCAATTTCTACAAGAGTATATATAGATATATCTTCGCATGGGACTACTCAGAAATGCCTGGGCTTAGTCCCACCATTGTAGAGCACCATATTGACACCTGGCCTGATGTACCCCCAGTACGCCAGAAACAACGTCAAATGCACCCATCAAAGGCAGAAGAAATAAAAAGAGAAATCGATAAGCTTCACAAAGTCAGGTTTATCTACCCTATTGCTTACACATCTCAGGTTTCCAACCCTGTTCGTGTCATGAAAAAACAGTGCACTATACGTGTTTGCACTGGTTTTCTAGATTTGAACAAAGCATGCCCCAAGGAAAATTACTTGACCCCATTCAATGACCAAGTCATCGATGCTTGTGTGGGTCATGAGTCCCTCTCCTTTATGGACTGATTCTCTGGATAAAATCAAATTAAAATCTGCCACACAGACCGGTACAAAACTGTGTTTAACACCCCTTGGGGCACATTCACATACAAGGTGTTAGGGTTCTATAAATATAGGATTCATAATTTTTGAATTGACTTTTATAGTCTTGTAAATATGTACATACCTTGCTTTCTGCAATTTGTTTTCCCATATTTAGAAAAAATAAAAAATAAAAAATAAAAAAGAGGGTAAAAGTCCTAAAATAAAGATCAAAGGACTTAAAAAATATAGACCCCAAAAGAAAAAGATGAAAATAAAACATGAAAGTGTGCAAGTCCAAATGCCACTACTTTTTATTTTTTGCAAATGATTATGGCAGAGTGTCAATAAATGCCATAATCCATGATGAGTTAAATTGTTTAAACTTGACTTGTCATGTTTTCAATTTCCATGTTTTAGATAATGAATCAAGATTTGTCAAACAATTTTATCCTGACAAATTAGTAGATAGGTAGAGAATAAAGAGGAGCTCATTAGTTTAATCTGAGCCCTCGGATGATATAAGATAGATTTAGATAGTTTTTATGCTTTTCAAAAGAATAAAATGTTTCAAGGTAGCAAGCTCAAGTGCACCTGCAAAATGGAAGATTAAAGTTGGGTAGATAGAAAGAAGTGGGAAGAAACTTGTAAATATTCATCACCGGGTAAAAATTACTAATTTCCCATCCCCTGTAGTAATTCTGCATTCTAGACTCTCAGTCAAAGATGCTCAGAGCATTTCTCTGACTTCTGTTGGGACCGGACCCAAGGCTCAATGACTGTGTTAGCCACCTATAATATTTTGTTAAACCAAAAGGTGGCTAAGACCTTTTTGAGCCTCCAAGGAACAAATTTTATCACTAAAAATTGTTGGCTCTTGAAGAATCCTTGAAGGCCTCATGCCTTTGTCCAAAATCCTCATTTGCTGTCCCATTTTTATACTCAGGAAATTCTGCTAATTTCATAAGAAAAGACTGCTGAAGAACCATCATTTTCTCCCTTCTCCCACTAAAAACTAACCTTCATCTGCTCCCCTTTTCCTCCATAAAATCCCCTTTGTTTTCATGATTTCTTCTCTTTCCCTCATGAAAAAACACTTTTACAAAAGTTAAAGGACTCACTCTTTGGCTTTGCCATAACCCCCATTTCCATTGAAAAACCATGAAAAATACATAAAAACCAAGCGCTAACTCTAGAAGCGCTCATCGCAAATTTCTGAAATGCGATCTAGCGCAGATCGCAAAACCGCAATTTTCAGTTTTCATTTAAAAATGCCCATCGCATTTTCCATTTTTGCGATTTGCGATTAGTCCCCATCGCATTTTCCTCCTTTGCGATCTGCGCTCATCCTGGTCGCATCCATCGCAAATTTTTACGCTACGATGAGCCCCTTGCCTATATCGGTCATATGTTCCTCCATGCGCCCAGCGGCTCCGCAATCGGGCGCCCATCGCATATCGCAATATCGCATTTTCTCTCCGTCGCATAATCCGCCATCGCATTTTCAACTTTTGCGATTTGCGATCAGTCCGCCGGGCCCACCGTATGATTCCCCCGCCGCTCATATAAAATGCGCCTTTTCCTTTTTAAAATTAAAAAACGTCATACTGTATTGTTTACAAAGGTTTTTTGCATCGCCATTCTCCCAACCGTCGATCTTGCGCAATCGACGGCTTAGATTTTATCTTTTTTCACCTTTCTAACATTTCTCCAATTTATCCCGATTGTTGGATAATGCCATCCAACGGCCCTTCTCCTTCCGCACACCCTCCTAAGCAGTTTAAACCTAAAACGCAGGATTTCTTAATCATTTTTGTGTTTTGTAGGTGTTTTAATGGTTTTCCGTTGTATAATGAAAGAAAGCCGAGGGTTGGGAAAGACGTTTCCCGCGCCTTCGAGCTGTTAAAGAGAACCATCTGCGGGGTTTCACTCCATTGTTTTCTCAATGCTTCATGGGCATTGATGCCTTTAAAAATCCCAGTGCGGCCTTCACATCGACAAGACACTGTTTTATTCAAAAAACAGTTAAAAGAGTATAAGTTGGAAGATAGAGTACAGCAGGAGGAAGATTGAAGATAGTTTTACGGGGATTACGGCTAAGACGGTTATCAAAAGCCTAATCCCCAACTCAAAACACAGTTTAAAGAAAACCTAAAGTGTTTTATCAGACAGAAAGCCTCCACCGCCACAACTTGAGGCTAATTGATTCCTCAGCTACCAAAGAGCCACCTGTCGCCTCAAACCGTTCAGAACAGAGGCCGAAGTTATTGCTCGAAGAAATACCTGCCTCCAGCATTGCCAAGAAGTTATTTCTACAAGGGAACCAATGCATAAATATCTGCAGAGTTACTCCAAAACATACACAGAGCCTCAAAGTCAAACCAAGCTTCCACCGAGCTTTGATATTTATTGTGAAACAGTTAATGTAGTGATCCACCTGTAAATTTCTCCCTCAAGCCTCTCAAAGGGCCGAGAAGTCTTCACTCTGCATTAATTGTCCTTGAGATATTTTGTTAAAATCTCACCTCCTCATCTTCCTATAAGTACTTCTACAGAAGATGAGAAATTGTTGGTTGCAGAACTTTGAAATACACTTGAGCTCGAGACTTCTATTTGAACATAGTGTTCACTGGCCCTTGAAGCTCTGTTTGCGCTAGAGTAGTTAGGTTGAATAATGAAGATGATTGCTGAACTGAAACATTGGACTTGAAGATTGTAACTGGTTTGACATCAATATAAAAGCTGTTTCTTGGGATCCTGGTCTTTATCACTGGTGAAGTGCTTCTTTCTTTGTTAATCGTTTTCCTTCTATGTATTCCATATTGTTCATTTTCCCTCTGTAAAGAACAGTTTAAACAGGGTTAGGATTTTCTGTATAGCAGTAACCTTCTCTGGCTGAGAAATCTTTATCTTAATGTTTTCTTCAGATTTGTTTATTTAAGAATGATTCAATACAATTTAAACAGTTAGGAATGTTGGCGTTCCCTCGTCCTTCTGTTTGCTCAAACATTGTTCTCGAATGTTATTTCCATTATTTGCTATTAAAGTTAGACTAGAGAAGATATGGTTTGCCCCGATTCCTAGATTCTTTTCTCCAAAGGCAGATTCTGAAAGTTTCCCTTGGTGTTGACTGAAAGCAGACTAGGTTTAAAAGTACTTTATCTGATCTTAAGTTACACTCTGTTTTTCTTATGTGTTTTCATACTTTCTGAAGGTAATTATGTGGATTACCGGATTGTTTGTCAATTAAGCTGCTTTAATAAGAACTTGCCCAAGAATTCTATGGTTAGCCCTGTCCTTGGTTGGTTTTAAAACAGTTACTTAAGAGGCTTTTCTTGTTTGGACTGACTATAAATCCTCTGAGAAATTATTATCAGTTTCCACCCCTCCAACATTTTAATGTTTCCATTTCATCATTTTAATCTCAATAATCTAGTGGTATAGATGACTTGCCCCTTGGATCACACTTGATGTTGTTGTTCAATTAAAGCCCAGATATGACTCCATAGCCCAATGGACTAAAAACCAGCGTTATATCTATCTATCTGCCAAAACCGTTCTATTTGCTTGCAACTTCTCACTTTTGAAACTTTTTGCACTTAGGACTTTCCCCTCAAGTAACATTTCATGCTCAACCATCCAAAACAAAACAAAACCCTTGGCCTTCATAACTAGCCTAATATCATTACCTTAAGCTTTCCAAAGACAATATCCATCTTTGTACATATTGGAGAGATCCCTCTCCGGATTCAGGAGGGCTAGATCCTAGAATCCCAAAGTTGGTTGAAACGATGTTGTTTCTGTGATTGGACTCTCCCAATCTTGCTAATAAATTACAGAGACCTAACATTTCTGGCGACTCCGCTGGGGACCGAACCCAGAATCTCTTACATTCAAATCTATTCATAAAGGAGCTTGCGTTTGGATTCATAGAGCACTTGCTTTATTAACCAGCTTGAGCCACCAGAACCTAACATTTCTGGCGACTCCGCTGGGGACTGAGTGTTTCTAATACCTCAAAAAACCCTTTATTCAAATAACACTTTGAGAGTAAAAAGCAGCCTTTTCAAGCACTGCCTAATATAGGTAATTATGATGAAACTTGTTTGAATCAGTGACAAACTAGGTAAACCCTAGGTTTCTCTTAAGACTTCATCTAACCTTGAAAAATCAGCTGGCTTAGCCATAAGAGTAGACTTCCTTTGTCTCACAACCTTAGCTAAGTTTTGAAACAAAGTAGGATATTCTTAACAACCACAAAACTGAAAAATGACTTAGAAAAACCTAAAAATATTTCAGATTGGAATTAAATAAACATGGTGGTGGACCATAAGACCTTTTACCTCTGGAAGGAGCTAAAAATTTCCACTTGGAGACTCCAAAATCCTAGCAGACCTTAAGACTCCACTGGGAAGAACCCTTATCATTATAAAATCATTTAAACTTAGTTAGAGGACTGTGGGATTTAAAATTGTAAAAACAGATTGGTTAACCTCTCCAAGATTGTCATATCTGGTTGAAATTTTCTTGTTTTATGTCTAAAAAACATAGCATAGTGGCTTCTAAAAAGATTCACACTAGAGCCCACCCAGACCCTAACCCACCTGAGATAGTTGATAATCCAGAAAGTATCCTTTGGAAGTATCCTAAGGTTAAATTATTAACTGTTTTCAGATCACCCTTGAGAGCTAATTCAGTCCCTGAAAATCTTTCAGCTCTGCAACAATCACAAACTGACTTAGTGAACCCATTTAGGACTAGGTCATTTGACGATATAATCCAGTTAGACTCTGAATCTTCACTTTCATCTCCTGAAACAAGTGAACATCCTGGTAGCAGGGAAACAACACCTCCTGATTTACATTTCCTTCACATTTTAGGTGTCTCTCATCCAAGATCATCTCAACAGTCTACTCCTGGTCCATCCACTTCTACTCACCCTACATCCACTGTTCAAACCACTTCACCTCAGCCCACTTTCCCTTCTGTAAATCCACCTCCACCACCTATCATGGCAGCATGGTATGCTCCCTTAGTCCTTCCTGTACCATTAGCCAATCTTCCACAGGACTATCAGTCCAAAATTCCATTGTATGATACTAGCAATACTATAACAACATCTCAACATGTGGACAAGATGAATGACTACTTTGACAGAAACGAAATTGATGATGATTCTGTCAAGTTGAGACTATTTGCTCAAAGTTTGGGGGGAGAAGTAAGAAAATGGTTTAAAGGTTTAACCCCCATAGTATTAACGATCTCCAAGCCTTCCATCAAACATTCTTAAACAAATGGGAAGTGAGAAAGAATCCTCTCCAAGTCCTTGCTGACTATAACAATCTCCATAGGAACCCCGGGGAAAGTGTACAATCTTATTGTACCAGATTTAACAGCGTCTATAATGCGCTTTCCCCTGAACTAAAACCTCCTCAGGGCTCAGCTTTAAACAAATTTCCTGAAGGGTTTGATCCAGACATGACATATTCACTTAGAGAAAGAGTTTTTACAACTCTTGAAGACATGCAAAGGGGTGCTCTTTCTGTGGAAGTGAACTTGATGGAGAAAAGAGAAAGAATGAAGAGCGAGAAGAGAGTATCTTTTAGAGAGGAATCCACACCTTCTACTTCCAACTCAAAAATGGAGAGAATGATGGAAGAAATGATGAAAGAGATGAGCATAATTAAGAGAGCACAAGCAAATCAAAATCAAACTGCTCCTCAAAATAGGAACCAGAATCAAAATGTTAGAAGGAATCAACCTCCGAATAGACCCAGGGAAGATGATCAATAGATCACCCCTCCCTTTCATAAAAACTATGTAAGTGAGGTTGAAGAAACAGAAGACATAACAGAGGAAGAGGATATCAACATGTTTGGGGAAGAGGATGATGACTTTGAGGTTCATTATGATAATAAACAAGGTCTTTACACACCTTACGACGACAAAAGAGATGATAATGAAAATTATTATCAGGACATGGAAAATGTCGTCATAGAACCTCAGATAATATGACCTTAGAAGCAAGACTAGTCAACAAGCCCCCAACACCAAAACCTCTGACAAATCCTCTCAAAGCAGCACCGCAGCTAAACCCAAAACAACCAAACAAAAAGACAAAACAGTGGCTGTTAATCCCGATAAGGATAAGGAGAAAAACACTCAAATTTCTGAAAAACAGAGTGAAGACATCAGCAGTACTAACACTTCAGCTAGTACTCCTTCTACAACAGTTGTGTCAAGTAAAATAAATCAGCAAGCTGTAATTGTTGATAGGGTGACAGCTAATAAGGTTGAAACAAGTGCTTCAAAGAATCAAACCCCTTTCAGCCTGGAACAAGAAATCTTAAAGATCAAAATCTCTGTTCCATTAACTGAGTTAGCTACCCAACATGTATATAGGAACCAAATTTTGAAGGCTTTAAATATAGAGGAAAATGGAGATACAATTAATCTTAGTGACGACCTACCAGAGTTGATTTTTGGCCCTAAGATTGAAGGGAAGTTTCAAGAAGGACCAGTTCCTCCCTTTTATGTGAGTTTGAACATTCATGACAAAATTCTACACAACGCTATGCATGATTCCGGGGCTTCTCATAATTTAATGCCTAAAGCCGTGATGGAGAGCCTTGGTTTAGAAATTACCAGACCCTACAAAGACCTATACTCCTTTGACTCAAATAGAGTAAAATGTCTAGGATTGATCAAAGACCTCTGTGTTAACCTAGCCCAGATTCCAGCCAAATGTTTACTCATGGACATTGTTGTGGCTGATGTCCCCCCAAAGTATGGAATGCTATTATCTAGATCCTGGGGAGCTAAGTTACAGGGGACTATGCAGATGGACATGACATATGCGACCATCCCGGTTTTCAATCAGACCAGAAGACTTTACAGGGAGTCTCATATGCAATACACGGTTACAAGTCAAGACAGACCACGAAACTCTCCTATGTATTCTGTCAATACAGGCCTTGATTCTTTTATCATGTTTAACAATGAAACTCCTAGTGAGAAAGTCACTTTAACAGAATTAAAGGTCGACAGGGAAGAAGAGTATAATAACGCAGAAGTGTCCAAACAGTTTGCCACATGTGAAAACATTAGTAAACAAAGCATAGGTTTTGATTTACCGGTTATGAGCCCATTGTTTTTAGGACTTAACAACCCAGAAAATACCCCTAACATTTCTGACATCATCCCTCCATCTATTGAAGAATTTGAGGAGTCAAAACAAATTCAATTGGGTGCTGCTAATCACGAACAGTCAGAAGGCACCATAGTTAAAAAGGACAATCGCCAAACAGACGAAACCGAAGACAGTCCTTTATGGAGTATGTATTTTGATAGGTCATGCACTAGGAATAATGCTGGTGCAGGGGTTTGGATCATTAACACTGAAAACAACCACACAGAATGCGTCTCATGCAAATTAAACTTTCAGTGTTCCAACAACATAGCAGAATATGAATCCCTTCTCTTAGGCTTGCATCTCTTGAAGAAATTAGGAGCCAGAAGAATTAATGTGTACGGGGATTCTGAGTTAATCATTAGGCAAGTCAATGGGGAGTATAATGCAAATCATCCCAGACTTAGAGCCTATCGGAATGATGTCATGGATCTTTTGACAACATTTGAGGAGTCAAACCTGAGTTTCATCCCAAGGAAAAAGAACATTGTGGCCCACAATTTAGATTTTGCGGCCAGGACATGTCTAACGCCATATGAGACTAGAAACAACACAACTCCGATAAAATTTAGACCGGCAGTGCCTGATAACGAAAAATATTGGCAAGTGTTTGACAATGACAAACAAATAGAAGACTTCATGCAATTCAGAAATGAGTTTGAATTGCACAGTTCAGATTCAGATTATGATACAGACTGCAGTGAAGAAAAATTTCTTGGTGAAGAAGAATTGTCTCCTCAACCTGCCAATATTAACCTATCGTCTAGCAAGCTTAGGAACAAAACAGAATTAAGTGCAGAGTTAGAAACAGAAGAATTACAAACTCTGCATTCTAAAGATGAAAATTTGCCGAGTGGTCTAACTCCTTTAGAGGAGTTGTTCGATTTTAACGATGTGGCCAATAAACCAAAACTGGAACCTGTAGAGACTGAAGTAGAGGAGTGCAATATAGGCAGTGAGGAAAAACTGAAAATGATCAAACTGTCCAAAACTTTGCCAGCTCACATTAAACTCAAATATATAGAGCTGTTCAAAGAATTTTCTGATGTTTTTGCATGGAGTTACGAAGATCTTAAATCCTATGACACTGAAATAATACAGCACAAAATCCCTCTTAAAGAAAACCAAAAACCATTTAAACAGAAACTGCGCAGAATAAACCCTGTCCAGTTGCCATTGGTTCAGAAGGAGATCATGAAAATGTATAAGGCTGGCATTATTGTCCCTATTAGATATTCTGAGTGGGTATCTAATCTGGTGTCCGTTAGGAAGAAGACTGGAGAAATCAGGCTTTGTATAGACTTTAGAGACTTAAACAAAGCTTCGTTAAAGGATAACTACCCTTTACCAAAAATGGATCACATTTTACAAAGGGTGGTGGGGTCTAAAAGGATTTCGTTGCTTGATGGCTATTCAGGGTATAATCAGATTTTAGTTCACCCTGATGATCAATTAAAGGCAACTTTCACTACTCCATGGGGCACTTTCATGTATGTGAAGATGCCTTTTGGTCTAATGAATGCTGGAGCAACCTTTCAGAGAGCCATGGACATAGCATTCTCGGAAGAATTGGGCTTCTTCATCATTATCTATCTAGATGATGTCACTGTGTTTTCAAAAATAGATGAAGAGCATTTAGAACATTTGAGAAAAGTTTTCGAGAAGTGAAAAAGGTTTGGAATATCTTTAAACCCTAAGAAGACACTATTTGGTCTCCAAGAAGGTAAGCTTCTTGGACACATTATTTCAGAAGAGGGTATAAAGATAGATCCAAAGAGGATTGAGGCTATATTGCAAATCTCTCATCCTAGAAATATCAAGGAGTTGCAGCCTTTCATTGGAAAGATTAACTTTTTGAGAAGGTTCATCCCTAACTTGGCAGAGCTCCTTAGAAATATCACAAACATGTTGAAGAAGGAGCAAGGGATAAAATGGACCTGGGAAGCAAAGACATCCTTTGAGCTGGTGAAACAAGCATTAACCAAAACACCGGTTCTCATAAGCCCTGATTTTTCAAAAGATTTTTATATCTTCTCATTTGCATCAGAACATACTATTGCTGCTGTCCTTTTACAGAGAAATCCACAAGGACAAGAGCAGCCTATTGCATTCTTTAGCAAGGCATTGAGGGATGCCCCTTTGAAGTATAATATTATGGAAAAGCAAGCTTTTGCCTTGGTTAAAGCATTGAAAGACTTCAGAGTATACATCCTTCACTCACACATCATTGCCTTTGTCCCTAATTCGGTTGTTAAAGACATTCTAACACAGGACCCAGATGGTAAGAGAGGTAAGTGGATTGATGTTATTCTCGAATATGATTTAGAGATAAAACCCACTAAACGCATCAAAGGCCAAGGTCTAGCTAGATTAATGGCTGAATCCAATTTTGAAGTTCTTGATATTAATATGATTAATGCTTTGGACAGCCAAGAAGAATTCTCAACTCCCATTATTGAAAACCATTTTATGAATTCTCCTTGGTATGTTGATATCGTTTATGTTTTGCTTAATTTAAATACACCTCCCGGTTTGTCAAAAACAAAGGCAAGGTTCTTAAAACTGAAAGCAATAAACTATTGCATTGTAGATAGGTGTCTTTATTGGAAAAATGCTAGTGGTATATTGCTTAAATGTTTGCCTGAGTTTGATGCAGAGAAGGTTAAGCAGGAATTTCATGAAGGAGAGTGTGGGGGCCATTTGTACTAGAAGTCAACAGCCAACAAAATTTTGAGGGCTGGTTTCTATTGGCCCACCCTTTTTCCTGATGTTCACAAAATGACAACTACTTGCCATAAATGCCAATTGTTTGAGGGAAAGAGAAAATTATTACCCCTTCCTCTGCATCCAATCACCGTTGAAGCTCCTTTTCAACAGTGGGGACTTGACTTCATAGGTGAAATCCATCCCTCATCTTCTGCCCAGCATAGATGGATCCTTACCGCCACAGACTATTTCACTAAGTGGATAGAAGCCATTCCTTGTAGGCAAGCCAATGATTCAGTTATTATAAAGTTCATAGAAACCAATATCCTTTCCAGATTTGGTTGTCCTACCAAGATCATCACAGATAATGCAGCAGCATTTGGATCAAAGAAAATGGTTGACTTCTGTCATAAATACCAGATAACACTAGGGCATTCCACAGCCTATTACCCTCAAGGTAATGAAATTGCAGAATCTTCCAATAAAAGATTAGTGAACATAATCAAGAAACTATTGGAGGACAATAAAAAGTCTTGGCACACAAAGCTAGTCCATGCACTTTGGGCTGACAGATTAACTTTGAAGAAATCTATTGGTATGTCACCTTTTCAGCTTGTGTATGGTACAGATGCAATATTTCATAATAGCCTTGGTGTACCAGTTATGAAGTTTATCCAAGAATTGCAGACTGAAGATAATGACATGATCAGAAGAATAAATCAGACCATTCATCTTCAGCAAATCAGAGAGGAAGTGTACAACAAAACATTGCAGAAACAGGACAACATTAAGAAGCTTTTTGACAGAAGAACAAAGGCCAGCAATTTCAAGATTGGGGACAAAATTTTAAAGTGGGACTCAAAGAGAGAAGATAAGGGAAAGCATGGTAAATTTGACAATCTATGGCTTGGCCCTTACTCCATTCATTCAGTTGCTGGAAACAATGCATTCTTCTTACAAGAGCTGAATGGAACAGAATTGTTTGGGGGTCCTGTCAATGGCAGGATGCTTAAGCATTATCTTTCTTAAACCATTCTATGTTTTGAAGCATTTTTCCCTTTTCCATTGTAAACATTTCATCCATCATTGCATTCAAAGTTATGAAAAATCAGAAAATACAAAAACAAAGAAAGAAAGAAAAGAGGGCAGAAATGAAAAACAAGAAAGGCACAGCCCCATGCCAAAAGGAGAAATAAATCTGAAAGTGTGCAAGCTTAAATGCCACTCCTGCAAAACACACTTCTAGTTAGTCAAACTGTTTAAACTTGACTAATTAGCTTTCAATTTTCTGCTGATAGGGTAGTGAATTTGATTTGCCAAACTGTTTAATCTTGGATTATCATTAGATAGATTAGGATAGAAATTAAAGGTTCAAACATGTTCAAAATCTGAACCGAAGTTTCCAAAGAAAGATGACTCAAAACTGTTTTATTTTTCTGAGTCATAAAAGAGAAAAAACTGGTTCTAATTTGCCCAAAATCTGAATCAGATATCAAGAAAGAGACAGCTCAAAACAAAATTAAAAAACAGAGCTGTAAAGAAAAGAAGGCCATAATGAGAAACTTTCAGATCTTAAGCCTTCCATTTTGATCTAATTTTCTACAAATAATAATCTATGTGCAGCTTGTTTTTATGCCATAGATCACAGCAAGTCAAACAACTTAATCTTGACTTGACTGTTTTTAAATTTTTGTTGTAAAATTTAGAGAATGAAAGTCTGTTGGATAGTATAATCCCAACAGACAGTAGATTAGGTAGAGAAATATCTGAGCTCAACTGTTTAATCTGAGTCCAGGGAGAAATAAGGAGTAGAGGTAGGTTAGTTTTTATGCTTTCAAAAGAATAAAATGTTGTGAAAAGAGTTTGCCAATCCAAGTGCACTCTGATGAAGAAAAAATGCTAGATCAGTAGGATTGGGTAGGTAGAAAGTTTGTATTGATGAAGGACCATTGGTTTCATGGCTGTTAAATTGTTTTTCAAAGCAAGATCATTCAGCAAAAGAAGGGCAGCCCAATGGATCAGGCACAGGTCAACCTCCCAGAAAAAAACAAGTCTGAATTCTTGATGCCTTCAAGAAGGCACCATCCCCAAGTGGAGCCACTGTTAGCCACCTATAATATTTTGTTAAACCAAAAGGTGGCTAAGACCTTTTTGAGCCTCCAAGGAACAAATTTTATCACTAAAAATTGTTGGCTCTTGAAGACTCCTTGAAGGCCTCATGCCTTTGTCCAAAATCCTCATTTGCTGTCCCATTTTTATACTCAGGAAATTCTGCTAATTTCATAAGAAAAGACTGCTGAAGAACCATCATTTTCGCCCTTCTCCCACTCAAAACTAACCTTCATCTGCTCCCCTTTTCCTCCATAAAATCCCCTTTGTTTTCATGATTTCTTCTCTTTCCCTCATGAAAAAACACTTTTACAAAAGTTAAAGGACTCACTCTTTGGCTTTGCCATAACCCCCATTTCCATTGAAAAACCATGAAAAATACATAAAAACCAAGCGCTAACTCTAGAAGTGCTCATCGCAAATTTCTGAAATGCGATCTAGCGCAGATCGCAAAACCGCAATTTTCAGTTTTCATTTAAAAATGCCCATCGCGTTTTCCATTTTTGCGATTTGCGATCAGTCTCCGTCGCATTTTCCTCCTTTGCGATCTGCGCTCATCCCGGTCGCATCCATCACAAATTTTTGCGCTACGATGAGCTCCTTGCCTATATCGGTCATATGTTCCTCCATGTGCCCAGCGGCCCCGCAATCGGGCGCCCATCGCATATCGCAATATCGCATTTTCTCTCCGTCGCATAATCCGCCATCGCATTTTCAACTTTTGCGATTTGCGATCAGTCCGCCGGGCCCACCATACGATTCCCCCGCCGCTCATATAAAATGCGCCTTTTCCTTTGTAAAATTAAAAAACATCATACTGTATTGTTTACAAAGGTTTTTTCCACCGCCTTTCTCCCAACCGTCGATCTTGCGCAATCGACGGCTTAGATTTTATCTTTTTTCACCTTTCTAACATTTCTCTCGTTATCCCGTATTTGTTGGATAATGCCATCCATGACCTGTAGCCCCTTCACGCACACCCTCCTAAGCGAGTTTAAACCTAAAACGCGGGGATTTCTTAATAATTTTTGTGTTTTGCGGGTGTTTGTGGTTTTCCGTTGTATATTAGAGAGAAAGAAATCCGAAGTTTGGGAAGGCGTTTCTGTGCCTTCGAGTTGTTGAGAACCATCTGCGGGGTTTCGCTCCATTGTTTTCTCAATGCTTCATGGGCATTGATGCCTTTAAAAAGCCCAGTGCGGCCTGCACATCGACAAGACACTGTTTTATTCAAAAGACCAGTTAAAAGAGTATAAGTTGGAAGACAACGTACAACAGAAGGAAGATTGAAGACAGTTTTATGGGGATTACGGCTAAGACGGTTATCAAAAGCCTAATCCCCAACTCAAAACACAGTTTAAAGAAAACCTAAAGTGTTTTCTCAGACAGAAAGCCTCCACCACCACAACTTGAGGCAAATTGATTCCTCAGCTACCAAAGAGCCACCTGTCGCCTCAAACCATTCAGAACAGAGGCCGAAGTTATTGCCCGAAGAAATATCTCCCTCCAGCATCGCCAAGAAGTTATTTTTGCAAGGAAACCAATGAATAAATATCTGCAGAGTTACTCCAAAACATACACAGAGCCTCAAAGTCAAACCAAGCTTCCACCGAGCTTTGATATTTATTGTGAAACAGTTAATGTAGTGATCCACCTGTAAATTTCTCCCTCGAGCCTCTCAAAGGGCCGAGAAGTCTTCACTCTGCATTAATTGTCCTTGAGATATTTTGTTAAAATCTCACCTCCTCATCCTTCTATAAATACCTCAGAAGAAGATGAGAAATTGTTGGTTGCAGAACTTTGAAATACACTTGAGCTCGAGACTTCTATTTGTACATAGTGTTCACTGGCCCTTGAAGCTCTGTTTGCGCTAGAGTAGTTAGGTTGAATAGTGAAGATGATTGCTGAACTGAAACATTGGACTTGAAGATTGTAACCGGTTTGACATCAATATAAAAGTTGTTTCTTGGGATCCTGGTCTTTATCACTGGTGAAGTGCTTCTTTCTTTGTTAATCGTTTTCCTTCTATGTATGCCATATTGTTCATTTTCCCTCTGTAAAGAACATTTTAAACAGGGTTAGGATTTTCTGTATAGCAGTAACCTTCTCTGGCTGAGAAATCTTTATCTTAATGTTTTCTTCAGATTTGTTTATTTAAGAATGATTCAATACAGTTTAAACAGTTAGGAATGTTGGCGTTCCCTCGTCCTTCTGTTTTCTCAAACATTCTTCTCGAATGTTATTTCCATTATTTGCTATTAAAGTTAGACTAGAGAAGATATGGTTTGCCCTGATTCCTAGATTCTTTTCTCCAAAGGCAGATTCTGAAAGTTTCCCTTGGTGTTGACTGAAAGCAGACTAGGTTTAAAAGTACTTTATCCGATCTTAAGTTACACTCTGTTTTTCTTATGTGTTTTCATACTTTCTGAAGGTAATTATGTGGATTACTGGATTGTTTGTCAATTAAGCTGCTTTAATAAGAACTTGCCCAAGAAGTCTATGGTTAGCCCTGTCCTTGGTTGGTTTTAAAACATTTACTTAAGAGGCTTTTCTTGTTTGGACTGACTATAAATCCTCTGAGAAATTATTATCAGTTTCCACCCCTCCAACATTTTAATGTTTCCATTTCATCATTTTAATCTCAATAATCTAGTGGTATAGATGACTTGCCCCTTGGATCACACTTGATGTTGTTGTTCAATTAAAGCCCAAATATGACTCCATAGCCCAATGGACTAAAAACCAGCGTTATATCTATCTATCTGCCAAAACTGTTCTATTTGCTTGCAACTTCTCACTTTTGAAACTTTTGCACTTAGGACTTTCCCCTCAAGTAACATTTCATGCTCAACCATCCAAAACAAAACAAAACCCTTGGCCTTCATAACTAGCCTAATATCATTACCTTAAGCTTTCCAAAGACAATATCCATCTTTGTACATATTGGAGAGATCCCTCTCCGGATTCAGGAGGGCTAGATCCTAGAATCCCAAAGTTGGTTGAAACGATGTTGTTTCTGTGATTGGACTCTCCCAATCTTGCTAATAAATTACAGAGACCTAACAGACTGTTAGTTAGAAGTGTTGAATTCCTATATTAATCCCCAATTATCATTATTTAACCTTCATTCACCCATCACAACTCAAAAACACATAATATCCATTTTGATTAACTTCCTCCGTTTCATAAAGCATACAAAACCTAAAAAAAACATCTTATTCTAAGTAAAAGTGGTGAAATCATCAAATGATAAACTTTGCTTTAAGGTTTTCACTTTACTTAGTCATATAAGTGTATTTCTTGAGTATTTCATTTTCCTTGTCATATTGATTTCTAACTTATTTTCATTAACTCCCTAAAAAGAGACCTTATCCTATTAATATAACACCTTTTATTTTTATATCCCATAAAACCCACTATTATAAGATTTTATGCCAAAGTTAATTATCCACATGTCGAAATAAAATCCAAAATATACCCCCTTTGGCATAAAACTAACAATATGTAAATATCCCACCCCCTATGGTTTTAAGCCTTTAATAGACTAAAACTATATAATATAAATATAAATATAAATAAGCTTTTAGAAGAATGACATGTATTTGAAAAATAAAACTACTACCGAGCTTATCATAAAGTTTAATTTAAACTAAAATTTATTCCCCCAAAACCTTTGTAAATACATTGTTTCTATCCCCGCATTAACCCAAGATTTATTGCAAATGAACTAAAGGTTTATATCGTAATTCACATTGATTATTTCCAACTATGTAATAGCCTCACGCTATACATAGCCTAAACCATGGTTAAATCTTCATATTCTGCCTCACGCACCCATATCTTACATCTAAACCTTTGTTATAACTATATAACATTCCATAACCCGCATTACCCTTTTGTAATAAAACATTGGTTATAAATCATATTATATAAAGTTTTATTACATTATTAATCCATTCCAGCACTTATTATTTGAGTTTCCCTGGTCCCACCCAACCTTTCTTTAAGCCAAATATTTTAAATCATTCTCAGCCCTTCGCTCTTTTTTTGATGATCCAATGGTTCTAGACTTGTTTCGCGCTCACAAATCAATCGACCTCCTGCCGCCAAACGGATGCGAAATGGTTGGTTTTCCCATTTCCTCCCTCGGCAACGTGACAAAATATGATTGCATCGCGTTCGTTTTGTTCAATATAGCTTACAACCCAAATCCAACGCGAAATCCACCAATGGTTTTCGCATTCGAAAACAAAACCATTCCCGCCTGTTTGATAGGACCTGCATTTATTATGAGTAATGAAGGTTTATATCCAAATTTTACACCTTCGTTACATTATTTCTCATTGCTATTCTCACACCCGACTGTTAACAGAGCTCCACCTAGCACTTTTAAGCTTCCTAAGCTTTGTTTTAAACCACTGTTAGACGATTTCATGCCTTAAACTTGTATTTCACTCCAAATTCCTTATTTGAAGAGCCATTCTCTACTCCAACAAGCCGGACCAGTCTCGGCTCCAACAAGTTGAAGAAAGTTCAATTTCAACCACAGAAGATACCAGAAACCCCTCCGACGGTCGAAATGCCTACCATTTGAGGTATTTTTTGACATTTAGGCTTGCAGTTTCTAAATTAAAACCATTTATAACCAAAGAAAAGCCAAAATCAAGATAAATTGTCAATATAATTTGCTCGAAAAACACATAAAAATAGGCCAAACCCTGGCCATTTTTCCCCAGAAAGGACCATGTTTATAAAAACCCCTTCTGAAGCCAATTTCCTCAATTTATCCGCTTAAGATCCCTGAATATCAATTGCAGAAGCCAGAAAAGGTTTGCAGACCTATAGATCTCCTCAAATTTCATTTTTACAATTCATATTATTCAAAAAACCCTTATTTTCTGTCTTAGCCCAGTTTTCATCTCTAAGAAGCCTAAATTGAGCAAATATATCACTTGAAATGATCCTTAGCCTAAATTTCTCAGTTACCCCTCTGTTTAAAGTAAATTACTTTTGTAAACCATTTAATCTTACAGAAGAAGCCAGAATGCATAAAAAACATAGTTGAACCTCCACAGACAGATATCATTCCACGGGTCTTTCAAAATCCTTCAATCACCTCCTTGCAGACTTAGATTTCATTAACAAATTGTTTGATTTTTGCAGGTTATCATCAAAATATGGATTTGGGCCAACAATTTCAATACTAGTTGATAAAATTGTTTGCTCCAAATTCTCATATTTTAATTCAAAAGCTTCATTCAAAAAACAGTTTGTATACAAATAAAGAATAAAATCAAGTCAGAGAGAGATAAAAATGATGAAATGTGCACAATGAATGGTAAAAATGAAATCAGAATTCACAATGACAGTGAAACAGATTAGTCAAAGAGCATCAAAGTTAAAGTGTATCAGGTAAAAGTCAGAGTGAAAGTTAAAACAAAGTTACAAAACAGTGAAGGTGAAATAGTAAAAGTAAAAACAGAGTCAGTAATGGTTAACAGAGATGAAAATATTTTCACCAACAACAAGGAAGTTTATCCAAAGTGAAAGTAAAATAGTTAAAAGAACAAAAAGGTGAAAAGATGAAAACATAACAAGAAGGAACATTTTTGCAGAAATTTCATGGTTAAGTCATTGTTTTGCAGAAACTATTGTGACCAATCCAAGATGAATTTTGAAAAATTGAAGGAGGTTTATGTTCTTAAGGTGTCCAAATACAAAAATTTCTCTCACTTTTCTAACAGCCATTATGGGTTGGGAAATATTAAACAATATTGGAAAGAAATTTTTTCAGAAAATTCCTGTTAAGTCATCATTTTGCAGAGAGTATTTTGGCCAATCAGAAATACATCTTACAAAAATGAAGGATTTTTTTTGTTCCTAAGAGACTTATCTACAAAAATATATCTTACTTTTTGCACAGGTATTACAGAATGAAATATACATGCGCATTTTTACAACCTATTTTTCAGACTTTGTAAAACTCTGTTTTCCACATCTTTTTTCAGAGCCTATTGTGAACCGCTGGAGTGGAATTTTAGGAAACTGAGAGAGGTTTGTATCAAAAAAATATTTATATACAATAACCTCTTTCACTTTTTACACATATATTTCATATTTAGAAATACAAAGGTATCATTGGACCCCAAGTTTGAAGAATTGCTGGAATAAAATGCACAAAGAAAGGAAACAGTTAATCACTTGGATGCCTCATCATCAACTAAGAGTTGAGATCAAATTCAAATTCTCCTCTTTGTCATCACCTATCCATAAAAAATAGTGCCAAATATATGCATTAGTTTTGAGTGTCCTTTACTTAAGTTCTATTTATGTAAAACAGTTGGAGATATTTGTAAAAAAATCTTGATATTTTTTTCAAGATATTCTAATTTAGAATTTGTATAAATAATTCACTCTTTGAAGTATTTTGTGTGGAATAAAATTGCTAAGATTACTATATACTTTTTTTCTAATACATTGGAGGCTTACATGTGTTGATTTCGAAGTATCAGACTGGGAAAAGCTAATTAGGCATCATAATTCAGGATTCTTGCGATAAGTTATAGAGTAAAGTGCATCTTTTCTTGTCATTGTTTCATTTCTGAGTTCCATGCAATTTCATTATATATTTGATCTGTATTAATGAGTAACTAGGAATATTGCTTCAGGATTAGCTTATTTCTCCCTGTTTTAACTAAGTTACCATTTAAATGTTTTCTACTGATTTCCAGTGTTAGGAATCCTTCATTGCTCCTAATCCCGTTTGACCCCTGCCTCCTTCCTCCATTGTTCAGATCAAAGGATCCTTCATTTCCCTTTATCCCGACTATACCATTTCATCAAAAAACCTTTTACCCAAAACTCTAAGGGTTATCTACCTTGCCTTGAATACATTTGCACCCTTTTGGCCTTTCCTTCTAGTACTGCTATCTAGACTTAGACTCCATAGCCCAATGGACTAGTAGATCTCTCTCTGGTTTAATCCAAAGTGATTTTTACCCACCAAACATCTTAAAACAAAACCAATTTGTTCTATCATAACTAGCCTAAAACATAAATAAAAAACAAAGATAAATCTTAAAGAGAGAGCCTTCTCTGAATTCTAGGAAGGCTAGATCCCAGAATTCGAAGTAGGTTTGTGGTTACCTTGGACTATTTCTCTTGAACCTGGAGAAATTACTGAGTGATAACACAAGGTATTTCCATTTGGCCTAAAAAATGTTGGAGCCACCTTCAAGAGGGCCATGAACTACAAATTTCATGACTTGGAACACCTTATCCTTGCCTACTTGGATGACCTAACCGTCCAGTCCAAGAAGCGCTCAGACAATATTGAGGATATTCGATTGGTATTCCAATGATGCCGAAAATACAACATATGCTTGAACCCCATCAAGTGTGTCTTCTACGTCACAGCAGGAAGAATCTTTGGTTTTATCGTGTCTGAGCAAGGAATTCATGTGGACACCCTCAAGGTCCAAGCCATCAAGGAGGTACCTCCACCTCGAACCCTCAGGCAACTTCAAAGCCTTCAGGGGAAGGCTAATTTTCTGAGGCGCTTCGTTGCAGATTATGCCACTTGCGCTCAAGGGTTCTTGTGTCTCCTTCTCCAGGACATCCCATTCAAATGGGATGATCATGCCCAACAAGCATTCGATGCACTGAAAGAAACATTGTCTTCAAAACCGCTCCTCAATCCCCAGACTATGACAAAGATTACATCCTGTATCTATCAGCTTCCGAGACCGCCTTGGCCAGATTATTGATCTAGGAAGGCCCAGATGGGAAGGAGCACATAATATATTACATCATTAAAACCTTAGCAGGCCCAACATTAAGATATGAGCCCAAAGAAAAGACTTCCCTAGCGTTAATACATTCAGTCCAAAAGCTTCGCCACTACATCATCTTAAGGACCACTATGGTGATCACCGATATTAACCCCATCAAATATCTGCTCACACGCCACATAATGAACCACAAATATTCCCGCTAGATAGTCATTTTCCAAGAATACGACTTACAATTTTTCTCCCCTAAGAGAAAAAAGGCGCTAGTCTTAACAGAGTTCATTATAGACCTCCCAGGACATACAAAAGGATCACTAGTGAATTATTCACTACTAGATCAACATCTCTTCTTCGTAGAAACCGATGACCCTTGGTACGGAGATATTCTCCTCTTCCTGCAAACCCAAAGGTTCATACCTCATCTCACTCGAGACGACATTCGCCATCAGGCCCCCCGATATCTCCTCATGGGAGATTTTTTGTACCAAGGTGGCATCAACACCATTTTACGTCAATGCCTTACTCACGAACAAGCGGAACAAGCCATTAATGAATTCCACGGAGGAGCTTGTGGCGGCCACCTCTCTGGGATGGCCACCGATGAAAAAGTCCTACGGGCAGGATATTTCTAGCCCTCCCTGTTTCGCGATTACATTACAATAGTCAAGAGATGCAGGTGATGCCAACGCTTTGCTCATAAAGCAAGAGCCCCTCCTGCTCCTCTGCACCCTGTCATCATCACTGGCCCATTTTTCAAATGGGGAATCGACTTCATCACTTGCAACCCTACATCGTCCGGCAACCATAAATACATCATAGTGGCTGTCAATTATTTCACCAAGTGGGCTGAAGCCATGCCCACATATGACAACACCGCAAAAACCACCGCTCAATTTCTGTTTAACCACGTAATTTCCTGGTTCAACGTTCCCAAAGAGTTAGTCTCCAACCATGGGAAACACTTAGAGAATTAAGTTTTCTAGGAGCTATCTCACCACCTCGGATTCACCCATGAATTTTGTCACCATACTATCCCCAATCCAACGGACAGGTAGAAGCTGGGAGCAAAGTACTAAAAACTAAGTTACAATGCATGGTAAATAACCATAAAACCAACTGGAACCATATGCTTTTCTCTGCCCTATGGGCATATCGCATGACCATGAAAACATCAAATAGTTTCACTCCCTTCCACTTGGTTTACGGTGTCAAATTTGTGATTCCCATAGAACGCGAGATCCAAAATTTATATGTCGTCGTCGAACTCCTCGATGATACCTAGCCTCTAGAAAAATTCCTAGTACAACTAGAGCTCGTCGGTGAAAGCCAACGACAGTCGCTGCAACACAACGAGGCCCACAAGAAATGGGTAAAAGCATCATTTGAATACCACATCACCGCCCGCTCATTAACTGGGGGAGATCTAGTCCTCTGCTATGATGTCGCAAAAGAAGCCCTAGGGCTAGGAAAGTTCAAAACCTTGTGGAAAGGACCCTACACCATAAAACATTACCTCCTCAGGGGGGCATACATATTGAATGAACCAGATAGAACATGCCTTAGCGACCCCGTCAACGATATTTACCTGAAGAAATTCTACCCATAAGGGCCAAGAAGGCCCTACCCTAGAGTAAACATACACAAACCCAACCACTTTAAATTTTTGACCAAAAGGCTTATTACAAAATGCGCTCGAGTGTCACAATGGATTACCAACACGACCCTTACTTCGGATTTGCTGATGAAGCATCAAGGTGGTCTCAAAGTTTAGCAACAACTGCCTAGGTTATCTATCACCCTGTTCGATCACCACTCTACACCAATAGTGTTTGTATCAGTTCAACAACAAAAAATGAGGCAGAATATGATGCCTTCATCGGAATTATGTGCGATGCCCTCAACCAGGGCATACATCATATACACGTCTACCTTGATTCCTAGTTAGTAGTCTCGTAGTTAAACCAAACATTTGAGATATGATATTCACATCTGTTTAGAAAATAATTGCATGAAAAAATATTAAGCAGACAATTTGACTACATTACGTTCACACATGTACAAAGGAGTCAAAACCAAACAACTGATCGCATAGCTAACAATATTCTAAACTGGAATGCATCTGAGATAAACCATCATACATAAAAAACAAAAACATAGAAAACATAGATATCCATCAGCATAACATTATCCATAAATATAAACAAGGGGCACACCATGTAGAGCCGCAAAAAATAACTCTCGCCTATATATGCCAAAAATGTATGTGTCTGAGTAAAAAAAAATAGTGTCTCTGACCCATAGGTCAACCCAAAAGATACACATATTAGTCAACAAAAATAGGGGAAGCATCCTCATAATGGGTGCTTTCCCTATGTACAAAAATACTCTAGGGTGATGCTCCCCCAGGTGGGGCACCTGGACCCATTTCCACTCCTGGTACCAGTACTAGAGCTGTCGTCAACATGAAGATCGCCACCCGACGTAAAACTGGTCGATTACCACTCTCCTGCGCCATCAAGGTATCTAGCCATGCATCCTTGAGGTCATCCACAAAGCCTCGAGTAGGCATCCCATGGGTCAAGAAGTCCACTTGACCCTAGGCATCCTCTAAAGCTGCCACCTTCTCGGTCAACTCAACAAAACGAGCCTCTATCGCATTAGCACGAGCTCGCTTAGTAGCAGTCTCGGCAACAACCAAGCTGCTACCCTCCCCCGAGGGGCCAGCCTCACCACCTAGTGCTCCACCTAGGGGCTGTGCAGGAGGTCCTCCCTGCCCCCCACAAGCTCCTCGAGGTCGCCGAATTGGCTGGTGCCCAACCAATCAAGCCACATGATGACCGACCTTGCCAACATCTGCAAGAGTAACCAAAACTATGTCAGTGTCATCATAATACACATATAAAAATAAATACTCAAGTAAATTCAGAAAACATAAAGACATACTTGCTGGCCCTCAAGCATATCCAACAGGAAGACCCATGTCTGGATCTCCTCGAAAGTCCATCCCTGCATAAGGGAACGGCAGGAACATCTGAGGGTTGGCCTCAAACCAAGCCTCTGTGGTGGCGTTCCAGTAACGCCCCACCCTACCCCCACCTCCTCGAGGCATCACGGGAGCCCAAATCCTCAAGCGAGGCTCCTGTGGCCCCAAAGTAGGCACCACCACCGTAGGTCTTAGCAGTAGCACCCGCTCATACATGATGTTACATAGGATGTTGGCATAGGTAAACAACTTTGATCCATCCCAAACCTTGGAAAGTTGTGCCAACATCCCATCATAATAGAAATGGGAAAATTCAAAGAAGTGCCCAGCCCTCAGCTGACGCAAGACATCGATATGCAGACCGGATGCTTAATGAGGAGCAAACAACCCCACCAGTCACACAATGGCCACTAGAGCACACTGCTCGGCCAAGTTTGTCACTGTCACAATAGCTATGCACCCATTCGTAAGGGGCGCCTTGCCACAGTGACGTGATGAAAATGCCTCAAGATCCACCCTCCCAGAGGGAAGTGGATATCGAAGTGCCTCACCCTAAGGGAGCAACCTGGTCACAAAATAGATATTCATCTCGGGACAGATAGTAAGGTCGCACCCATGTAGCACCATTACCTTGCACCGCCTGTTCCAACATCGGATCAGGTAGTTCAAAAGTCGATCCTGTGATCGAAGAAGGTCATTCTACAGAAATTTGAGGAGAGCCCATTGCTCCAACTGTTGGCGTGCATGAACATTGGTAGCTAAGGCAACGCGGAGATCGGGCCAATCCCTCTCCTTCCACAACATCCTATCATCAAAACAGGAACACATCAGCCACACTGAAAATACTGAAAACAGATAAAATTTCCAAAATTTTTGACAAAAACAGCTTTGGTTCTCCGCATGCCTGTTCCTTAGATAGGCACGGGGAGGGTGCATTTTTCCTTCTCACAGATACATCAAAGGTGAACTTAAATCTAGGACATGTGCGCTCAATGCGCACAAAACCCAGTTTTTGTGCGCAAGATGCGCGCCTGTACCTTGATCGCCCACGCGGTCAAGGTAAAATTTGACCTAGAATCTGTACAAACCCATCTTGTACGGACCCCAGCACCAGTACACTCAAAAAATTAAATTTTCGGATGTCATGGATCTTACCTGGCTAAAAAATCGCTAATCTCGAGTGCTCAAGCTGACTGCAATGACAAGAACTGCTTCGCAAAAGCCTCTAACCTCTCCACACTCAAACAGACACAAATGAACTGAATTGAGCCATATTTTCCTATATGTCGCCCTCTTTAGAAACTTTGGAGGAACATAACGAGAGTTCATAAGGCCCAATCACCGGACCAAAAGAAGTTCTGTGACCAACACTCTAAAACGCCCAAGGGAAGTGCTACACATTCACACCCCCAAAAAAATATTTTTTCAGAGCCGACATGTATGCCCTCTCTTATCTTCTTTTTTAAAGCACATGTATTTCAAATAATATTTGAATAAAGAAGATGCTTTCACTTGGGGTATTTGTATTTGCAGGTAAAGTGCAAACCATCCACAACTCCATCCACTAAAAGTTCCAAGATCAGATATCATTCTACCCCCAACATGATAGAGTCCTAGAAAAATTCTGCATATCCTGACATCGTTTCTCCATAAAAAATTAACCATAGGTTCCAAACACCCGACCATGTTTATCATCACATCACCTTGCACATGATAAGTATTCTCGTTGGTCGGTGGAGCCTCCCCTCCATGGCGCTCATCACCCAAATTAGACCATATATCACAAACAATAGTGATGCAATGGCCATACCACTATAGTCCGTGAAGCACCTCATGCCCATTCACTTGCTATGCATTAGGTCAATTTTTACCATACCAAAATAAAACCCCTTTCCTGGACGACCAGGTTGTGCAAGCAGATTGAAAGCGCACTACCGCGCCTCGCATTTGGCCTACCATACCTCCATCAACATAACCCATCTACGACATTTTTTTCATACGCTTCATCAACCTCACACATGAGACCATACAATGGGGCCCCCACCCTTAGCAAAACACCTTCCTCACATCATTGGTGAGAAAAAAATTTCATTTTTTGGGGCAACCGTCTCTGTGTTTTTTACAAACCAAACCCCATTATTTTATTCTTTTGGTAAGTGTATAAAGACCACAAACAACAAAATATGTCCCCCACCCACCCATTCATTTTTTCTCCCATGGCAGCAGTCCCTGGTCACCCTTGGTTGGAGTATCACACCCTCACGCAAAAGACACCATGAAATTCATAACCAATTTATACACACCCTGGAATTCCTACCGACTCGAGGGATTTCCCCATTAGAAATAGTTATGACTGCTGCCAAGCCGCTTTTTATACTACAACCTTGGGCTACTGAATCTCCATCATCAGTTTTCAGTCACCTCTTGCCATCATTCCTATGTTAAACCCATCACATCTAGGATCCTGATACTCCATATCAGTGACCCCCTAGTTTGGTTGGGCTTCCTTTTTGTGGACATCAACACCTCTTTTCCAAAAAGGAAGTGATACCTTGGATCACCCCTCTCCACAAAAAGGGAATCCTCGGGTGGCACTGTGGGAGACATCATTTCCCACAGATTTCATCGATCCTCCTAACATTCGACTACAACACAAGATTTCATGTCAAGATGGTATCGTACCTTACAACCATTGCACTTCGATCAAACTTATCAAAGACCCGTGCCTTTATAAGCATCTCTGTCAGAAATGCTTACACAGGAAGGTCCCAGCCAGTGCCTATGCATACAATGCGCATTTATATACCATACCAATTTCACACATATGGGTACCACATTACACCTATTTTCAAAGAAAACATGCCCCTGAGGGCGTCAATAATCATCGTCATCAACCAACATATCACTACCATACTAGTGACACAAATAGAATCTGTATCTGTCAAATAGATTTTTTTAACTAGCCAAAGCATCACAAGCATGGGACATGCCCGCCTCGTAGAAAATTTGTATATATTTTATTGTACCATTACTTGCAGGTATCCCACAAGACATGGTAGCTCCTCGACCTGGTGTAGGGTATCTCCAACTCTAGGCTACACATAGGTCTCTCTCTCTCTCCGCACAGTACACAAAAAAGAAACTGTAATGTATTTCGGCTATACAGTTCTTCCTAGACCTCACACATTAGGGGAAACTGCTATCACTGGAAAATTCGACAAGAAAATGTGACATTATTTAATGTCAGGCAGAAGGATTTACAGGGCTGAAAGACATTAGAGAATATGAAGTATTTACAAATCTCAAAGGTCTAAAAGGAAAATCAAGTTTCACACTGAAGGAACCAATGAAATGCGCCTTTGCATGCATAATTATTCGATAAGCGCGCCTTGTACGAATTTTCCTCAAAAATCCGCGCAGCCCTAAAAGTGGCAGAAGTCACTTTCCGGGACTAGAAGGCACACTCTAGGACATTGATCCCACACTTGAGGCCACCTAAGGACAACCAAACAAGCCTTCTTAGGACCTCAAGGGAGCACACAATGGAATAAATTTGGCACACAATGGAATCACCCTTCTCTCTTGGGTCACCATCCACAATGTACCAAGAGAGGGAAGGAGAATTTGAATTCTCCTATAAAAGGTCACCAAGAGATGAAAAATATGAGAAAAAATTGTTATGCTAGCCAGAATTGCCCCAAGCAATACCAGTAGTGTGTGATCTAGAGCAGAGATAGAGGGGACTCAGTTGTTGTCCATCCAAAAATCCTAGTCCACCATAGTAGAGAGAGGGAGACTTTGCGCTAAGGCAGCTCGGAAGTAAATAAATCCTTGCATCGGGACTTGGAGCTCCATAGTTCCAAGGGCCCCTTGGCAAGTGGGTTAAAGTTTCATCCTCATTTCCTACAAGCACTCAATAAGAGGGGATGTAAGCGCCACCATTTGGATTATTGAAGTTGTTTGACTCTATTTAGAGATTTTTTTTAATTTTTTTTAGTTTTAGTTTATTTTTTATGTTTGAATATGCATGCTATTTCTTTATCTAGTATGTTTATGTTTTATCATGTTCCACTAACTTGCTTGACTCCATCTATTTTTTGCCTGTGACCAATAACTTAAGAGGGAAAAACCACCCCTCTTAAGCAAGTGTGATTTGGTACATCCATGTGCCAAACACACTAACACACCCACTCTGATACCACCCTGTGGTATCATATATCATCCATAGAGAACTTAACCTCCTTTTATACTACCCGATGGTATCAAATATCACCCAAAGATAGCGAAACACGTTTTGACACTACCCTGTGGTATCATATATCACCAAAATAGAACATAACCTGTTCTAATACCACCCTGTGGTATCAGATATCACCCAAAGAGAACAAAACTCGCTCTGATACCACCCTATAACCACCTCCTCTCACATTTTCCCAATTCCACTGGCCTGCTAGGGTAAACATGAGATAAAGAGTTACTATGACATCACCCAACCTCCAATATCTAGTTATGGAAGTGGGGCATATAATTTGACCAAAAAATGACAACTCACATCATCCCTCTGGGCTAAAATACACTTAATGGCCAAATAACCACCCTAGGTGACTAAACCCAGAGTAGGGGATCTTTTCACTGACCTAGAATCCAAACCGTATGCATGAAAAATCCCGTGTGCAATTATAGGTCTCCAACCACATGCACATCACTTCCTCCATGCGACTATGAATCAATTTTCTCAATTCATATGGTGCAATCTCGAGATATGAGCAATAATTCCTGGCTAGCCTCTAGATCACTACCTGGAACTGCCTGAGACTTTCCAAATTCATTATTGACATGAGGAAAAATCTTAACATTCAAACTTGAGTCAGAAACTTGACCTAGATCGCCTAAAACACACTAGACATTTCATCAAACACATGGAAGACATGTAAGATATAAGTCATGAATGCATATATGATCATATTAGTATGAGATTCATCTGAGAACCACCAAGAAGGATCTACACCCTCTCCATATAACTGTGAAAACACTTATTAGTCCATACAGTCATCAACCAATAAATAACTAAACAATTCATGATAAAAGCCATAGATAATACACATCATACAACCAACATATAACCAGAAAATAATAAACATAGAAACCATTGAAACTCAGTCATAATGTCTCCAACATAATCACTAAAAATGCTCATAAATCACAATAAGGAAATGTATCATATTAACATATGAAAGATATCAACCAAGTTAGGGACTTCCATGTACCACCTGACCATAGATTGGGATGAGCCAAATCTCTCTTTTAGACAATCACTCTTGTGCCATATTCCAAGCATGAATGTGGGATATCATGGATTAAACCAAAACAAAACCAAACCAAGGCTTCCATAGGCCAACCACCTCAACTCTCAACCATAGTGATTCCACCTCCATGGTCAGACATCACTAAAACCAACCACATCGTTCTCTACCCAAGTTGTCCAGGGCTCCAAGAACTAGTAACTAAAACCACAACCTTATAGGGCTCCAAAGTGTTTGTCCAACCTAGATCCAGGGACTGGTTACTCAACCCACCAAGGGCTCTGGAGCATTTTTCCAAACCTAAGCTCCAAGACTAGTAACTCAACCTAAACTGTTCCAGGGCTTCAGAAGCCTTTGTTCCAACCCACACCCATAAGGAATTATGAGCACCGATAAGAAAAAAAATTAAGTGAAAAAACCCACAACACTATGGTTATCCAGGAAATGGAAAGGCAAGGATAAAGCCACTTTCAATCCAAGAAAATATCCATGCCAATGACATCACATAACCAGAAAATTACATGCATATACCATGCATTCATAAATCAACAAGGAAATCACACATGCCACCTATTACCTACAAAGAAATCCAGCTGTAGTTTTTGATCGAACTGTTCCCTTGCACTTTCCCACTTTCCTTTTCCTTCTTTCTCCAAATCCAATGTGTTCCAAAGTGCTCCAATAATTCTCCAAGAATACTCTAAGTGTGCAAGAGTACGAGAGAATGAGAGAATAGAAGAGAGCTCCACCCAAAAACTGTCAAAAGGCTAGAAACAGATCCTCAAAAGCCTTTTATAATTGAGGCCTATATTTTATTCATTTTTCCTTCAATTTACCTCTCATGAAAATATGTGTCTTCACCTTCCTTTTCTCCTATTTTCCTTTATTTCATAAATAAAATGCCAATTATTGCCACTTTGCCTTTGCTAATGCCATTGCTAATTTCCATAGCCATTAATTAATCACCAATGATACCTATCGTTATGTTTTTCCCAACATTCAGCTTGGAATATATGTCTCATGACATTAGTATTATTTTATTTACATGGAAAATCAACGAGGGGCCATTACACTAGTGGTATGATTATAACACAACCTGCTAGACTACTAGTGGTTCGGTTTGACTCCTTCAACTCTTACTAGAGTTACAACATTGACTATTATAGAGTAGTATTCATCATGATCGTGTGGATATCCCTTTTTCCATGAGCACTGGGGGCTGACATGGCATCCTCTAGAATTATGGTGGTCAAAACAGGAAGGTTAACTTCTGAGTGGTATGAATTTTGCATATGGATTATGATTGAGGTAATTATTGCACTGTTGAAAAGGTATATGTGTATAGAATATGAATTTGTCACAAAAAACATAAAATATTTACACCAATGAAATTATGTTTAATGCCTTGAATTGATCTCAAAATGTTTCACATCCCAATTTTCCAATTGGGACCCACCGATAAAATTGGTCTCGTGAGTTGATTCCTTCACTTTTTCCATTATGAAAGCATCAAGATGGATGCCAAAAAATATAATGATCAAATCCATATCATTAGTAACCTTTATAACCTTGGAAACCAAAAATTGATAACCATGTGGATCTCCATCCACTAACATTGGAATCATACAACCATTCTTAATATCCTATATAGAACCCCTATAAAGGTTTTCCAAGGATACGAATTGGGTTGATATTTTTTAGGTTATTTCTTTAGATCCTTTATTTCCTCTCGATCTCCTAATCTCCCCTATAATTAGACATATGCATTAAAACCCCAATATTTTATGAATATATTGAGATTATTGGTCATGGAAGCCATGAAGAGGTTCATGTTAATGTTTATGCTTCCATCCATGAAAACATCTCCTCATAAGATCGGGAGGGTTATTTAGAAATTCATTAGCCATGACTAGGGTTTTATGAATTTTGACTTAGATAATCTAGATACCCTACAAATATACACAATATACTTAAGTAAACCTTCTCTAATACTAGTATTATCCCTAAAATTCCATGAATATTCCACTAGATAGTCTGTCACAACATATATGATAAAATTAGACTTAAAAATATGAAGTTTGTGACTATGAGGGTTTATTTCTCTTTAGATAACTAAATTTGTAAATTATTGATTATTACGTATACGTGAAAATTACATTTATGCAAAAAATATGGAACAATGAAATAAAACAAACCAAAATTGACACAAGATATAGCTTGGGAAACCATTTTAGGAGAAAACCTAGCTGAAAGGTGAGGTCGATATGCTCTATTTTTCCGAATAGAAAATGGATGCAAGTACAAAGAAGTAAGGCTTGTGGCCTATGGGACACTACAATGAAAAAATCCTCTATGTTTCCTCTCTCCCTATCCATATCGGTCACTCTACTCATTTATGGAACAAAAATGCACTAGAAAATAATGGAACCCCTTGTCCTCCTAGTGGCACAATTATAACACAAACTGATAGCTTACTGGTGGTTAGGTTTGAATCCTTCAACTCTTAAATACAGTTACAACATTGAATATTCTAGATTGTTATCCATAAAGATCCTGTGGCTATCCCATTGTCCATGCATAATGGGGGTTGACGTGGAATCCTCTCGAATTATGGTGGTCAAAAGAGGAATGCCGAATTTTGAGTGGCATAAATTTTTCATATGCACTCCAAACACTGTAAACTTTAAAATGGGAACTGTAAACTCAAAACGAGAACTCTAGTGAAAAAAACCCCCAAAAACATGAAAAGAAACCAAAAAACAAAAAGTGTGAATTCTGGAATGATATTTTATTTTTTTAGGGTTAATTTTAAACATTTTTTAAAAATGGAAGTAAAACCAATTTTTTTGTGAAAATAAATGAAAAAAACACACTAATGTTGTTGGTAGAATAACATTTTTATTTTCCAGGTACAATTTCAACATTTTTTAGTAATGGCGTTAAAGATAAAATAATGGGATCCGAAACACATTAAAATTCCAACAATTTTCATCCATGTTGTTAAACATATAATATCATGACACTAAAAATCCCTAAAATTCTAATTGTTTTCAGCCATAGCATTAAAGATAAAAAAAATTTGACAAATTTTCGACCATAGAATTTAAAAACTTTAAGTTTTCAACATATTTCAACCATGACATTATGAATAATTATATGACTAAATTAATTAAAATATCAATACTTGTATATTGAATGAAACATAAATTATTTGTCTAAGTTATTGTTGCATTGTGGATATTCTAAACAAATTAATTCATCATAATTAAAAATTGTAATCCAGCAAACATAAAAGTAAATCATAACTTTATGTAAGATCATATGGAAGTTAAAATATTTATTTCAAGTTACGATGCAAACATCATTTATATAATCTGTCTTAGACAATTATTCAAAATCACTCATATGTTCTTGCACACCATCAAAATTCACATATTTAGATGAATGAACGGATGTTGATGAATATGTTCCATATTCTTCTCTTTCATCAACTAGTGCGCAATCTGAGTCAACATGCATGCCCACCATTTCACGTTTCAAAAGTTTTCTAGATCTACGACTAGGTTCAACAGACTTCCATCTCAACACTATTTATTTTGGTAGCAACCTCTTCAGAATCTCTATTGTCCTAAAGCAGAGAGTTCCTCTATTTTTTAAATTGAATTCATAAAAAAGTATGTCAACATCCTCAAATTTTAAGAGGTCTGCATGGTGATGATTTATATTTTTACCCTTTATTTTCTCTTTCTCCCAATTTTTTTATCAACTACCATCTCTCGATTGTACACACCATTTGATGGGTGTGTATTTGTGGCATACTAATGTACTTCAACACCTAAAACATCTTCATTTTCTGTAATGACATTTATAACCTTGGAAATTGAGAATGGATAGCCATGTGCATGTCCATTTGCTAATATTGTAATCATGCAACCCTACATAATATCTTGTAATGAACCCCTGTAAACATTTTCAATGACTTCATATTGTGCACGAGATGTTCCGGAACCAATATACATTTATGTTTCCTCTACTCGAGAAGAATTAATAATATCTTGAGATTGTTGCTGTTCAATAATTTTTAGTTCCTCATGTTAATTTGACAAATTTTGTGGTCAAATAAATGGAGTCTTCAAAAGTATATCTTCATTTTTTGATCTTGAAATTAAATCACTCTGATTATTGAAAAACTACCCCCACCAAATTGAATCAACAAAATCAAAGTACTCATATGTATATTTAATATATTTTTAAATTTCTTCGAAGAATTCAGAGTAATTTAGATATCTCTTCTGCCTTCATGCATTATGAACTTCAAAAAATAATTTTAATAACAATATATTTGACACAAATATTGGAGGATCTGGAATGAACTTCAAAAATTCCAAACCCGACGACAATGCCCATTCTGCAGTAGTTGAATACTTCTTGCTCCATATAAGTGTTTTCCCATAACCTTTTTTTTGTAGTAAATTGATGTTGGAAGCTAATTTCATTAATTTGTTCAATGCATTTCTCCTCACCATGCGATCCTAGAATAAACCTTTGCATGTCAACAATTTCTTCCAACACATGAAAACTAGACTTTGACATGTATGATTTCTTAATACATTCAATTAATGATGGCAAGCTCCCAACCTCCTTCCTCCTCAATGTTACTAAAAAACTATTGTACATCTAATCAATATGGTCATGAGTGTGCCCAACAAGAAGGAAACCAACCTTTACCTTATGAAAAATTCTCAATTCAAAAATCATGTTTAGATATCTAAAAACAATCTGATTTTTGTTTTCACAACAAGTGTTGTCCAATTGTAGATACAAAAATTTAGGAAGATTACCACACCAATGAGAAAGCACATCATGAATTATGGTTATTGTCATATTTTCATCATTATGAATATTTGGAGTTGTGAAGTAAACCCTTGGTGACATTTTCCCATTGAAGACCATACAGTTGACCAAGTAAAACTGAATAAAATTTTCCTCCTGTAAATTTTTGGGTGTGCGAACAAAATGTGGTAGAAGTGTTTTCTTCTACTCCATACCATCAGTTATCAAACCCAAATATTTATTTGGATTATCATAACACTACTTTTGATTCCTGTAAAAATTTTTCCTTTCAATTGTTTTCTATTCATGATGCTCTTGAAGTGCTTTGACAATGGAATCTACTCATAACAAAAAAAAAACCTCTTAATAAATACATTTTCATAGTTGATGACTATAAAATTTTAAAAAACAATGTTATGAATGCTTACCTCTTTCTTCCCCTTGAAATTTATCCATTTCTTAATTTAAGAGAAGCACATATACTGCAAACCCCCATCCTTGTCTTCTTAGGAATACTTACACTGTTGAATTATTTCTTCCATATCTTCACAAAATATTAATATGTAATAATAATACCATTTCCTTCAACACCTTCTGCATATCCTTTGTATAAGTTGTAGATCTATCATCTTGAGAAATTATCTGGAATATGTATTGTGTCTCTATTTGGCATACACTCTCCATGATTTGAAAAGAAGTCTTGCATCCATGACATTGCAATATTTTCTAATGGTCCAAACTATCGTCTATGATGTACTTCTGAATAAGATGTGGGATATTTTTCCAAATTTTCTTGGATTCTTGATAGAAGAAAATTACCAATTAAATGAAACATTTTGAAATCATTTCTATAGAGCAATAAAGACCCAATATGATAATCATTACATGGCAATGTAGATTGCATGCACCCCACTAGATATATATTTTGCATGCTTTTATTCATTGAGAAATGTCTCTTCCTTTTCTCCAATGAAAACTTTAAATCCATATGTTTCAAGTAATCCTTTTGACAACATCATTTGAAATGAGATCAATTATATAACTTCTTCTTGTGATATATTCTTCTCTACCCCTTGTATAACTAGAACATCTTGGATTGATACAAAAAGGTCTACTCCTACTCCTAGATACAATATTTTCTGGAAAAATATCCATCATTTCATCATCTCTATATAAGCATTTTCATCATCATTAGGAGGAATATTATCCTCACTACGATCATTTTGAACATAGTTAGGAAATTCATGACTATAATTGTCTGAAAAATATTCATTGCCATCCTCAATTGCAAGAAATTTTTCAATACCATCATATGTGCTTTTTAAATACTGACTTGGAGGATATTATTCATCATCTTCATCATTCCCTTCGTTAGTTCTATCCTCATAGTCATTAGAATTAGGACTAAGTGGAAAATTTGACTCTATTTACTGAAAATTCTTCATCCCGTGCTTTTTTAGTGCTGCTCTTGTAGTCCTTTGGACTAGGATTAAGTGGAATATGTGATTCTATATTTACTAGAAATTATTCATCCTTCCCTTCATCATTACTTCTCTCATAGTCCTTAGGATTAGGAATAAGTGGAAAATGCAACTCTATTTACTGAAAATTCTTCATCTTGCCTTTCGTCACTGCCGCTCTCATAGTCCTTAGGATTAGGACTAAATGGAAAATGTGATTCTCTATTTACTGGAAATTATTCATCCTATCCTTCGTCACTACTGCTCTCATAGTCCTTAGGATTAGGACTAAGTGGAAAATGTGACTCCCAATTTATTGGAAATCCTTCATCCTGGCCTTCGTCACTGTTGTTCTCATAGTCCTTAGGATTATGACTAATCGGAAACTATGACTCTCTATTTATTTGAAATTCTTCATCTTTCCCTTCGTCAATGTTGCTCTCATAGTCCATAGGATTAGGAAAAAGTGGAGAATTTGACTTTATATTCATAGTGAAATAATTTTCATTTTATTCATCAATATGAATAGAGTTTTTATGTGACAAAGATGTTGATGCTTCACAAAGATAAACATCACTCTCAGAAGAATCCATGGCTTTCAAAAATAATATGATGAATTCTACAAATGCACTCTCTCTCAATTATAATATATAGCTTAAAGAATGAATATTTCACTCCAAATATTCCCCCCAAAAAATTTTGCCGAAAATTTTCCCTCCAAAAATTTCGTTTGAATTATTTCCCTCCAAAATTTTATTCTAGAACTTATTTGAAAATTTTCTACTAAAATTTTCTCTTGAACTTAATTTCCACTCAAATTTTCCACACAATTTTTGTTTAATACATTCCTAGATGATTGATTTTTTTTTTTTAATATCCCAACAAAAATTACTGTATCATCATAATATTAACTATATATTAAGTTTTTATAATTTTGATTTTAATATCACATTTAAGAACCGATAAATAAATTCCATAATTTCTGTTATATAATAACTTTCATTGTCACTATTCCTCACATCACATCAAGACTTCTCGAGGTTTCGTTAAAACGCTTGGAGCGACTTTGTGGAGGAGCTACATTGTCATCGACGTCACATTCAACGAGAGATTGTCACATTTCAAATGTTAGTTTTCCTTCTACTTTGACCATTCAATGAGGAATTCGGGGAGAATGGGATGTTATATTCTGACAAGTACTTTTTTTTAATTTATTTTCTTTTTTTTCGGGGGCAACTCAATTTATTAATTCGAAATTTAGAATTTTTTTGAAGCAAGGCAGAATTAAGTTCAAATCCCCTTAGTATAGGTATTAAACCCCCATATGTTTACTGGTAGTTACATGTTAGCTGGGTTGTTAGGTTCATCTAGGATACTAGACAAAAACATATTCCATTTTTTCAAACATTTATTTAACAAAATATATATATATTTTCAAAATAAAAGTTAAAAAAAAAATTTCACATGGGCCAAGCTCGCTCGACGGCCCCTTGGGAGTCAGGGAGTTGATTTTGAGAATCATCTCCTTGCTTACCAGAGGCCGCCGATGGGCGCACCTACCCGGGGCACATCGCCCCTCCTGCCCCCCCCATGGGGCCACTGTGCTCCGGGTGGGCGCGCTTGGCTATGGGCATGCCCGCCCGTGGCACAGTGGGCATGCCAGACATGCCCACCCACAGCACAACGGGTGTGTTGGACATGCCCACTGTACCATGAGAGGGCACGCTCATGGCCGAGCACGCTTGCCCACATCATAGGAGGTCACACACACTATGCCATGGACAAACACGCCTATCCAAGGGACAAGATGGCCTATGACTTGGGTAGGTGCGCCTCTCTGTGGGCATGCCCTCCCTCAGCAAAATGGGTGTTCCATGGTTTCCTGCTATGCTGTGGGCAGGCCTGCCCAAGGCAGAAGACTTCTTGTGCCTTGGATGTGCATGCCCTATGTGCCACGGGCTAGCATGCCAACGACCGTGTCCCCCTTCCCATTGCACAGTGTCCCTCTAGTAGGCAAGGGGCCGATTATGAGAATCGCCCCCCTTCCTGCCAAGCGGATGCTGTGGCGTCGGTGGGCATGCGCACCTAAGGCATAATGACCCCTTGCAAGAAGGGGATTTTTTAGTGTTTAGATTTTGTTTTGTTTTGTTTGTTTACTTAATATATTTTTTTTTTTGTAATTTACGTATATATATATATATATATATATATTTGCAGGAAAATTACATCAAGGAAGGTTTCTGTGAATCTTTCTGGACCAAAGACACCAATACAACATCTAGCGGGTAGACCCTAACAAAATATTGCTGAATGAACCTGACCTGAGATAATGACTAAAAAGCTAGAAAGTGGCTCTTTAAAGGAAAAGAATATTATTTCATACTGGAAGAAATCATAAGAAGTGAAGCGTACCAAATTTTCATGGTATGTCAAAGATAAAGAAGGTGAAGAATATCTGCAGAAATATATCTGTATGATGGTATGATTTATGATGGTGGACGTTATGAGGTGTTGGGAAAAGTACTAGACATATGTTTGATGCCGGATACTGAACTTGTTTATGTACTTACAAAAACGCCCAAGTCACATGAAAATATTAGATATCAATTTTCATTGTCGATGTATGACACGATGATATATCTTACAAGGATATGTAAACAAATCTTAAACGACATTGCACAAAAGATCGTAAGTATTCTTATTTTTATTTATGTGTTTTGTGTTATTGTAACTATATCATTATATTTTTTATAACTTAGTTATTATTGACATATTATTTTTGTTTGACAAAATTTTGCTGAGGATGTTTTAATTATGTTGGGGGAGTTTATTTTATAAAGTGAGATATTATGAATGTTGTCGGCAGTTTCCAGTCAGAGTCAGAAGAAGGTATGAGAAACAAACAAAAAAAATACTTCATGATGCTACAAGACTACAAAACATGGATCAACAAAGAATTTCTATAATGGATCAATCTAGTAAAACTAGACATGTTACTTTTGAAGATGAGGAACTTGAAGTTGAAGATGAATATTATATTTCCATTACTGATAATTAGATTATAACTAATGTTAGAAAGGATAAGATCCATAAAATACCAAAAATTCCCAAGAATGTCTCCCTTCTAGTTGATGATGAGGATATTTCTTATGTAGAAGAAAATTATGGCAAAAAATTCCCAAGAATGTTTCCCTTCCAGTTGATGATGAGGAAGAAATTAAAATTTGATCATTCTGAAAAAAATTATGGCCAAAAGTGAAGATCCTAGTGAAAAATCAAAAGGAAGCATGGAAATCACTAACACCAGGAGCTGATTTAGAGGATGAAATTATTAAAAAAACAATATTCCATTCGAAATTGATTGATGAAGACAAAATTAATTGAGGTCGGTTGTACATTTCAACGTAATGTCAACAAAATATACAAGCCAAATGAAGGACAATTTACATGTAAAATTAGAAAGCCACACCACCTGCATGTTCACAACTTGAAAACATTGATGAGGTACAATCCATATGCGCATGTGGTTGACTATATGCTTATTATTGATCCAATTCAAGTTCCCAATAAAGAAAAATTTGATAAGTAGAGACGTTTTGAATACAAATATTATGTACTTGGGAGGAACCATTATGTATAATCTCAAAGACAATTGATGGAGGTATATCCCAATAACCCGCATTTTGAAAAAATGAAATGTATCATTTATGTTGGTTTAACAGATACAAAAGAAAATTTATTGACATGGGATCATAATATAGATAATAAGTATAGGATGTATATTAATTTCATCCAAAGGGTTAGATTTATTCATAATGAATTTGAAGAAAAATGTGGTGGGGAAAGGACAAAGGTTAGTCTAGCCTTTCAGAAGGAATGTTGTATGGAAATAAGTTATCAAATTGAGGAAAAAATCAATTCAGAATATGGAAAAGTAAATTACAAAATATTCAGAGGTATGGATAACATTTTCCAGTTGGATTTAGAACTGGAGAGATATGGAAATTGATTAATTAGTTTTTCGACATGTGGGAGAACATTGGCATAAAATACCAGAAGGTTAAAAAGTATAAACCATTGATATGTACCAACAGTAAATTGGGTCCTGAAATGAAGCTCCTTCCAGAAGATATGACTATCACACCTTGGAGAGCAATGCAAGGAATGAAGGATGATTTTTTTTCAAAACAATATTATCTCGTGCGAAGTTAGGTGATTATCATTGGACGAAATGTCTGAGTAATTTCAAAAGTAAGTTTGTTGAATTATTTTTACTTATTTATGGATTATAATTTTCTTTTAAATATAACATATTGTTGTTGGTAGTATTTTTGATACATATCATTATATTAACATTTTTTACTTTATTGATTCAGTCACAAGGTTTATATGAGAATACAAGAACAAATGGTTAAATTGTTGAATGAAAATAGTTGGGATGATGTTGTATGCAACTACCCAGATTCAAGTTATACATCAACACTAAAATATTTCTATCTTGCATTTAAAACGGTATGTTGATTTATACATTCATTTTTATTCATATGTATACTATTTT
The DNA here is from genome assembly GCA_034641835.2 of Pinus albicaulis. Taxonomy (NCBI): domain Eukaryota; kingdom Viridiplantae; phylum Streptophyta; class Pinopsida; order Pinales; family Pinaceae; genus Pinus; species Pinus albicaulis. Next base: position 231,823,574 of record CM076581.1, on the reverse strand, counting down.
CATTTTATAAATTATACATATATTTGCTTATTTAATTAAAGATAAAGAAGGATGCAAATGGAGCACCAAATAGCTTTAGAAGATTTATTGAAAAAATTAAGATGGAAAAGCAACATATTAGTAATGTTGAACTTGATCCTAGTCGTACTCATTTCATTTGGAATGGGCTCGAGACTATCCAATATCAAATGATACAAGGTGATTGTGAAGACAATTAAAAATTCATACCTAAAAGGGATTATTCCCTAGTTATTGCATATTTTCTTCATGGTATCAATATCCCAAACATTTAATATGGTAGTGACCGTTATACTTATCAATATTTTAATAAAGTGGTTGCGGGATTTGTAGAAGTCAAAACATCACCATTTTGGAGAATTGTGACATTTCATTCAGACACACAATTTGCAATGTTATTAACAAGATTCAAGGGAAAAGAAATCTAAATGATGCAACTTACTTGGTAAGACGTTGAAATTATATGTTTGATTAATGTTAAAAAAATCATGTATATACATGTTAATTGAAAATTTCCTATTTCATGTTACATGAAAAAGTCAATTCTTATTGGTTGTGGAGATCAACCAATTATAAGTGATTGTGAGTTCATTCATGTTGAATGTTGGATAAAATATGATAGCTATAAGCCTATGCTTTTGAATCGGGTATATGGAAAGATTCATAGCTAAGTACTGGTTTATGAAGCTGTTGTAAAAAAAAAAGCATGTGAAGATAAAGAAGCAAAAGGAGAGATAGTTAACATTTATCAAAAACCACAGTCATTGATTAACTATCTTATAGATTTATGTTCAAATGAAGGAGATTGGGTTTTGGATTTATTCTCAGAATAAGGTAACTTTTATTATATAAAATTGAATTTCAATATTTTTTTTTTTAAATTTTTGTATGTGTTTATACTAATTTACTTAATTATTTATTTTGTACTTGATGATTAGGTACAAAACTAGCGTGTTTCCTACAAAAAGGAATAAATTTCATTTCCATTGAAAAATACCAAGAACAATGAAAATTTACTCAACAAAGAATCAATGCTCTTCAATTTCTTCCAGATCCAATGTAAGAAGTTAGTTTGAGGAATTGGGATTTTAATGAATCACGTGTGGAAAAAAAGCCAAAGTAACCTCAACCACCATTAGATGGAATGATTGGAAAGACATACTTTGAGAAATTCACAGACATGAAAGACCCATCAGAAGAGGAAAATGATCGAACTAAAGTAGAAAATATTATAGAAGAAGACAATAATGAAACTCTAGAAGATGAAGAACATGGATTATATGATATTATCAGTTGAATTTAAGTTATGCTTGCAAACATAACTCATTTTTTGTAACTATTAATTAGTTATACTTGTAATGTTTTGACTTTGAGATTTTATGAGAATAATAAGTATTCAGTTATTGTTATTATATGTTTTTTTGTAAATACTGAGAGGGGGGGGGGTGAATCAATGTTTAATTTCAATTGCTATTTTTAACAGTTAGATCACTTATATTTAGAACACAAAATAAAAAATGATGGAATAAATACCTTTATTAATTTCTTCTTTACAATAAAAAAAGTACAATAATAGTATAGGGCTCCAACCCTAGATGAAGACTCTAATCTTCCATGCTCCAACCTGTATTGTGCCAAGCCCCGACTTGGACTTTCCAAGTCTCCAAACTTGGAAATTTGAGGCACCTACCTCTAGGTCTCCAACCCTATCTCTGGTACAGGCTCTGACCTAGTTTCTTGAGGACTCCAATCCTCTAGGGCTCCAACCCTATATTCCAAGGAACTGAACTTGTCTCTATGAGGCTCCAACCCTCAGCTTCACTACATCAAAATATGTTTGTTTATTCTTCACAGATCTCAATATCTTCTTCAACGAGCCCTGTTAATATTCAACAATGTCTTCACTTGGTCTCAATGTCACATCATCAATGAAAACCTTTTCTTCTTAGAAGGTGTCACCCCGGCTCTTCATCATACCCAAACAATTTATCCAAGCTTACTCCATGAGGGCTTCAACAAAACATCATGTCTCCATGGGTACTTTCAATATCTGCCTCAATTATGCTTCCAATTTCCCTTCAATGGATCTTCAATAATGTTGCTTCCTTTGATGAATTATTCAATAGGCTACTTCAAGAAAAAACCTTCTACAAGCATTCAATTGTGACTCAACAACTCTTCCAAGAAACCTTCAAGATGCAAATGGTATTCTTAAAAAACAAGTCTTCAAGGTCCTCTTCAAGTCTCCAAAAAAATTTTCAAGCTTGTCTTCCAAATTATTCTCCAAATAGCTTTGAATGCTACTGCAAACAAGGTTCTCTCAAGACTGTTGTAAGCTCTTCTCCAAGGCTTCACTGCTCTAAGTAATATAACTAGGAAAACTCCATATTCTTCAAGTGTGCTCTCATCTTTCCATAGGTATAAAGAGCTTTGTGTAGCAAAGATTATCCTTAAGTCCAAATATTGTGCAAGGGAGACTACCATCAGGTCTACAATTTATTATTCACAAGGTTGTTATCAAATGTTTTCAAATAATCCAAGATTTGCAGCTCCAATATGGTCTTAAGGATGCCTGCATTAAGGAAAGAAATTCGAGATGCTTGTTCTAATGTAATGTTACCTTCAGGTCTGCAATTAATTATTCACAAGGTTGTTATGAAAAGTTGAAGCCTTAAATATTGAGCCTTAACAATTTGATGTAAGCATGTTCCTGAGGTCAGTAGCCTGTCCACAAGTTATAGTTTGAGCTTATAAGCCTCCTTGTTGACCACTGGTCCGAAATAGGACTAGAATATGATTTTAGATTACTTCAACAGGTGGTTGCCATAACACAGATTGTTGTACGACACTTCCTCAAAGCTATATCATGCTTTAACAACAAAATTAACCCAAAAATATCCTCCTCGGCCTCCTTGGTCACTTCAGAGCTTATTTTATGTATTTTTCACTGAAATTTGATAGCTAAAATGAGGTTGAACTCATATTAATATTGGTTTGAAGTTATAATGAATGGACACGTCTTTCTGGAGGTAGGCTAACATGAAGGACAAAGATAGGTCAGCTCACTGCTAAAGTTAATTTTTCTTGACTTAAAAATTCCATATCTCATCAACCGCTGGGAGTTTCAAGGCAAGTAAAGGTTCACTAAAAAGAGGAATAAATCCTCTTTCAAATGGTCTAGGACTCATTTTGATAGGCTTCCTCCAAGGTGACAAAATTTATTTTTATTTATAATTGTCCTTGAAATTTTTTTATGTGCAGAAAGTGATTGGGACAACAAGAGGTCATTAGGCCTTATTAATTGTTATGACTCCAACTATGTATTTATATTATTTCCACGTCATCATGAGGTCTTCCATGTCATATTATGTCACCGAGTGATTCATTATATTGTCATCATGTATTCATTTCATAGTGCAGTGATATGACATAGGCAACTGCATCATTAGGAAAGTTCCAAGATAGTAAGATAGTCTTCCAACCATAAAATGAGATCTTCCATGTCATCATCTAATACTCCAACCATGTGATCCTCATCATGTGTATTTTTCCATATGTCATCAAATATTAAGGTTTAGATCATCAAGTGCATGCAATATTAGATCAAGTACTTCTTAGGGCTTCCTTCATTAGTGGTTTGACTTCTTCGTGACTTGACATCTAGATCTTCAAGTGCATGCAACATTATATCAAGTACTACTTAGGGCTTCCTTCATTAGAGGTTTGAATTCTTCGTGACTTGACATCTTCATTGATGGTATCAACCAAGAGTCATGGCATCATCATCTGGAACAAGGCATCTCAAGAATATTGACATCTCAGTCAATGCCATATTAACATAAATGGAAACCTTGATTAACAATCTCCCCCTTTTCATTAATGGAAATATTCTTGCCCTTCCAATATTCTCTCCCCCTTTGACCTCAATGGAAAAAGGGGTGCTCAAGTAATCCCCTTGTCGATTTTTTTCTTTTCTTCATCAATAGTAATTCTTCGTAGGTATGTTACCCCCCTTGTCATGGTGCTCTTCCTTATGGCAATTTGGTCCATGATAGATGTGTCTAAATTTATTCAATGGAGTTACTCTTGATAGATGATCTATAAAAGGATGATTGTCCATGTGTGACTCATCAAGGATTTCATAGGGCCCATTCACAGATAGCTTCTCCAAATATTGCTTAAGAGTCATAAGATCAAGAGTCACAAATATCCCCCTAACTGTATGGTCTCTTTTTGGCAGAGTCTCAGCATCAAATAATTAGAATATCAAGGATGTGTTCATCAAGCCAACAACATATGTTGTTGGCTGGAGTGTTCAAGAGACTTTCATACCCAAATTGCTTCTTTCTCCATACTTGTGTAACTTTCTTCTCTGGATTGGTTGACATGGTTTTAGGGACCGAAGTCAAGTTACACTCACATGCCATATGTCCAATTTTATGGAAATTGAAGCACTCCATATTGTTCATGAATGAGTAATCATGAATTCTTTTTGCAAAAGTGCTTCTAGAAGATTGGCGAGGGCCGTTATATTTGTATTTGTGATATGCCCTACAATCTTTTGCCATGTGCCCAAAGTTTATACAAGAATAGAAATAACCAGGAAATATACTTTGGTACCTTGGAGATGAAGATTTCCTTGATGTACTTTTGAAGTATTTTTTCCTTGGTATTCTTTGATGATATTCATTGCCTTTTTTATTCTTGACATCATCTAAAAGTATCTTTGGAGTAGGATTTCTTCCATTGTTGTCTTGACTCTTCTCCTTGCCTTTGTTGGAACTAGGAGCATCAACATTTATTCTTGGATTCCTCACATCCTTGTTTTTTGAAACATTATCATTACTTCTTTAGGATTCACCTACATAGCCAAGCCCTGATTTATCAAGGGGAGACCTTTGATGATTTAGGATGTCATCTAGGGTTTGAGAAATTTTCAAGTTCTTATTCAACAAGTCAGCTTTCTTTTGAAGAAGAACAATTTCTCCTTTAAATTTTTCACAATCTTTATCTTTCATTATTAGTTGCTTCTTCATTTATTTCATCATCTTTGTTGCTTCATGTGATTAGATTTTAAGGGAGATGATATTATAATTCATTATGAATATTTCTTCATTTTCCTTTGCTAGAATTTTCTCCATTTCTTCTTTATTTCTTGTAGCTTCACATGTTTCGGTCTTGAGATGATTGATGTCTGATTTTGGTCTGAATATTTCTTCATCCTTTTCTTTTAGTTGGAATATCATGGTGTTTCTCTCATTTTCTTCTTCATCGACTTGTCCTTCTATGAATTCCAAATATTCCATCACCTTTTCAGCTCCTTGCGCTTGTTTCCTTGCTTCTTCTAGTTGAGATCTAAGAGAGGAGACCTCTTCCTTGTATTGACAAATATATGCTTCAATTTTGTTCAAGCTATTAAGTCTTTGTTCAAGGTGGCTTGACAAAGTTTCTTCCCTTTTCTTTGCCTTATCTGATTGATTTGTCACAGATATGACTTCTTCATGATGCTTACTTTTGTTTTGATGAAATTCCTTCTCAAGTTTGGCGAGCTCATCATCTCTTTCTAAGCTTGACAAGGTCAACTTCCTTCCTTATCTTGTTTTGGTCACCAACTTGCGCTTTCTTCTTAAGTTCCTCATTTTCCTTTTTCAACCTGTTAATATCTTCCATGGAATCCATAAGTTTATCCAGGAGGTATTCTTTGTTCTCTTCATCTTCTAGGTCTTCTTTAGCCTTGTTCTCATCTCTCTTATCTTCAACTTCCTTGATGGATTTTGGACTTATTTCTTGTTTTCCATCATCTTCCAGACTTGAGATCATTGTCAACACTCCTTTTGAGTGAAGATATTGAAGTTTGTCCCATATGAAGTTTTTTGACGAACATTTTTCAAAATTGGCCTTCACAGAATTTGGTAACCCATTCAAAATTTTCTTCACTGCTCTTGTATTGTACTCCTTGGATTATTCGTCCATCATGTCATTAGTAATCACTGATTTCCAAACTTCAATTCCTTGAGTCTTCAAGAAATTCGTCATTCTCGCCTCCCATACATCAAAATTTCCATTGAACAATGGGGCTTTGTTGTCCTAGTTTACATCTGAATTCTTAATTGAGGAAGAGAAATTTTCACATGCTTTGGAGCCTTTATTCCTTGAATTTTCCATTTGTGTTCTAATGATCAACCTTCAAGCTGTTAGGCTTTGAATGAAGGTACTGGCTCTAATACCATTTGTTGGAAATACTGAGAGGGGGGGTGAATCAATATTTATTTTCAATTGCTATTTTTACCAGTTATATCACTTATATTTAGAACAAAAAATGAACAATGATGGAATAAATACTTTTATCAATTTCTTCTTTACAATAAATCAAGTATAATAATAGCATAGGGCTCCAACCCTAGATGAAGACTCCAATCTTCCAGGTTCCAACCTGTATTGTGCCATGCACTGACTTGGACTTTATAGGGCTCCAACCTTGTCAATTTGGGGCACATACCTCTAGGGATTTGTCGAGGACTGGAGAGTGACTTCCTCAACATTAGGGATTCCAACATGTCAGGAGGTTAGTACAACTCCTTGCTACTCCTTTTCCCTTGAAATGGTGAGTCCGATTGGGGATATAGGGACCAATTTTCCGTATTAAAATAAGTTTGTAAAACAATGGAATAAAATCAACACGAATGGATTGATCTATTATATTGATAACATAAATAAAACTAATTCTAACTACTTCTCGGGATGGATCGATTTACATGATTACATAGTAATATTTCATAATTATGAAACAATATAGATAATTTGCATACTAAAATAAATATAAGCACATTAAAGAAACTAAATCAATGTAATTGATTTAATTGATGAAGAACCTTAATCATATAACAGATTTAAAAGTCACTTGTCTAAAAACATATCATTCAATACACTTTATCAATAATAATAAGAATATATATCATTTCAATGCTTATCAAAAAAAAAAAAAAAAAAACCAATTTTCTATAATCTCATAAAAATTAAATGATTAATACACAGATAATAGTACTCGTTGCATCATAGATTAGTTCTGAAAAGATAGCCTGTGGGCTCATACTTTACTTCTATTCAAACAATAGTGTAAGTTCCAAAAGCCACCTTCTCAAAAATCCGGACCTCTCTCTAAATGCATGAAAGGGGTTTAAATACTAATTAATATTACAAAAATAGAAGACTTGTGAAAGAAGTCTTCTTAATCTAATCTAAAATATAAATAAAATTTAGGAAATTAAAATGCAGTAGTTGTAAGAGTCTCAAGACTATTTCTCAGATTTAGTCTTTGACTGTTCTTTGACTTGGCAAGATTTGATCATATATTCGAGTTGGGGGGGATGCATTGGCTGCATTCTCATATGGCCCATGATTATTGCATCATTGAGTGCTGGAAGAAGTTTAACTTATGCATTGGAAAGACACCTCAGCACTCCCAATTGACTATGTGGCTTTGATCAACAGATACCAATAAACTTCCATGTTTATCTTTTTCAAGTTTTCTATGTCAAGAGATTTCTTGCTCGACGTTTATTGGAAATATTGTTTCAAAAGGCTAACTTCAGGCATAATGTCTTTTGGAATTTCCTGGATAAGATTAGCTTGCAAAAGAGAATCTTTAATATACTCAGAGATGTTAAATGACATTTTTTTAGCTTAGATGATATCTAATTCTGCACTTTTCATTTTCATGCCCAATCTCCAAATATTATATCCTTTATTGATTCTTCAAGGTGAGTAAGATCGACCGCTCTCCCTTGCACTGTGTCTTTCCTATCTAGATACTTAGACACTTTATCATCATTTTATTCATAATAAATCCTCAAATCAGAAATTTGAGTGACTAACTGATCACTTATTTTAATCTGCTCTTGAATCTGTTGATATTTTGGATAGAAAATTGTCTGTTTGTTTACCAGCAATGTTTCTAGTTCAGTTGCTTCTTTCTTTACCTCATTAAGTTATGTATTATCCTGGAGCTTTTGAATGCTCTATTGTATTTTCTGGACTATTAAATCATTTTCTTTAATTTCGTTCTCAAGTTTGAGATTGAGACTTTCAAACTTGATTTGCAAATTATTAATATTTGATTTCAATTCTTGCTCTATCCTTTGTTTTTCGTCGAAGAAACTTTGCTCCATTTGAGTAATTTTATGATCTTTCTCCATGATTAATGACTCAATATTTGTTTTCTTATGAATAGTTTCATCTGCATAAGCACCTACAAACTGAGATAATAGGCTAAGTTATTTTCTTGGAGTTGACTGTGTTCTCTTCCAGAGAACTTGCATTGATGTTGTGTCCATATGTATTTCTGGAGAATCTTCAATATTTTGCTTCTTCTTTGACCAAGACAAAAAATTTATGCTTTGGACTGTAAAATTCATCCAAAGGAGGTATTTATTCAATATTCAGAATTATTTATACTGTTGGAAAAGCATGGATAATCTCCATGTCTTCCGCCGTTGTTTCTTCTTGTCTCTCCTCTGTGCCATTGGTCCTTGGTGTCTAATTTTGCTAAATAGAAATTTCAGAAACCTCTGTAGTGAATGAGATTTCTTGAATTTCTCTTTGATCTAAAAAACCATTTAAATTAGAGGAAAATTGTTGAACGCTTGATTCACTTATATGAATTGTTGTTCTTAGAGAATCTTCAGCGGGAAGAGTTTCTAACAAAATATCATTCTGATCAGTAGAAGTATTAGTTTCAGATAATTCTTTTTCAAAACTTTCCCAGTCTTGATTAAATCTCTCTTCTTGTGGAACATTTACGATTTCCATTTCTACCACTAGTACTTGTACCTGAATTGGAGGAATCAGAATCAAAACTTTTTCTTCTTCTGGCACTTGCATCTGAACTTGGGGAACTTGAATTTGAATTTTTTCTGCTTCTGGAAATTGAATATGAACTTGAGGATTTGGAATTCGCTCTGGCATTGGCCTATGGAACATGTAATTTGGAAAATGAGAATTCCTCTCTTCATGATATTTTTTGAATTGTATTCGTTCTTCTGGACTGAATCACAGTTTCTATTTGCAGAACCCTTGAGAATTCTGGAATTGATTCAAACACATCGTCAAATTTATCAGGCTCGCTTGCAAATGCCCGCAACTTAACTTGATTTTTTATTTATTTTGCAACACCATATGCATCATAACTTCTGTTGGGTATAATTGGGAAATTGAAGAGTTTTAATCCATAAATTTCAAGACATGCATGCTTGAAATTGTCAAGAGTATATGACCCACATGTGATAGGAAAAGTTGGCCATTTTTTTTTTTTTTGCTTCTTTCAGAAATTTAGTCAACCCATTATCTATGGTTTGATAAGAAATCTCCTTGGCCAATAATTTATCTGGTATATAAAAGGGTAGGACATGAGGGCAAGCATGAATTTCAAAAACTCGAATGTATGTGAAAAATTCCTCACCAAACCATCTTCCTATAGACCTGAGATTTCTATTGGCTTCATGGGTGACTCTAGAGATTTTCCTTTCAAAAATGATCTGAAAAACTGGGAGAATTACATCATTGCATATTTTAAACATATGGGAGTGGTATTTTGATTCCCAAAGGAATTCTATCTATACAAATATGGGGGTTTTAACTTCTCTGGTCCATTTCCATCCTAACGACAGAAATTCAATAGAAAAACAAGCATCATCTAGGATAAACGAACTCATATAAAAAGGAGTGACTATATTGGATGGAATATTACGATTTTCTCTATAGAAAGTGATACATATAATAAAATTATAAGAAATAATATTAGCCCAATCAAGAATATAGCCATCAGAGGCTGCTTCTATCAGGGGTGTCCAATATTCTTTAAATTTGGTTGTATTTGAAGACCCCAAAAGACGACACATCATTGCAGCAATTTGTGAGAATGGGATTTTAAGAGAAACTACTGAGTACATACCCTTATCATCATGTTTATGTCGATTAGGATCATTTATCCAATCCTTAATCACATTTGCAGGGTGCTCATTCTCTCGCATAAATTCCTGGACAAAATAATTGTCATATCTTTTCTGGGGTTCAGGCAATTTGTACATTTCCTTCAAATCTGCAGGCTTGAGAGATCCAACGAATATTCTGCTTTTGATAGAAAATAGTCTATCTCGGATGTCCACATGATCTAACACCCATCTTACTAAGTCAGTGTATGGCATCATTTTAAGACGTGCAACAATTTTGTGCAGAAAATAGTTAGCTACGTCGGACCATGAGTCTGAATCTTAGGATGCAGAATCATAAGCTACAACCTTCCTATTCAAAATTACTTGTGGATTCTCATTCTCAAACAACTTATAAATCCCTTCCTAGCTTGAGGAACCAATTTCTGGGTTGCATGTTGTGTCTGAGACTAGAGGAGCCATCTCGTGATCTTCTTCTTGCTGAACAACTAACTGAGGTGGGGTGGCAGATTTCCTACGTGATTTAATCAGCGTCGACCTCCTTTTATGCCTAAGTTTTCGGAATTACCCCGTTGAAAGAAAAACCAGAGAGCGTAAGATGAAATCACGTCAAATGCTATTAACTATCATATCAACTTAACTCATGCATAATGGGAATCCTCGGTATTAAATCTGAAATAATTATAAAATCATTTACAAACCTCGAAATCATAAAACACCTAAATTACCATTAAATTGATAGTATGGGTTTCATGTGAGTTTGACAGTTATTATCTTATTGGGATCCGTAAATCAGCATTTTAATGATTAGTGAATTTTTTACGTTTCACAACAATGAGCGATATTGCGATGGTTTTTCCCATTGAATGACAGTTTGCGATATCTCTATCCATTATATAACGTATTTCACAACCTCATACATCGGCATTTAGGAATTTCACATATTGGTGTTTCGGCTATTTGCTTATTGGTGTTTTCTATTCCGACGACTTATACTTTGGAGATTTCTTTCCCGCTCCTTGTACTCTTAGTCCTTTATGGGTTCCTTGGAGCACTTTTTCATGATTTTCTTATGTTTTTTATGAAAAAACAAAACTTAATCTAATAGGTTGAAATTTCTAAGTTCTAAAATTTATTTAACCTTAAGAATTATTTTAAAAGGGGCCCCCATTGTTCTTTCTATACTATTTATCTATAAAAATGGGGGGTTGTTGTAATACTACAACAATTGGCGATACACTGGATGAATCTAGAATTTCTGATAAATATTAATACTAAAAAGACAATATTTTAGGAAATTATAAATAATTGAAATCTGTATTTAATATTATTAAAGTTCAATCCAAATAGCTTGGTTTTACTTGAAATTTTTTTCTTACTTTTACAAATGATTTTTTCTCTAAATGAATCAAATTTTAATAAGTTGAAAAGATAAGTAGGAGTTCAGTCAAAGTTTAGCTTGTTTGATGAACTTATTAGTCACTAGTAGAGCTGCTGCTGCTAGCAAGCATTCATAGTGATCCAGATTTATGCAGGAACACAAAAGAATACAGATATAACCATAAGCATAGAGATGCAGCGGAAATAATGCTTCATTTTATTAATAAAAGAATGACTGAAATAAGCTTACAAACATAATGTAAGCAAGCTAGGGCGTTGGTAGCGTATCTTTGAGAAGAGATGTGGCGTACACAGGCCTCTAAATGGTGCTACATTGAGGCTCGAAGGCCTATTACAGACATAATTGAAATATATGAGCTAGGGTACTGGCAGCATATCCCTGAGAGGAGATGTGATGGATACCAGCCCCTGAACTATGTTACAATGAGGCTCGAAGGCCTATTTATTGTTGAGAAACAATGTAAAACTTGACATGTCTAAAAACCTAACCTAGGAGATGAAGCGCCAAAATTGTGGGCCCCATTTGGGTAAATTGGTGTTTCAACTTCCCGGGGATGTAATTTTGGCATACAATCTCCATTTGACGCACTTAATAGTCAATTTCACTCTCGGTTTTCCCAAAAAACATCGTTTAGGCCCTCAAAATGACTTCAGAAATTCAAGACCTGAAAAACTGCTAAAAATAGTAAGTTGTGATGAAACTTAAAAACAGAAAGAACTGATGGCAAGGGTTCAAATGGAATAGGTGGGTGGCCACCAATATCCACCTCGATCGTTAATGCCCCAAAATGGCTTCGGGCGTGCAGGACCCGAAAATTTGCTAAAAATGGTAAGTTGCTGGAAGTGAAAAGCTGCAAGAATTGATGTTTCGGGTCCAAATGGAATAGGTGGGTGGCCACCGATATCCACCTGGATCACATAGCCTTGACATGGTTACTATTTAACCAAAATGATCTTGTATCCCATTCATAACGTAATAGATATTTCCAAAGGTAATATAATATTTTTTTTTTGTCACTTTAAAATCATTATCCTGGTTTGGTAGCCAGAAGTGATAATGTCATTCACTGGTTATTAGTAAATTTGAACAAGCTGACTCATAATGAGATCCCTTGTCTCAGGTTTTTAGGCCTAGAGCCATTATCCTAGTTTGGGAGCCAGTTTGATAATGTCAAGTTTACTAGTTTCCTATGAACATGATGAGTCGACTCGCAATGCGACCTCTCAAGTTTAAAGTTATTTTTTATATTTTTGAATTACACTTTGAAAAAATATCTAATACAAATAAATGGGGAGGTTATCATTTTTCTCTTTATGAGCTTCTAGATGACCATTTAAGTAAAAGATGCTAATACTTCAACAAAATATTGTACTTGTAAAAATAACTTTTCGAACTTGATTCATGCCAAAATAATCTTTCAATTTACATGGGTTAGAAAATTTTTTCTTTCTAATTTGGCTATTTTGAATCAAAATTTTCTAAAGAAATAGAGATTTCAATAAAATGATTTATTTCCTAATTTTATATCTTTGAAGATTAACACTTTCAGGTTCGATAAAATGATGAAGTGTTTCTCATTTTGTGTAAAATTACAAAAAAATGTTTTATTATAAACTAAAGTATGTACATATTTTACAAAAGAACTGCTCGTTCTTTCAAGAAAAGTATTTTTTGAGGATGAATCCATTAACATGAAGAGTTTCTTTCTTCCCTTGTAAGTTTTTCAAAATAAAAATTGATGAACCTATTTTTTCACTTATTTGAAAAGAACCAAGCTAGAGATTTTGAAATTTTGTGTGTTTTGCTTTGTCCTCATGCGCTTGATCCCATTTCAAAACCAAATCTCCGATTTCAAACTGTTTAGCTTTAACTGTATTTTAATCAAATGAATTTTTTATCAATTGTTGATGATGATTATGTACCATTTTAGCCTTTTCTCTTTCTTCTTCCATTTTAATTTTTTGATACAATCTTGATTGTAATGAATAAAACGGTTGTTCGTTAATGAATTGTACTAGGGTCGTTGATGGGATAGCTACGTTTAAAGGTAAAACTACTTCCTTCCCATATACCAATCGAAAAGGAAAATTTCCTCTTGAAGCCTTTTTAGTTATCCTATCTGCCCATAATGAAAAATTCAAAACTTTGTGCCCATTCTTCTGGTCTTGATAAATGGTGCGTTTAATTATTCTTATGAGATTTTTATTTGTGGATTATGCCAAACCGTTTCCTTGAGGATAATAATTTGTAGAATATTTCAATTCTCTCTTCAAAGAAAATTTTGTCATGGCATTTCCAGAAAAATAAGATGCATTGTCAAATACTAAAGCATAAGGGACCCCAAACCTTGTGATGATAAATTGATCAATGAAATCAATAATATTTTCAGAGTTGGTTGTCTTCAGAGATATTTATTCTACCCACTTTGTAAAATAATCTGTAGCAGTCAATATATATTTAAGTTTCTTATAAGCATGAGGAACGATCTCACCTATTATATCGAGTGCCCATTGTTCGAAAGGTTGTTCCATATTGACTGGTTGATGTGTCATTGAGGCTTTTCTTTGTCTTCTTGCCATAGTTTGACAAGTTTTACAATTTCTGATATAGCTATGTGCATCTTTGAATAATGTTGGCCAATAATAACCTACATGTAAAATTTTATGGGCTGTGGTATCTCCTAAAAAATGTCCACCTGCTGGTCCTTCATGAAGTTCCTGGAGCACATTAAGTATTTCATTTTTCTCAAGACATCTGAGTAAAACAAAATCGTAATTTTTTCTGAACAATACATCATTGAATAATTGATATTGATTAGCCTTCAATCTTAATGCTCATTTTCTTTTGGAATCTAAATCAAGTGGTGCATAACCATTCTTTAGATAAAAGATTAAATCAACATATTGAGATTGAGGGTTAATATTCATTACCTCAGCGAAATTTTCAACAGTAGCAGTTACCTCATCAGGTGATGCATGATTCATTCCTGTAATCAATCTGCAAAACCCCTGTCCTCTAACAATTTTAGCATGTTTAGTTTCTAAGTTGTATTCTCATATGGAAATTACCCAATTGGCTCTCTTTTCTCCTAGTTATTTTTCTTAAGTACTTGTCTGACTGATGAGAAAGGAATGATTACTTTGACATGAGCTTTCAGAAGAAAAGGGAAAAAATATTAATTCACCGCTTTATAAAATGAAAACACTTGTTTTTCGACTCCTGTATAGTTCAATTCAGCTCCTTGAAAATTAGAACTAAAAAAGGCAATTGGAGTTTCAATATTTTTATCATCTGGCTGAGTTAATACTACGACATATGATAGATCCAAAGCGAAAGTATATAGAATGAAATCATTGGTAAAATTTGGAGTTGAGAGCGATGGAGCATCGGTGATTGCTTGTTTAATAATTTGAAATGCTTCCTTTTCCTATTCTCCACATTTAAACAATGCATCTTTCTTTATCATCTTTTGCAATGGAAGGAAAATATGTGAAAGATCTGGAATGAATCGATTTACAAAGTTTATCTGTCATAAAAAGGACTGCATCGATTTTTTATTATGTGGTAGTGGAATTTTTGAAATTGTTTTAATCCTGTCAAGATCAATACAAATTCCATTTTTCGAGACGATAAAACCATGAATTTTATCTTCACTTAAAGAAAAAATTGACTTCTTAAGATTCAGAGAAATCCCAAATCTTCTGCATCTTTCAAAAATCTTCTTTAAGTCATGCAAATGATTATTTCTCCTCTTTGAATAAATGGTTATATCATCATGATATACGGCCATTGTTTGATTTATCAATTATTTAAAAGCAATATCCATGGCCCTTTGAAAAGTTTCTCCTGCATTCATTAATACGAATGGCATCTTTTGGTATGCATAGGTTCCCCACTTTGTTCTGAATGTATTTTTTAAACGATCGTCTCGATGAACCAAATTTTGGTTATATCCTGAAAATCCATCTAAAAAGGACATTAATTATGAACCTGCTACTGACTGTAAAACTTGTTCCATTGATGGTAAATGAAAATTATCCTTTTGACATATTTTGTTTATATTTCTAAAGCTGATACAAATTCGGATATCACCTTTCTTTTTTCTTACAGGTACTAGATTAGAAACCCATTTCAAATGTCTAACAAGAAAAATAATTTTAGCTTTCAAAAGTTTGTTTAACTAATATTTATTTGAGTTTTTTAATTTGGATTTATCTTTCTAAGCTTATGCTGGATGGGTTGAACATCATGTACCATAGGAATAATATGTTGAATGATATATGGGTTGTAGGTTTTAAGATCTTCATGATTCCATGCAAAAATATCTCTTTATTTTCTCAATAAGGAAATGAACACATTTCTTTCTTCAGATGAAAAGGTAAGCCCTAGATTTATATCTTGATGTTTTTTATCAGATCCTAAATTAAATAATTTAGACTTCAAAGTAGAACTTTGTAGTTTGTAGTTGTTGATTTTTTTGAATATATCTTTTAAATCGTATAAATCTTCAAGTCTTACAATAGACTTTGGTAAAAGATTCTTATCAGCTTGTTGCTTGATTTGATTATCATGTTCATCTTCATCTAGAATTTGGTCATCATATTATTTTTCAGAAGTAAGAAAATTTATAATGTCACCATCGTCATTGTAAACTCGCCAACTAGTAACATTATCTGGCACAGATGGATGAAAAATCAATTCGATAGAGAATCTGTCAGGACTAAAATCTTCAGGTAGATTTAGCTTGGATGCAACGTTAGCCAAAATATTAGCAATAGCATTTTGTGATCTAGGAATAGGAGAGATATTGAATGCTAAAAAATGAGATGTGAGGTCTTGAACCATAGATACATAATGTTTCAAGTGAATTGAGAGACAATGAATAGTGTTTCGTACTTTCCTTATGACAATTTCTGAATCTCCAAATACCTAAATATATTGTATATCAAGACTTATTGCTTTACGAAGACCATGAACTAAAGCTTCATATTCATCAATATTGTTAGTGCATTCAAACTCAAGTCTACAAGCTAGCATAGTTTTTTCACCTTTTGGATTTAGTAGTACGCATCCTGCTCCTGCACCATCATTGGATCTTGATTCATCAAAGAAAATTTTCCAAAACGGAGAATGGATTATTGCTTATTCTTCGAAATTTAAGCATTTGGACAAATTATTTTGGGAAAATTTTTCTATTCTTGAATTAACATAATCGATAAAAAAAGGTGAACTTTTAGCATGAAAATTACCCAAAGATGAATCTGAAGAATAATTACCCAAAATATTACTATTGAATGCTATGGGTTCATTTTCTTCTCCAAGATCTGTAACTAAGTATTTCATATGATTTTCACAATCAAATCTGATTTGGTTGGGTTTTCCATTGTATGGAAGCCACATATGAGACCAGACTGTTGCAAAATATCCATGTAACTTTTCAAACCAATCTCTGCTAAGAACTAAACTGTAGAATTGTGGGATATCGACAATCATTATATCGATAACTTGAGCGACTTTTGGATTTGATGACAATCGAATACTTACCGAGTTTATCTCTCCTAAGACCTTAAATTTTGTTCTATCTAATTAAACTATGCTAACTGATGATTTTTTGGGTGCGATATTTAACTTCTCACAAATTGAATATGGAATTATATTGGATGATGCTCCAGAATCAATCAAACAACTATGAACATTTCCATTGTATATTTCATAAGTTAAGAGGAAAGGAGGTATATGAGAATTAGACCTATCACCAATCAAAATAGCATCTGAATCATTTACTTTGTTTGAATTTTCAATTGGAGGCTTCCTTATCCCATTAGCAGCTTTAGCAATAACAGTTGAAGGAAGAGGAGATGTAGTAACTACATTCAAATATTTCAATAAAATATTCTGTTGTTGCTTTAATTTGCTAACTTCGTGAAGAGAAATATTGGCTTTAATATTTTTCATATCCTCAACAATGTTGTATTCAATAGTATCAGAGAATACCAAAGTTTTAGATTGAGGATTGGGTACAGATTTAATGAGATGAGATTCAGTAATAACTTGTTGAGATGGTTTGACTGGTGGTTTTTTATTAACAGGTTTGTCTTTAGCAATAGAAGTTGGGATCTTCTACTTTTGAATTGATAGATTTGGTTTGGAGAAAGCCTTACTACTAGTGCTAACAGGAATTGCTTCAGACTCTATATCCTCATCAGCGAGATGTAAGACAAAGTCTCATAATCCATATAATTCCACTACTTCTCCATATTGAGATTCATTGGAAGAAGTTGTAGTTTCTTCTTCTTCTTCTTCAGATTCAGCATTAGAAATGATATTGGGAGGCTATGATACAGACGATTGATTTTTTTAAATGATCTAAAGGGTTTTTTAGTACAAGTATCAGCAACTTGTTTTTTTATTTCAACCATTTCATTTGACATGGTCTTCAAGACCTTTTGCAATCCTTCAAGATCGAAAGGATCTTTGGGATTTTTCTTCTTTTGATCATCTTTGAATGTTAATTTTTTAGATTTTTTGTCTTATAACTCGATTTTGTTTTCTAAAGCTACGATTCTTCTTTCTATAGACAAGGATTCCTTCATATTTTCTACAAGGGTAGGCTTATTGGCTCTATCTACAAAAAATGATATATTTTAAGGAAGAGAAGATATGTACCACTCTATTTGTACATTCAATCTTGGTCGAGAGGCAGTTGGAATTTTATTCAATAACTTGTTAAGCCTGGAGTTGACATATTTGATCTTTTCACTTGAAATAGCTTTTAAATTAGAAATATCATTGATTAAGGATGCAATTTTCATATCATCACCATATTTAGAAAGAAATAAATCTTGAAAAGTATTCCAATCTCCTATTGAACCGGAAGGGAGGGAAAAATACCAGGATCCTGCAGATCCTTAAAAATTATAAGGAAAAAATATTACTACAACGTCTTCATGTTGTATACCGTGGAGACTCATAGCGAACATAAAATTATTGAGATGTTCTTCAGCATGAATACCATCATCAAGATTATATTTTGGTAACCATTTTTCTGGAATATCGGGGAGAGAATGTAAATTTTCCATTTTCACAGCTCCCAGATTAACCCACGGTAGATTGGCCATTGTTTGAGTTGGTGCTTGTGAAGATGAGCTAGTGGGTCCAGAAGCAGATGTGGATGGAGAAGAACTTACTACTAGACTAGTACTACTTACAGTAGCATTGATTGTTTGAGTAGAAATGGGTTGATGAAAAGAAATGGGTTGATTAGAAGAGATGGTGGAAGTAAATAGAAATGAAGATGATGTGATCTCACTAACACCTGACTGAGATGCTGATGTGGTTGTTTTCTTACGATGAGATAAAATAGGAAACTCGAAAGGAGTCATCCCAAGTTTTTCACTTTTTGATCGAGTTAACACACCAATACTTCGAAATTTAGATGTAATACTTTCTTCATAAACTTTTGGTTTGGTTCTTTTATCTGGAGATATAGCTATTTGTTCTAATCTTTCAATCAAAGACTGAACTTTAGGATATTTAGGAATATGTTCTAAAGAAGGTCTACGAGGTAGTATTTCAGGAGATGTAAGAAATGGTTCTACAACTTTAGGCTTATGATTTGGAGATAGTGAACAAGATCTAGAAGCAGTAGAACCTTTGGAGGGATTTTGAATCTTATGTTGGATTTTCAATTGAGATTCAAATTTATATGCCATACATAGTTGGATTGTTAATTTTGGAGAAATAGGTCCAAAATCCATGGTGTAATGCTTATATGAAGATGCCGATATTTTTATTGGACTCCTCTTTTGGAGAGGTGCAAGATTTATCTAAAATATCATCTTGATTCGATGAGAAGAAAATTTATTTTTAATTTATTCAAAATATGTGTAGGTTGGCCTGAAGGTTTGGAGCCCCAGCACTTGTGTCACACACCCTCATTGATGGATATAAATTGGTCAACGTTGGAGGACATTTTCACTCATCACATCCTCACACATTTCTCTCTCATCATCTGATTGGTTCGATCACCTTGGAGGCTCTTCTCTTCACACGTGGGAAATTTCAGCAAAGAGAAAATTACATTTTTGGCCTAGGGTTTTTAACACAGCATTGACCAGCATTGACTTTGGTCGACGCATGGTAAAATTGACCTGAAACTCTCCCAATATTTTAATTTCCTCAATCCGCATTTTTTGTTACAATTCTCGAGGCTAGATGTTGACTTTGACTTGGTTGCGTTGACTTTGCTGCTGCTACTGTTTTCATTGACCATTGATTGTGACAGCATTGACTTTTGTTGATTTTTGGGGTTGAATAATCTCGTTGTCCTAGAAGGTTGTGTGATACTTCTGGTTGGCTGAACGTATTGAGACTTTTTTGGTTGAAGCATCCTGGTGACCACTGTAACGCACCAACACACTTATATATTTTGGATTGTTTTATGTCAATCTACTGGTATGTTCTATCAGCATTTTACTTTATTGTTTAGGTGATTTCTGACTGATATTGAGTTAAAAGTTAAAGTTGCATCAAGCATAGAACATCTACAAAACTTTACATGGTATCAGAGCTGAGGTGAAGACAAAGCCCTAGTTTGTAGCAATCATCGAAGAAGAGCATGGGTTCCTCTAACTACAATGGCTTTAAGGATGATGAAAAATTGACTGGGAAGGATGACTTCCATGCCTGGAAGATGACATTGGATCTTATGTTGGAAGACCAAGATGTCATGGACTATGTGCAGGGTAGAATTCAAGAGCCGCCATCCACTGCAACTTATGCTGCCAAATCAAAGTACAAGAAGGGGTAAATCAAAGCAAAGCTGATGATAAGGGACTCAATTCCTAAGAGTTTGGTTTCCTACATCTTTGAGCTGGGAACATCCAAGGATATGTATGATAATTTGGTCAACATGTTGAAGGACTGATGGACCCGGTTGATCCACCTCCTTCACTGGGAAAGAGACCATCATGGCTCAGGGAAACTCTTGAGGATGCTGAGGGACATGTGGCCCCAAGGGGGAAATTATGTGAAATTAAGAAGCTGAGTAGATACTAAGGGTATCTAGCATCCATGAGTACTATTGTACAATCTGAGCCTAGATCCTTTGAGGAATCCGTAAAGCATGAAGTCTGGAAGGATGCTATGCATGAGGAATATGAGTCGATAATGAAGAATGATGTCTGGGATGTGGTTCCAAGATTGGAGGACAAAGCAGTTGTCACCTCAAAATGTCTCTACAATATCAAGCATGGATCTGATGGAAGTGCTGAAAAGTTCAAGGCAAGATTTGTTTCTCGTGGCTTCTCTCAAAAAGAAGGCATATAATATGATGATATATTTGCACCTATGTCCCGATATACCACCATACGATCTATCATAGTCCTTGTTTCAACGCAAGGATGGAATCTTCATCAGATGGATGTGAAGACCATATTTCTGCATGGTGCGATAAAGGAAGAGGTGTATGTGGAGCAACCTCTAGGGTTTGAAGTCCAGGATCGGGACACCCATGTTTTCAGGTTGAATAAATCCCTCTATGGGTTGAAGCAAGCACCCAGAGCTTGGTACGAGAGGATAGATAGCTACCTGATGAAGCTGAGTTTCACTCGTAGTAATGCTGATCCAAACCTTTACTTCAAGGTTGATAGAGAAAAGCCTCTCATTTTGGTGTTGTATGTGGATGACCTCTTCCTGACAGGTGCTGACCCTCTTATTCATGAGTGCAAGAGGGAGCTTGCTATTGAGTTCAAGATGAAGGACCTAGGATTGATGCACTACTTCCTAGGCCTGGAGGTCTGGCAGAGATTTGGTGAGATTTTCCTTTCTCAAGGAAAATATATTGTGAAGCTTCTGGAAAGATTTGGAATGGTGGACTGTAAGTCCGTGTCGACACCACTGGAGCTCAAATTTAAGAATTTGAGTGGCATCATTGTTGGGCCTATGCTAGAAAATCCTACTAAGTATCATAAACTCATAGGGGCCCTAATGTTCTTAGTGAACACCTGTCCAGACGTATGTTTTGAAGTGAACACTTTGAGTCAACATATGGTTGAGCGTCATCAAATTCACTGGGTTGGTGCCAAGAATCTATTGAGATATCTTCGGGGCACAATAAAACATGGGCTGAGATACATTGCCGGGAGAATGACACTCCATGGATATGCTGATGCCAATTGGGCTTGTAGTGTGGTGGATCGTAAAAGCACGTCGGGATGCTGCTTCACACTTGGTTCTGCTTTGATATCATGGATGAGTAGGAAGAAAAAGTTGGTGGCTTTGAGCACCGCGGAGGCCGAATACATTACAACAAGTATAGCTTGTTGTGAAGCAATTTGGTTGCGCAATCTCTTCAGTGAGTTGTTCGGGCATGTGCTAGATACCACCGTGATACTCTATCATAAGCAAAGAGGGATTCTGTTCTCTAAGAATCCCATGTTCCACGATTTTTCCAAGCATATTTATATCAGGTACCACTTTATCTGGGATATGGTACAATGAGGTTCCTTAAGGCTCGGTCATTTAGGAACTAATGAGCATGTTGTGGATATTCTCACAAAGACCTTGGGGAAGGTCAAGTTCCTAACCTTCTATTGAGAATCTTGGTATCGTGGAACGACCCTATGCTGAGGGTTCTGTTGGATGATGAGCTCTTGGAGCTCTGGGGGGCTTTAGGGATAGCTTCTCAGAGCTATAAGCAACCACAGGGCTAGGCTTGCTGAACCTTGTTGGTGTGCTTCTACCCCATCGTTATGATGACTGAGTTGGTTCACCTCTCATGATCTATGCCCCATATGCTTCCTACCCATTTGAGTCCTAGACTCATGGGAAGTACCTCTCATTTGGCCAGTGAGGTGGTAAAATCTAGAGACTAGTAGCAAATATTTATGGATGCATTAGAGATTGGCGTACTCTCTATCTAGGATTTCATGATCGAACCACTTGATCTGTGATCAAGTATAGTGAGGTTTTAGACCTCCTACTGACTTTGGGTCACATAAACAAACTTCGGGTTGGTATGAGACTCTTTTTGAGTCCTATAGAGGTTTCAGACCTCTGGGATGAATTTTTTAGTCAGGGATTATGTCTTTGTGACTGACCCATTTCTATTCTGAAATAAAGCTAGCAAAGCAAGTTACATCGGGATGACGCACAATGTTTGGATTGCACAGGTGGATGGAGTTCTCCCTAGTTGAGAGGGAGTGTTAATTTTGGACAACTAGGTCCAAACTCCATGTTGTGATGCTCAGAAGAAGATGCCAATATTTTTATTGGACTATTCTTTCGGAGAGGTGCGAGATCAATCTAAAGATAATCTTGATCTGATGAGCAGAACATTTATTTTGAATTTATTCAAAAAATGTGGAGGTCGACCGGAAGGTTTGGAGCCCCAGCAGTTGTGTCACACACCCTCATTGATGGATATAAATTGGTCAACGTTGGAGGACATTTTCACTCATCACATCCTCACACATTTCTCTCTCATCATCTGTTTGGTTCGATCACCTTGGAGGCTCTTCTCTTCACACGTGGTAAATTTCAGCAAGGAGAAAATTCTGTTTTCAGCCTAGGGTTTCTACCACAGTGTTGACCAGTGTTGAATTTGGTCAACGCATGGTCAAATTGACCTAAAAATCTCCCAATCTTTTGATTTCCTCAATCTGCATTTTTTGGCACAATTCCTGAGGCTAGAGGTTGAATTTGTCTTGGTTGCGTTCACTTTGCTGCTGCTGCTCTTTGCGTTGACCATTGACTGTGACAATGTTGAATTTTGTTAACTTTTGGGGTTGAGTAATCTAGCTATCTTAGAGGGTTGTGTGACACTTTTGGTTGGTTGACCGTATTGAGAATTTGCTGGTTGAAGCATTCTGCTAATCGCCATAATGCACCAACACACTTATATATTTTGGCTTGTCTTCTGTCAATCTATTGGTATGTTATATCATAATTTTACTTTATTGTTTATGTGATTACTTACTGATATTGGGTTAAAAGGTAAAATTGCATCAAGCATAGAACATCTACAAAAATTTACAAGGATGCCCTCCTTCTAGTGCCAAAAATGTTGAGGGCTAGAGAGTGACTTCCTCAACATTAGGGATTCCACCCGGTTGGGAGGTTATTGCAAATCCTTGCTACTCCTTTTCCATTGAAATGGTGGGTCTGACTGGGGATATAGGGACTAGTTTCCTGTATAAAAATGAGTTTGTAAAATAATGGAATAAAATCAACATGAATGGAGTGATCTATTCTACTGATAACATAAATAAAACTAATTCTAACTACTTCCCAGGATGGATCGATTTATAGGATTACAGAGTAAGATTTGATAAGTATGAAACAATATAGATCATTTGCATACTAAAATGAATATAAGCACATTAAAGAAACTAAATCAATGTAATTTATTTAATTGATGAAGAACATTAATCATATAACAACTTTCAAAGTCACTTGTCTAACAACATATAATTCAATACATTTTATCAATAGTAATAAGAATATATATCATTTCAATGCTTATTAGAAGGAGAAAAACGAATAGAAACAAGTTTTCTACAACCTCAGAAACATTAAACGATTAATACACAGATAATAGTACATGTTGCATCATAGCTTAGTTCTGAAAAGATAGCCTCTGGGCTCAGACTTTCAATTAGATACTTTTGTTCAAACAATAATGTAAGTTACAAAAGCCACCTTCTCAAAAATATGGACCTATTTCTAAATGCATGAAAGGGGTTTAAATAATAATTAATATTACAAAAATAGAAGACTTATGAAATAATTCTTCTTAATATAATCTAAATTATAAAGTAAAAGCTAGGAAATTAAAATGTAGTAGTTGTAAGAGTCTCAAGACTGTTTCTCGGATCCACTCTCTGATTGTTCTTTGAGCTGGAAATATTTGATTATATATTCGAGTTGTGGGGGGAGGGATGCATTGGCTGCATTCTCATCCGACCTGTGAATATTACATCATTGAGTGCTAGAAGAATTTGAACTGCTTCGTTGGAAAGAAACCTCAACACTCCCAATTGATTGTGTGGCTTTGATCAACATATACCAGTAAACTTCCATGTTTATCTTTGTTAGGTTTTCTATTTCAATAGCTTTCCTGATCGATGTTTCTTGCCAATATTGTTTCAAAAGGCCGACTTCAGGCATAGTGTATTTTGGAATTTCCTGGATAAGATTAGCTTGCAGAACAGAATCTTTAATGTACTCAGAGATGTTAAATGACATGTTTTTAGCTCTGATGATAGAAAATTTTGCAATTTTCATTTTCATGTCCCAGTCTCCAAATATTATATCCTTTATTGATTCTTCAAGGCGAGGAAGATCAGTTGCTCTCCCTCGCACCGTGTCTTGCCAATCTAGATACTTAGACATTCTATCACAAGTTTCTTCATAATAAATCTTCAAATCATAAATTTGATTGACTAATTGATCAATTATTTTAATATGCTCTTGAATCTATTGATATTTTGGATAGAAAAATGTCAGTTGATTTATTAGCAATGTTTCCAGTTCGGTTGCTTATTTCTTTACCTCATCAAGTTCTGGATTCTCCTGGAGCTTTTGAATGTTCTGATGTAGTTGCTGGACTATTAAATCCTTTTCTTTAATTTCATTCTTGAGTTTGAGTTTGAGACCTTCAAACTTGATTTGCATATTATTAATATTTGATTGCAATTTATACTCTATCCTTTGTTTTTCATTAAAGACACTTTGCTCCACTTGAGTCATTTTATGATCTTTATCCATGATTAATGACTCAATATATTTTTCCTTATGAATAGTTGCGTCTGCATAAGCACCTGCAAAATGAGATAATAAGCTAAGTTCTTTTCCTGGAGTTGACTGTGTTCCTTTCCAGAGAACTTGCATTGATGTTGTGTCCATAGGTATTTCTGGAGAATATTCAATATTTCGCTTCTTATTTGACTTAGATACAACAAATTTATGCTTTGGACTATAAAATAAATCCAAAGGATGTATTTCTTCAATATTCATAATTATTTCCGCTGTTGGAAAAGCAGGGATAATCTCCTTGTCTTTTGCCGCTGTTTCTTCTTGTCTCTCCTCTGTGCCCTTGGTCCTTGGTGTCTGATTTTTTTGAATAACAATTTCAGAAACCTCTAAAGTGAATGAGATTTATCGAATTTCTCTTTGATGTTTAGAACCATTTAAATTAGAGGATACTTGTTGAATGCTTGATTCACCTATATGAATTTTTGTTCTTAGAGAATCTTCAGTGGGAAGAGTTTCTAACAAAATAGAATTCTGATCAACAGAAGTATTAGTATTAGATAATGATTTTTCAAAACTTTCCTAGTCTTGATTAAATCTCTCTTCTTGTGGAACATTTATGATTTCCGGTTCTACCACTGGTACTTGTACCTGAACTTGAGGAATAAAAATCAGAACTTGTTCTGCTTCTGGCACTTAAATCTGAACTTGGGGAACTTTAATTTGAATTTTTTCTACTTATGGAAATTGAATCTGAACTTGAGGAATTGGAATTTGTTATGGGATTGGCCTATGGAACATGTTATCTGGAAAATGAGAATTCCTATATTCACGATATTTTTTGAATTGTATTAGTTAATCTGGACTAAATCTCATAGTTTCTATTTGTAGAACCCTTGAGAATTCTGGAATTGATTCAAACACATCTTCAAATTTATCAGGCTCGCTTGCAAATTACCGCAGCTTAACTTGATTTGTTATTTCTTTGGCAACACCATATACATCATAACTTCTGTTGGGCAGAATTGGGAAATTGAAGGGTTTTAATCCATCAATTTCAAGGCATGCATGCTTGAAATTTTCAAGAGTATATGACCCGCATGTGATAGGAAAAGTTGGCTAAATTATTGTTTTGGCTTCTTTCAGAAATTTAGTCAACCCATTACCTATGGTTTGATGAGAAATCTCCTTGGCCAATAATTTATCTAATATATAAAAGGGTAGGACATGAGGGCAAGCATGACTTCCAAAAACTCAAATGTACATGAAAAATTCCTCACCAAACCATCTTCCTATAGACCTTAGATTTCTATTGGCTTCATGGGTGACTCTAGAGATTTTCCTTTTGAAAATGATCTGAAAAAACTAGGAGAATTACATCATTGCATATTTTAAACATATGGGAGTGGTATTTTGATTCGCACAGGAATTATAACTGTACAAATTTTGGGGTTTTTACTTCTCTAGTCCATTTCCATCCTAATGACGGAAATTCAGTAGAAAAACAAATAGCATCTAGGATAAACGAACTCATATAAAAAGGAGTGACTGTATTGAAGGGAAGATTACAGTTTTCTCTATAGACAATGATACATCTAATCAAATTATCATACAGAATATTAGCCCAATCAATAATATAGCCATCAGAGGCTTCTTCTATCAGGGTTTTCCAACCTTATTTAAACTTGGTTGTATTTGAAGACCCAAAAAGATTGTTATAGGTCAATTTGGGCACCATTCCCAATGAAATGGTTAAACTGGACATCATCCCCAGAACCAATGAATAGGGTATATCATCCCCTATCATTTCAGTTGCTACATGCCCTAAGACAAAGAACAAGAACAAATCATCCATGAATTCCATTGCAAGGCATCCAAGATTTGAAGTACATGTTATATCACCTATGAGCTCACCAATGCAGCCTCTCAAGGGACTAACTTCTTTGCATATGTAGTTACCTCCATGCAAGGGTGCTCTGCAAATCACTTCCCGACATTCAAGAGTGTGTTGGTCAATTGGGAGAAAAATTCTCATTGTTCCAGAATCTCCACATGACTAGTGCCTTCTAGAAGAGTCCATATGTGTCAAACTTCGAATCCATGTGTCCATTCAACACCTCTAAGCTTGGGAAAATGTCTTGCCTATTTTTAGAAAGTCATTGATTGTGAAACTATCTTCAGTTGATCTATAAATTGAGCACAAATCCTAGTGCTTGAGAAGGAAGAAATTTGGTAGAGAAATGTTTTTGAATTCTCAATTGAGTGTTTGATTTGAGTGATATATTGCTAGAGAGATGTTCATTGTGATGAGGCTAGGATGATGCTGGAGTTGGTGACATCAAATCAATCCCTAGTTGTAACCTCCCCCTTCTATCCATTAATAAAGATTGATGCTCACTTTCACACATATGTATTCGTATAAGCTTCTATCTTTCATATTTTTTATTCTTAGCTGACGTATATGTTTCATGTTTCATTGATTTAACTGATTAAAGTAAATAGCCATATTTATATTGCAATCTCTTTGTTTTTTAGTGTTTATACTTGTAGGAACTAGTCTTGCGATCAAAGTTGGATTGGAATCTACAACAAGAGTGACAAAAGGAGAATAGGAAGTGCTTGGAATCCAAGTAAGTTTCTCCATCTTTCTGTGTGACTCTTTACTCTTAGGAAAAGTGTCTGCAAAGTATTTGATCTGTTTTTCTAAATGCATAGCACCACATTTAGGGAATGTGTTTTATCCATAATTCATAATTCCACATAACAATTTGGTGACTCCACTGGGGAGTTTACCTTCATCCTTGGTGTGTTTTTGCCTCTACTTATCCACCCAGTAGCATCTACTATCAATTATTATAATTTTGAAACAAAGAATTGCATTAGAAGTGTATTTAGTAGCTTGAATTTTATTCTCTACTGCGCCCAACGCACTGTTGTTCAAGACACAGTCTTTGCATAGCACTATCTCCCACTCAGGGGTACTTTGCAACGCATTGTCTCCCCTTAGAGAATGTGTTGCCCCCTAAGCCAACCAAATTCCCTTTGAATTTGTCATTGCTATCACTTTCAGCCTTTTTTTTGTTGTGTTTTCAACTGTCTGAAGCCTCATAGAGACTAGTGAATTTGCCTGAATCTTCCTCCTTTTAAAAGTATTTTTATTCAATGTCTCTTTAAGTGTTTTTCTTTATCATTGAAAAATCAAATTCAAAGTATTTTTATTTCTGCATTAGATTCATTTTTTTTGGTAAAGTAATTGTCGTTAAATTCTTCGTTTCATGTAGGAAAAGTTGTAGTTCCATTCTTCATTTTTCCTAAAAGAGAAATTGTTGTTAAATTCATCGTTTATCAAAGAAGAAAGCATTTGTTTTTTGTTGATTTGATGCATATAGTTTCCTTTTTGCATTCACATTAAGGGGATTGAAAAGAAAAACCCGCATTTACATGTAGTGAATTGTGTGTTTTGCATAGGAAAAACTTAGGAAAGTTGCATATTAGTTTGTGCTCTTTGTTATTTTCTCTCAAAACTGATTGCTCTTTCCCTTTAGCAGCTAAGACTTTCAGTGAAAAAACTAAAAGTGAAACTTTTGCTTATCATTTTAGTTTTCATTTTATGAATTTCCATCACATCATCACGGTGAAAATTTAAAGGAAAATTGATAAACAAAATCAACTCAAAATTTACATCAATTTACCTAAAAAATCATTAGAACCATAACGATAAAATTTAGAAGGTCTAGGATAGAGATGTGTTCCGGCATCGTAAAAAATAGTAGTTGTTGTTAATTGTCTGCGATACATCCCGAGTGTGATAACTCACTCCACATATGTAAGTATATCATAGCTCGTCCACGTACCTTCGGGTATATTGGATGGTGTTATAGTACGAAACGTATAAAGGAGTGCTCTCACTGTGCAGTTTCACATTAGACAATGCTAATATGGACTTGGTCCTCCATGTACCTTTGGGTATATTTGGGAGGAAAACTTTAGGTTGATGTCCATCCATAGTGAACCGATTCGGCCGCCTTGTAAATTTTGATACACCGAACACAACATTCAGGGAGATTGCCTGCCCGTACTTCTTGGTTCGCGAGGAGGTGTTCTGCAGTTCATAGTTTCTTGGTAAACCTTTTTCCTAGCATTACCCTTTTATTTTTTTTATTTTTTTTTGGTCATAAAATTAATCAGTCGTCGTGGAAGAAGAAAATCCCTTTCCCCATTGTTCGTAGACTAGCATTGAAACCACCTTTACCACCAGAAGTTTATTCTGGTCGGTGAAGGTGACATCGCTCTACCAAAACCAGTGCCATCAGTACCTCTGGTGAAGCATAATATTCCCATCTACCAGATTCGGCACAAGTTGTTTCTACAAATCCTGGTTTGTCTACTGTTGTCGAGATAGAGTCCTCACAGCTACTCGTGGTCACGATCCATCGAATCAGTAGGACCATACCTCTTGAACCTAATGTTGTTCAACTGGAAGTTGATATAGATCTTGTATCTTTTTTACCATAACATATGCATCCCAAAGTCGAATGACTGGAATTTTTTCCTGTATCGGTTGCCCCACAATCTATTGTATCCATTGAGTCTCCCATATCTCACAGTCAACCTACTGAAATATACTTTGGTCTAAACGGTGAAATCCTTCCACCTGGTTTAATTTTGATTGAAGAAATCCCACAAGAGGAAACACCTTTAAATCCAACCCATTTTGGGGAGGATCTCTACCTGTACGAGTCTTTTCCTCAATCGCCACCCTTTGCTTTTGTTGATCCTCTTCCTATTCAAATTCTCGTTGATTCAAAAGGGTACACATTTGTTTAAGTAATCATGCTTGAAATAACATCTTTGGTTGGACCATTTGTTTTGATTGTGTCAACACCTACTCTCGTACCCTGTCGATGTTCACAACTTCACCAGTCATATTTACATGGTGGCCTTATGGTCCCATCATGTTATAAATATTTATTAGGAATTTTCTCTTGTGCATCTTCAAACCCATGGACTTCACCAATGTCATCGTCTGGTATTATAACTAGTAAACCTATAGTGAGTACTGAATGGCTTGATCCTTTATATCCATCATTAGGGAAATATCAAGCTGGTCCTTCTGGGTCTATACCATCCAGTACCATCTCAACTGGACTCCCTGCATTTGGAGAACAATATTTTCCATCTTATTACACTCCTCATGCTGGGGGTAAACCTATAGTCACCCACTTTGACAATACTATGTTGTTTTTTGGTCAACCTAATGTCAAAATGAATGTTTGTCAATGGTATACCACTCTACTTATCCAACCACAAATGGTTGTACACTCGTATCAACCGGTTCAACATGTTGCACCCACATCATTTCCACTTGTTAATACATATTTACCCCTGTTACAGACTCAAACTGTTATACAACAACCATTTTAGGCGGGTCCTTCAACTCAATACCCTCAAGTATTGGGCCCTCTGACTCCAAATCCTTCAGTTAATTTACAACAACCTGTACCTGAATAATTTATTCACAGGCTGGATTACAACTTTATGGGATTTCGCAGCCACAACCAGGTTATACCTCCACAAATGAATCCAAGTTATCCTTATTTGGGTTATAATATTAGTGGAAAGACCCCTTGGTAGCCTCAGGCACAAATTCCTCAACCTTAATTTCAACAAGTATCATACCCAGGTTTTGGTCAACATAATCCTCAAGCGTTTGCTTATCAAAACAACCCCTATATGGGTTACCAGCAGCATATTCCTTATGCTGGTGCTCAAAGGCCTATTGCCCAAGCTATTCCATCATACCCTGGCTATGCTCAACTAGGCCTCAATTGACAGTTTCCCTTTGTTGCAACTTTAGAGTTACCAAATTTAAATCGGCTCGCCAACGATCCAATAAACTATGCTCCTTGGTGGCTGGTGATACCTCATAAATTAACCTCAGGTATTCCCAAGTTCAATGGAAACCTTAGGGAAGACCCTTCGACTCATGTTATGAATTATCATTTGTGGTTTTCATCAAAATCCCTGAATGATGACTCTGTTCAACTACGTCTTTTCCAACGTACACTCACTAGTTCGGCTGCAAAATGGTACATTGAGTTACCTAGAGCTTATTTCGATAATTTCACTGCCCTAACTACTGCATTTTTGACTCAATTCCAGTTAACCATATGATATGAAACTGGAATATAACTCTTTATTAATTTTAAACAGACTAATGCTACTCACATTTCTGATCATATTCATGAGTGGCATCGTCATCATAGAATGGTTAAGACATTTGTTCTTGATCAACGCCTTGCTGAGTGGTTAATTAATTCCCCGTTACCATCTACAACTGAGAATGTGGCTAAGGGTGGGGTCATCACTAAAGAGCAGGTTATTTCGCGTGCCCAATATTTAGACTTGATTTATACTCAGTCTGGAAATCTCTATGAGAAAATTCCTAACACACCGCGATCTAATTTTACTGTTCCTCCTCCATCAAAGGAATCTCATGCCGGAGACGGTATGATCAGTATTGCAAACACACATCATACTACTGCATCTGATCTGTGCCTTCTTCCGAAATCAATGTCATGTCATTTGACAAAGGAAAAAGTGACAAGCAACCTGGAATTAAGAAAAAATGGAAATCAAAGAAAAAGAAAACTTCTAACTCGCAGGAAAGATCATCTGGTCAATCGTCTGGAAATGAGAAACCTCGTTATCCATGCATAATATGTAATGAGGAACACTTTGTTCAAGATTTTAGTCACCATGTTGAAGTCTAAAAAATGGTTAATACTTCACATGCGTCAGCTGTGTTGACAGATCCGTTTTCGAATCCAGACACAAATTTGGTTTCTACGGATCCAGCGTCTAGTTCCCAAGTGCTTATGCTATCTGTCACAAAGCCATCAAAAAATATTTTGGTATCAACAAATAATAAATATTACGATAGTCAGGCCATTGATCAACCTACTACCTTGACCACGAATCCGTCTACGAAATCTGTAGCACCACCTGCTATTCCTGAATTGATAATCAAGCCACCGAAGGGAGTCGTTCATAAATCGACATATAATCCTTGAGAAAGAGCTGCTAAAAATTATAATATATTTGAATATTTGGCTCAATCCCCTTCATCTATGTCAGCTCTTAAGGTATTACATCCCAGAAACAGGCTTTGTTGTTGGAAATTGGTGGAATTGATCCGAATAATTCTAATCTCATAGTCTTTAATCATACGGGCTATTTTCCACAATTAGCAGCAGAATTGGCATTTCCATCCAAGTAAATGTTCGCAATCATCTTGTTCATCGTACTATTATTGATGAGGGAGAATATATGTGCATTATGTCTCTAAACTATTGGAAGTCACTTGGATCGCCGCACCTACCCCAATCATCAATGACTTTGAAGGCCTTTGACAGACGTACATATAAGACTTGCGGTATTATTAATAACCAGCATGTTGAACTAGGGGGAAAAATAATTAATGTTGAAGTTGAGGTCGTTAACGGACTCGATTATAATATTCTACTTGGAAGGCCATTGGTATATGTTATGACTGCAATTGTTTCTACATATTTTAGAATGATCGTATTTCCACATAAAGGTGTTATCATAGTCATTAATCAACTATCTGTCTTTGCCTCCACTTCCCAGGTAACTGTAAGTGTTTAGTTTGTTCACACACCCCAACTCGCACTTCAGAACATTGGTGTAGGACTCTTAAAGGATTCCACTCTTATGGGAACCTTTGCATTACTGCCGCCCACGACGTCGACATAAATTACAAGTATAGAGACCTGCTACATGATCTCTTCCACTCCATTTGGCTTAAGGAAGAGTATGGGTGATTCTGAAATAGTTACGTTGGATGAGTTTCTGCCGCCCAGCCCTATTGAGCTGGCATAGCAATCAATCTATCTGGCTTGGGCGAAATTCCAAAATCATCATCGCCGGTTGTTTAGGTTGATCATTCCTTATATTTTGTACTCCATCTGATCCTTTTTCCTCAACTTTATTGACAGATGATAATATTTTGGAAATCATGATATTTGAAGGAGAACCATGGGAGGATTATCATCATCATTCCCATCTTCTTGATTATGATGAAAATAATATTAGTGAACTATATCACCCATCAATCGAAAATTTCTTTTTGAATTCTTTTCCTATTAATGCAACAGATTCTAAGAAAAAAATGTCAAATATTGAAGAAACCATTTCTAACGATATTTCGGCCAAACCTGGTGTTGTAGAAAACATTCATGTTGGTGTGTCTTTTTCTCCATCAGAAATAGAAACATATCACTCTCTCTTTCATGAATTCCATGATGTATTTTCTTGGTCTTACGAGGAAATTCCAGGCATAGATACTAGTATTATTGAACACACTATTGTTGAATCCTTTGTTAAACTGAGGGGGGGGGGGTGAATCAATTTAATGAATTCATGGTCTTGTAAAACTTTCATTTACACTTATTTGCATCTTCATTTCATGATTAACTTAATGTACAGTGAAACCACAATATTAAATAGTGAGAAGCAGGTATTAAGAATATTAAATACAGAGTATCAACACATAATCATCATGTACATTGACACCAGATATAAGTGGAAACCCATAAGGGAGAAAACCACATCTTATTATTGTTGTGATGCAAAGGCAAGATCCAACTCCCTCTCACCACTGATTTTCTGTAGGCTCCAACCTACAAGAGGCTCCTACCTCAATTCTGCAAGCTACAACTTGCAAGGAAACTTCAAATCCCATCTATTTTCTGCAGGCTACAACCTATAGAAGGCTCCTACCTCAACCAGCTACAACTGACATCTATCAAGCTACAACTTGATATGGAAGCACCAACTTCGTCACTCTTTCATAAAAAAAACACATGCTGATTTACTTGGATTTCAGCTCTGTTATGTTCCTTCTTCAATGATGTCCACCAACCTTCATATCTGCCTTATATCATCTATGAATCTTCATAGCTTCTCTATCTACTCCTCCTTCTTCTTACCCTCTCTGCCTCATTTCTCCATTCTCTAACCTTCCCTTATGCATATCTATGTGTTATCATTTATAGAGTTCACCTCATGATGGTTTGTATTCCACAATGAATTCGAAGTGAATAGGTATGACTCTTTGCATTCCACCTTCTCGTTTTCTTGCCTAGCACATTCAGAAAAATATAACAATATGTATACATTTAAATATTACAGTGGGGTATTTATTTGCCTACGGAGACTTGCCTTTGCATCACATACAATAAAAAATAATTAAATCATCAACATTTACAGTTACAAAAAACTCAATTTCACTCAGCCCTTTTCGGCCCTTGGCTTGCTGTGCGTTTGTCTCTTCTGCTGATGTCACTGTCTTTTTCAGTTTATTCTATTATATTGTGATTGTTCTGCATAATCACTTTTTGCCCGATTCAACTCATCTGCTTGTGCCCACTGCGATTAGCCTTCACCTACTCCTTTTCTCTGTGTTGGGTCACTTACCCGAGTCTCCTTCTGTTGCCTTCATATTTTTGTTTATACACCTTAGTATTTTGCCTGCACTTAGTCTTTTCCTCGTAAAACAGGCTTATCCACCTGCACATCCACCTTTTAGATCTAACGGTCATCACAATCCGCTTCATTTAACTTTACCAATCCGACGGTTGACATTTCATCGCACTGTCACAATCGCAATATTCAGTGGTCCGATGTGCCTTTGGCCACTAATCACCACTGATGCGATGAGCGAAGGGTCCCACCAGCTATTAGCCAACTTACATATCCATCATCCATCATTCATCAGATCTGACGGCTGTGATTCAATCACTCAATCACAATCACAACCTTCAAACTGTCGCTCCTTTGCTCTTCCATTCCGCAGATGTGATGTGAGATCGCCGACGCAATAAATCTGATGCGATGAACCTTTGATGGCCCTGCTCAACTCACGATCCAACGGTCGCGGTTGATTGGGATCAGACGGTTGCGATTAAATCTCACCATCGCAATCGCAAGGTTCAATGGTCCGCTCTCTTGCATCTCTTGTTCTCCACTGATGCGATGGAGTTCTGCGGATCCGATGGATCATTTACTCGGCTCTATATTCACCAATCCTGATGTACTCAGGCCCACTTATCATTTTATTTCATTCATTCAAAGTTTGATCTTGGTTAAAACATAAACCACCGCACATTAATGTTGGTCCCACAGCATATTGAACCAACCCATC
Source organism: Pinus albicaulis (assembly GCA_034641835.2). Taxonomy (NCBI): domain Eukaryota; kingdom Viridiplantae; phylum Streptophyta; class Pinopsida; order Pinales; family Pinaceae; genus Pinus; species Pinus albicaulis. Next base: position 231,788,230 of record CM076581.1, on the reverse strand, counting down.
CATCCATTTCATCAGACGGCTGATAGCTTATCGCATTCCATAGACGATAATTCGACGGTCATCACATTCCGTTGCACTCTCACCAAATTTAACTTTGATTAACCCATGTGATTTCGGTTCAAAACTTACCATATAAATGAACCTCATAACATATATTAAACCCTGAACTTCAAATAATAACCTTGGGCCCACAGGGTGTCATACCTTGCTAATCTCGATACATCGCGCTATGCGAACACTGTTAGATATTAACTGTGGTAGATCGGATGGATATCGCACCATCGCATATCCAGATGTTCACTTGCCAATTCCTTTTATGTTTCACCAATTGCGATATGCGATCGCATCGTAATATCGGTAATCGCAACTTCGCATCGCTTCTTCATTACTCTACCCACCGATTGTGATGTGCGCTAAAATATTATGGTCGAATGCGATGAAATCGGGACCATCCATTCTCCCATTGCATATTTGCGATAAGATCTCCACCGTCCGCTTGCCTTCAAGGTGCTCTTCTTTGCCTTTTCTGACTGCTTTAATCTCAGCCATCCATCTCTTGCCTTTGCTGTTGCGATCTAATCGTGACCGTTCATTCACCTCACTTGGATTTCTTCAAAGACTTCTCTGCCTTAGTCTATTTTCCATTTCCTTACAATGTCCCGCTCTGTGACACCGGTTTCTCCACGCTATTCCTCCTGAGCTTGTTCTATATTGAGTGCGTTGTTCCCTCCTGAGCTCATTTTGTATTCTAAATCTGTTGTTATCTCCTCCGCTGCCTCTCTGCTAATTTGTTGCCTTTGCTTCAACTCGCTACCTCTGTTTGCTGCCCTCATTGCCTCTGCTTATATTCGCTGCCTCTGATTTATCCGCTGCCTCTGTTCCTTTTCTGCCTTGCTGCCTTTGCTGCCTCTGTTTCTTGTCTAATGCTGCTCCTTGCTTCTCTTTTTCTATCTCTGCTGCCTCTGCTTCTTTCTCTGCTTCATTTGTTTCCTCTGATGTCTCTGCTGCGTCTCTACCTTGGTTTCTACTGTTCCTTTGTGCTCCTTTGTCTCGATGATAATTCAGGTTCTACTCCTATCTTCTCCTTTGCCTTATTGCTGGTTCTTCTTTGCTCTTTTTCCTTAGTGATAGTTCAGGTGCTACTCCTGTCTTCTCCTTTGCCTTATTGTTGGTTCTTCTTTTCTCTTTTTCCTTAGTGATAGTTCAGGTGCTAATCCTGTCTTCTCCTTTGCCATCAATGACAATATTTCCAACAACTATTAATATGTACCATGAGTCGATACGTCAACGCCTTCGTCCTATTCATCCGAAGAAGGCCGCTACCATTAAAGAAGAAGTTGAAATTTTTTTTCCTACTGGTTTCATTTACCCTGTTCCTCTAACTGAGTGGGTTTCCAACATCATTCCTATTATGAAAAAACAAGGAACCATCAGAGTGTGCGTCGATTATTGGGATGTTAATCTTGATTGTCCAAAAGACAAATATCCTACTCCCTTTATCGACCAGATTATTGACGATTGTGTTGGATGTAAAATATTTTCGTTCATGGATGGATTTTCTAGCTAAAATCAAATCAATATCTACCCATAGGATCAATATAAGACATCATTCATCTGTCCCTGGGGCACATTCGCTTATCAGAAAATACCATTTGGTTTAAAGAACACTGGGGCAACTTTTCAGAGAGCCATGGATTATGCTTTCAATGACATCAATCACATTGTTCAACCTTATCTAGACGATTTAATCGTGCATTCACGTAATCATATTGATCAACCGATGCATTTGAGAGCCATCTTTTAACGTTGCCGACACTAAAAAATATGCCTCAATCCACATAAATGTGTGTTTTGTATTGGTTCTGGTCATTTTCTTGGATTCATCATCTCAAAAGAAGGAATTCAAACTGACCCATTGAAGGTCCAGGCCATTCTTGATTTACCTGCGCCATCAAATTTACTTTAGATACAGAAAATTCAAGGAAAGGCTAACTTCCTAAGGAGGGTCATACCCAACTACGCCGAAATGGCTAAAGGGTTTACTCGACTCTTGAAAAAGGAGATTCCATTCCATTGGGACCAAGTTGCTCAAGATTCTTTTGATGCTTTCAAGGATACTCTTGTTCAGGCGTCATTAATGTATCCCACAATTATCAGAGTGATTATTTCTTATATATCGCTGCGGCTAATATGACCATTGCTATAGTATTGTTCCAAGTAAAAAATGGGATAGAATATCCAATCTATTATTTTAGTCATAATCTCAATGATACAGAAGTACAATATTCATATGTAGAAAATTTTTCCTTGGCAACTGTTCAAGTTGTCCAAAGATTTCGTCACTATATCTTGTTTCGAAAGACCATTTTAATTCTGGATTGCAACCCCATGACATCTATCTTATCACGTCAATTGTTGGGGGGAAATTATTCAAAATGGGTTTTCATTTTGCAAGAATTTGATTTGGAATTCATCAAATCCAAGTCAAAGAAGTCTTTAGTTTTGGCTGAGCTTCTCTGTGACCTTCCGTCTGATAGTACTACTACTACGTCAAAACCATCTATTCCTGAGTTTTTGATTGGATCATCTGATCCTTGGTATGGGGATTTTATCATTTATCTCTAGACCTAGAATTTTCGGCCTGATACCTCTCGCTTTGACCAGTGACATATTTGATACCAAGCCAAATATTATCTGATCATCATCGATACAATTTTAAGAAGGTGCCTCACTCATGAGGAGGCCGAAAAGGTTTTAAATGATTGTCATTCTAGGGCTTGTGGTGGAAACTTGTCTGGATACACTACCACGTAGAAGATACTTCGTTCTGGTTACTTTTGGCCTACAATTTTTTGCGACTACATCCTCGCGGTTAGAATTTTTCATGCGTGCCATATATTTGATCAGAAAATATGCAAATCGCCACTGCCAATGCATCCTGTTGTCTCTGTAGGACCATTTTAGAAATGGGGAATTTACTTCATGACTTGTAACCCTCGTTCGTCTTGGGGGAATGGTTATATTATTGTTGCAATAGACTACTTTACCAAGTGGGCTGAAGTGATGCCTACATTCAACAACACAAGACAAAAAACTGCATTGTTTTTCTTTAATCATGTCATTGCACGGTTTGGGGTCCTGCAGGCTATAGTCATAGATCATGGGAAGCATTTTCACAACCATATGATGACTGAATTGACTGCCAAGTTAGGATTGTCACATGACAATTATACTCCTTATTAACCACAATCAAATGGACAAGTTGAGGCTATCAACAAGATTCTTAAACATATGCTTCAAAGAATGATAGGAGTTCATAAAAGAAATTGGAATTTGATCCTATACTCCGCCTTGTGGGCATACCGAACCTTGGTGAGAAACAAAACTGGATTTACTCCCTTTCAATTGGTGTATGGTCTGGAAACTATCTTTCCAATCCAATGTGAAATACCATCGTTGAAACTCACAATCGACTTGTTACTTGAAACCTCAGATGAACAAGCATGTCTTTTTAACCTTATCCATCTTGATGAAACGCATTGTGAAGCCCAATTGGCCAATGAAGCACATAAGAGATGTATAAAAGTGCAATACGACAAAAATTTCTAGCCTCACATTTTCTCAGAGGGTGACTTGGTCCTTCTTTATGATCAAGAAGTTGATGTAATAGGTACAGGGAAGGTTGAGCCATTATGGCATGGCCCCTATATTGTCAAAATAATTCTTGTTAAGGGTGCCTACGAGTTGGTGGATTACGATAGAATTCCATTGTTGTAGCCCCGAAATGGGCTGTATCTGAAACGTTACTATGCTTAATCATGAGCGTAGTAATTTTTTGTATTATATTGTATATATATGTTGTTGATTTGAATTCACTGTCTTAGTTTTTTTTTTAGAGTTTTCTTGACGTTAGTTATTCACTTTACATTTCATCGTAGATGTCTGAATCTTTGGAACTATTTTTTGGATATGCTGATGGTGCTAGTCATAGTACACAGAATCTATCCTCTGCAGTGTGGGCCATTTTCGCTCCGAATGGTGAGTTAGTGAGTTTTCAAGGGATTTGTATCGATAGGTCAAAAAAAATATCGCTGAGTATAGTGCATTGATTTAACTTTTCTCTGATTCCATTTCATTTTGTATTAACAACATCATCATAAGGTTAGACTCAGAACTTGTGGTATTACAACTTACTAGTGTTTATACTGTTAGAAATCCAACACTGCATCATTTATTCCTAAGATTTCGAATTTTAGAAAGACACTTTGATTTTATTCAATATCAACACATTTCTAGAAACTTGAACACATTGAATTATTCTTTAGCTAATAATGTTTTAGACAGACATTTGCAACACATGTAAAGATACATTCACATAATTGAATATCATTATGCAATAAACATAGGAAAACACCGAAATAAAATAGATAGATAGTTATAGGTTTAAAAAAAAAATTGTGCCCAAGACACATTTGTCATCTAACCTCAAAATATATGCAACATGCCAAAATTAAACTATTTATGCTCATGGTAACATGCTATAGATCTAGCTATCCTATGCAGTAACCATATCCAATGGTTAGGAACACCTATAGTGTGGCGCTGCAGTCGCATGGGTAAATATTCAATCTGGAAATCTGGAATCCTGAAGGTCAACCCCTCTATGTCATGTCGAAGCTTAGACAGAGTCTCAGCCATGTCTAAACCCTGAAGGATTGCTCTTTTGACAACCCTCTCTACTGGCTCATTTGCTCCATGCACTGGTTCCTCCAGCAGTTGAACTCGACCAACATCTGCATTACATTTAAAATTTATTTTAGTCTTGGGAAAACATCAAAATAAAAAAACATTATATAAACCTTAGAAAAATAAAAAAATATGGTAAAAATATTCTTACCTATTGCACCCCACTAAGCGCCTATGGTAAAGCTAAGTCTGGATCTCCTCGGAAATTGACGCCTGCGTATGCATACTCATCAATAGCAATAACCTATTGTCTGAACCAGATGAACAATGCAGTTGAGAACACAATGGATGATTGGCCTGCATGCCTAGCCGTTACTTCTACCCATCTTTGCATCCTAGGATCTCTAGGGTTAGACACACCTAGTGTCACATGCTGAGGCTGCATTAGTGGAATCCGCTCTAAGGCAAATGAAATGAGGATCAAACCATAACTCAATTTTTTCTTCCTTCCTCCCTTTTCTTTGTTCAGTTGTTCTTTTATTTGAGAAAGTATAGTTTTAGACCAGTTGAATACTTTTGGCTCTATGCACTCTAGCACATACTGCATATATGATCTATTCGCTACATGTAGTGTAACGGTGCCGGAAAGCTTTACGATCGTGAAAAGAATGGTTCTCAAAGGAAAATCACAGATGTAATAGATTTTTATTTTCCCATCCTTTCTTGGCTCTACCCCTGGATAGAAATATTGCAAAAAATAATCTCTCACCATCTCTCCTCCGAGGGCAGACCATGAGAGGGAAATAGGCAAGCCTCTCCTCAACAAGCCTGTCAAAAAATATACATCCTCTACTGTAATAGGAACCCCTTTGTTCCTAATGTGAAATGCCTCAATATCCGGATACCATGCTCAAACTAAGAACTCCAAGAGTTATATTTGTTGCCGCATCCCTGATAAACGGAAGTAATTTAACAATCTTCAATCTCTTAGGGCTCTTACTGTACCTAGATCATTTAGGGCAATCATATTTTGTTCTTCATGCTCTCTTTCTCTCCAAGTAATCGTAATTATAGCCCAATGAAATCCTGAAACATAACCATAAGACACATTAGAATCCTTTTCATGCAAAAAATTAGGCAAATTTTGGGTACAATGCAAGAATAAAGAATGTGAATTGTGCACAATGCAGTCTTGAACAAGGGATAGTATGATGCATATGCACCTAGGCTTCAATTTAGGTGCTCCACAACACAGTTTTTGATGCTCAAGGGTGTGTTTCCCTCTTTGGAAAAATAATTTACCCTAAGGGGCTCAAATTTGTAAAAATTTGCAATGAAAGGAAATGAATTGACTATTGAAAGAAAGAGAGGGTTAATGGCACTAACCTAGATCAAACGACGATGAAAAATGTCCACAGAATCGATCGTAATCAACGGCTGAAGTTTGGGGGAAAAAACAGGTTCAGAGCTCCAAAATGCAAATGGTAACTTTAAAATGGTAAAATGAATAGTAAAACTCTTTTAAGTAGTCATTTGATTATTTGCAAATCATATTTATTGTTGTGACTATGGTTTTTTTCTATTTTTATCACGAAACAGGTATTTTTAATCCATTTCATGTTGTTCTAAACAAGTTTTACAATTGATGAGCAGATTAGTCGTGCAGATTTATTTCAAGAATGATTTGACCATAAATCATACTTTTATCCTTATTTTTCAAGCTTTGATAAAAATGAAAAGGACTTGAAGCACACTTTTATCTCTTTTTCAAGCTTCGATAACAACGAAAAAGGAGCCCTTGGAGTCTTCTTTTAGCTCTTTTCAAACTCCGATAATGTGAAAAGATTGTTGAGCACTTGTCTTTTCAAGCTCATAAAAGTAAATGAATTGATATCTACTCAGTATAAGTTTAACCCTTTTCCAGACCGAGATAGATTATTTACGAAAAAGGAATGCCTTAGTCAAACATGGCTAGGAGGTTCTCTTAGATATTATTTTATAGTTTTTCAGATCTGAGCAACAAATTTACGACAAAGCACTTATGGAGTTTTCTTTCTTCCTCTTTTCAAAAATCTCTAAATATGAAAAAGGACCAGGTTATCACTGTCGTTAGGCTTGTTAAAACATAAAATAGCGACAAGCTTGTTGATCATGGCAAGAATAAAGTTTCAGTCATCGCTAGAATCATTAAATTATTAAATAGCGATATATTATTCACTTGAAGGGTTGAATTATAGATCAATAATATGTTATCATCCTCAATCTTGTTAAAAAATAAAGAGGTACTGGTCGACAAATGACCGGGGAAAATTTGGGAAAGTGAACAAAACTTTTTACGGTAGCAGGTCGCTCTTGAACATGAAACTTCACTCCATCACTGTGACTGTTTAGGTTGGGTAATATTCTTGATGGTTCATTCATACCTATGGTTCATTATACCTTCACTTCGGTTTTGGGTCAATGCTGCCAACTCATCTCAGTGTTGTCGATATGTTCAAGTGAATTCATCTAGTGAATACTCATCCTTCTAAAATACTCATAAACCTTCATTCTCATGACAGTCATCCCTGAAAATTGCTATATTAAGTCACATTTTGTCTCTGAAATCAGCAACTCTTGTTTCAGAACAAAGTGGCTTCCTTTCGACATCAAATCATCATTGAGGAAGTTCACTTAGAAACATTATCTTCCAGTACCATGAGGTTTGTTACAACATCGAAAATATCGTCTCTTCCAGACTTTTGACTGAAATATTTTGTTTGGCGTTCGACCTCAAATCATATTTTCATGCCTTACTAAATGTATTGCAGTGTGTTGAGGGTCATTAACATCAATGGTGGTTATCTCACATTTGTTAACAACTCATATATGGTAATTAAACAATGTCTTACCATGTTCGATTACAAATCATATATTTGCATGGCTAGACTTGTACCCGAACGATCGAGTGAACGAGATAAGAAGACCCCAGATCTAGTTTCAGCCATCTGGGCTGCAATTTTAGGATTTTTATCCACATCATCTGTACGATGTCCTTAGATACATATCATCATCCAAAAATGGGCCTATATCTGTAGGCATGTCTGTATTGGGAAACATTCCAATGTAGATGACTTACTACACTATGTAAATGTTATTAGATAGTTTATATGATGAGCATGGGAATGCCTTCCCTCAGAAATTCATGATCAAGAGGATATATCATGATGTAATGTATTGTAATATTGGTGCAGGTTGCCACTCCGCTTCAGCTCCAACCCATCACAGTGTAAAGCATCTCATTCAAAAAATATTGTTATTATTATTCTGACTTCATGCTTTAGGGGGAAATCTATTATAGGTCAATTTGGTCACCATTCCCAATGACCTGGTTAAACTGGACATCATCCCCAAAACCAATGAATATGGTCTATTATCACCTATCATTTCAGTTGCTACATGCCCTAAGACAAATAACAAGAAAAAATCATTCATGACTTCCATTGCAAGGTTTCCAATATTTGAAGTACATGTTATATCACGTATGAGCACACCAAAGAAACCTCTCAAGGGACTAAATTCTTTGCATATGCAGTTACCTCCATTCAAGGGTGCTCTACAAAGAAATTCTCGACATTCAAGAGTGCATTGGTCAATTGGGAGCAAAATTTTCATTGTTCCAGAATCTCCACATGGTCAGTGCCTTCTAGAAGAGTCCATATGTGTCATACTTAGAATCCATGTGTCCATTCAACACCTTTGACCTTGGGAACATGTCTTGCCTATTATTAGGAAGTCATTGATTTTGAAACTACCTTCAGCTGATATATAAATCGAGCACAAATCCTAGTGCTTGAGAAGGAAGAAATTTGGTAGATAAATGTTGTTGAATTATCAATTAAGTGTTTGATTTGAGTGATATGATGATGGAGAGATGTTCATTATGATGAGACTGGGATGATGCTAGAGCTGGTGACATCAAATAAATCGTTGGTTGTAACCTCCCCCTTCTATCCATTAATAAAGATTGCTGCTCACTTTCCCACATATGTATTTGTATAAGCTTCTATCTTTCATATTATGGATTCTTAGCTGATGTATATGTTTCATGTTTCAATGATTTAGCTAATTAAAGTAAATATCCATCTGTATATTGAAATCTCTTTGCTTTTTAGTGTTTATACTTGCGGGAACTAGTATGGTGATAAAATTTGGATTGGAAGCTACAACAAGAGTGACAAAAGGATAATAGGAAACGCTTGGACTCCAAGTAAGTTTCTCCATATTTCTGTGTGTCTATTTACTCTTAGGAAAAGTGTCTTCAAAGTCTTTGATCTATTTTTCTAAATGCATAGCACCACATTTAGGGAATGTGTTTTAACTGTAATTCATAATTCCGCATAACAAAGATGACACATCATTGCAAAAATTTGTGAGAATGGGATTTTAAGAGAAAATACTGAGTACATACCCTTATCATCACATTTATGTCGATTAGGATCATTTATCCAATCCGTAATCACATTTGTAGGGTGCTCATTCTCTCACATAAATTCCTGGACAAAATAATTGTCATATCTTTTATGGGGTTCAGGCAATTTATACATTTCCTTCAAATCTACAGGCCTAAGAGAACCAATGACTGTTCTACTTTTGGTAACAAACTATCTATCTTTTATGTCCACATGATCTAACACCCATCTTGCTAAGTCAGTGTATGGAAACATTTTAGGATGTGCAACAATTCTGTGTAGAAAATAGTTAGCTGTGTTAGACCATGAGTCTAAATCTGAGGATGTGGAATCATAAGCTATAGCCTTCCTATTCAAAATTACTTGTGGATTCTTGTTCTCAAACAACTTATAAATCCCTTCCCAGCTTGAGGAACCAATTTCTAGGTTCCATGTTGTGTCCGAGACTAGAGGAGCCATCTCGTGATCTTCTTCTTGCTGAACAACTAACTAAGGTGGGGTGGCAGACTTCCTTCATGCTTTAATCATCCTCGACGTCCTTTTATGCCTAAGTTTCTAGAATTTCCATGTTGAAAGAAAAACCAGAGAGCGTAATTTTAAATAACGTCAAATGCTCTTAACTGTCGTATCACCTTAACTCATGCATAATGGGAATCCTTGGTATTAAATCTGAAATAATTATAAAATTGTTTACAAACCTTGAAATCATAAAACACTTGAATTACCATTAAATTGATAGTATGGGTTTCATGTGAGTTTAACAGTTTTTATATTATTGGGATCCGTAAATCATCCTTTTAATGATTAGCAATTTTGTTACGTTTCGCAACAATGTGATATTGCGATGGTTTTTATTATTGAATGAAAAAATGCGATATCGACATATGTCGCATGACTGTTTGCGATATCACTATCCACTATATAACATATTTTGCAACCTCGTTCATCGGCATTTCGGAATTTTGCATATTTTTGTTTCGGCTATTCGCTTATAGGGTTTTTCTATTTCAACGATTTCTTTCCTGCTCCTTGTACTCTTAGTCCTTTAGGGATTCATTGGAGCACTTTTTCATGATTTTCTAATGTCTTTTATGAAAAAAACAAAACTTAATATAATAGGTTGAAATTTCTAAGTTATAAAATCGATTTAACCTTAAGAATTATTTTAAATGGGTCCCCATTTTTCTTTTTATACTATTTATCTAGAAAAATGGGGGGTTGTTGTAATACTACAAAAGGCTCCAACCCTATCTTTGGTACAGGCTCTGACTTGGTTTCTTGAGGACTCCAATCCTCTAAGTCTCCAACCCTATATTCCAAGGCACCGACCTTGTCTCTATGAGACTCCAACCTCTTGATCTTCAACCCTCAGCTTCACTTCATCAAAATACATTTGGTTATTATTCACAGCTCCCAATATCTTCTTCAATGAGCCCTGCCAATCTTCAAAAATGTCTTCACTTGGTCTCAATGTCACATCATCAATGAAAACCTTTTCTTCTTATAATGTGTCACCACTACTCTTCGTCATACCCAAAAAATTTCTCCAAGCTTACTCCATGAGGGCTTCAACAAAACATCATGTCTCTAAGGGTAATTTCAAGATCTACCTCAATTATGCTTCCAATTTTCCTTCAATGAATCTTCAATAATTTTGCCTCCTTTGATGAATTCTTCAATTGGCTGCTTCAAGAAAAAACCTTTTACAAGCCTTCAATTGTGACTTAACAACTCTTCCAAGAAACCTTTAAGATGCAAATGGTCTTCTTCAAAAACAAGTCTTCAAGGTCCTCTTCAAGTCTCCAAAAATTGTTTCAAGGTTATCTTCCAAAGTCTGCTCCAAATAGCTTTGAATGCCACTCCAAACAAGCCTCTCTCAAGACTGTTGTAAGCTCTTCTTCAAGGCTTCATTGCTCTATGTAATATAACTAGGCTAGCTCCATATTCTTTAGGTGTTCTCTCATCTTTCCATAGGTATAAATAGCTTTGTGTAGCAAATATTATCCTTAAGTCCAAATATTTTGCAATGGAAACTACCTTCAAGTCTGCAATTTATTATTCAAAACGTTGTTATCAAATGTTTGAAAATAATCCAAGAATTGCAACTCCAATATGGTCTTAAGGATGCCTGCCTTAAGGAAAGAAATTTGAGATGCTTGTTCTGATATAATGCTACATTTAGGTCTACAATTTATTATTCACAAGGTTGTTATCAAAAGTTCAAGCCTTAAATATTGAGCCTTAACAGTTTGATGTAGGTTTTTTCTTGAGGTTAGTAACCTGTCCACAAGTTATAGTCCGAGATTCTAAGCCTCCTTGCTGACCACAGGTCCGAAATAGGACTATGACCTAATTTTAGGTTACTTCAACATGTGGCTCTCACAAAAAATATTGTTGTACGACACTTCCTCAAATCTATATCATTCTTTAACAACAAAATTAACCCCAAAATATCCTCCTCGACCTCCTTGGTCACTTCTGAGCTACTTTTCTATAATTTTCACCAAAATTTGATAGCTAAAATTATGTGTATAAACTTATATTAATACTCGTTTGAAGTTATAATGAATGGACATGTATTTCTGGAGGTAGGTCGACATGAAGGACAAGGATAGGTTGACTCACTGCTAAGGTTAAATTTTCTTGAATCAAAATTTCCATATATCATCAACCATTGGGAGTTTCGGGAAAGTAAAGGCTCGCTGGAAATAGGAAAAAATATTATTTTAGATCTTCTAGGACTCATTGTGATAGGTTGTCTCCAAGGTGAAAACATTTATTTTTATTTATAACTCTCCTTGAAAAATTTTATGTGCAGAAATTGATTAGGACAACAAGAGGTAATTAGGCCTTCTTCATTGTTATGACTCCAACTATGTCTTTATATTATTTCCACGTCATCATGAGGTCCTCCATGTCATATTATGTCACCAAGTGATTCATCATATTGTCATCGTGTATTTATGTCATAGTAAAATGATATGACATAGGCAACTGCATCATTAGGAAAGTTCCAAGATAGTAAGATAGTATTCCAACCATCAAATGAGATCTTCCATGTCATCATCTAATCTTCCAACCATGTGTAGTTATCCATATATCATCAAAGATTAAGGTCTAGATCATCAAGTGTATGCAATATTAGATCATGTACTTATTAATGCTTCCTTCATTAGTGGTTTGACTTCTTCGTGAATTGTCATCTAGATCATCAAGTGCATGCAACATTAGATCAATTAATTCTTAGTGCTTCATTGATTATAGGTTTTACTTCTTCATGACTAGACATCTTCATTGATGGTATCAACCAAGAGTCATGGCATCATCATTTGGAACCAGGCATCTCAAGAATATTGACATCTCAGTCAATGCCATATTGACATCAATGACAACCTTTATTAACATGTTTATATTTTTATTATGTGATTTTCACTTTAATTTTTATGTGAGTCATTATTTTATGAAAAAAAATTTGATTATTATTATTTTTTGACATAAAATTCATAAAAATTGCTATTTTTAAACTGTTTTTGTTAATTTTTTTCTATAAATATCGTTTATTTGACATGTCACTTTTAACAAAAATCTTAAAATGTGTATATTTTTGTTATATCTACATTCAAAATGTGATTTTTTTGTTATATCTATATTCAAAATGTGTATTTTTATGTCAACTGATAATAATTATTATTTATTTAGTGACAATTATTTGATGTGCATTGAAATATTAATTAATTATATATGAATATATAGAAAATCGAAACTTTAAAATATCGGCATTTTTTTTAAAACTATGCAAAAGAAAAAAGATCTCACTACAAAAAAAAAATGAAAAGAAAAAAAATGCAAACCTAAAAAACACTTAAAAAAAATATGTCAGGGAAGAAGAAGAAGACGACTACTTCAAACATTGTTAAATTTAGAAAATAATTATCCACACTTAATATATTAGAAAATTTAGAGTAAAAAAAACAAGTCTTCTAAATAAAGGGGTTGACGTTGCATCAACACTTTTCAAAATCAACATGAAAATCACTAACATTTTAAAAGTAATGTTTGTACTTGTTTGTACTTGATAACTCTCGATACAGTTCATGTTTGATAGTTTACATTGTTTCCAATTGAGGTAATTATTTCATCATTGAAAATATATTTGTGTGAAAAATAGGAAAGAAAAGGTGCCACGCTAAAGTGATAAAGCTTTACCCCCAAAAAAATCCATATAATTCCTCAAAATGCTCCTGCAAGGTTTCATACCTCAATTTTCTGAATTGTGTCCCGTTGTTAAAAACATTCCTATGAGATGATTCCTCCACTCTTTCCACTCTGAAAGCATTGAGATGGATGGAAAAAATATAATTATCCAATTCAGATCACAAATCCCCATTTTTTGACACAATTTTTTCCCCAAAATATTGTACTAAATGAGGTGAGGAAAAATTTCCTCCACCTTCTCTCGGGTGTACCATTTAGCTTTTCTTGGAATCTATCCTTTTAGCCCAATATACCAAAGTTCATGTTGCCCCTATATTTTAGTTTTGGACCTCTTCTAAAAAAATAATATTGTATCAACTCTACCTGAGAATATTGTGCTAAATTCTTTATAGAAGGTAGGACATGTTCCTGTTCCTAATCTAGCATGGAAGGCTCATTGAGTTTCATATTCTCCACATTCAAAACTAAGTAAATGTATATGTATGGGGGTATAATGTGTCTAGGAATTATATCCCACCTTTTAAAATATCTCAAAGGGAACATATTGCAAAGCCTTGATTTTCTTACCAGGACCCTATAGCCTCTCCTTGTTCAACTGTAACCATAATTTGTCTCCCACCTTGAACAACTTCTTTGTTCTGTGTTGATCATGTCTAGAATTGTATTTTTCTTGTTATTTCTACAAAGTATTGTGTACATGTATATGGATTTTATAGAACTTATCAATAAATTTTTATACCCTCAAGGAATCCCCTGTAAGATCCTCACTCACTCCTTTATCACTATATGTAATATTTGAAGGTGGAGGTGGTAGATATCCAAAACAAGTTTCAAATGGGGACTTACTAGTAGAAGTTTGGACTATTGTGTTATAAGAGTGTTGTATATATACAAGATTTACATCCTAGGTATTTGTATGCTTCTTATTATAACTCCACAAAAGCTTCACCAAAGTCCTGTTGACTACTTTTGTCTTCCCACTTGTTTGTGGATGGAATGTTGTATACCTATTTAACTCTGTGTCCATCTTCAATGATCTAGGTGGATCTAAGATCAAAGGTGGATTTGGAAAATATCAAAAATAAAAGTCCTTGGATTGTAATAAAACTAGGATCAGATCTAATATATCATCGCAAGATTTCCAATGGTGCAAACGACACCTCAATCTCAGTTTGTATGCAAAAGTTATGGCTAGTCAAAGTTTTGGTCAAATTGGTCCATTGGTTAAATTTAGCAGAGCGCCAAGTAAATTTGGAGGCTCGCCAAATCTGGCAGAGCCAATAAATTTAGCGGCCACTAACCAGGAAACAAAATGACGCTTAATGGCGACGATTTTCAACGGTTGGCGAGTGTGAAATTGTCACTTCTTTAAAATTTCTGGTTACCCTTAAAATCCGTTGAAATTTTTTGACCATGAAGTTTTTAAAAATAAAAATAAAATTAAAAAAAAAGGGAGGGAGGGCCCGGTGGACCTTCCCACCCCAACTAACAACCATATTATATTGATATTGGCCAACTACCATTATATAAAAGACCGACCAAAAATTGAATAGGGTTGATCCCTGCCCAATCAAAATGGTCGACCCTCCATATTGCACAACCGCCAAACAAATACAAACAAAACACCGACTATTTTGGGGAGGCCATGAGGTTGGAACCTAGGTCTGTCCTGCCCAAGTTTAGAGCCACCCAAGCTTAGAGCGCCATCAACGACCCAAATAGGATGACTTTGTTTTAGCCACCCCACAAATAAGTTTAAAGATCCAAGTTCACCATTCAACACGGGGAGGAATGAGCCAAAACAATGAGCGCGCACGGAGGCTGAGGAAGTGGAACCATGCTTGACACACAATTCCAAGAGGTGGAACCATGAAGTAAACAAATCTTAAAGGAATTTTTTCTATTCCCTTGGAGGCTGATTTTTGACAAAGGCATATTGATACCAACTTTATACTCATTTTTCTCAGTTTTGCACAAGGAATGCAGTGGTGAGGTTTAGATTTGTCATCAAGGCAACTGAATTTCAGTAAACATGCATAAATGACTATTTGGGGAATCTTTGAGATTCCTGGGGTTCCAAATTTTGACCTAAGTATAAAGGGGTCGAGTTTACAGTCATTTCTGACGATTTTTTCCAGGAATTCAACGTTGCAGTCCATTTCTTCAGCAGAGGTGTGCATTTTCACACCACCCCCAAAAATGGAGGTAGAAGGTGGATTTTTGTACATGCATGTAATTTTATATCACTAAATATTAATGAAAAAGGCCTCCCCACATTGAGTAGGGCCCATAGACATAACCCACACTCGGTGAACTCCATTATCAACTTGATCATGTGTTTGCTTCTCATGGTTTCCGTTTATTTATAGTTATTTTATGTGTATGCATATTATAGTTATGTACCCTTTTAAATGCAATTATGTATGCATATTTGAAGTAAAAATATCCAGTTCAAGTTTGGTATCATAGCGGGTCTTCCGTTGATGTGAATTGAAATTGTATGATAACTAGGGAAAAGCTCCAAAGTGGTGAAGGAAAACTTAAGTCCTTTGATCCACAAGCAGGGCATGCATCATGAAGAATGGAAATGGCAGAAAAAATGGCAAATTGGCATCAAGATCTTCTACACCATGGTAGAAAAAACAGACAAATTGTTTACATAATATGAGAAGAAAATGGCGAAACCAAGGAAGAAAGAAGAACCAGATGGTCACACCTCAGTAAATAAAGGAGGAGAAGACCCTCTTGAACCCCTATCTCTATCTACTAATGAATGTTCCACTTCTTCCTCATATTCTCATCATTCTAAAGGTAGAAAATTTCATAAAAATCCCTTTTTCAAGTTGGATGTCAAATTTGATTTACCTACTTTTAGTGGAGAATCTAATGCAAAAAAGCTAGATAACTGGATCATACAGGTTGAAGTATACTGCCACATACAATGAATTAAAGAGGATGAGGCAAAAATCCAATTAGCATCCCTTTTATTGAGTGGAACTGCTCTTGTATGATGGGAAAGCAAGCTGCAGAAATATGGTAAGCGTAATCGTAATATTCTTTCATCTTTTTCTGCGTTTGTTTTCGCTTTAAGAGGATAATTTTAACCATTGGGATACAATAAAAGGGCCATGATAGAATGAAAAACATTTGAAACAACGTAAAGTTCAAAATGTTCAAAATTTTATAGATGGGTTTAGGAAACAAGCATTAGCATTGAATGTTCCATTAGACTCTCCTAAAATCTTGAGGAAATAAATTGGCTCATTGCATGTTTATTTACGTTATTCTTTGTTATTATTGAACCCAAAACTATTGATGATGCTAGTGTGAAGGTTGTACATCTTGAAATATTGGGGAATCATGATCAATATGAATTCCTAAAGAGGACAAAAAAAACTAATAGAAAGGAAGAAAATCCCTTTTATACTCATTGTGAGAAAGAAGGGCATGACGAGGAGCATTGTTGGAAGTTGCTTCTGGAATTGAGGCCAAAGAGGAATGACAAAAGATAGTTGCAACTATGCAAAAAAACCAAGAATATGAATCAGAGGATGATGAGAAGGTCAGAGCTGCAGGATTTTTAGGTGTTGGACCAATTGACCTGGGATATGACTTAGGTGATGAGATAAATATTTCATCTTTTTGGATTGCAAAGGATGGACCTATTGACTTGGGTTTTGATTCAGGAAATGAGACAAATATTTTAGCAGATGTTGTGAAAAATATGAGAATGGAACCAGGTATTTCATGTCTCTAACAAATTGAGGAGATCAACTTAATAATTCAAGTGGAGAATGGAAAGCTAAGAGACTCCTACAAGAAGAAGAGAAGGAGAAAAAAATGTTACAACATCAGTTACAAGGCAAGGAGTTGACCTTGTAAAAGTTACAGCGTAACAAGCCTGAGGTAAAAAGTGATTCTTCAATTTCATATTCTCTTTATGATGATGATTTAACTTCTTTTGAAAAATATACTACATGAATTGGATCAAAATTGATGAAGAAAATGGGGTATCAAGGAAAGGGCCTTGTCATTAATGACTAGGGCATTGTGACTCCCTTCAAAGTGGAGGAATTTCCTCGCTATGTAGGAATTTGTTATGTTAGAAATGAGGTTGGAGAATGCTCCAAGAAAACCAATGACTAATAAAAAACAGATGAAGGGAGCACATCATAGCATTCTAGTGATAGCGAGGATTCCATAGGAGGTTCTCCTCATCAGGGACTCATCAGGAACAAGCATTCAAATAAGGTCCATAAAGTTTCGAGGAGGAAGAATCGTTGCAGTCACTGCAACAAGGATGGACATCAGAAAGCCACATGTTAGGTACTCCATTACAAGAAATAACCTATGAATGAAGAAGGGCCAATCAATAAATAAATCCAGCTACAAGAAGTGAACCCATTCACCTAGTTGGGTAGAATTTCTAAGTAGTTTAGTTTGGCCACATTTTATAAATCACATTTTGCAAGATTTTTGTAAAAGTGAAGTGTTTCCATCACTTATGAATGCAATGTAGTGATATTTTTGGCCTTTTTTTTTATAGTTGGGGTATTGGTTTTTGTTATGATTCTGATGTAAACTTGATCAAGGAGTGTGTTATAAACTCTTGGAAAGTATGGGGTTTTCTTGGGTCATGATAGGTCATGTAATTATGTGAAAACTCATAGATATCACAATATTAGGAATACTACTGCAATTATCTGAGTTTACTTCTCCTATTATGTAAATTATATTTATAGAATTAATTCAGAATGCATCATGAATTATTGAAGTAAACTATTGAAGTAGGCTACACTTAATTAAATATGATTCTGAAACAAGGAAACTGAGCAAGAAATCAATCAGACATAGGACACCTTTCTTTTGGACTAAGTCCTTGGAAAAACCCGATGCGAGAAAATTGTTGCATCAGATCTGAGGGTTTGTATTATTAAACAACAATTTCTAAATACAATCTTTGGATGCCTTGTTGGATATCTAGTACAGAAAAATCACAACATACAAAAATATAGTGAGTTTTACCTCACACTGCAAGTCTAGCGAAACCCTAGCTCCCTCTATGTAGCCTTTGTGTAGTAGATGTGTACGCCTACGTGGGGATGGATATGGACTGCATCACCTCCTCTCTAAATCGATATGCATCTCGAAAAATCAAGTTTCAGCCCTCGTGGCTCAGAAACCCAAATCTCTAGCAAAACTAATATTGTCTCTCGAAAACACTGCACAGTGCCTGCATGGGCCCTGGATGGGCTTGGGTCACCCCTTCGAGGGATTGCATCACACCTCTTGGTGGTTGTGTTGCTTCCTCTGTTGGTTCTACTGTGTATATGCTATGTACTCTTGGTCCTAGAGAAGATCCTCTGACCAATAACTGCCTTTGTCCCTCACTTCACTGAATCACTTAGATCTAATCTTCATCCAAGCATTGCTCCATCAAAAGAATTCAATCTATAGATATACTCAGTGTGTCTTTCCAAATGACCCTCAAGCCTTCCTTTATAGTCTTTTCGCTGTTAGATCTCTAATCAAGGACTAATATTATAACATGACTTGATATTCACTTTCTAGATCATTCTCACTCTATGTTATTAATACCCTTTAATCATTTAATTTCCCTAAGTTATACTTAGGGTCCCCATTAAAATAATTATTTTTTACAATAAAACATGATCTGGGTGGAATTTTCACAAACGATTTCTGGGTTCTTTGGAATACTAGTGTCTAAGCCTATCCACAAATTTTGGGGCTTAAAGCACTTTCTATGCTACCAAAAATCAACAATACCTCTTAGCGAGGAAAGTGATCTAACAATATTCTTGATGCATAATGCTCTGACCCTAAAGCATCCTCTACACTGCTAATGTCTAACAAGCTGTCCACCAACCTTTGTGTTGCTTCTGCAACTACACTTCTGCCCATGACACTGCCACTACCACTGTTGCATCTAATAAAACTCCATCTCATGTGCTACATCTAATATGATGCTAAGACTGTCACTGCTAACACTACATCTGCATTGCAACTCACTTGTTGAGAGAAGCAGATGAAATCATCCAAAGACTAAACAAGTGTTCAGTGGATGCACCTCAGTGCTGAAAAATATCACTGTTGATAACTACTGCGTTGTCCCTCTGATGCACTGTGTTGTTGCTACTCTGCACTACGTTGCTGCTGCTCTTCACTGCGTAGCACTTCTCTGTACTACACTGCGCTATTGTGCATTGCACTACTGCTGCTTCTTTGCTCTGCACTGCTCCAGAACTAGGAACTACTACCTACTGCAACTGTTGCTCCATCACTCATCGGCCCCGACTAAAGACTCCTCCATTGTGCTACTACTGATATGGGCTCCCGTAGCAAGGTAATGTTCCATGAGGTGGGCTCCTCAAGGATCTTGCCCAACTGAATTTCGAAGTGAACTACAGTTCAATGTCACCCCACTTTTCACCTGGAGAAGCATGGGCATTCATGGTGAACTCATCCTGCTTGATATTTTTGGCTACAACTTTTGGATCATGATTCTCATCCTTTTCGTTTTTCTTCAAAGGACTTCGTGATGAAAAGTGGCCCATCTCACCACATATGAAGAATTTCACCTTCGATCATCTTTCTTCTGTCTTTTTGGCCCTTGTACCTTTTCAATGCGAGGGATGCATTCTCCTCCTCCTCTGGATTCTTAGATCTGCTCCTACCGCTACCGTCAAGCTTGCACTTGACTAGATCTCCTCCTTAGCTCTTCCTCCTGAAGTGCTGACCACATCTGCTCCAAACTAGGAAGCGTAGGCCTGCCCAAAGTGCTTTGGAAAAAAACTTTCCACTCCTCCGTGACTACGTTAAGGGCTAGACTCACCATAGTTTCTGAAGATAGGGTGGATCCCTCATATGCCGACTAGTCTTGAATCTCTTGAAGCCTCGTAAGGAATGAAGTAATGCGCTCCCCATTCTGCTTCTAGACCATCTAGAGATTTTTCTCCAAGTACATCTTTTGTTGCTCAGAATTTCCTTCAAACAGTAAGGAAAAGGCCTCCCACATCTCCCTGTCGGTGTTATTTCCAACTACATGAGAGACTATGTTATCCTTGACACCATCAAGGATTAGTCTCTTGGCCTTTTCCATATCAAACTTGTATGAACATATTGAGATCATATTCATCCAAAAGGAATTGTATCATTTCCATCTATATTATGTAGTTGGAGGAACCCTCTAACCAGTCCTGACCTCTAAGACCATGAGATTCCGTCATAGCTGAAAAACTGTCGAACTGATCCCTCTTCCTCCCTTTCTGTGCAGCACTAGGTAGGATTACACACTCCTTATGGAGCTCGTAGATCTTCTGCCTGGATCTGCTGCTCAAATATTTAAAAAATTTTGAATTCCTCGGCGAGGAACCCACTGAGGAAGAATTGCCCGCTATGTGCTCTTTTATTTCTTCTGACGTTTCTCTGCCCAAAAAATTCCTGCAAAACGGCTACATCCCCCTGGCTCTGCGTGAAAGCTCTATGTTTCTCCCTCTGCCTTGGAAAAATATCGAACTAGAAGTCCTACCTCTATATCGACTCACTTAGAGAGAGACAACCTTGAAACTTCATCCCTTCTGGCTAGAACTAGGCAATCCCTCTGGGGATTCGATTTGATGTTGCTGCAACAATTTTGCCTTCAATTTAGTGCTAGATTTGTTCTTCCTGTTTCATATCAAATGCTCTGATACCATGTGAAAATTCCTATATCTGACAATATTAGGAATCCTATTGCAACTATCTGAGTTTACTTCTCCTACTATGTAAATTAAATTTGGAGAATTAATTCAGAATGCATCATGAATTATTGAAGTAAACTACTAAAGAAGCCTACACTTTATTAAATATTATTCCAAAACAAGGAAACTGAGCAAGAAATCAATCACACATAAGACACCTTCATTTTGGACTAAGTCCCCAAAATAACCCAATGTGGGAAAATCGGTGCAACAGATCTAAGGGTTTGTATTACTAAGCAGCAGTTTCTGAATACAATCTCTGGATGTCTTGTTGGCTATCCAGTATAGAGAAAACATGACAGACAAAATTATAGTAATTTTTTCCTTACACTACAAGTCTTGACTGACCCAAATCTGAATTGGCAAAACCCCATCTCCCTCTGCACAACTTCTATGTAGTAGACGCATAGGCCTACGTGGGGATGGTTGTGGATTGCGTCACCTCCTCTCAGAATCGATCTGCTTCTCAAAAAATCAAGTTTCATCCCTCCCGACTCAGAAACCCAAATCTCCAACAAAACTCAGATTGTCTCTCGGAAACACTGTGTAGTCCCTGCGTGGGCCTACGTCACCCCTTTTGGGGATTGCATCACACCTCCTGGTGGCTGCGCTACTTCCTCTGCTGGTTCTGATACCTCTGTTCTATGTACTCTTAGTCCCAGAGAAGATCCTCTTACTAATAACTGCCTCTGCCCATCACTGCATTGAATCACTTAGATCTGATCTTTATTCGAGCACTGCTCCGTTAGAAGAATTCGATCTCTAGATTCACTTGGTGTGTCTTTCTAAATGATGCTCAAGAATTCTTTTATAGTCTTCTCAATGAGAAATCTACGACCAAGATTAGATCTCTAATAAACGGATAATATTATAACATGACTTGATCTTCACTTTATATATCATTCTCACTCTGTTTTATTAGGACCTTTTAATTATTTAATTTCCCTAAGTTAGACTTAGGGTCCCCATTTAAATTATTATTTTTTACAATAAAACATGATTCGAGTGGAATTTTCACAAATTATTTATGGGTTCTTTGGAATACCAATGTCTAAGCCTATCCATAAAATTTTTGGTTTAGAGCACTTCCGATGCTACCAAGAATCAACAAATTGAACATGTATTGCATATATGTACTACATGTTTTCCGAGGAGATAGGTGTCGATTCATCACTTATGACGCCAAATAATAAAGATGAAGGAGAAGGAAGTGTGGCCTGTTAGGGAACTTGTTGTGCAGATTGAGTACAACAGATTGCAGATCGTTTTTATGCATTTGGAGGACCAAAATCTCCTTAGTGGGGAGGAATGAACCAGGTGGCTCCAAGATCAAAGGTGGATTTGGAAAAGATAAAAAATAAGAGTCTTTGGATGGTAATAAAACTAGGATCATATTAAATATATCGTCTCAATATTTCTAATGACACAAACAACACCTCAATCCAAGTTTGTATGCAAAAGTTATGTCTAGTAAAAGTTTTGGTCAACTTCGCCCATTGGTTAAATTTAACATAGCGCCAAATAAATTTGGAGGCTCGTAGAATATGGTGGAGGTGCTAAATTTGGAAACCACTAACCAAGTGAAAAAATGACACTTAATAGTGACACTTTCCAGTGGTTAGCAAGGGCGGAATTTTCGCCTCTTTAAAATTTATGGTTACTTGCAAAATGCTGTCGAAATTTTTTTACCATGAATTTAAAAAATAATAATAATAATATTAATATTAAAAAGAAAAGGGTGGGGTAGGGCAGGCAGACCTGCCCACCCCAAAAAACAATCATATTATATTAATATTCACTGACGACTATTATATAAACAACGATGAAAAATTGAATAGGGCCAACGAGGATAAAACCCGCTTGGCCAAAATGGTTGGCCCGCCAATGGGTGGCCCTCCATATCGCACAACCGCCTAAAAAATAGAAAAATACCCCGACTATTTTGGGAAGGCCACGGGGTTGGAACTTGGGCATACCCCGCCCAAGTTTAGAGTGCCACCAACAACCCAAATGGGTTGAATTCATTTTATCTGCCCCACAAACAAGTATAAAAATCAAAGTTCACCATTCAACTCGGGGGGGACTGAGCTAGAACAATGAGTGTGCACAAATGCTGAGGTGGTGAAACCATGCCTGACACATAGTTCCAAGAGGTGGACGCATGAAGTAAAGTAATTCTTAAGGAATCTTTAGATTCCCTTGGAGGTTGATTTTTGATAGAGGAAGATTAATACCAACTTTATACTCATTTTTCTCATTTTTTCATAAGGATTATAGTGGTGAGGTCAGGTTTGTCATCAGGGCAGCTAAATTTCAGTCAACTCATGGAAAGAAATATTTGGGGAATCTTTGATATTCTTAGGGATCTATATTTTGACCGAAGCAGAAAGGGGTCATGTTTACAGCAATTTTTCACGAATTTTCTCTAGGGATCCAACAATGCAATCCATTTCTTCAGAAGAGGTGTGCATTTTTAGGCCATCCTTTAAAGTGGAGGTATAATGTGTCGTTTTGTACATGCATGTAATTTGATTTTATGGAAGATCAATGAAAAATTCCTCCCCACATTGAGCAAGACCTGGAGATTTAACCCACACTGGGTGAACTCTGTTATCGACTTGATTGTCTTTTCTTCTCATGGTTTTTGTTTATTTCGACTTCTTTTGTCTGTATGCATCTGATGGTTACATACCCTTTTATATGAAATTTTGTATGTTTCTTTGAAGTAAAAATATCCAGATCATTCTACCACAATGTATTCTAGAATGCACTGAGAAATATTGTGTCCCTATATGGAGTGATGCCCCTTGGTATCTGAAATTTCACATAGGCCCACCCAAGGAAAATTTTTTATTCTTATTTCCCAAATGATAATATTTTTACAGGGCATCAAAACACACAACTTGATGAACCTATCAACTACCATAAACATGTAGACATGTCCCTCCTTTTTTGTTTTTTAACTTCCCAAAAATTCCAAAGAAATTCCTTCCAAAGGATAGGTGGGTATAGGTGAGATATGATAAGGACCATGTTTCCTAGCTCCATGGTTGTTATTAAACAAAGGCATGCATCCTCTTATGAACCTAGATATTGTTTCTTGCATCTTGGGCCAATACACTTACCTCTACAAGTTGGCCACTATCCCCAATAACCAAATTACCATGCAACCTTGGAGGTGTGAGCCTCTCTAATTAGCTACAATTACTCACATTTAGGAACACATTACTTATATATCATATAGAGTAACTTATTCTGGAGATGGTAATCAATAGTGGTTTCACCATTGCACACATGAATCTGCCTTTTAAACTGCTTAAACACCTCCTTGAAGTCCTCATACTTTGAATATGCCTCTGTATTTGCATCATGGGTGAATGGATCCATGCGCATAAGTGTTACCAAAGTTATGATATTTGATGTGGGTGGCCTTGAAATCATGTTGGAAAAATATTTTGTGCTCCCCTTCTTATACTTAATCACTAAATAGAACTATTGTAGAAACCCCATCCACTTGTAATACCCATAATATTTTAGCTTATTTTTGGCTTATAGGTACTATAGTGGCTAGTGCTATCTGTGGATTATTTTCTCCTTTCCCATAAAATAATGTTTTCACTTCTTCAAAAATCGCATTATGTAAGATATGTCCTTGTATTAGGTAGGGTGGGTAAAAAATTCCCCATGAAGTACTTCATAATGGTAACATACATGCCTTCCTCCTTGCATCAAAACCACTCCCATAGCATACCCAATCACATTTTTCTCCACAAAAAAGAGATGATGCAAGTTCATTCTTGCCGAAATTGGTGCTTGATTGATATTCTTAGAAGCATCTTGGTGCTCCTTTTGCTTCAATCCACTTGATTTCCCATTATTTTGGCCCATGCCAAGTGTTATTCATATACACAACCCTTTTCCACCAATTTGTTCTTAAATAACATCACTTTCTTGCACAAGTCGCGTAGAACCCCTGATACTTGAGGATTACATTTGGGTTCTTTGGTGAGATACCCAACATTATGGCTATCTTTCTAAATTCTATGGTGTACTCTAGTACACTTTACCCCTATTTTTTCCTATAGTAGTGCCACCAAATCCACTAGTCCTCTACATACCTCATAGGGTAAAAGTTCTACTTTATTAGGTTTTTAAAGTCCTCCCACTTAATCATTGGAGAATATCCCTCCTACCTTCAATTATTTTTGTGGCTTTCCCATTTGGTCAGGGCATGGTCCTCTAATGTTAACGACACAAATGAAATATTATGTTCTTCATTTATATGATGAACAATTCAATAAAGTTATAATTATTGAAACCAGTTATTTAGCTTTAGAGTGTCAATATCACATTGATATGACTTGATATTGACCTCTATTTCCAATTTGAACCGGGATTGTGAATGGTTCGCGCCACTCAAACTAGGTTGATATTTTTAAGGTTATTTATTTGGCTCCTTCTCTATTTCATTCCGATCTCCTAATCTCCCCTTGGATTGGACCTCTGTGTCATAAATTCAATCCTCTCCCATGTTACTATTTATATATCAAACTTTTTCTTCCAGGTTAAAAAAACCTCTTATCTGTGGGATTAGGAGGGTTAGTCACATATTTTTATGCCATGATAAGGGTTTTATGACTTTTGCATTATCTGATCTAGATCACCTACAAATATCCACAATATACCCAAATAAACCTACTCTGACACCAATATAATTCGTAAACTTCTTGTTGAAATTCAACAAGAAAATGCAACGCACACACTAGTGTGATTTCAACAAGAAAATGCAACGCACACACTAGTGTGGGATCACAGGTCACACAATGATGGATCCTAGAGACACATTAGTGTGCAAGCCAATTTTTAAATAAATTGGAAAATAAATTGTAATGTTATCTCATAAAAACTTGTAATAGTTAACTAAGTGTGATAGACTTAGTTAGCTCAATAATTTCGAGTTAAGGGTCTAAGGATAGGCATGTATTGTGATTCTATTATTAACAGGGTCCAATTGCAGTTGTAGCACTAGTGTAGTGTGGGTGGGATCAGTTAACTCACAATAATTGAGTTAAAATCAGTTTAACTAGTTCTAACGGTTTGATGAGTTAGTGGAAGATCAAGTGAATTAAAATAGATTTAATTCACCAGTAATGATCTACCAAGAAACTAATGATTCACTATTTATAGTTGCATGCATGCTAATTCTGGTGGAGACCCAGTTGAGACAAAGGTTCAAGGCTAGTAAACTATCAGTTGTATTTTAAGCAAACAACCTAGGTGTAGTTATAAAACCATTGGAATCCCATGATTAATTGCACAATCAAGGAAGGTTGAATTTCCTATTTAATAGGGGTTTAATTCTCTAGGGATTGCGTAAGGAGGGTAGGCTAAGGGTAGGCTGATAATTGGCTATGTGTTTGTCCAATTTTTCCTAGATCAGTGTGAAGAAATTGGTAGAGTGTATGATGTTGTGGTGAGCACAAATACATTGTATTTTTTAATGATTTCTTGTTTGATTATATAATAAATATGGAGGGGTTTTGAGCAGTTTCTTTCCCCAGGAATATCTGGTGTTGTGTATTGATTTAATTCTTTCTCTTACTTCCATCTGATTGAGAGGTCATGATTTATATTCTGAAAATATTGTAGAAGGATTAAGTATCTTGTTTTAGTACATTACATGATTGTATTAAATCCATTGGTGTAATTTTTACATGATATCAGAGCACCAGGAATCACAATAGTGGAGAACAAATTGAGTTTGTGTTGAACAATATTTAAATTTGCAGGTACTTTCTTTGGAGCTATAAGCAGATCAAGATGTATTTCAATGGCTTGAGACTTGAATATGCACTCGAGGGGAGTTCAAATTATATTACATGGAAATATAGGATGGAGGGAGTGTTGGAGGAAAATGGGTTGAAGGAATTGATAGATAATTATATTCCCAAGCCTGCAACAGCAAATTCCCAACTTCTTGATGCATGGCAGAAGAAGGTTGTAAAGGCAAGGATGATCTTATTAGAGGGAGTTCAAGATCAAATTATCTTGAGTCTCCATGGAAAGGAAACTCCATATACTATATGGAAGGCCTTGATAGATCTGTTTCAAAGCAGTAGTGACCAAAAAAAAAATTCACTCAAGGACAAGCTCAGGAAAATCAAAATGGAGAAGGGCGACACAATCTAGAAATAATTGACCAAGTTCACTCAATGTCAAGATGAGATTGGAAGTGTTGATATTACTGTAGTTGATGATAACTTGGTGAGCCTAGTACTTCTAGGCCTTCCCAAGAGTTGGCATAGTTATGAGGACTCTGTGAATGGGAGGGAGAAGTTAACAGATTGGGAGTGACTTTGGTCAGATTTGGTACAATAAGAGTTTTGACGAAATACTAGGGATGGATCCTCATCCAATATTAATGATGAGGAAAATTTTTCCTTGGATGGTAAGGCAAAGAAGGGGAAGGGGAGGAAGTCCCATTCCAAATTTGAGACCGACAAAGAAGGCAAGAAGCGTGACATGTCAAAGGTGAAATGTTTTCACTGTCATGATCATGGACACTATGCCACAAATTTTCCACAAAAGAAGAAGAACAACGACAAGGCTCCAGGAGCTGAAATGGGTGAAGCTTTTGCCTCACATTTTGATTTTGACTTCTCTCTCATTGAATGCATGGTATCAAGTGTGATGGGCTCTGTGTGGTACTTGGATAGTGGAGCATATTTCCACATGATGGGAAACAAAGAACTCTTTAGTAGCTTGGAGGAGAAGGATCTTCAAATGCACATCGAGATGGGTGATGACGAGGTGTAACACTACCAGTATTGGTACAGTTACTTTCCAGATACAGTCAGGTAAAACTTTGTTATTAAAATATGTCATGCATGTACCAGGCTTGAAAAATAATTTAGTTTCAGTTGCTATGTTGGAGGATCTTGGATATGATGTGGTTTTCAGTGAAGGAAAGACATTTGCTTGTCACAAAGCCACAAAAAAAGTAAAGGATATTGGGGTTCATGTAAAGAACCTCTAGAAACTTGATGTAGATGGTTGTGTAGCATTGAGCAGTAAAGCAGGGAAGGTGGTGAGTCGGGATACACGTGAGTTTTGGCACAGGAGATTGGGACATCTACACCATAGTTCTTTGAGGATCATGCAACAGACTTCTACTGGTCTTCCAAAGGGTACTCTTGTGCAAATATACACATGCAAGGGATGTACCATGGGGAAGTATACTAAGGCCACCTTTCATGAGAAGGAGAACCGAGCAGTGGCAATCCTTGAGAGAGTTCACTCAGATGTGTGTGGACCATTCCTATGCCTTCCATAACAAAGAACTGTAGAAATTATACAATATGCATCTATATCTTGGAATCACCCTATATAAAAATATGCTAATGTTAAATACTGAATCACTTCTACAGATATTTTTGGAATTAAAAAACAACACAATTTCCAATCACATGAAGCAAAGAATATTATATCAAAACCACAACACCAGATATTCCCGGGGAAAGCTTACTACTCAAAACCCCTCTATCATATATTGTATATTCCATAAGGAATCATGAAAAAATTATATACAAAACTCTTCTCACAAGAGCCCTCAATACATCAGATAATTTTCTCACATTGTCATAAAAAAATTGGCAAGTTCCTTAGCCAATTTACTGTCTCCATGCAGCTTGCCTTGCTCACGTAATTCTTGATGAACGCAATCCTTAATCACAAATAATTTCAGCCTTCCTCAACTGTGTTGAGTATCATGGGAATCCTGTGGTGTTATAACTACACTTGGGTAGCCTACTAATATCACAACTGATAGTTACACTTCCCTTTCACCTAGATCTCAACTGGGTCTCCACTGGAACTGACATGCATGCAACTAATAATAGTAAAAACATTAGTTGCATGTGAGATAACTACATTTGAATTAATTAATATTTAATTCACTTGATCTCTCACTACTGTATTTGCAGTCACAACTAGCAAAACTGACTTTAACTCACTTAACTGAGTTAAACTGATTTACAACTTGCATAACTCATGCACCACTACACTTCCAACTCTGTTACAACTAGAATCACTAAGTTACAACTAAATTCAACCTGCATGTCCCACCAACCAATCTCTTAACTCAAAATTCCTTTAGTTAACTGATTTTCCACTTCAGTATACTATTTTCAAGTGCTCATTGAGAATAGATTATTGTTTATTGTCTAACTAATATTAAGGGATAATAATAGTCAACATACATCTAGAAATAGACATGAAATCTATAAATATAATTTTCATATACATCTATAAATATACATGCATCTATAAATAGAATTTTCTCATGCATCTATAAATAGACATCCACCTAAAAATAGCCTGTGTGGGCCCCACCTAGTGTAGGTGCTTAATTTTCACTAGGATCAAGGATGTTGTTTCTGGATGTCAATTTTACTATTTCTTGTTGCAAAATTCAACACTCCCTCTCAACAAGAAAGGAATGTCCTTGCATGCGACATGCGACTCCATGCATGCGACATGCACCCCTTGCATGTGACATGCGCCATGCATCCTTTGCATGCAACACTTCTCTAGTGTTTCTCGCACATGAAACCTTTGCATGCAACACTTCTCTAGTGTTTCTCACATTGCATGCAACACTTCCGAAATTGAATAGCCTCCAAGCAACTGAATTAGTATAATGCATATAATATCATAAAAGTATTCTGACTTTTGATAGCTACTGCAGATATATTCAGGAACCATTGCGCTACTAACACTTGCATCCATGCACTCTGCACTTACTGCCAAATTTGATCTGCTGTACAGTATCTGACACTGTCACTTTGAATTCATGTCCTCACGACATATGACTGCATCAATCCAAATGATCCTGCAATTGCTGCTTTGTGGGCTCCTCGTAGCCAGGTTTGATTCATGAGATCCACACCATCTCAATGAATCCTGCCCAAAAATTTCTTCTTGGGATTATTCATGCATGTCGCCCCACCTCTCACCTGGTGGTATTGCTGCATGCACTCCCTCTACCCATCTGGCTTGAAATTTCTCTGCATGAGTGGTTTCTCCCACTCCATGATCCTACACATGTGGCTGCTCCACATCTTGAGGTTCACTTATACCTGCATGCAAATCCAACTCCCTCTCAAGGGTCAATTGCATCGATTTCTCACACTTCCCCATGGTAGGAAGCTCTGTAGAAATCACATGTACATCAAATCTATAGAGATTCTTCTGCATCTCTAGTTGTGGCTACTCCACAACCTTCTGAAACTGTTTCTCAGGCTGCATGTTGAGAGGCTCCCTCTCAACCACAAATTCAATAACCTCTACTTTTCTCATCAAATCTTTGCATGCATCTTGTACCTCAATGCATGTAGGTTTGTGGCTCGCGCACATTGTAATTGCCCCGCCGTCGCAAAATTTTCTAACAAAAGAGCTTATTTTAAATCAATGATATCTCCCCATCCGAGCTCTGATTCGACCGATTTGTTTTTTCAATTTGGGTATTTTTTCGCAAGGAAGCCAAATATGCTATTTGTTTCTAAAAAAAATTCATCAAAATATTCAGATATTCTCTGCAAACTCGTGCACCCAAATAATTCTTGCTCTCATACCATGTAGAAAATTTATAACACAACTCTGATACCATCTAGAAATTATACAATATGAATCTATATCTTGGACTCACCCGATATAACAATATGCTAATGTTAAATACTGAATCTCTTCTACAAATATTTGCAGAATAAAAAAATAACACAATTTCCAATCACATGAAGCAAAGAAGAATAGATCAAAACCACAACACCAGATATTCCCGGGGAAAGCTTACTGCTCAAAACCCCTCTATCATATATTGTACATTCCACAAGGAATCATGAAAAAATTACATACAAAAATCTTCTCACAAGAGCCCTCAGTACATCAGCTAATTGTCTCACACTGTCATACAAAAATTGGCAAGTTCCTTAGCCAATTTACTGTCTCCAAACAACCTTCCTTTCTCATGCAATTCTTGATGAATGCAATCCTTAATCACAAAGAATTTCATCCTTCCTCAACTGCGCTGAGTATCATGGGCATCCTGTGGTGTTATAACTACACCTGGGTAGCCTGCTAATATCACAACTGATAGTTACACTTCCCTTTCGCCTAGATCTCAACTGGGTCTCCACTGGAATTGACATGCATGTAGCTCATAATAGTAAAAAAGTCAATTGCATGTGAGATCACTACATGTGAATTAATTAATATTTAATTCAATCGATCTCTCACTAGTGTATCTGTAGTTACAACTAGCACAACTGACTTTAACTCACTTAACTGAGTTAAACTGATTTACAACATGCACAACTCATGTACCATTGCACTTCCAACTCTGTTACAACTAGAATCACTGAGTTACAACTAAATTCAACCTGCATGTCCCACCAACCAACCTCTTAACTCGAAATTCCTTTAGATAATTGATTTTCCACTTCAGTTAACTATTTCCAAGTGCTCATTGAGAGTAGATTATTGTTTATTTTCCAACTAATATTAAGGGATAATAATAGTCGACATGCATCTATAAATAGACATGAAATCTATAAATAGAAGTTGCACTTACATCTATAAATAGACATGCATATATAAATAGAATTTTCTCATGCATCTATAAATAGACATCCACCTAAAAATAGCCTATGTTGGCCCCACCTAGTGTAGGTGCTTAATTTTCACTAGGTTCAAGGATGTTGTTTCCGGATGTCAATTTTACTGTTTCTTTTTGCAAACTTCAACAAGCACATGTATTATGTGATTTTTGTTGATGATTTTTCTAAAAAGTTTTGGATCTTATTTCTGCAGAAGAAATGTCAGGTTTTCTCCAAGTTTTGTGAGTTCAAAGCACTGGTAGAGAAAGATACATGGAAGAAGGTGAAGGCTCTAAGGAGCGACAATGGTGGTGAGTATATCTCTAATGAATTCAAGAACTTATGTGCCAAAGAAGGAATTTAGAGAGAATTGATTACACCTCATAACCCACATCAGAATGGGGTTTCAGAAAGAAAGAATAGATCAATTGTGGTAGTAGCATGAGATATGTTACATGATTAGGGCCTATCGTTGCATCTATAGGCAGAGGCATGCAACACAACGGTATTTGTGCAGAACCAAAGTCCTCATCGGATACTTGGAATGAGTGCACCAGAGGAGGCTTTTTCAGGTAACAAACCTAATGTTTCATATTTTAAAAATTTTGGCTCATCTGTCTATTTCCATGTGACCAAAGATGCCAGGAAGAAGATAGAACCAATAACAGAGGTAGGGATATTTTTGGGGTACAATGATACTCCCCACAACTATCGGGTATATTTTTAGGCTAACATGATGATAGTTGTCATGAGAGATTTTAAATTTGATGATTGTCCCTTGAGAGGGAGCTTGATTTGCATGCAGATGAGGAACTCTTAGTTCAAAGGATGAAACTCAGGATGTGGAGTAGCCACAAGGAGAACATCATAGAGTGGAAGAAATCACTCATGCAGAGCCATCCACCAAAAATCGTAGGAAGTGCACCAGAGAGGCTAACATATTGATGCTAGATGCGATAGAGCATGTAGGAGCACCTACATCACAGCGCAGGTAGAGAAGGTCCCTAGACATGTACACTAGATACATGGCTCTTATGAGCGACTGTATTGTGAGAGAACCATCCTCTTTTAAGGAAGCATTGCAACAACCAACATGGTTTGATGCCATGATTGAGGAGTATGACTCCATTATCATAAACAGTGCATGGGAAGTGGTCTCAAGACCAGTGGGGAAGTCAGTGGTTGGATCCAGGTGGATCTACAAGGTGAAGTAGCCAACAGATGGTAGTATGGAGAAATAAAAGGCTAGATTTGTGGCCCAGGGATTCTCACAGGTAGAGGGGATTGACTATGAGGAGAATTTTACATTGGTTGCAAGGTACTCATCGATTAGATATATCCTTGCACTCTCAACGCAGATGGGATGGAGGATACATCATATGGATGTAAAGAAAACCTTTCTAAATGGAGTTATTGAGGAAGAAGTGTACATTGAATAGCGAGAAGGTTTTGAGACATTTGACAGGGAGTTTCATGTGTGCATACTCAAGAAAGCATTGTATGGGTTGAAGTAAGCACCTCATTCTTGGTACATTAGGATCGACAGCTATTTCACCAGGTTGGGCTTCACAAAGAGTGAAGTGGATGAAAACCTATATCATATTGTGGTTGCCGGTAAGCTTTTGATTATTGTACTTTATGTAGATGATCTTATACTGGTAGGTGATGAGAAGTGCATAACTTCTTGCAAAGAGGATCTTGTAAGAGAGTTTGAGATGAAGGACATGGGGCTCTTGCATTATTTCCTAGGCTTGGAAATATGGCAAAGTGATGGGAAGCTATTTGTATCTCAGGTCAAGTTTGCGAAGGAGATTTTGAGGAAGTTCCACATGGAGGGAAACAAACCCATGGAGACTCCTCTTGTAGGTAAATGGATGAAGGATAATGCTACTTCAAGTGAGGTAGTGGATGCTACTTTTTATAGGCAGCTTGTGGTTTCATTTATGTATTTGGTGAACACACGACCAAACATATGCTACGCAGTTGACCAGCTTAGTCAAGCTATGGTTAAGCCTACCAAGCTCTTTTGGAAGGAAGGGAAGCATGTGTTGAGAGATCTCAGGGGCACTATAGAGTATGGATTATGTTACAGATGGATAGAGAGAGTGAAGCTTCAAGGCTTCACCGATGCATATTGGGTAGGTAGTCCATCAGAAAGAAAGAGCACATCAGGGGGCATCTTCAGCATAGGATCAACAACAGTTTCTTGGTACAATAGGAAGTAGATCCGACGGTAATACATTGTGATAAAACTCTTAGTTAATCTAGTATTCCATGATAGGTCCAAGCATATTGAAATCTAGAAACACCATCTCAAATATTGTGTTCAGAGGCGCATTATGTTGTTGTAGTACATTCCCACAGAGGATCAGGATGCAGATATCTTGATGAAGGCACTTGCGAAGAGAAAATTTGAATACCACAGAGGCAGGATCAGGGTAGTAGATAATCACTTTCTTGTTGAGAGGGAGTGTTGAACAATAAAATGCAACACACACACTAGTGTGGGATCATAAGTCACATAATGATGGATCCTAGCGTCACATTAGTGTGCAAGACAATTTTCAAATAAATTGGAAAATAAATTGTAATCTTATCTCATAACAACTTGTAATAGTTAACTAAGTGTGATAGACTTAGTTAGCTCAAGAATTTTGATTTGAGTGTCTATGGAAAGGCATGTAGAGTGATTCTATTATTAACAGGGTGTAGTTGCAGTTGTAGCACTAGTGTAGTGTCGATGAGATCAGTTAACTCACAATAATTGAGTTAAAATTAGTTTAACTAGTTCTAACTATTTGATGAGCTTGTGGAAGATCAAGTGAATTAAAATAGATTTAATTCACCAGTATTAATCTACCAAGTAACTGATGATTCATTATTTATAGTTGCATGCATGCTAATTCTGGTGGAGACCCAGTTGAGACAAAGGTTCAAGGCTAGTAAACTATCAGTTGTATGTTAGTCAAACTACCCAGGTGCAGTTATAAAACCATGGGAATACCATGATGAATTGCGCAATCAAGTAAGGATGAATTTCCTATTTAATAGGGGTTTAATTCTCTAGGGATTCCACAAGCACGGTAGGCTGATAATTGGCCATGTGTTTGTCCAATTTTTCCTAGATCAATGTGAAGAAATTGGTAGAGTGTATGAGGTTTTGGTGAGAAAAAATACATTGTATTGTTTCACGATTCCTTGGTTGATTATACAATAAATATGGAGAGGTTTTGAGTAGTTTCCCTCCCCAGGAATATCTGGTGTTGTGTATTGATTTAATTATTTTTCTTACTTGCATGTGATTAAGAGATCGTGATTTATATTCCACAAATATTGTAGAAGGATTCAGTATCTTTTTTTAGTACATTACATGATCGGATTGAATCCATTGGTGTAATTTTTACACTTCCATTGATATTCCACTAGATAGTTCATCAGAACAAATGGTATAAAATTATACTTAAAAGTATAAAATCTACAGTATGAGGCTTTATTTTTCTTAGATTTATGAATTTGTAAATTATTGATTATTGTGTATGCATGAAAATTATAATTATGCAGAAAATAGAGAAGCAATTGGTGCTTAGTTAATGTCTACAACAATTGTGTCAAATGTGATATGTGCTCCTCTCAGGTAGTGTTATATACCAGTATATCATCCAAATAAACAACAACAAATGAATCTATAAAAGGGTGCGATATATCATTCATTAATCTCATAAATGTAGGTGGTAAATTTCATAGGTTGAATGGCATGACTAACCACTCATACAAACCTGAGCTAGTTTTGAAGGTGTTTTTCCAGGTATCTTCTTCCCTGACTTGAACATGGTGATTTTTAAACTTCAAGTCTAGCTTGGAGAAGTATTTCACCTACTGCAACTGATATAGAAACTCGTCTATTTTGGGTAGGGGGTACTTGTTCTAGAGCATATTTTTTTCAACACCCTGTAATACATACACATTCACTAGGTCCCATCCTTCTTTTGTACAATAATGATGGGTGATCCACATGGTGATGTACTCGGTCGAATGACACCTTGTTCTAGTAGCTGCTACAAATTTTTTTTCACCTCACTTGCTTATATAACGGAATGCCCATGAAACCTAATGTTTGGAAATGGCTAGTCCAATGATAGCTGGATCTCATGCTCCACTTCCCTCTTGGGTTGTAGCCCTTTAGGATCCTAGAACATGTAAACACACCCACCTACCCTTAGAAGTGTATTTAATATGCCAACCCAACTTCCCTAGTACAATTAGAGAAATGGGGTAATTTTTTTTTGGGTTTCCTACCAAGTTTCCAGTGATATAAATTTTAGTCCCAATCGGACTCTAGGATTGTAAATTAGGATCTTCTAAAGTCTTATTAGCTCAAAATATGTCACCTCTATTTTCTTGCCACGTGGCACCCATGTGGCATGTATTGATACCTCATTTTTAGTTTTCTCCCCACCCTTACATGTGGATGTATCATTCGTATTAAACCATCATATCAACAATGGAAATTAAATGTGACATCCCTCTTGTTGACGTCACAAGGGGGTTCGTCATTATTTGAGTTCCATTTAATGGTTCTGGGGTCGCAATCCAATGCATCTGCGTGGATTAACTCATCCGAAAAATAACATGCAATAACACCCCTCCCTCCCCTCACATACATCCAAGGGGGGAGGGGGGTTGTCCCACTATTTTTTTTCCGCGCATAGTTCCTATCATGGATCCAACAGTTCCACCATTACCCAATGCATCTAATGGTTTTTCGGACCTCCCTTTTCGCTTGTTGATTTCATAGAGGGGAGGCCCCATATATTTCCTAGATGTTGATCTCCCACAACATAATCAATGACTTCTATTTAGGTGGGACTCCCCCCCTCCCCTTACCGATGGCACTGGGGAGAGGCCCCACCATCCCATCGATCATTGATTTGGTAAACCAATCTCCACCATTTTTCATTAACACGACTTCTACTCATTGGTTTCAAGGCATGGTTATATGGTTCTTGAGCCTATACCTTAGGGATAAGGCATATGATACCACCCCTTATCATAAAATTTATGCTTTTCACCCACAATTATTGCACTGGGTGCCTTATTGGCCCCTCTCTTTGGACCTTCCTCCAGGTCATGTGCCTGCCATGTGACAGAGCACTATCCCCACACCCTAGGTCACCAATTCATGGTGAGATAGTGTATTACAATATATGCAACATTTTTGGATCCAAGCCCACTTGACCAATTTCCTATAAACACACATAGGTTTGGACGTTGTGATTTTTATGGACACTTGGGCTTGACTTTGGGGTTCAACCCGATGCACTGTAGGTTTTATATGACCCACTTTGGAGTGATCCCTCCCAATATTTTAACGAGGCTTGATCTTTTCCATTTGAAATTTTCACATAAATATAATGAAAAAAAACTTAAGATCCAATCTTTTGGGTGATACAATAAGGACAGGGACTTTCCCATTCATTTTCACTGAAGTGCTTGAGAAATTATCAACTCACAAAAAATCAAAGGTATGCAAACCTCTTAGTTTGATAATAATTGGAATAAATCAAGCCCATCTTAACTTAGAGATATATTGGCATCTTAGGCTAATAATAAACATATAATACACTCATGAAAGCAACCAGGAAACCATACAATGCCCATAATTCCTACAAGAAATCAATTTTCCATAGGTGAACAGGTAATCTCATTCCCGATATGATTTAGAGACATATACCACACATTTGGGAATTAAATTAACATCATTATAGACCTATAGGAAACATTGTGAACACATTTTAGAAATTTAATTACAAGACCTGGAGTATCACTTATCTTATATAGTACAAAATTTTTTCAATTGCGAGTGGGACTTTGACTCTCCACCAAACCATAGATAGTTGCAAACAACTCTTACTTGCAACTATCACCACCGAGCTAGATTACAATGCTTGAGATGGATTTATTTTGGAAGAGATATCAAATATTTTATTCATCTAGAAAAAGATGGCATAAGGTCACACAACCTTCATCAACCAGCTATACAACTTCCCACTCAATCTTCCAAATTTTACATACAAAATTGACATCTATGCCAGCATACCATACAACAGAAAAATCTCAGCTCACTTTTAGGAGAATAGTGTCCACACTAAATTAAGTTTCATCAATGGATAAAATACTAATAGGTGGAATAAATCACCCCTCTAGGTGTTTCATCAGTGAGAAAAAACACTAGAGGTTCGACACCCAAGGAAACTCTTGGTGGTTCATTAACCTCACATGTGTTGAAAAATGTGTAACTAGGTTCAGTCTTATGATCCCTTTGGGATTATTTCTAAATTAAGAATTGAACATAAGATAACACCTTATGCACACACACAGAGGCCAGAAATAGAACAGTATGAAAATTAAGAAGAGTGGTAAGAGAGCACTTTGCAAGAAGCAGAGGAACAAGTTGTTATTCCAACAGCTTCACAAACTCCATTTCCCCGGGATAAAGAGACTAAGAGGCCAACGTAAAGTGTATCTCCTTTAGTGTCATACATTCAAGAGATATATTTTACAGTGTTCAAGAGAAGGAAGAAAACTAACACTAATGAAGAGAAATTTCAAGGATAAAGTTCACAGGAGCAAGCAAAAATGGTACTAACAGGTTTACACACTGCAACATTTCCAAGGATTGAGGAGATATCCATAGATTCTCCTATGCCATCAGTAACTCAAGGTCCAGAAAAATATAATATTTTTTCTAGATATAAAGAAATTAAAAGAAATAATGAGGCACTGAAGGCCACTACGTATTCTAAATTCTGGAAGAAAACTTTTTCTACCCAACACATACTTATTTCTACACTTGACATAGAAAAGGGACAGTTTTAGCTAGTCTTCTTGGAACCCAAATTTCCAGTCGCTAAAAGTGAAAAATACTACACGACATTTTTTTTTCCTTTGACACAAAACAGATCCATGTTATTGAACAAATTCATTTGCAAAAGTAGGTTGGAGAAATTATTTACTCTACCTCGACCAGTTCATCCATGACAACATCGAAACTGCAAGCTAGTAATAAAGTTAGGATATAATCCTAGTGATGATAAAGTAGTTGAAGAAATGATAAAGAGAAAGAATGATGATATCCAAGAATTAAGGAAGCAGTTGAAACTTCCAACCACATAACACCCACAAGCCAAATAAGTTGGACAGTTGGAGGAAGATAAAGAAAACATGTTCAAGATGATAATTGAACAAAATGTCCAAATAGAGAAAATGGAAGTTGAAATGGAAACATTGTTAAAAGAGAAAGTACACTAACTCAGCCATTTCAACATTTATCCCCATAGCAACAACATTTATTGCACATACTTCAACAACAGGGACATCTACAACAATAATTGTTCCAGTAGACACATAGTCTGGTGATACATTAATATATTTATTAAAGACCATTGGATACTTGACACTAAAAGGTCAAGGGATTGAAAAACTTATTTTACAATTGCAGAAGCTACAAGAACAAAAACTAAAAACTGAAAATGATTATGTAGATGAAATGTAGAAGAATTTCAAGCTAACAAAGAAAATAGAACATATGAAATTGAATCTGTAATGGCACAAACCATTGCTCAAGAAAAATAAATAATTTGGCTTGATATTAATGAATCTATGACTAAGTTGTTGCCTTCCATTGAGATTATTTTTGAACTTGAAGAATTGTTGCAGAAATCAAAGGAAGCAGTGAAGAAAGACCTGGACCATAAACCAAGAGATGCTACCACAATAATCAGAGTTCTTAATTCTAAAACAAAGGAAGAGCTTGAAGAATGTGTAATTGAAGACAAAACTGAAACTATCTTGGAGGTAAGAAAGGTCCTTACTAAAAGGAATCTAATGCTACAGCTAGAGAATATGTGTCATAATATGGAACTTCAAATTAAGAGTTTCATATGAAATTTAATATTTTACATCAAAAAGGACTTCCAGTTCTGCAAGGTATTGGTGATAAATCAATTCCTCTAGAAGAATATCAACATAGATTGCATGATATAGCAATAGATAAAGCCAGATTTTCCAAAATAAAAGGAACCATCACTGGAAAGGCTTTCATGGAAGGTTTAATTTATGATTTGTTAATTCAAAATGAGGTCAAAAATTGATTCATAACTAAACCTATGTTTGAGAAATACACTAAAGTCAATGAGTCATATAGAAAGTTAGTGAAATTTTCTATTGCTAATGAGGAAAGATGGGATAAATTGTGTGATTTAATCAATTGAGAAGACAACATATGTTCAGCAACAAGATACATATTTTCACGAACATAGGACAAAATTCCAGGAACCAGAAACAAAACAACATATTTTCAGCTCCAGTCACCAGCATTAGTCCTTGAATTATGTGCAAGATGTCAAATCAGTTCAGATTTCCTATTTTCTAATTCTATTTTTGTAAAAAATCTAAACCAGTTGGATAAGATATTTTGTAATAAATTTTGATTTCAAGTAAAGATGTTTTGAAAGAAAATATATAAGCATTTTGTAATTTGAAGTATGATGGGTTGAACCCTTGTGATAAGCTTCTGAACATGATTTTAATTCTATGAACTATTTCTAAGATTAATAGAAGTATTCTAGACTCATTTTGAAGTAGATTGTGTTTTCATGTGAGATTTTATATTTTCTTATATGTTCCATATTTATTTATTTCTACATGTGTCTAAATTTATTATGAAATATGGATAAGATAATATTAAGTATTAATATTTTTGAAATCCCTTGCAAATTTATAATCAATTACAGATATTAATTAACTAGAACTATATGTTTTAGTTAATTCCTCTGCATAAATTAATTGTTGCTTCTTGTTATCTTTAAATATTTTTTTTTTGGCTATAAAAGCATTTTACACGCATCATCTGTATATGACAAGTTAAATTCTCCTTTTGAATGTTTAATGAAGCATATATATCATCTTAAATTCTACCTTTCAAAGACAATTTAAAGCTTAATTCTGTTAAAGTTGAGGAATCAACCCTTTTATTACATCAGGAATAATTAAGATTTAAATTTTTTTAACAGTTTAAAGAATTGGTCATCCAAACCAAAATTTAAATAATATTTAGATTCTTTGACACATTTCC
Organism: Pinus albicaulis; assembly: GCA_034641835.2. Classification (NCBI taxonomy): domain Eukaryota; kingdom Viridiplantae; phylum Streptophyta; class Pinopsida; order Pinales; family Pinaceae; genus Pinus; species Pinus albicaulis. The sequence goes on along the minus strand of CM076581.1, from coordinate 231,747,333 downwards.
TTAGCCCAGAACTGTTTATAAAGGACATCATATTGGCATTGTTGTTGGGGAACGAAAAATTGAAGTGTCTATTCCCTGGGACAATGATAAACTTTCTTCTTAAAAGTGATTAAGAAGTTATATGGCTGAAATAATTCACCTGGTGAGTCCATTGGGTAAACTTGGCTTCGCACAGGAATACTAGGTCTCATTCTGACTCTGACCTTCATCAGGGAAAATTTTAAGGATGGGTTATTATTTTGAAGTTTAAAACATTAGCGAATCTCACTAGTCCCTAATATGCAAACAATAAAATGTTTATTGATATATTTAAAAAATAATTAAAATTTATAATGATTTTCTATATTCTCTCTATATAATTTTGGTGATTTTTACATTAAAATAATTTTATATTGTAAAATTTTGGCGAATCATTTTTATAAAAATGGAAATTGGCGAATCTTTTTTTTGAAAAAAACATGGAAAATTAGCCCACCTATGAATATTAGCCCCTAAATTTTTCCATGACCTTCATTCTCCATTATCAGATCATGAAAGGTTAGTAATAAATTCCACTTCTAGATGCATATTAAAATCCTCTTCTTCTACTTTTGTATCTCTCCCACCAGAAGTTATATCAAAACTCGATCCTTTTCAGCCTATCCCAATTCCTGCAGAGCTATTAGATCTACCACCAAAAGTGTTAGAACTGTTACCTACAGGATTTGACCTTCAATCATCATTATTGGTTCATTAATTTGAATCAATTCACCTTCCCATCTCTACATGAGAGGAAATTGATACTGAAGTTGAATTAGGACTTGATTTGCCTGATTTCAAACCAACCGATTATATTTTTTCTATGATACACACTTACCCATATACTTCTATCAAACTCAAGGAAGGTTTTACTATTTATACCAGTCCTTTTTCCTTTGAAGAAGGAGGCAAAATCATCCTAGAAGTTAAAAAATTAGTTATGCCTTCTCAATCCATACATCCTCCTTCCAACTCCCATCATCCATCCTCATCTCAATTAATTTCTTCCCAACATCCTCCTCCTCCTTCATCTACCTCTTATTCATATTCATCTTCACCTACAACATCCCATTCAATGGTTGCTTTTCATCGAATCATAGCAGTTCGTTATGCAGCACTATTTCTTCCTCCGGCATCTCAACTCCATCCTTTTTATGATGGATATTTGAAGCATCTACTTACATTTAATGGAGAAACATAACCATCTCTTGAAGATCACTTAGTTTCATTTATATATTTTTATGATAGCATGAACAATGAACATGATTATGTCTATACTAGATTGTTTGTCCAATATTTAGAAGAAAATGTACAAATATGGGGTAGACAATTACAACTAAATTATATTAATTCTTGGCTAAATTAATAAACATTTTTAAGAATAAATGGGGAATTAAGAAATATTTTTTTTACTATTTAACATGATATGAATATTTGAAAAGAAACCCTAATTAACCTTTTTTTTATTTCATTAAGAGATCCAATAAATTTTACAACGAAATTCCCCTGGACTGTAAGCATCTAGTAACTGCTACTAAAATTATATTTTCTAAAGCATTCAAAGATGATTTTTTTGTAATGCTCAAGGAAATAAAGTCTTAAACTTTAGCAGATATGCATACCAATGAAACTGAAGTTGAAGCTAATAAGTCAGCACCTATTAAACTGAGAGTAAAAATTGAAAAGGCTGAAAAAAAAATGAAAGTTAGGGAAGAGGGTGCATCTTCATCAAAAACTAAATATGAAGAACAATAAATTGATGAGATAACTTATTTACTTAGAAATGTCTCTAATAGAATATATAGGATGGAATCTCAACCTATAGTTACCCAAGCAGTTGCAAATAGACCTCAAGTTTAGTATAGAATACCTTTTCAGCCTAAAATTATCTAAATATGAAACAATGACCAACAAATCCAACCCCCCTTATTAATTGAGGATAAATATCTTGAAGAAACCATTCCTATAGTTACAAATGATATCAATCAACTTGGGTATTCCTCATCCCACGATGCTATTTTTCCATTCAATCAAGATCAAGTCTCTACTCAAGATCAAGAAAGTGTTCAAATATCAAAATACCAAGCTTTCTCTAAGTTTCTCATTGTTGAGTTAAACATAAGATATGACTTAAGGCTTAGATCAGGACTTGGTAGACCAATCAAGAAATTTATCTTTGATTAAACTCACCTTAAAACTTCTGAAATTCAAACATCATCAAGTGAAACACATAATCAGTTACCAAAACATAATACTCTTGAAAAAATTCCCAATTCCATTATCTTAACTCTCTAAAATCCCTGGTTATAAAAATAAATTTTCAAAATTGATTCAATCTTCAAGTATTGATGTTGAAGAAGATATCATAAGTTTGCAAGATGAAAAACATCATGTAGTTTATGGTCCAAGCTCAGATATGTTTGATGAAAGTGTTCCTCCTTTCTATGTCACATTGAAAGCTCATGATTATCTCTTATATAATTACATGTCAGATTCTGGGGCTTCTCATAATCTAATGCCTAAAGTAATCATGGATCAACTTCAATTAGAAATCATTAGACCATATCATGATCTACACACTTTTGATTCTAAGAAAATACCCTTCCTCGTATTAATTAAGGATTTAGTTGTAACACTTGCTCAAATCCCTATCAAAAGTATAGTCTTTGATATAGTAGTTACAAATATTCCATCCAAATTTGGAATGCTATTGTCTAGGTCTTGTTGTGCAAAGTTGGGAGGGAGTTTACAAATTGATATGTCCTTTGCAACAATCCTAGTTTATGGAGGTGACCATTTAAGGTTATATAGAGAGGTCATATTTGTTAACACGGTTTTTAAAGCAAATTAAGCTATCAATAATCCAATTTATGCTATTGATCAAGATTTTGGGTTCTTTACTTTAGCTTATAATGATCTTTCAAATTTCGATATCAGCATTCAAGAAGTTGTTAATACTCCTCAAATTTCTAAAACTGATATTTGGAAAATGTATTTTTATGGAGAATTTTCCAAATATGGAGTTCGATCTGGAATTGTACTCATCTCTCCTGGTAAGAAAAACATAATTAAATCCTTTAAATTAGAATTTGATGTTACAAACAATGTATCAGAATAAGAAGCCCTTCTTTTAGGAGTAGAGTTAGCAAAAGGCCTAAAGGTTCAAAATTTGACTCTATTTGGTTATTCATAGTTAATTGTGAAACAAATCAGGAACTTATTTCAAACCAAACACCCCAAGCTAAGATATTAGAAGAATGAATTTTGGGATTCTATTGAAAATTACTTTCAATCTTTTAATATCACATCAATCCCAAGAGAAGAAAACATTCATGTTGATGCCTTTGCAGTTTCTGCCAGTTCCTTTAAAATTCTTCATCCTATGCAATTACATTATCATATGAAAGTGAAATATAAACCTTCCATTCCTGATAACCTCAAACATTGGCAGGTTTTCAAAGATGCTGAATAGTTGAAAAACTTACTACTAGCAATAAATGAATTTTCAGCTTTTCATATTGAAGAAGAAAAATTAAATGAAATTAAATCAAATGATGATAATCAAAACTCACAGTTTGATCAAAAAATAGTTGACCACAATATCATTCAATTTTCTAATAATTACATTCCAAAAGGATTATTTCACCTTGAATTTTTTTTTGATCATAATGATGTTTCAAAAACCTCATTATTGAATTCAAAACAAGAGGATCTTTAGTATTGTAATATTGGAACAACAAAAGAAGTTAGAAATATTAAAAATTCAGCAACACTGCCTCAAGAAATTAAAAACAAATATATCAATCTTTTCAAAAATTATATGGATGTATTTGCATGGTCGTATGAAGAGTCTAAAACCTATGACACATCTATTATTGAACATAAAATTCCTCTCAAACCAGAAGTTAAACCCTTTTAGCAAAAGTTAAGGAGAATAAATCTCGTTTTGCTTCGAATTATTGAAATAGAAGTTAAAAAGTTTTTGGATGCAAAAATTATTGTTCCCTTAAGGTAATTTGAATGGATATCTAATCTAGTACACGTCAGGAAGAAAAATGGTGAAATAAGGTTGTGTGTAGAATTTAGAAACTTAAAAAAATTGTCTTTAAAGGATAATTATCCATTACCAAAGATGGATAAATTACTTCAAAAACTCTCAAGTTCAAAAATAATTTCAATGTTAGACGGATTTTTGGGATATGATCAGATTATCGTTAGTCCATAAGATAGAGAAAAGATGACATTTACAAATCCTTGGGGTACATTTATGTATGCCAGAATGTTAATTTTTCTAATCAATGTTGGAGCAACATTTCAAAGAGCAATGGATCTTGCATTTGTTGGTAAGATTAATAAATTAATTGTTATTTATAATGATGATTTAATTGTATTTTCTAATTTTGATGAAAAACAATTAAAGCACTTGAGAAATTTTTTTGAAAGATGTAGGAAATATGGGATTTCACTTAATCCCAAAAATTCTATGTTTGCAATGAAAGAAGGAAAACTATTGGGACATATAATTTGAAAGGAAGGAGTTTTTATGATCAAAAAGAGTCTCGACCATTGAGGTAATCAGCTTACCTAGAAATAAAAAATAAATTCAAGCATTTCTAGCTGGAAAAATAATTTTCTTAAGAATATTTATACCTAATTATGTTGAGATAGTCAAAGATATTACTGACATGCTTATAAAGGATAATGAAGTCAAGTGGACATTACATGCTAGATATTCTTTTTCAGAAATCAAGAAGACCATTTTTAAAGCCCTAGTACTAGCCAATCCTGATTACTTCAAACCTTTTAGTATCTTTTCTTTTGCCTCTGGCACTACTTTAGATGTTGTTCTTCTTCAAAGAAATGATGATGGATATGAGCAGCCCGTAGCCTTTTTCAGTAAGGTGATGATAGATGTTGAATTGAGATATAACATCATAGAAAAACAAGCATATGCCCTGGCACAAGATTTGAAAGCATTCAATATTTATGTCCTACATTCTGCCATTATTTCATATGTTCCAAACAATGCAGTAAAAACAATGTTAACACAGGTTGATACAGATGGAAAGAGAGGAAGATGGATTTCGAAGATACTTGAATTTTATCTAGCTATCAAACCCACCAAATTGGTAAAAGGGAAAGGTTTAGCTAAACTTTTGGCTGAATCAAAATGTAATATTCTTGGAATCAATACCATTTTTCAAATTTCAAGTGAGAAGAATCCACAAGAACCTTCTCATATTTCATGTGAGAAGAATCCACAAGAATATTATTAGAGTTCAAGTGAGAATAATCCACAAAAACATTCTTCCAGCCCAGATCACGTTCCTCTTCCTCTACACATTGGTGAAAATTTTCTACTTTCAGATTGGTACAGAGATATAGTAAATTTTCTTCGAGATCTAAAGTATCCCCCTGAATTCACAATTAATTAATACATATCTATAATATTTAAAGCTATGAAATATTGTATCACGAATGCCAATTTGTATTGGAAGGATCCTCTAAATATCCTTTTATTATGTCTAACTGGAAGTGAAACAAAAGGAGTTATTGAATAGTTTCATGCAAGCATTTGTGGGGGACATTACGTTTGGAAGGAAATTGAATACAAAATTATGAGAGCATGATATTATTGGCCTAAATTATTTTCACAATTTGGATCTAAAGTGAGAAGTTGTATTCCATGTCATATTTTTTTTGGCAAGCATAGAGTGGCCCAGCATTACCCCTTGTTCCATTTTTTATTGAAGCACATTTTTTACAATTTGGATTAGATTTCATAGGTGAAATAATTTCATCATCAAGCAACCAACACATATGGATTCTAACTACTAGAGAATACTTCGCTAAGTGGGTGGAAGCAATTGTTGTCAAGAATGCAAAGATAGAGTTGTCATCAAATTCAAAGAATAGAACATACTATCCATATTTGGATATCCACAACAAATAGTTACAGATAATGCACAAGATTTCAGTAGTATTAAAATTATAGAGTTTTGTCATAAATACTTGATTTAATTACATCATTCTACACTATATTACCCTCAAGGTAATGGCTTAGAAGAATCATCAAACAATATCATGGTTAAAGTCACTAATAAAGTCTTGACAGATCATAAGAGAAATTGGGATAGTCACCTAAAATATGTTTATTTCTAATGTACCTTGGACACGTGGTTTCCCATGGGTTAGTCTCTACTTATGGAAAAGTGTCCAAAATAATTATTTTCCTAAGTGTGACTTTATAAAGTGAAAGTGACTTTATAATGTTGAAAAGTATAACTAGGTCGATCTTCATGTTGACTATGTAATTATGTACTTATGAAAATAAGAAGTCAAAATAATAAAATGTGTTTTTTTTTTAGCAAGATTTATTAAGTAGATATACTTCTTCTTGATGTCTATTAGGTTTGAGTCTCCTAGGCATAGAATATAATTAAAATTTCATGTATATATATATGAAGGAACTAGTCATTAGTGTATGCTCCAGACCTTGTGATGAGCCTTGTCACATGTCCAAGAATTTGTGGCTTGTAATAGCCATCACCAACGTTGGAAAACAAGCACTTATGATATGCCACAATTCGGTTTTTAAACTCCTAGATGAGTTAGCCTAAAAAATATAAGCATGGTCGGCTTCAAGACAGAAAATGTGTCTCTATATATAAACATATGTTTGTGGCTCATTCACACAAGTTCGAACGTGATCTCTACAACAAACAGTGTGGATAAAACAATATATAGTGCGGATAATACACAATGTGGTCAACACAATACATTATATACAGTGCGGTCAAACAATGACAATTTGCAGATAATCTAAGGGAGATTTAGTGCAGATTTTGGAAATATTGTTCTGCGTGAAGTTTGAAGTATGAAGGACTATCTATTTGATATAACGTTGATACTGTGAGGATTAATATAAGCCTAAATCATATTTTCATATACCTGAAGTTTACCTGGAATATATTTGCGGATACGTGAAGTATAAGTGTGGATTTGTCACAACTTATAAGTGACATAATAAGTGTGGATACATGTGGCTTTTGCGGATGTGTTACAACTTATAGTTTGGATACTAGAACAAGAAAAGGGTGCAAGTATAATACTACCGTTTCATGTTTTTCTGAGTTAAAACAAATATCCTAAAATATATAAAGTCTAAGGACAGTTTTACTGAAGGCTACGAATAGTAAAGACTGAGAAAGGAAGGTGTAAAGAGAAAGCATTCTAAAAGAAGAATAAAAGTGAGGAAGATAAATCTGTGATTTACCTTCCCAACCATAATACAACAAGAAAATCTTGGAGACCGAGTTCTCTAGTGCAGAACAGAGTAGATCGTAGAAGAAGAGAAGAATCAAGTTTGAAAGGGAAGTGACAAGATCTTGGATACATTCCTAAGTCTAGGGTTTGATTCTGGGTCATGGTACTTGTCATTTTAAGATCTATAAGAAAAAAAATTTGCGGGTTTTCCTCTCCATGAGGGAGAGGTTTTGTCCTGGCTCTAGGAGCCTAATTTTGTGTCTCGTGCATATTGATAATTGACTTGATGAAAGACTAACTAAGCTAAAGAAAGAAAGACATAAGTAACTCAAGCAAGTTCACAAGTAATTATCAAGAAGAGAATTTGTAATAATCTCTAGCCCTCCAAATTCTCAACATATAAGTGGTAAAGTCAATATTATATTATAAAGTGAAAATGACTTTATAAGTGGTAATGTCAATGTTAAATTATAAAGTGTAAAGTGACTTTAGACATCAAGTACAATGTGGGTACTTTATTTAATGGGTGAGTTAAAAAATAGAAAGTGAGAATTAAATGCACATTTATTCTCATCCCTTGATCTAAATGAATCTGAGCCATTGGATCTTAGGGCTGCCCAAAAAAATTAGGCAAACAAAAAGGGGAAAAGAAAAGAGAGATTGCGTTCATTCATTCTTCATAAGCAGATTGGAGAAAGGAGGCTAAGGGCTGGAGAAAATTTCTGAAAGATAAATTTGTTTCTGTAAGAAGGAGTGATTTCTAGGAAAAGTTGGGCACAAAAATCAAGGCATAGAATAACACATAAGGTAAAATATGAACAAAATTTAATTTTGTGAGTTACACATAATTCGAAAGAAGTTTTTGGGCAAAAAAAAATTTGGAAAAAAAATCCGTACAGTCCGTATGGAATCCATACAGTGTAGTACGTGTTCGTATAGTACATTTTCATATTCAAGTGGGCATGAAAATTGAGGCAAAGTGGGCACGGTTTTCAAGGAGTTTTGGGCTAAAGAGATCAGTTGTATTTTCCTATTTTGTTTTGTCTGCAAATGTATTTTTCCTAAACTTGAAAGATAAATAATTTTGAAGAGCTCTCTAACAAGTTTTCCCCAGAGAAGATTGAAGGGGTTTTGCCTGGGTCTAAGTTGACAAAAAATCTGTGTGTATTTTTTTATATGTTGCTGGTCTGTTTATGTCCACATTTATTTTCAGTGCGTTGATAGTCCCATGTGTTTTAATATGAAAATTTCATTTTCATAATTCTATATGTTGAATGTAGGTTTATGGGAGAGCGAATTTAACTGAATGGGAGTGATAAGGTGAAATTAAAACTGGGTTGGGATTGCCGGAAACTTTTTAGTCATAGAATGTAGGAAATTACAGGGTAAGTTCCTTAGATCAAGAACCAAAGGTCACCGCTCACAAATAGATCACAAATCAGTACACCAGTATAATCACGTGGTTAAAACCTTCAAAGAGGGAAATAGTCCACGGCCTGAGCCAACGCGGCCACTTCAGGAAATTTATTAATATAAAAAGAAAAGTTACATATGTTTCTCTCATAAATGGTTACCAAACAAATGACCCTCCATGCTCTTAAAATAGAGATCATTGGCCAATCAGGTGTTAAGCCATGTTTCAAGTGTCGTTATACAGAGGAGAGAGATAACCGTCGAATCACTACAAATCGTGACTGTCGGATTATAAGTTACAAATGTACATAGTAAAGAAACACACTTTACCTAACTCTACACCAGACTAAGTTATTTTTAACTATTTCCTATGTATTGGGATATCCTAACATCCCCCCTTAAGAACAACTTGGGATAGGATTGAAGGATTTACAAAGGTGACACAAAAGGAGCCTATTTCATATGTGTCGAAATATCCTAACACCCCCCCTTAAGAACAAATTTGGATAGGATTGAATGATTTACAAAAATGACACAAATAGGAGAAGTAAGGAGGCATTAGAACCTATCCCCCCTTAATGACAACTTTCCTGAACTCCAAGAATGGATCAAAGTTTGGTAAACCTCTCTTATGTGAGAGCCTTTGTAAAGATATCATCTACTTGATCATTAGTTGGACGGTACTGCACTTCAAGAACACGATCATGAATGAGATTTTTGATGAAGTGTATGTGGATTTCAATGTGTTTCATACACTGATGCTGAACTGGATCTTTACATAGTTGAATGGCACTATGATTATCACACCAAAGTGTAGTTGTATGCTGCTGATGAAGACAAAATTCAGACAGGATATGAGAAGCCACATGGCTTCCTTATTGGCTTCAACTACACCTTGATACTCTGCTTCAGCCGAAGAAAGAGATATGGCACTTTGTTTCTTACAATACAAACTAATAGGTCCTGAACCAAGAGTGAATACATATCCAACAGTAGACTTTCGATCATCAGGGTCACTAGCCCAATCAGAACCAGTGAAATCAATCAATAATGGAGATGCTCCTACACTATAATGAATCCTGAACTCAACTGTACCTAGAATATATCGAAGTATTATTTTAGCTACTTTCCAGTGACTTTCATGAGGTTGGTGCATAAACCGAGTGAAAAAACTAATGGCAAAGGAAAGGTCAGGATAGGTATGGGTTAGATATAGAAGTTTACCAACAAGTTGATGGTATAAGGTAGCATTAACTTCCGGGATAGTACAAGTGACTGAAATCTTGACCAAACTGAAAGGGAGAATGGGTTGTTTACAGTCTTCCATGTGAAAGTGGTGTAGAAGGTCATAGGCATATTGGGACTGAGAGAGGGTAATGCCTTCTTTGGATTGCAAGACTTGTAGACCAAGGAAATAATGCAAGTGTCCTAAGTCTGTCATTTCAAACTTCTTTTTGAGGCTAGACTTCACATAGTTTATATGGGTTGGATCACTACCAGTAAGGATAAGATCATCAACATAAAGAACAAGGATGGTGAAGGACTTACCCACTTTCTTGGTGTATACAGTGTTGTCAGAATGACACCTAGAAAAGCCATTATCTAATAGAAATCTATCCATTTTAGGATACCAAGCCCGAGGAGCTTGTTTGAGACCATAGAGAGACTTCCTAAGGCAACAAACAAGGCTGGAGACTTTTTGGATAAAGCCAGGGAGTTATTCCATGTAGATTTCTTCATGCAAATCTCCATGTAAGAAGGCGGATTTAACATCCATCTGATGGACTTCCCATTTAAAGGAGGTAGCAAGCGAAAGAACAAGGCGGATAGAATTCATTTTGGCAATAGGGGAGAAGGTTTCATTATAGTAAATGCCTTCAACTTGTGAAAATACTTTAGCAACAAGACGAGCTTTATGTCTATCCACTTTCCCATCTGGTCTAAACTTTGTTTTGTAAACCCATCTGCATCTGCCAAGTTTTCTTCCTTTTGGAAGAGGAACAAGATCCCAAGTATCATTCGCCAATAAGGAACGATATTCTTCATTCATAGCTCCATCCCAATCTGGATGACCGGAGGCTTCTTCAAAGGTTTATGGATTAGGATTTTCTAGAACTTGAGCCAATAAGGAAGAGGCTCTTTCGAACTGAGAACATGTACGTCAGTGATCGCCAGGGTCACCTGCAAGAGAACTTGTTGTATCTTGAGTAGAGCAGACCCATTTTGGAAGTTTTGGAGTAAAAGGAATAATTTCAAGAGGTGGAGGAGGATTTTCATCCTCACTGTCATCATCTAAACTAGAAGGAATGATATTAAAAATAGAAGATAGAGAAAGAGGTGGCACATATGCCGAATCAGGGTCGCAGGCCAAAGGTGGCACACCCGCCGAACTAGGCTCGCAAGCCAATATATTTTCATCAAATTTTACATCTCTTCTAATGATTATATTTTTGGATTTTGGTTAAAGAAGTCTATATCCTTTAACATCTTCAAAATATCCAACAAAAGTGCATTTTTCAATCTTAGGTTTTAAGGCTTTATGTTTCTCATCTGGAATATGGGCCCAAGCATCACTTCCAAAAACACGAAAGTGACTTACATCTGGTTTGATTGAGATCCAAGATTATTTTGGAGTTATATTCCTTAAAAACTTAGTAGGAGTGCAATTTAATATGTAATTTGCATAGTTAATGGCTTCTGCCCAAAAACTGAGACCAAGTCCTTTAAATTGAAGCATACAATTAGCCATTTCTTTTAAGGTGTGATTCTTCCTTTCAGCTACACCATTTTTTTGTGGAGTATATGGAACAATATGTTGCAATTTAATTCCATGCTCAACGCAGAAGTTGATAAATTTGTTGTTAACATATTCTCCTCCATTTTCTGATCTTAACTTAAGAATTTGATGTCTAGATTGTTTCTCAACAAAGGCCTTAAAGGCCAAGAACATGTTAAAAACTTCACTCTTGAGTTTTAAGAAGTATACCCAAGTGCATATGGAAAAATCATCAATGAAAGTTAAGAAGTACTTGCAACCATAGAAAGAAACAACAATAAGTGGACCACATAAATCACTGTGAAAAAGCTGCAAAGGGGTTGAAGCATGCCAGGAGGCACGTTTGTCAAAACTATCCCGATGATGTTTTTCGAGTACACATCTGGAGCAAACACCATCTCGAAAAGATACCATAGGAAGACCCATCACCATATTTTCCTTACATAGAGTTTGAAGAGAGCGATAGTTTAAGTGACCAAATCGCTCATGCCAAAGTTTGCTCACTTCATCATTATGAGCAACAAAAATGGAGGGAAGACATGAAGACCCAAAGTTGTCAAACTTATAAAACCTTTTGGAATCATCAGCAATGCCAGTAGCTAAAATATGTTTAGGATCTTTGAGGTCCTTAATTACAACATCATGAGGTGATAATTCTACTATTTTCCCTTCACTTGAATGAGTTATCTGATAAACAGAGAGAAGGCTGCATGACAAGGTAGGAACACATAGTACATCATTAAACTGACCATTATTGAGATGAATGGTTCCAGATCCTACAACACTAAGAGATCTATCTTTACCAACATAAATATGTTTGGTGTTACAATCATTTAAAGAAGAAAACATGGCTTTATTTTTGGCCATGTGATAAGAAACTCCAAAATCAATGAGCCACTCATGAGAATGAGAAGAGGAAGATATATTTAATGCATAACCAGATCTTGATGCTTGACAACCACAAGAAGAAAGTGCCATTCCTGAAGATGAAGGTGAAGAGTGCTCCAAATTGATGTTGTGCTTATTCATTGCTACTTCTAAGGCTTCCATATTCTTAAAACATTTGGACTCTATATGGCCATCAGGATTAAAAAATTTGCAATGTCTATCGGTCTTCTTCCCTTTGTTTTTATTTGCCTTATCATTTTGGTGAGTTTCTTTTTCAATTTGTAGCTGGAATTGCTTAGGACCCTTGTTTGGTTTCAGACCATATTTTTTAGGATACCTCTTCTTGGGATTCTTTTGATATGATTGTTGTTGGGCTACTAAGGCTTTCTTAGAAGAATTTCCAGGAGTGATAAGACCAAGGTGTAATAGTTTTTCTTGTTCTCTTATCAAAGAATCACAAAAGCAATCAAAAGAGGGATTCTTGTAGGTGGTTCCTAAAGAAATGATGGCTTCTTTAGTGGAATGGAAGGCGGAAACAAATACAGAGTATGGAGGGCCAAGCTTAGCAATAATTCAATAGATGAGGCTACCATCTTCCTTTTTGACCTTACAACCTTCTAAAAGAAATCTAAGGGTCTTGAATTTGGACACAAAGTCTTCAATAGAGGATAAATTATCAAGGTCCAAAGTAAGCAACTCATTTTCAAGTTGGTGGGCCCTGATTTGATTTTGAATGCCAGAGACAGTATTTAGCTTATCCAGGGCTTCATGAGGGGTGTCAATGTCAAGGATATGAAATCAAAGATCTTGAGCAATGGAAATTCCTATCAACCCTCATGCTTGATCTTGTTTATTTTCCCATTTAGATACTTTATCATCATCATAAGAATTAGTTTCTAGTCCTGCAGCTATTCTATAAAGCCTTTTACTTCTAAGTATATCTACCATGTGAGGTAGCCATTGGAAATAATTTGTGCTATTAAGAATAATCAGGCATGCACTTTCCATTTCTTAAAAACCGAAGCTGATAAAAGCTAAAAATAACTACTCAAATGGAAATATCTTGAAAAGTTAGGCTGATTAAAAAAAAATGGCTCGAAAAACGGCTTCCGGATGAAGAATTTATGCCTTTTTAAAACAACTAGTTGAAGATGCCGAATAGTTACAGGAACGGTTTGAATTTTGATGATGAAGTGTGAATTTTAAAAAAAATCCCACCCCTTTTAACAAAAACTTCTTACAAAAGAAGCTTGAGAAAGAGACTTGAACCCAAGACCTCTATTCTCATAAACTAACTTCTCACCAAGTGAGATAGTAAAAGGATTCTGTAATTGTTTGAAAGGAGGAATTTTTTTTTTTTTACTCTTCGGTGTGCGTGCCTTTTCCTGCATAAAAAAAAAAACAAAAAACCGAGCAAAAAAAAAAAAAAAAATGCAAGAATTATGGTAGATTGTTATATTTTCGATTAGCTTATCGGAAACTATCTATTTTTTCACTATTTCTGATTTCCCGAGATCGCACAAAGACGCAGGGAAAGAACATACGTAGAAAAAAAATCTCTTTCTCCTGTTTCTGATTTTCCGAGATCGCACATAGTGCAAAGCAAAGAGCGTATACAAAGAAGAGGGTATAGATCTGGAAAATGAGTAAAACCTAAAACCGAAATAAACAGAGGGAATCGAAATAAGAAATAAAAAGAACTTTTAACAAATAAAACTGCAAAACAGATACTTTATACCTCCACATATAAACTGACATAAATTGGGAAACCATAAACCTTTTCACATGAAATGAAAGGTGTTCCTCACAGTAAAAAACGCTCCAGACACAACAGAGCATTTATCCAAGCCCGAAAATGTTCATAAATAGTAGATCTAGAAAATGGTAGTCGCATGCAGTCAAACCAGCTTCAGATTTTGATCAACAATGGATGCGGCCCTCAAAATAGCTCTTATACCATGTAGGAATTTATAGGGTAAGTTCCTTAGATCAAGAACCAAAGGTCACTGCTCACAAACAGATCACAAATCAGTACACCAGTATAATCATGTGGTTAAAACCCTCAAAGAGAGAAACAGTCCATGGCCTGAGCCAACACGGCCACTTCGGGAAATTTATTAACATAAAAAGAAAAGCTACATATGTTTCTCTCATAAACGGTTACCGAAAAAATGACCCTCCATGCTCTTAAAATAGAGATCATGGACCAATTGGGTGTTAAGCCACAGATCAAGTGTCGTTAATACCGAGGAGAGAGATAATCGTCAGATCACTACAAATCGTGACCGTCGGATTATAAGTTACAAATGTACATAGTAATGAAACACACTTTACCTAACTCTACACTAGACTAAGTTATTCTTAACTATTTCCTATGTGTCGAAGTATCCTAACATAAAATTTCAATAAAATGTGCAGTTTGGGCATACAAAGTATCACCTAAGAGATCTACTCGGAAGTCCCCTTTTCAACTTGTCTATGGAACTGAAGAAATTTTCCCCACACAACTATCATTTCCAGTCATGAAATTTTTACAGGAATCATGTGAGGAATTTGATCAGATAATTGAATTAAACCATGACAAAGATGAAGTTCAATTTAAACTTCTTCAATATCAAAATAAGATGAAAATTTTATTTTACAGAAAGGCTATAGAGAGAGAGACTTCAAACAAGGTGGCTTAGTTTTAAGATGGGATACCAAAAGAGAGGGAAGAGGCAAGCAAGTAAAATTTGACAATTTTTGGTCAGGGCCATTCAACATTGCAGAAGTAAGGGGTAACAATAATTTTATTTTGTAGAACCTAGAAGGAAAAAATTATTCATTGCTAGTCAATGGGAAATACCTCAAACATTACATTAAGTATTAAACATGCTTGTAGCCATGGTTCACTGTAAATTTCCGGTTTTCTTTAAATTTCACTGTTAAGTGTGATTTTCATATCAAAGACTCCATGTCCCAAGGAAAAGGCACATGGATTTTCAAGTTCTCTGCATCCCGCAGGGGGAAGCAGTCCCTAGAAGGAGCAAAGGTTGTAACTTATTTTCATCATGTCATGTTTTCCATTTCCTTCTATGTTGAAAAAATAAAAAATAAAAAATATTGAAAAGAAATGAAAATACAAAAGGAAGAAATAAGAAAAATGAAAAATAGAAGAAAAAGAATAAATGGTACTTAAAAATATATATATATGAAAAAATAAAAAATGTGAAATGCCAAAGTATAGGCAAGCTAGTCTAAATCTCTTCGTGATTAATTTTGTTTTAAATAATGTTAATCCTTTTTTTAGTTTAATTAATCAAGGATTAATTAATATGTTGTAAATAAAGTTAACTTGATTTGACATTTTTTTTGCTTGTGATAAATACCGCGCAACAATCAATGGCGGAGATCACCCCCGCCCTGATCAACGACAGGGGATGCATTTCGAACCCCCTCCCCCCCACCTCACGCTATCGACATTTAA
Source organism: Pinus albicaulis (assembly GCA_034641835.2). Classification (NCBI taxonomy): domain Eukaryota; kingdom Viridiplantae; phylum Streptophyta; class Pinopsida; order Pinales; family Pinaceae; genus Pinus; species Pinus albicaulis. The sequence goes on along the minus strand of CM076581.1, from coordinate 231,731,506 downwards.
CCGGGTGTGGGGGGTCCAAAAATTTGTTTTATTTAATCCCCCCGTGGGTATGTGTCCTCTCCATAGCATTTCGGATCCCCCCCTCCAAAACCACTTATAGCCTACCCCCCCACCCGCCCCCCCCCTCCAAAACCATTTATAGCCTACCCCCCCCCCCCCCCAATGTTGAAGGTTTCAACAAGAAACAGTGAAATTGAAATCTGGAAACAACATCCTTGATCCTAGTGAAAATTAAACACCTACATTAGGTGGGGCCCACACAGGCTATTTTTAGTTGTATGTATATTTTTAGAATGTTGAGAAAATTCTATTTATAATGGGAGTCTATTTTTAGAATGGTGAGAAAGCTCTATTTATAAATGAGGTTCTATTTTTAGATGCATGTGCGAAGTCTATTTATAGATCACATGTCTAAAAATAGAATGCATGTCGGTTATTATTATCTCTTAATAATAATTGGACAATAAATATTAATCTATTCTCATGGAGCACTTGAAATCAGTTAACTGAAGTGGTAAACCAATTAGTTGAAGGAATTTCGAGTTCAAAGGTTGGTTGGTGGGACATGCAAGTGGACTTGAGTTGTAACAGAGTGATTCTAGTTGTAAGAGAGTTGGATGTGTAGTTATGTGATTTGTAAAATATTTTAACTCAATTAAGTGAGTTAAACTCAGTTGTGCTAGTTTTAACTAGTTGTAACTAAAGATATACTAGTGAGAGAGCAGCAAATTAAATATTAAATTAATTCACATGGAACGATCTCACATGCAACTGAATATTTACTATTGTTAACTACATGCATGTCAGATCCAGTGGAGACCCAGTTGAGATCTAGGTGAAAGGGAAGTGTGATTTTCAGTTGTGATATTAGTAGGCTACCCAGGTGTAGTTAAACACCACAGGCTTCCCATGATACTCAACGCAGTTGAGGAAGGCTGAAGTTATTTGTGATTAAGGATTTCATTCATTAGGAACTGTGTGAGCAAGGCAAGTTGTCTAGAGACAAAAAATTGGCTAAGGAATTTGCCAATTTTTGTATGATAGTGTGAGACAATTAGTTGATGTACTGAGGGCTCTTGTGAGAAGAGTTTTTTATGTAATTGTTTCATGATTCCTTGTAGAATGTACAATATATGATAGAGGGGTTTTGAGCAGTAAGTTTTCCCTGGGAATATCTAGTGTTGTGGTTTTGATATATTCTTCTTTGCTTCATGTGATTGGCAATTATGTTGTTTTTAATTCCGCAAAATATTTGTAAAAGTGATTCAGTATTTAACTTTAGAAAATTGTTGGATCAGGTGAATCCAAGATATACATGCATATTGTATAATTTCTACATGGTATCAGAGCTATGTTATAAATGTTCTACATGGTATGAGAGCAAGAATTATTTGGGTGCGCGAGTTTGTAGAGAATATCTGAAAATTTTGATGCAAAATTTTCAGAAAAAAAATTCATATTTGGATTCCTTGTGAAAAAATACCCAAATTGAAAAATAAAATCGGTCGAATCGGAGCTTCGATGAGGGAGATATCATCGATTTAAAATAAGCTCTTTTGTTAGAAAATTTCGCGATGGTGGGACAATTACAATGTGCGTAAGTTGGAAAAGGAAAGGTGTTCCTTAGACTCAAAGCCATGGGACAAGCCAAGAATATTGGGATTCATGTGAAGAATATCTATAGACTTGATGTAGATGGGATTTCTACTGAGCTTCCTACTATTGGGAAGTGTGAGAAAGCCATGCAATTGACGCTTGAGAGGGAGCAGCATTTGCATGCAGGTAAGAGTGAACCTCGGGATGTGGAGTAGCCACAAGATGAGGATCATGGAGTGGGAGAAACCACTCATGCAGAGAAATTTCGAGCTAGATGGGCAGAGGGATTTCATGCAGCTATACCACCAGGTGAGAGGTGGGGCGACATGCATGAGTAATCCCAAGAAGAGATTTCTGGGCAGGATTCATTGATATGGTGTGGATCTCATGAATTGAACCTGGCTACGAGGTGCCCACAGAGCAGCAGTAGCATGATCAGTTGGATTGCTATAGTTAGATCAAAGTGATAGTGTCGGATGCTGGAGCGTGGATCAGAGTTGACAACAAGTGTAGAGTGCATGGATGCAGAGGTCAACAACGCAGTGGTTCTTGAAGACATGTGAGTTGGTACGAGAAAAAGTCAAAAGACTTTGTTGACAGATGCATTATACAGATTCAATTGTTTGGAGGCTATTCAGTTTTGGAATTTTTGCATGCACGTGTTGCATGTGCGAGAAACACTAGAGAAGTGTTGCATACAAGAGTTGCGGGGTGCATGCATGGAGTTGCATGGCGCATGCAAAGGTTACAGGGCAAATGCATTTAGTTGTATGTCGCATGCAAAGACATTCCTTTCTTGTTGAGAGGGAGTGTTGAAGGTTGCAACAAGAAACAGTGAAATTGACATCCAGAAACAACATCCTTGATCCTAGTGAAAATTAAGCACCTACACTAGGTGGGGCCCACACAGGCTATTTTTAGGTGTATGTCTATTTTTAGAATGTTGAGAAAATTCTATTTATAGCGGGATTCTATTTTTAGAATGGTGAGAAAAATCTATTTATAGATGAGGTTCTATTTTTAGATGCATGTGCGAAGTCTATTTATAGATCACATGTCTAAAAATAGAATGCATGTCAGTTATTATTATCTCTTAAAAATAATTGGACAATAAATATTAATCTATTCTCATGGAGCACTTGAAATCAGTTAACTGAAGTGGAAAACTAGTTAGTTGAAGGAATTTCGAGTTCAAAGGTTGGTTGGTGGGACATGCAAGTGGACTTAAGTTGTAACAGAGTGATTCTAGTTGTAAGAGAGTTGAATGTGTAGCTATGTGAGTTGTAAAGTATTTTAACTCAATTAAGTGAGTTAAACTTAGTTGTGCTAGTTGTAACTAGTTGTAACTAAAGATACACTAGTGAGAGATCAATGAATTAAATATTAAATTAATTCACATGGAGCGATCTCACATGCAACTGAAGATTTACTACTGTTAACTACATGCATGTCAGATCTAGTGGAGACCCAGTTGAGATCTAGGTGAAAAGGAAGTGTGACTATCAGTTGTGATATTAGTAGGCTACCGAAGTGTAGTTAAACACCACAGGATGCCCATGATACTCAATGCAGTTGAGGAAGCATGAAATTATTTGTGATTAAGGATTGCATTCATCAGGAACTGTGTGAGCAAGGCAGGCTTTCTGGAGACAGAAAATTGGCTAAGGAATTTGCCAATTTTTATATGACAGTGTGAGACAATTAGTTAATGTACTGAGGGCTCTTGTGAGAAGAGTTTTGTATGTAATTGTTTCATGATTCCTTGTAAAATATACAATATATGATAGAGGGGTTTTGAGCAGTAAGCTTTCCCCAGGAATATCTGGTGTTGTGGTTTTGATGTATTCTTCTTTGCTTCATGTGATCGGAAATTGTGTTGTTTTTAATTCCGCAAAATATTTGTAAAAGTGATTCAGTATTTAACTTTAGCAAATTGCAAGATCGGGTGAATCCAAGATATACATGCATATTTTATAATTTCTACACCTACTAAAAAAAAACCACATTTCCTCCGCTCCACTCCCGTTGTCGCTCTCTCACACCTCACCCCTTGTATTTCTCTCATTCTTCCACATCATATTACCGTCATTTCCCCACCAATGTCTAATTAACCATTGCGACCATTAAATCCTTCCCACCAATGTCTAAGTGCATTAGCTAGACTCGCCAAAATGGTTAATTCATTTGAAACTTTAGAAAACATCTTGCTGCCCTTAAAATGTAATATTCCAAATTTTTCCTTCAATAAATTGGAATATTAACTTTTGTTAATTTCACTTATAAGTTGAATAATTGGGTGAGGAGGCCCAAAGACAATAAAAACATGGATAAAATCCATCTAGTATGAAAGGGGATCAGCCTTGGAACTAGATTTCACACCCTCATGTGTGAAAGGAGACATTTACAAGGAGGTTTGGTCAAGTTTGACCAAGTCAAACAGCGCAGAGGTATGAGGTGAAAAGCACTCTATGGGACAACGAGAGAAAGAGGAGGGAATATTCCTTGAAGGAGGAAATCCTATAGAGTGGGACCCATGGAGAGAAATATCTCATGTGTTTAAAAGGAGGGCAAGGCAACCATTGTTTCATATGCATATGATTATAGATTTCTTGTCTGTTTAGACTTTGTGCATTCTCCAGTTGTTCAGCTGAGTTGTTGTGCTGCTTAGCACAAGGATTACCTGCTTAGTAATCCTTCTCCTTTCTTGAGAATCCTCTTGAAGGATTTTTATAGATTTGCCTCACATATAGGCTTGAGGCCAAGCATCCTCCTCCAGGACAGCGTTATTGCTGCAGCAACATAATTCTGTGTTGCAGGGTGTTGCAGTGAGGGATTATAACACCTCTTCCATCACTTTTTTTTCAAAGGGAGAGTCTTTCTTTCCTTTGGAGGATCAGTTTGGAAGCCATTGGAGCTTATTGTAGATCTTGGCATTGTGCCAACTCATTCCTTTGCCCCTACAGCACAGTTTACTTTAGTAACTACGTTATTTTCATAGAGCATTTGCTGTGGGGTTTTGCAATGTTGATTGGAGGGTGAGATCTTCAGTGTACGGATCGGCCTTCTACTTGAGAGATAAATTGGAGGATATACTGAAATCAGATGCAGCATCTTCAGTCTTCTCCATCCAGTTCCATTTTCTAAGTTGCAGTTACTGCCCAACAACTCTGATATTTTTTCCATTTTGTATATTTCAGCCAATCCTTTGGAGGATTGTTGTATTATTGCTTTTAGGGGTTAGAGCCTTGCTCCCCAACTTCATTTGAGACATATATTTTCATATATTTCTGTTATTATGTAATATGGAGTAGTACCTCTTATAAATTGTGTCCTCTTGGCCTGGGTTTATGCAGAAATAACAACGATCTTTATTTCATGTACATGTCTTGTTGAGGCTTGCATTGCCTTTCTTGAGTGGATGTTTCCTCAAGAAATTGTACTTTCTTTATTGTTATAACACTATTTGTTGGCTATCTATATCTTCTTACCTCATATCTACTAAAATAACGTTGTTGTTCCATGGTATGTTCATGCAATGTTGCAGCCCCTCTCATCGGGCACTTTTTGAGGACATCTAAGTGTGGGAGATATTTTTAACCCACTTAGAAGGATTTATTTGGAGCCTCCTTTTGGATTTAGCACTTAGACACATTTTTCTAAGGTATCTAGGTCTAGGTTTCAATTCCTGTAGCAGCCATTACTAGGAAATGTGTTTTCTAGTCATGCCTTGCTAGCTATTCCAGATTTGGAATATTACAGTGGTATCAGAGCAACTTTCTTTGCTCAGCCTATGAGTCTAAGCCTAAGAAGATTAGAATGATGAATAATATGAGATTACTCTCATTAGTATTTAGATCCAGAGAAAACCTCTCCAAGGAGGTCAAGAAGATTGAAAAAATAGAATAGGAAAGACCATGCACTTCCTATTCTCATCAAGAAGAAGACAAGCATGAAGGACACTTGGATTATCAGATCCTAATTTATTACCTTGTTGAGTACAGATCTCAACCTAGAGCCTTTAAGGAGACTCTAGATTTCCCTCATTTCATCCAGTTGAAGGAAGAGAAGAGACCCTATAGTTAAAGAGAAATCAAAGGCAATAGATTTATGTTGTCTACTTTTGAGGGCTTATCTACAGCAAGAACTTGGGTGAGAAATTTGGAGGCATTTTTCCTACTACATCCTGTAGCAGGGAAAGAAGCTATTGAAATCTCAGCACTGCACTTGGAGGGTGAAGCCTATGTTTGGTGGAGCAGCCACTTGAGCCATCCAAGGGTGAAAAATTTTGCAGAGTTCACTCAAAGGTTGATAAAAACCTTTGATGGAGAAAGAACAAAGGAAGAGAAGCTCACACCACCATTTGAGGAGCTTTGTCCTAATGCTTTCACGATCATAGAGGGGCAGCCACATGCATCAACAGTTGGGGCAACGAACACTTTGGAGGAAGGAACTCTTGCAGCCCTACAAGAGATTCCAAAATCTCATCAAGGTATGAAAATATTTCCACATTCTATTGTTGTAGCAAACTCTTTTGATCAATGTGGAGATTTACTTTTGCATGACCAAGGGTCAAATCACACTACTACCATAGAGAAACTTGGTTTCACTGCGCTTTGAAACATGGAAACATTCAAGGAAGAATCAAACCATCATTCTCATGAGACATTGTTGGATTGTACATCACACTTGAGGTTGGGGTTTGAAGACTTGAAGAAAGATGGTAGACATCTTGAAGTGAGAAACTCTTTCTCCTTTCAAGGTGACACTTTCTCAATGAGCTCCTCTTAGCTCAAAGAGGAACTTCTACTTTCAGAAGATCCAAGACCTCATTGGTTTTGGAGGACTATTTTTGAGAGGGAGGTCTCAAGGAGAGATCTCATTAGAGGTGCACTTCAACACACCATGGAGTGAAAATATTTTCTTCCTTTCTTATAGGAGCAGATAGAAGATGGAGGACATCTTAGGATGGATAACATCTCTCATGCTTGTATTGGACATTCCTTGAGCCATGCACATCATGATGGGAATTTTTTGCTTACCACCTATTTGGGTCCTTATAGGGTCTCACTCATCCTTGAGAAGATTGCATTTCAAAATACCATGAAGTGCAAAGATAGAGATTTGGTTTGGGAGGATGGTAGCCCTCTGTAGGAGGTGTTAGACTCTATGCCAATAGGTGTCATTTTTCATGATTGTCTTGATTGAGCTATGGAATATGTTCAAACCTTTTTCTTGAGCAAAAGGTGTTCCATATTCTTGAAAAACCAAAAAATCAAAAAATTTAAAAAATGTAAAGAGGGTATACCCTAAAAGAAAAATCAAAGGGTAAGAAAAATAAATTGGTCAAGAAAATGAAAGAAATGAACCCCAAGCAAAATATAGACCAAGGAAAGTGTGCAAATCCAAATGCCACTACTATTTCATTTTTGTAATAAAGCAATTGTGTGCAGCTTGTCAAACTTTTGCCACAATTTATGAAGAATCAAACTGTTTAAACTTGACTCATTCATGTTTCAATTTCATGTTGTAGAATAGAGAATAAATATCTGACCAAACAGTTTAATCTTGGCAGATAAGTAGATAGGTAGAGTTAATAAAGGTGCTCAACAGTTTAATCTGAGCCCTTGGATGTAATAAGGGTAGAATTAGATAGATTTTCCTTGTAAAAGAAAAGAAGATTGATAAGGGTTTGCCAGTCTAAGTGCACCCTAATAAAGAAGAGAAAATGGTAGTGTAAAGTAGATAGGGTAGGTAGATGGTGTTGCAAAGTCTCATGTGATGAATGATGGTGCTAAATGTGTTTAATCCTTTACTTTCATCACAAATATTGAAGCAGAAAATGCACTGGAAAATCACAGCAAGCAAAGTCAAAATCATTAACTTCCCACATCACTTTCTCCCTAAGATTTTTACTAATTTCCCAAAAGTGCTAAGGTATTTGGAGATCAAAGGGGCTCAAGGCATTTCCTTGACTTTTGGAGGGACCGGACCCTCGGCCTAATGATCAAAAAGACCTAAGTACTTGAGATCATTTGTCATTATAATCATTCACTATTTACCTTTTCCTAAGTAAAATCCTATTTTACTTAGGAAAATCATGTAAAGTTCCACAATAATCCCTCAAAATCACTTACTATTCTATGTTGAAGTGTTGAAGTTGATATAATGTGGTTTACTTCAGAAATCTTCACTTTCTTAGATGTGCAAAGTATTTTGAGTTGTCCTTGTCCCTTTGTCATATTTACATTTAACTCTATTTACTAAATCCCTAGTGAAAATGCCTTATCCTAAGTATATAACTCCTTTTATATAAATATCCAAAAAAAAACCACCTTATTATAAAGTTTAACCAAAGTATTTATTTCCCAATTATTCATTAAAAACCCGCATTATGCGCCCTTTGGTTAAATATATCATTATATAATAGTCCCGCCCCTTATGGTAGTTAAATTGATTTAATTGATTACCATATAATAAGAAATATCAAAAAAACATTTAAACATATAATTTTATATGTTTGAAAGAAAAATGAATAAAGCCGAAGTTTTGATTTAAACTAAAAAACATTGGAAAAACCCCCATGCCACCGTGGCCCATCCACTTGGCCTCCCACCTGACATTTTAACTATAATCAAAACCCCGCTGTGACCCCAATCTTTCATTAGACCATGGGGTTAATTAATTATCAGAATTAATTGATAACCACTCTCTCCGCCTATCAAAAGCCTCCCGGGGTGATTAAATTAAACAATAATTGTTTCAAAAACCCGCCGGGCCCGCACGATAAACCCCCGCTTACTCCACGTCCCTTCCCACCATCTGATCTCCCACTACGAGATCTATCGCTAGCATTCATTCCGCTACCCATCCGATACCAGAATGATAATGCGCAGGGGTGCGGTGGTTTGGAAACCACTCTCCGTCCACGTGTCAGTGTCCCAATGAAATCGCTGCCCTCGCGTTTAAAACCGCCATTTCTCATAAGCGGTGCAGGGATTACCGCTTACCGCCAGACCCCTGCACACGTCAGCCCGTACTATAATGACGTCATTCCTCGATAAAATAAAAATTCCCTTTTGACTTTGGAAATAAAACAAAATTCATGTTTTTTCAGTCATTTTCATTGCTGAAAGCGACTGCACCTTACGCTACGAAATTCAAATTTTCACTAAAATCTACTGTTCTATCTGATTTCGCTCCAGAATTTCGCCGGATCAGTGTTCAAGCATCCTCGTGCTACCATCTGATACCTGTTAAAACCCAGTTTGCCTCCAAGAATAGGTATTTATCCTATAGCGCTTCAAACTTCAAAAGAAAGTCTATTTTCCTTGTTTTCCACTGGATTAGTGATCAAATTTTATCGCTAAGATCATTCCCTAAGGTTTAAAACTGTGAATTGTTCCCCTGAAACTGCAATTGTGCTAATTTCCTTCATTTAAACTGAAATCACGCCCGACCTGTGAAGAAAACCCAGAAACCTCCATTTTGAACCCACAAGAACCAAAATGGAAGCCCCGGCAGCCTTGAATGTGACTCCACTGAATGCCCCCCACAGAGAGTTAGAATATTTGCCCTTAGTAGATAAAGATTTTCAGATTAAAGACTTGCATTTTGATGAAATCCCCCTTCTGAGTTATTGTCACTGCAGAGATGATTATTCGAAGGGGCAAGATGTCATTGGGTTGTGGGAACCCAATTGCCCGAGATATCTCATCCCCTCAGTCCTCATTTTCCCAGAAATTATCCACTACTGCCATTCTAACTATGATTCAACTCAAAGAGCAGTAATGTCCCCTGACCAGAGTGTTCTTTTCCCCATTACTCCCCAAGCCATCAATGCAATGCTACATTTTGAACCTGGTCAAAACCTCACTCCCTTGTCCATTGGGGAATTGCTTGAAAAATCTACTCAGTTGTCCCCTGAAGAGGTGACCAGAAGAACACATCCTTGGATAAACAGTCTTAATACTAGTCATAAGACTTTTTTACTCCAATATTGTTATCAAATCTATTCAAACAGAGGTTAGAAAGCATAACACCTAAAGAGTATCAGTGGTTAAAGTGTATCAGGTAAAAGTCAGGGTGAAAGTTAAAATGAAGTTACAGAGCAGTCAAAGGTAAACAGTAAAAGTAAATACAAAAGGCAGTAAAATGGTAAAAAGGAAATGAAAATAATTTCACCAACATTGAAGTTTTTCTAAAGTGAAAGTAAAATAGTCAAAAGAACAAAAAGTGAAAAGATGAAAAACACAACAAGAGGGAATATTTTTGCAGAAATTGCATGTTTAAGTCATAGTTTTGCAGAAACTATTGTGATCAATCCAAGATTAATTTTGCAAAACTGAAGGAGTTTTATGTTCTTAAGAGGTCCATCTACAAAAACCTCTCTCACTTTTCTAACAGCCATTATGGTTTTGGAAATATTAAACAATGTTTAAAAGCACTTTTTGCAGAAAATTCCTGTTAAGGCATCATTTTGCAGAGAATATTTTGGCCAATCAGAAATAAATTTTATAAAACTGAAGGATTTTTTTGTTCCTAAGAGACCCATATACAAAAACCTATCTCATTTTTTGGACATTGATTTCAGACTGAGAGATACATGCACATCTTTAGAGGCTATTTTTCAGACTCTGTAAAACTCTGTTTTACACATCTTTTTGCAGAGCCTATTGTGCACAGCTGGAGAGGAATTTTAGGAAAGTGAAAGAGGTTTATCTCAAAAGCATATTTATCTACAATAACCTCTTTCACTTTTTACATATCTATTACGGATTGAGAAATACAAAGATATCATTGGACCCCAAGTTTGCAGAATTGTTGGAGCAGATTGCACAAAGAAAGGAAGCAGTTAGTGACTTGGATGCCTCATCATCAACTAAGAGTTGGATCAAATTCAAATTCTCCTCTTTGTCATCACCTATCCATACAAAATAGTGCCAAATAGATGCATTAGTTTGAGTGTCATTTACTTAAGTTCTATTTATGTAAAATAGTTGGAGAGATTTGTGAACCAATTTTGATATTTTTTCAAGATATTTTAGTTTAGAATTTGTATAAATACTTCACTCTTGGAAGTATTTTGGGTGGATTCTATTACTTTGCTGTAACATTGAGATTTTCGGAATAAAAGCATTTTGGAGAAATTTATTCGTGGCTTACTGGATGACGATTTGAAGCTCAGGACTTTTTGCGGGATTCATGTGTTGGACTGCAGTTCAATAAGTCTTTCTACCCTTTGTCTTAAGTTTTATATCAGTTTATAATATCATTATGTCCATTTTTGAATAATTTACATAAAGGATTGAATCAGAATTTACTTAATTGTACTCTGATTTCAGATGTGATTGTTCTTAATGTTTTCCTCTAAATTGGTTATAAGCACGAATTCTTAAATGCTCTTGCTTTGCTAATTTAAACATTCTTGATTACTATAATAAAGAATTCTTCATTTCTCTTTGTTTGTAGTCATTTCATTTCTTTCTTTTGAACATGGTGAAAGATTCTTAGCTACCTTTCATCCCTTCAAAATCATCCCATCCACTTTAAATTTTAAGGATTGTTCTCTGTCTAGCTACCTTGCCCTGTAAAACCATCTTGTGTGTAGAATAGAAATCCAGTAAAGCCATCCTTTGACTCCATAGCCCAATGGACTGAAAACTTTCAACCTTGCCCTTAGTTTGTGGATTCCACCATTTTTCAAACAAACTCTTGGATCGATAACTAGCCTAAAACCTTCTAAGAATAAAGATAAATTATAAAGAGAGAGCCCTCTCTGGATGCAGATTGGCTAGATTCTGCATCTGAAGGTTGGTTTGTGGTTACCTCGGGTATACTTTCCTTTTCCACAACTTCAAGGAATAGCCCTCATGGGAGGAGTACCAAGATGAAGAGAAGGAGAAAGCATCCACAAGTGATTGAGCAGATGTGTTTGATGAGAAAGGATTTGGTAAGCTACTTGCAAATATATGACACCGGGAAGCAGGAGGCTTGACTGCGTTGGCTCCTCTTGAAGGAGTTTGGCCATCACTTTGCATGTCCTCTTCCAAGGAGGATAGGGATAGAGGAGAGATGGCATGATACTTGCATCATTGGATGACATAGAGTATGGATGCATGGTGTTGATGTGATACCCATATCATTCATTGTGTCTTCATCACATGAATTGTATGATGGAAGTATGGGGAGGCAGCAAAACATTTTGTTGCTTTGCTTGTTCTTGGGAGAGCAAGAGAAGATTTTCTCTCACACTTTGCATGATGTTGCAGGAGGAGGAGATGGCATTATCTCCTTGGATTTTGATGATAGAGAGGTAATTCCACCTTGGGAGGAACTTCTTATGTATTGTAGCATTATGGGAGATACCTTTGACAAGTAGCATGTCAAAGAATGAAGCTATGAGTTGGCCAAAGATTATTTGCAGAGGCCAAAAATGATGTCATTTGAGAGCTTGGGGTTATTGATGGAGTTTCCCCAGGATCACTTCACACTTGATGCACTTGGAGGACAAAGAGGAGGTGAGATTGATGGAGTAGTGGATGGATACATCTATTACATTAGTATGACCTCACTTGCTATGATCTTCTTGACTTGGATCTCCAAGTATAAGGAGGGTGATCTTTATGCAACATATGGTTCAATTCTCTTCTTGGGAATGCGACATACTACTATGGAGGGATCATTTATATACAAATGCATCATATTGCTCTCAACATATGGTAATAATATTGTTTTTGACATCCATGGATTATCTAACACAACATTTTGATGCTCTTACCATTCACATTCAGTGCATTTCTCCACAAAAGGGAAAGTTTTTCATTAGGCTCCATGGACAAGATTGGGCCAATTTGTATGATGGAGACAACCATATTTTATATGGCTTTGGGCAAGTGTTTTCTTTCATGTATGGTTAGTTGATATACTCAGCCATTTGTTGTTTATCAATAGATATCATGACATACATAATTATCCATGTAACACAAAACAACTTTCCATGTGATTTTCTGAAGCAACAGTTTGGAAAACGGTGCTGTCACTATTGGGAAAATTGTTGGTACCTTCTTGCACCACATGAAACCTTCAAAGTTTCCTTCATTTTGTTACTGATCATGATTTCATTTGCTGATATGGATCTGATTTTTATGGGAAGCATGATTATGAGAGAGGCACATGAGTTGGATGTGTCCTTGAGTGGGGAGAATTCTCACATTTTATGCACTACATGTTCTAATGGGAGCATGGGAGGAGATATGGCCACCACAGCTACATATGTGTTCTCTTTTGAGGTGGACCATGGACTTGATATTCATCCATTGTATAATCATGGGAAAGTATTTGATCTTGTATTGATGACACATTCAGCCATTTACTATTCATTAGTAGATGAGATGATTTTTGTACACTACTGGCCACACTATTTTCTGGAGTTGCAGTGGATGATACCATGATGTATCCTCTTTAGATGTTGTTTGTATCATGCATCATCATGTAAAACTTGCATCAAACGTCTCATTAGGATGTTCTATGATGATCATGTCCTATTCATCATGGATGGAATATTTTGGGCCAACTTGTTCTTCATTGTTGGAGGAGAACTCTTTGGAGGATTGTTCTTCACTATGCCATTTGAAGGCAATACTCTTGCAGCCCATGATTAACACACACTCTAAACTTATCATGAGTGGTGAAAGGAAAACATGGGGTAGGCTATGATGCTTACCATGATCAGATTTTCAGCCCACCTTCATTTCCGGAGCTTGAGGTGGAAGGAGATTTTCAGGAGTTGCCATGTTGGGAGGTGACTCATTTTGTTTGGATGATTTCTTGGGGATGGAGGATCCACATGGGGAAGATATTCCTCATCACATTTTAGAAACCATGCCTTGGGTGGAGACTTTCCAGTTCTATCCTTGTATTTTCTTGAGGACAAGCAACATTTGGGAGGGGAGGACTGTAATATTCCAAATCTTTCCTTCAATAAATTGGAATATTAACTTTTGTTAATTTCACCTATAAGTTGAATAATTGGGTGAGGATGCCCAAAGACAATAAAAACATGGATAAAATCCCTCTAGTATGAAAGGGGATTAGCCTTGGAACTAGATTTCACACCCTCATGTGTGAAAGGAGACATTTACAAAGAGGTTTGGTCAAGTTTGACCAAGTCAAACAACGCAGAGGTATGAGGTGGAAAGCACTCTATGGGACAGCGCAGAGAAAGAGGAGGGAATATTCCTTGAAAGAGGAAACCCTAGAGAGTGGGACCCATGGAGAGAGAGCTTTCATGTGTTTAAAAAGATGCAAAGGCAACCATTGTTTCATATGCATATGATTATAGATTTCTTGTCTATTTAGACTTTGTGCATTCTCCAGTTGTTCAACTGAGTTGCTATGCTGCTTAGCACAAGGATTACTTGCTTATGAATCCTTCTCCTTACTTGAGAAGCCTCTTGAAGAATTTGTACAGATTTTTCTCACATCTAGGCTTGAGGCCAAGCACCCTCCTCCAGGACAGTGTTATTGCTGCAGCAGCATATTTCTGTGTTGCAGGGTGTTGTAGTGAGGGATTACAACACCTCTTCCATCACTTGTTTTTCAGAGGAAGAGTCTTTATTTCCTTTGGAGGATCAGTTTGGAAGCCGTTGGAGCTTATTGTAGATCTTGGCATTGGGCCAACTCATTCCTTTGCCCCTATAGTACAGTTTGCTTCAATAACTATGTTATTTTCATAGAGCATTTGCTGTGGGGTTTTGCAGTGTTGATTGGAGTGTGAGATCTTCAGTGTAAATATCAGTCTTCCACTTGAGAGATCCATTGGAGGAGATATTGACATCAGATGCAGCATATTTGGTCTTCTCCATCCAGTTCCATTTTCTGAGTTGCAACTGCTGCCCAGCAACTCTGGTATTTTTTCCATTTGTATATTTCAGCCAATCCTTTGGAGGATTGTTGTATTATTGCTTTCAGGGTTAGAGCCTTGCTCCCCCACTTTATTTGAGCCATATATTGTCATATATTTCTGTTATTATGTAATATTGAGCAGTGCCTCTTATAAACTACGTCCTCTTAGCCTGGGTTTATGCAGAAATAGCAGTGGTCTTTATTTCTTGTACATGTCTTGTTGAGGCTTGCATTGCCTTTCTTGAGTGGATGTTCCCTCAAGAACTTGTACTTTATTTACTACTATAACACTATTTTTTGGCTATCTATATCTTCTTACCTCACAACTACTAAAATAACGTTGTTGTTCCATGGTATGTTCATGCAATGTTGCAGCCCCTCTCATTGGGCACTTTTTGAGGACATGTAAGTGTTGGAAATCTGTTTAACCCACTTAGAAGGATTTATTTGGAGCCTTCTCTTGGATTTAGCACTTAGACACATTGCTCTAATGGATCCAGGTCTAGGTTTCAATTCCTATAGCATTCATTACTGGAAAATGCGTTTTCTAGTCATGCCTTGCTAGCTATTCCAAATTTGGAATATTACATAAAACTTCCCTTTCTCTCATTCTATTGTAGCAACGCAGCTATCATCCAAGTTTCATCAACTTCTAGTTATTTTCCACATCATCGACTGCTAAATTCCTAGTAATTCAATACAATTTTCTGCAAATACACCATTCATCATATCATCATCTAATGGAAAATATAAATTAGTGGTTGAGAGTACATTGTTGCCCACTATAATAAATTTAGATGGGATTTCGATGGTTTACAAACAATACAATATCTGTGAAACCCAATGTGAGTTCAATCTTTATGAACTCCACAACTGGGTGAATCATAAAATCTTAGATGCCATTGATGAATTGATAATTTTGGACTCCTTCCTGCCTTAATTCACCTTTCCCCGATCCATTTCTTCCCAGAATTTGTCACCTGGGGTAATTACAGATATCTCCCAAGTCATAGGGTTTTTATTGCCAAAAATAATGAAGTTTTGTTTACTGTCACCCCTGAGTCAATATCTTGAATCCTTCAAGTCAAGCCCACAGTCCCTTTTCATCTTTTTTCTTTAGATTCTCTTATGGATATCTATCATAAACTCACATTCTCTCAAATAAGAAAGATCTTTGAAACATTTTTACCTGAAAATTTTGAGTAACCAAGAACCAATCCACCCTAATCTTCTTCCCTATTTCCAAAAATGTCTAGGCATGTTATTTCCATGGTTTCATGTTTGTTAAGCTATCCAATTGATTAGTGGGTTGATGTGTAATTTTAGGATTTTTATCAATATTTTCAGTAGGAGAGAAACCATCATACATTTTCAATTACAGTGATTTTTTGGCAGATAGCATACTGTCATCAGTTCTTGAAGTTTTCTATTGAAAGTGATTTTAAGCATCAATCAGTCCTTATGTACTTGCTCCTATTTTTCCAAGTAGATAGAATTAAATTTCAATTGCAGAAGCTAGATGCACAGGGAAATCATTAGTCTGTAATTCATTGGACTTCCTTGGTAAGGAAGAACATAGAAGAGTACCCATTGCAGTCTAATTATGTAAATAGGTTTCTACATATGGTCTTGTGTCTTCTCAGCAGTGATGTTATTTCTAGGATTTCACCTGAAATGAAAATAATTCTTCACCTCATTAAGAAGAAGAAAAATGGATACTGGTATCTTTACCAGAATTACACAAAGATTAGAATATATGGATGTGAGCTACTTCCCTATAGTTTTCCTAAATTTGTGCCAATCAGGATTTTCACACTACAATATATAAGACAAATGATGAATACAGATGATCTACACTTTGTTTCTAGTAAGAAGAAATATCAGTTCAAATTGAAAGAAAATATTGGACCATTCATTGTCAACACTAGAGCAGCAGCAAAGGAAGAAGATTCTTTGTTAAAGAAATTGAAGTTCAAATTGAGCTTCACCTGGTCTTATGATCCCTTGGTTATTATTTCTAAATTAAGGGTTGAACAGAAGACAATACCTTATGCACACACATCGAATCTAGAATTAGAAAAATATGTCAATCAAGAAGAGTGACAGGAGAACACTTTGCAAGAAGTAGAGGAATAATTTTATATTCCAACAGCTTAAAAAACTCCAGTTCCCCAGGAGAAAGAGACTAAGAGGCCAGGGGAAAGTGTATCTCCTTCAGTGTCAGAAATTCAAGGGACATATTTTCTAGTGTTCAAGAGAAGGAAGAAAACTAACATTGATGAAGAGCCATTTCAAGGATAAAGTTCATAGGAGAAAGCAACAATGGTACTGATGGGTTTACACACTACAACATTTCCAAGGATTGAGGATATCTCCATATATTCTCCTATGTCATCAGTAACTCATGGTCCAGAACAACAGAATATTTTTTCTAGATATAAATAAATTAAAAGAAATGAAAAGGCACTGAAAGCCACTACATATTATGAGGTCTTGAAGAAAACTTCTTCTACCTAGCACAAACTTCTTTCCACACTTGAAATAGAAAAGGAATGGTTTCAGCTAGCCTTCTTGGAACCCAATGTTCCAGTCCCTAAAATTGAAGAATACTATAAGACATTTTTTTTCCGTTGACGCCAAAGAGATACATGTTATTGACCAAATTGATCTACACAAGCAGGCTAGAGATATGATTTACTCTACCTTGACCATTTCAACCATGACATCATCCAAACTGCAAGCTTCACTAAATAACATCCATTCAAAATTAAAGATGGATAAAATTTTGTCTTTGTCCAAAAATAATAGGATTAAATCATTGGAATATCTGGTAATAAAGTAATGATATAATCCTAGTGATGTTAAAGTAGCTAAAGAAATGATAAAGAGAAAGAATGTTGATATCCATGCATTAAGCAAGCAGCTAAAACTTCCAACCACAGAACACCAACAAGCCAAAAAGGTTGGAAAATTGGACATAGATAAAGAAAAACATGTTCAAGATGATAATTGAAAAAAATCTCAAAATATAGAAATTGGAAGCTGAAATGGAAACAATGTTAAAAGAGAAATAAGAGTAACTTAGTGTTTTA
Source organism: Pinus albicaulis (assembly GCA_034641835.2). NCBI lineage: Eukaryota > Viridiplantae > Streptophyta > Pinopsida > Pinales > Pinaceae > Pinus > Pinus albicaulis. The sequence goes on along the minus strand of CM076581.1, from coordinate 231,713,915 downwards.
GTGGCTATCCCCATAGCAAAAACAAAAATATTCCAGGTACTTCAACAGCAGGGATATCTACAACATCAATTGTTCTAGTAGACACACAGTCTAGTGATACATCATCATATTTATCAAAGGCCATGGGAGACTTGACACTCAAACATAAATAAACTGAAAAACTTAGTTTACAATTGCAGAAGCTACAAAAAAAATAATTGAAAACTGACAATGTTTATGTAGTTGAAATGAAAAATATTTTTAAGCTAAAAAATCAAATAGCAACCTATGAAAGTGAATATGTAATGGCTCATACCATTTCTCATGAAAAAAAAAATCATTCGGCTTGATATTAATGAATCGATGTCTAAGTTTTGGCTTTCCATTAAGATTATTTTTGAACATGAAGAATTTTTGCAGAAATCAAAGGAATCAGTGGCAGAAGTGAAGAAAGACCTGGACCATAAACCAAGAGATGCTACCAAAATAATCAGAGTTCTAAATTCTAAAACAAATGAAGAGCTTGAAGAATGTGCAATTGAAGACAGAACTGAAACTATCTTGGAGGTAAGAAAGGTGCTTACTTAAATGAATCTAATGCTATATTTGGAGAATAAGTGTCATAATCTGGAAGTTCAAATTAATAATTTTCATAGGAAATTTAATATTTTACATCAAAAAGGACCTCCAAGTCTGCAAGTTATAGGTGATAAATTAATTCCTCTCGAAGAATATCAACATAGATTGCATGATATAGCAGTAGACAAAGCCAAATTCGCTAAAATCAAAGGAGCCATCACTGGAAAGGCTTTCACGGAAGGTTTGAGTTATGATTTTTTAATTTATCATGAGGTCAAACATTTATTAATAATTAAACCTACTTTTGATAAATACACTAAAGTCGATGAAGCATACATAAAGTTAGTGAAATTTTCTATTCCTAATGAGGAAAGATGGGATAAATTGTGTGAGTTAATCGATTGAGAATACATCAGATGTTTCAGCAATAGGATATATATTTTCAGTAACAGAGGATAGAATTCAAGGAACTAGAAACAGAACAACAACTTTTCAGCTCCAGGCACCAGTAGAAGTCCTTCAATTCCGTGCAAGATGTCAAATCAGCTCAGATTTCCTATTTTCTAGTTCTATTTTTGTAAAAAATCCAAATCAGCTGGATAATGTATTTTGTAGTCAATTTTGATTTCAAGTACATATATTTTGAAAGAAAAATTATAAGTACTTTGTAATTCGAAATATGATGGGTTAAAACCCTTGTGATAAGCTTATGAAAATGATTGTAATTCTCTAAACTATTTCTAAGATTAATAGAAGGATTCTTGACTCTTTTTGAAGCAGATTGTGTTTTCCTATGAGTTTTTCTAGTTTCTTATTTGTTCCATATTTATTTATTTCTACACATGTCTAAAGTTAATAGGAAATCTGGGAAAGATAAGATTAACTATTAATCTTTCTGAAATACCCTTGCAAAGTTATAATCAATTATAGACATTAATTAACTGGAACTATCCTGTTTTAGTTAATTCCTCTACATAAATTAAATGTTCCTTCCTGCTATCTTTAAATATGTTATGTTTGGTTGTAAAACGATTTTACACGCATCATTTTTATATGACAATTTAAATGCTTTGTTTGAATTTTTAATGAAGCATATATATCATCTCAAATTCTACCTTTTAAATACAATTTAAAGCTTAATTATGTTAAAAGTGCGCAATAAGACCTTTTATTATATCAGGAATAATTAATATTTGCATATGTTTAACAGTTTAAAGCATTGGTCATCCAAACCAAAATTCAAATAATATTTAAATGATTTGACATAGTTCCTTAGCCTAGAATTGTCTACAAAGGAAAATACACCATTTTTGGAGTAAAAAGGTAAAAAATGTAAATAGAAAAATGTAAAAATACTACTTTTGCAACTCGTATTTTTAATTATCTCCCTACGATTTTACTCAAATTTTGAGTGGGAGCACTCATTGGATGTGGAATTTAATTTTCATATAAGTATTATCCATGTTGAATATTGTTGAAAAATGCAACAATAAATTCTCAATTCAATTTTGCCTTGATTAAATTGAGAAATTTTGAATTTCCACATCAGCATACACCTTGGATGTAGTTAACTTGTGTGACATGCCTCTTTTCACTCATTTAGCTCAGTAAATTCGAGTTGGAGGAGTTAGAGTTCATTTAAGCATGTGCGATTTCTAATTTATAATAGTCAAGGTCCGATATTTCAAATTTTTTTTTTCAATTAAACTTTTTTAATTGTTGGACGAACTAGTGGAAGGTCAGTTGTGACTTTAATCAAACTAAGTGATCATCTAATTAACTGATCAATCGGCCCAAAATATCTAGTGCATGCAGCGAATTCAAGTTCCCCAGCTGTGGTGGAGATTCCAAGTCGGTGTAACATCAGTTGTACACTAGTCTTGAGTGTACATGTGTTACATGTAGTAAAATGATAAACTTTGGGAATTGTGAAATCAATTTGAGGAATTTCCTAAATAATAGGGGCCTAATTTCTCAAGGAATTGCACAAGGAGATAGGGGCTCAAGATGTAGTATTCTTAATTATCTTTTAGTGAGTTGGAATATTAATTTTTTCTTCTGATTAAAAGATAGGTGAATAGTGGGTAGAGAGACCCATAAATATCTTTAGTAGGAATAAAAACCACTTCTAATGTGAATGTGGATCATTGTATCAGCTGTATAAAGAACCTAGAGGTGTGAACAGGGGCTAAAGCATGTGGGCAGGGTCAAATTTGACCAAATCAACAACGATTTTATGGAGATAGTGGAGGATTAATGGAGGACATCGCAGTCATAGAGGAGGAATGTATGCATGATAGTACCTTCTTTAATGAGTGGAAACCAGGGTGAGGAAGCTCACCAAGCATATAAGGAAGAGGATGAAAACCATAAAATGCATTTAGAATATTGATATTGTATTGGCCTTTTATGACTATTTTCACGCTTCAGCTGTTTAGCTAAGTCTGTTGTGTTGTTTAGCACAAAGGTGTTTCCGAGCGAAAATCCCACCCTCATCCTCGGGGGACTTCGAGTGCCTACACAGGAGAGGTTTATTGAGCATAATTTCCACCATCCATCATTATTCCAAGCTTCATCCATTATTCCCAATGCATTCTCCTTCAGGATTGTGTTGTTTTGCAGGGCAGAAGTAGTGGAGGATAAATAGATCCAATTCTAAGCTTGTTTTCCAGTGGAGGGAGCAGCCCTTCATCCAGGAGGCTAGTAAGGAGGGTCCTTGAGCATCATTGTGTCATATGGCATTAGGCCAAGCTGCTGCCATCATCTACAATGCATTTCCCTTCAGGAATTGCATTATTTTATTGAGAAGTTGTAGTAGAGGGCTTAGTTCCCTAGTTGATGAGATAGATTTCCAGTGAGGGGAGCAACCATTCATCCGGGAGATCTATTGGAGGAGTATCAGCCATTTCTACATCTGATCAGCCCCCTCCTATCAGCTGTCTAGTTGCATATCATATTTATCCCTAGGGTTTCATTTCACCATTTTTGTATTTTAGGTATTTCTGGAAACCCCTTCTGGGTTATCTTTGAATAGTGCTAGAAGGGCTAGATCTCTAATCCCGACATTTTCTAAGCACCCTATCAGCAGATATATGTGTTTAAATTTACATCAGTAGTAAACCCCAACAAAAAATGTGGTGTCTTAGCCTCTGACATTCTTGTATAGCAGTTGTTCTTCATGTTTTATGTACTGGGTCTCTAGGGGCTTGTTTTGCCTAACTTGAGTGTCTTTTTCCTCAGGATCTTGTATACATTTGCTGCTATAATGTCTAATAGAATGGCTATATGATCTACTCTCGCATTTATGTGTTTATTTATCACTACATTTTCCATTTTATGTTCAATATTCCTGTCTTTTCCATTTTGGGATATTACAGTGGTATCGGAGCATGATCTCTGGCTCAGCTTGTGGGCAATACATCTTATGACACAAGAAGAAGAGATACATAATGATGGAGGGAATGAGTTTTTCCTCATTTATTTTTAGATCTATGAAGGACCTCTCCAAGGAGTTCAAACAAATGAGAAGTGAAATACACAAGGAGACCTCAAGAAGATTTCAAGATGAGGAAGGGCCAAGCACTTCCTATCAGCAGCAGAAGAAACTGGTATTGCATAGAGCTCCACAACAATATACTATGTCCACTTTCTTTGAAGAAGAAGGTGAAAGGCATGGAGATGGAGGAAAATTAGGTCATGAGACTCTGATTGAATATATTACAGAGTACAAATATCAATCAAGGGCTTTCAAGGATAATCTAACTCTCTAACAGTTCATTCATATCAAAGAAGAACGGAGACCCTGCAATAGCAGTAGAAGAAAAAGACATAATAGATTTCTATTGTCTACATTTGATGGGTCATCCACAAGCACAACAAGGGCTTGGAGGAAGAATTTAGATGCATTATTCCTGCTACATCCAGTAGCAGAAAGAGAATATGTTGAGATCGCAGCACTGCACCTTGAGGGTGAAGCAAAGGATTGGTGGTTCAGCCATTTGAAACATGCAAGAGTGACTGCTTATGAAAATTTTACTCAAAGGCTGATTAAGAAATTTGATAGAAGAAAATCAGAGGTAATTACTATTGAGACATTTTCTGACATTGATGAGAAAGCACATGAGGAGCCAAGGGGAGATGTTAGCATTATCACTCTGAAATAGGAACAACTTCCACCACCATCAGCTGCAAGAGTACTTGCATCAGGAGAAGGAACACTTGCATCTTTACAAGATGGTCTTGATCTCCTGACATTAGGAGTCCCATGCATGATCTAGGAGATGCATGAGGGAGAGGATACATATACCAGCACCGGTGCAGCAATAGAGAAGCGGCCATCACCATCACCAACAGTTGGAGGAGTCATTACGCCAGTTGGAGGAACCCATGTAGTTGTACAAGATGTTCTAAAGGATTAGCTTGTCCAAGGTATGCAAAAATTTCCAACCCATATTATTTTAGCACATTAGATAGAGATTTGTGGGGAAATGTCATCAGGAAAAATGCATGACCAAGGGTTGAAGCACATTTTTGATTTGGAGCAGTAGACTATCATTGCGCAGAGGACCCTTGATTGGTTTAGGGAGGAGATGCGTAGCCATCCTAGTTTCTCATTGATGAGCTGCACACAACACTTTGGGTTCGAGTGTAGAGTTTTGGAGGATAGGATGAGAATAATCCTAATCATTCCAATGCAAAACTGTGTGTTCAACATTGTGTATGATCCTGAGACAAAAAAATGCACCATCATGGAGATCAATAGATCTGTCACTGAGTAGCAGTGATGAGTTGGGGGTCCAACTATTATTGAAGCATTCCGATGACCACTCCACTTATGTAGCATTGGATAGGAATATGGTTGATGAGATACATATTATGATGGATAACATCTCCCATTTTTATGATAGATCCTTCTTGATGAGCACCTCACATCTCAATGAGAAGATTTTTCCTACAGCATGTTTAGAACCTTATGGGTTCAACTTGGTCATTGATGAGTGGTATTTATGTAGATATCTCCAGGAGATTTCACTTCAACATGTCATGGAGTTCAAAGATAGTCATCAGATTTGGGAGGATGGTATTCTCCATGGGATGAGTACCAAATCGAAGCATGATGGGAGACACCCATAGTTGGATGGATGGGTGAGGATGATGAGCAAGTGGTTGGTGAGCTACTTGTAGATCTATGACAAAGGGCAGAAGGATGCATGGATACATTGGCTACTCTTGAGAGATTTTGGCAATCACATGACATGTCCTATATCAAATGGTGTGTTATTGTTTGGGACATGGTATGACACTCACATCATGTGGAAATAGAGAGTTTGGTTATATTGGTCTGATGTGATATTTTTCATGTCAATCCTCATGTTTTTACTCCATGATCTGTATGATGATGATATGAGGAGGCAACAAGAGTCATTGTTTTTTTGGTTACTCCTAGGAGAGTATGGGATGACTTTCTCCCATACCTTGCATGATGTTTCAGGAGTAGATGGTGGCACAATCATGGTGAAAAGGGGCTACTCCATAGCCATTGAGGATCAGAAGATACTTCCACCTAGGAAGGAGTCTTTCATATGTAGCAGCATTCTGGCATGTGACTTTGGCATTAGGGATGTCAAAGAGGGGAGTTATGAGATGACGGGAGCCTTATCACAAATGCCAACAACAATGTCACTTGGGAGTATATATCTTCCAAGTATCACTTCACATATGAGGTACTTGATGGGCAAGGAGAATATGAGAGGCATAGAGTGGTGGATGGAGTCATCTATTACCAAGACAAAATCTTCTTGACTAGGATCTTAAAACTCAAGAAGAATACTTTTCATGCAACACATGATTCATTTCTTTCCAATCACATGGAGACATATCAGACCATTATGGAGGGATTCTCATGGGAGGGCTCATCCATGGATCTCATCATCAGCTTATTCATAGTACATGGTAAGATTTTTTTCTTTGTACTTATTTATTATCCAACAGAGTATTTTCATTATCTTTCCATTTATATACAATGCATTGCTCCACAAGAGGGCAAACCTCTCTTTGGACTTATGGTATTTTTAAGACCAACATCAGTGATGGAGATAACCATTTATTGTATGGATTTGGGCAAGTATTGTCCTAATCTAGGTATTCTCAGTTGACACACAATTCCATTTACTACTTCCTATTAGATGATAAAACATCCACAACTAGCAAGTGGTTGGGAGACAACTTGCCACATTATGATTAGAGGAAGCAGGTAGCAAAACTGCGATGTGTCCACCTGGGGAACTATTGGAACTATCGAGCATTTCACATGATACTCAGTATCTTTCTCATTTGGATTCCATATTGTGATGATTTTCTATTCACTATATGTGGAATGACTTGGGTAAGCAAGGTTCATGGAACCAAAGAGTGGATCCTTGAGAGTGCATTTTCTTTTTGGCCTCTTGAGGGCAACACTATTACAGCCCAAAATTAGCTTCAGCTCTATACATATCATAACTGGAGAGAGAGACAGCATGGGATGGACAATTTGGTCTATCATATTCGGGCATACAACCCATCTACATTGCATGAGCAAGAGATGGAGGAGTTTTTCTATTAGCTACCATTTTGTTTGGATGATAGCTTGGGGATTGGAGCTTCTCATGGGGGTTGAGGTCCCCAACATTTTTTAGATTCTATGCCTCAAGAAGGCCTCTATACAACATATAGTTGCCTCCGTGGATATCCCACTTCTTCATTATGAGAGCCATTTAGATTTATCACCAAATGCTAACTTGTACACTTGGGAGGAGCAACTAGGGGACAGATTGATGGGAGAGCATCTTGTTCAATGGAGGAGTTTATTAAATGAGGATGCTATAGGAGGAGAGGAGGATTTTTAGTATCCATCCTTACAGTTACTTGAGTTAAAGAAAAATTTGGGAGGGGATGACTGTAATATTCCTAATTAGCTTTCAGCGAGTTGGAATATTATTTTTTGCTTTTGATTAAAATATAGGTGAATAAGTGGGTAGAGATACCCATAAATCTCTTTAATATGAATAAAAACCACTTCTCATGTGAATTTGGATCATTGTATCAACTATATAAATAACCTATAGGTGTGAACAGGGGTTAAAGCATGTGGACAGGGTCAAAGTTGACCAAATCAATAATGACGTTATGGAGGGAGTAGAGGATTAATGGAGGACAACGCAGTCATAGAGGAGGAGTGTATGCATGATAGTACCTTCTTTAATGAGTGGGACCCGGGGTGAGGAAGCTCACCAAGCATATAAGGAAGAAGATTACAACCATAGAAGACATTTAGAATATTGATATTGTATTGGTCTTTTATGACTCTTTTCACACTTTAGATGTTTAGCTAAGTCTGTTATGTTGTTTAGCACAAGGGTGTTTCCAAGTGGAAATCCCACCCTCATCCTCGGGGGAATTTGAGTGCCTACTCAAGAGATATTTATTGAGCATCATTTCCACCATTTGGTATCATGCCAAGCTTCAACCATTATTCCCAGTGCAGCCTCCTTCAGGATTATGTTTTTTTTGTAGGGAAGAAGTAGTGGAGGAGAAATAGATCCAGTTCTGAGCTTGTTTTCCAGTGGAGCGAGTAGCCCTTCATCCGGGAGGCTAGTAAGGAGGGTCATTGAGCATCATTGTGTCATTTGGCCTCAAGCCAAGATGCTTCCATCATCTACAGTGCAGTTTCCTTCAGGAATTGCATTATTTTATTGAGAAGTCGCAGTAGAGGGATTAGTGCTCTAGTTGATGAGATAGATTTCCAGTGAGGGGAGCAGCCCTTCATCCGGGAGATCTATTGGAGGAGTATCTAGATCATCCACCTCCTATCATTTTTCCACTTGCAGAGTATATTCAACCCTAGGGTTGAATTTCACCATTTTTGTATTTTGGGTATTTCAGGAAACCCCTTCTGGGTTATCATGGAATAGAGCTAGAAGGCCTAGATATCTGATCCCAGAATTTTCTAGGCACCCTATCAGCAGATCCATGTGTTTAAATTTACATCAGCAGTAAACCCCAGCAAAAATTGTGTTGTCTTAGCCTCTAGCATTCTTGTATAGCAGCTTTTCTTCATGTTTTATGTACTGGGTCTCTAGAGGCTTGTTTTGCCTAACTTGAGTGTCTTTTTCCTCAAGATCTTGTATACATTTTCTACTATAATGTCTAACTAAATGGCTATATGATCTACTCTCATATTTATGTGTTGATGTATCACTGCATTTTCTATTTTATGTTCAATATTCCTGTCTTTTCCATTTTTGGGTATTACACAAGCAGAGGCAGAAATTGACTAATTATGGGTCAAATATTCTCAATGAGAAGAGAGATAGGTTATTCATTTGCAGGTTATGCTTAGTTGAGAAAATAAATTGTAATACATCTTTATTTATCATATTAATGCAAGAAGGCATTGGGGTTTTTAGCAGATTTATTTCCCCTATAAAATATTATGTGCATGTGTGTTCTTTCTCATTTCATGTTTGTGATTGACGTTCTAAATTATAAATTGATTTCCATGGAGAAGTAGAGTAGGTTTGTTTCCAGTGATTTTGATTAAAATTTCATGGGAAGTTTCAAATCTACATCATAATCTATATATGGTATCAAAGTAGGATTCACATTAGAGCATGGATTTCAAAGTTATTTCTCAGGAGGATCGAATTCGAAGTTCAATATAGCAAGATCTCTTCAGAGTTGAGAAGATGACCTTCAACGGGTTGAGGCTAGAGTATGCCTTGCAAGGAAGCTCTAATTTCATCACATGGAAGGATCATATGGAGGCAATATTAGATGACAATGTATTTCTAAAATTGATCGAGTTCTCAGAATTATGCTCAAAAATAAAAGTTCTCATAATGACTTGAAACCTGAACGACTGCGTAGTGTTCATTGTTCTGAATCCAACGCAGTGCGTTTCATGAAAAATGGACTTTCTGTGGCTTAAGAAATGAGTTCTGTCTGTTTTACAAAACAAGAAAAATTTGGAAAAAAAATGCAGACATGGAGCCTAGTCAACAGTCCTTACTTCTGACGTGGCATGCTGACTGGGTAGGTCAAAGTTTAGTCAACTCATTTTCTCCAGAAAATGACGGTCTACCAAGTGGAAGGTATCGGATGGTGCATTTTGGTATGTGTGGTGGCATTATCTTATTGGTTGAAGTTTGGGCCAATGAGGAGGAGGAACATGGCTTCACCTAGGGATTCCACTTGTCCCCACATGGCGAAGAAAAATTATGGTTATGGGTCGGAGAGACCGGGTCGGGGTCGAACCCGAGACCTCCGCCAAACTAGCACGCACTATTACCAACTCTTTTATCCAATTTTTCTTACCATATAAAAACTCCGTATCTATTTGAATTTTGTTAAGTTTTGCGACAGGGGTAGAGGGGGCCAACCCCCAAGACACATGACCAAAACCTCTGACCACGACGGAAGAGCATGGGGTGCTTATCCTAAGCGCCATTTAATTAACACTAATCAAAATTTAATTAGCCTCTAGTCCTATTTAATTAATGTTAATACGAATTTATAACGGAGCGCTAGTTTACGCGCTAATCTGACTTAAATCTTGCCAATGAAGTTTAATTAAACTAGGCCTGATTAACTTGGGGGTCCCAACAATTGCTGCAAAATTGCTATTTTTGGCACCAACTAGCCTGAATTAGTGATAGTTAGCTAAATTTAGGGAGGAAATTGTGGAGGAAATTGGTAGAGGTCATAAATCAGCTAATTTTCGACCAAATGGAGAGCAGAAAGAGGATAAGGTACCATTTTCGAGTGTTCTAAACTCATTGGTGCAGGTTTTAGGAGCAAAAAAGCATTGTAGAAACATCATTTTTCAAATTTGAGCATAATATAGAGGACCACGCCATGGAAGTTGGACCAAGGAGATGTAGCCCAGGAGGGGTGAACTCCTTCATCAAATCCCTATGTTGATGTGTTGTATGGTGATGTATTGTACTTTTATTTGTTTTTTTTTCAGTATTTTTTTTATGTTTAATTTCTCATAAAAATAACGTAGAAATCACTCATGAGACTTAATAACTTGCAAGAGAACTTGAATCCTTACGCACATATAAGAAATTGGTTTCAAAATATGAAAGGGGAATTAGCATAGCATCACTAACATACCTTAATAAGATCATTTTTGGTATCAAAGCTTTAGGTTTGTTGTGCAAGAAGGGATCTAATTTTTTGCAAGTTTGTGTCATGCCTACAAGATTAAAGCTCAAAAGAGGAGAAGGGAAGTTGGTTGAAATCCCTGTAGTTGGCTCAAGAGGAAGAAGGACAAGGTTTCCAAAGTATTCAACACCAACACATATTCAAGTTGAAGTTGAGTCTTCAGTGAGCATGTCTCATGAAGGAGAACCTACCATGACAGAAGATGAGAGAGCATTCGAAATTTCATTTTTTGATATGACTAAGATGGTAAAGGTCCTCTATGAGGAGATGAATTTAAGGATGTAAGGAGAAATTTATAGGCCTCCAAGAGGAGAGGGATTTATAGGAGGAGGATGCCACGGAGATGGTAATAAAACACCATCCACCTGACCATCATCCTCACCATTATCTACACCTTCCTCTTCATCGTCTTCCTTTACCACAACCCTCCAATCTATTCATCCACATACTTCAAAAGGAGATGGTAAATCGCCCTTACTTAAAGTTCATGTCAAATTTGAGCTACCATTGTATAATGGCGAAATGAATGCACAGAAGCTAGATAATTGGATTTTTCGGTTCGAGGTTTATTGCAGAATTCAGAACCTTCAAGAGGATGACATAAAGATTCAATTGGCTTCCTTGAGAATGGAGGGTGCAACACTTGTATGGTGTGAAGCAAGGAAACAAGATGAGATTAAAAAACATGGTAATATCTCAATGTCTTGGTCTAATTTTATTGTTGCTATTAAAATGAAATTTTACCCTCTAGCTTACATGTAAAAAACCATTATGGACTAGCAGAATTTTAGAAAACTAAAGGGAAAAAGTGTTCAAAGTTATACACAAGAGTTTAGGAGAAGAGCACTAGTTTTGGGTGTCAATTTTATCTTCTCAAGAAAATTTGTTAAAGTATATTGGGGGTTTTCAAAACTATCTTAGACATATTATTCTCATGTTCAATCCCACAAACTTAGATGAGGTTTTCATTCAAGCCACGCATCTACAAGCAAGAGGGAAACATAGTGCAGATGAGAAAATTGATAGTTTCCTTGAGTATGAAGGTAAAGGAAAGGGTAATATTAATGGAAAAGGAAATAAAAATGGTTCTGTTAAAATAGAGAAAGATAAACTCACATGTAAACATTGTTCGAAAAATGGCCATGATGAATACCATTGTTGGAAACTCCATCCAGAGTTGAATCTAAACAAACTTAAAACTAAAGAGAAGGAGGAAACAACTGCAATCATTGAACATGACTTAGGTTCAGATTCAGGAGATGAAACAAAGATTACAACAATGGGTTTGGAAGTTAAGAGCATAGAAAGCACTAGTTCTTCAAATTTTTCGAATGTAACACAATATGATGATACAAGAATTGAACTCTTTCATATTAGAGTTGTTTCAAAGCATGCCAAAATAGACAAACTATTTGATAGTGGTTCCCAAGCCAATTTGATTTTTGAAGACTTAGTTAAGAGGTTAAATCTATAAAATGTTACACATCCAAGACCTTATCATTTAGGCTGGATATGAAATAATGCAAACTTACAGGTAAAACGGAAGTGCATCCTAAGGTTTGCAATCAGTTCAAACTTTCTTGACAAAATTGAACTTGATGTAGTTTTTCTTGAGATTTCAGGTATTGTTTTGGGAATTCCTTATCTTTATGCTAGGAGGGCGGTATTTCATTGCCATAAAAATAATTACCACTTGTTCAAGAATGGAATTGAGTACATATTTAGAGTGCATAAGAAGAAGAGGATTTTGTCTCTTATACATGCAGGAGAAATGAAGAGAATAGTGAATGCAAATCAAAATTTGGCTTTGTTAATGTTCAAGCATAGTGATGTTTTGAATGACACCTTTGAAAAATATTCATAATATGAACAAGATGATTTCATTGAAGTTTCTAATGTTTTTAATAAGATGTTTCAGGGCTCTAATATGTTTCCTTTGAAAAGAGGTAAACAAGATGTGAAATATTTGCAGTAGTTCACATCAATGTTGAACAATGATGGAAACAAGATGTCGGTGCCTAATGGTGCAAAAATAAAATAACAAGTGCAAAATAAAGATAAAAAAGAAGGAATATGTTCCACAAGTACTTTTTTTTGTTTCAAAATGATACATGGAAATGGCGAAATCACTTGGTCAAAAGTCAACGCAAGTACAAGGCAAGACAAGTTAAAAATCTCCATGTCGATAGTGTTCGAGGTGAGAAAGTTTTCAAGTTTCCTTTGATTGACTACCGAGGTGGGAAAAAGTTTGTTTCTTCAAGGACAACTTGGTGTTCTACAAATTCTAGTAAAATGTAGCATGACAGTGTCTACAACAGCAAGACAAGGTCTCTAAAATAAAGGAAAGAGATTAGTTTTTATGAAAAGCCCAAATTGTTGAAATTGGGAAAATCCCAGTGGATTGAGACTGAAAGGGTGAGGGAACTATACCCTCATCCACATGTTTAGTAATGAAAGAGATTTTGGGGTCCAAAATCTTCTAGTGGGGAGGAATGAGCAGGTGCTCAGAATTATGCTCAAAAATCAAAGTTCTCATAATGACTTGAAACCTGAATGACCGCGTATTTTTCATCGTTATGAATCTAGCGCAACTCATTTCACACGAAATGGACTATGTATGGCTTTAAAAATAAGTTCTGTCTATTTTACTAAACAAGCAAAATTTCGCAAAAAAAATGTAGACAGTGAGTTGAGTCAGAATTCTGTACTACTGACGTGGCATGCTGGTTGGGTAGGTTAAAGTTTAGTCAACTCATTTTCTCTGGTGAATGACAGTCTTCCAAGTGGCAGGTGTTGGTTGGTGCATTTCGGTATGTGTGGTGGCATTTTCTTATTGGTTGAAGTTTGGGCCAATGAGGAGGAGGCACGTGGCTCAACCTAGGGCTGCCACGTGTCCCCCTCATGGAAAATCAAAATTATGGTTATGGGCCGGAGGGACCAGGCAGGGGTCAAACCCGATACCTCCGCCAAACTAGTGTGCATTGCTACCAACTCTTTTATCCAATGTTTCTTACCATATAAAAACTCTGCATCTATTTGAATTTTTTTAACGTTTTCGACGAGGGGAGATGGGGCCAGCCCAAGACACGTGACCAAGACATGTGACCACGACGTAAGACTGGAGGAAAGAGCCATTTAATTAACACTAATCTGCATTTAATTAACCTCTAATTCTATTTAATTAATGTTAATGCAGATTTGTAATGTAGCATCGGTTTAAGTGCTAATATGAATTAATTAGCGCTAATGCAGTTTAATTAAAATAAACCATATTAACTAGGCGGTCCCAACATTTTTGTCAGAATTTCTATTTTTGGTGCCAACTAGCCCAAATTAGTGCCAGTTAGCTAAATTTAGGGAGGAAATGGTGGAGAAAACTAGTAGAGGTCATAACTCAGCTAATTTTCGACCAAATAGAGAGAAGAAAGAGGCTAAGGTACCATTTTTTAGTGTTATAAACTCATTGGTGCATGTTTCAAGAGCACAAATGCATTGTAAACACATAATTTTGCAAATTTAGGCATAATATAGAGTCCCAAGCCATGGAAGATGGACCAAGGAGATGTAACCCAGGAGGGGTGAACTCCTTCATCAAATCGTTGTGTTCATGTGTTGCATGGTGATGTACTGTAATTTTATTTTTTGTTGTTTAGTATTTCTTTTATGTTAAATTTCTCATAAAAATACCATAGAAATCACTCATGAGACTTAATAAATTGCAAGAGAACTTGAATATTTAAGCACATGTAAGACATTGGTGTTGAGTCTCAAATCTGCATCTTTCTTATACATCTTCCTAGACCTTTTTCATTCACCTGAACCTTCAAAGTTGTCAATATCATTGTATATTAATTGAAAAAGAGCATCTAAAATGGTTTTTAACTATATTTTGTGTCTGCTGTTTGATTTAGATTTTTGCTCATTTAGCTGCGGAATCTTGCCACTTTCCGCAGCTGCTGCAACTTTCCGCAGCCATTTTGTGAAAGTCTATGTTGCAGGTGTCTTCAGATAAAACGAGCCACATGGGCAAGTCAGAAATGATGTGGACATGGATCGTGTCCTATTGGCTCGAGCAAATTCACTTAAGGAGGCTGTGGTCAAAGGTGGCCAAGTGGAAGTCAACCGTAGAGTCCCACGGTGATAGGACTCTGTTTCTCATCACGTGAGGATTTGCATGACCGTTTCTAACTTACGGGAGACACATCAACACCGTACACGGCTCCATAAGCCGAATCCAACATCCACTCTTCATAGATTTACTCCTCACTGCGGCCATGATGCTGGATCCCTGGACGTGATGATTTACGTGTCTCCATCAACACAAACTTTAGGGAATTAGTTATATTTCCTTTGTTATAAATAATGCGTTTGCATACGCATATTAGATTAGTCTCCATTAGCCTCCAGATAGCTCTGTAATGTAATTACGTTGCCACTATGCCGTAATATCACCTCTCTGTTATGACTGCATTTTAATATATAAGAAGACTCTGTTTCCAAGCGTAATTCGTACTTGAAGGCTGTTGCCAAGGCTGGTGCAGAGGGCCCCTGCACACGCTGAGGTTTTGTGCATTATTGTATAGTTTCTTGTTTATTTCTTTAAGTTCATTGTACCATAATTCATTCACGTGTTTATACATTGTATCTTTCATGGTATTTATGCTTCATTTATGTTCATAATCTTTCATGCTTTACATTTTACTTCTGTCTTTCATGTTTTATGTTATTGTTAACTGATCAGTGTTCTTGTTTCATATTACAAATAGGCAGCCCGGGCATTTGCATATCTTTTGACTAATGACATGGAATCAATATTGTTCTGCTGCTAATTTATTTTTCTTAGTTTTTGTTTAATTTCAGTACTGCTTTGTTTATTTCAGTCTTGCACATTTGCTTCAGTAGTTAGATTTAGATATATTAAATTGCTCATGTCATTTTCAGTTACCTCCGAAAGCCACAGCTGGACTGATGGTGAGGGATTGAAGTATGAATGTGTATTTTGATATTAGTTTACTTTCTGCAAGTTAGATATATTAAATTGCTCATGTCATTTTCAGTTACCTCCGAAAGCCACAGCTGGACTGATGGTGAGGGATTGAAGTATGAGTTTGTAGTTTGATATTAGTTTACTTTCTGCAAGTTAGATATATTAAATTGCTCATGTCATTTTCAGTTACCTCCGAAAGCCACAGCTGGACTGATGGTGAGGGATTGAAGTATGAGTGTGTAGTTTGATATTAGTTTCTTTTTTCTGCAAATTAGATATCAGATTGCTCAAGTTGTTTATGGTTACCTCCGAAAGCCATAGCTGGACTAATGGCGAGGGATCAGAATATAAGTTGATGTAATTTGATTTAGATTTACTTTGTTGCAATTTTGGATTTCTTTGAGCATAGTTTCTTTTATGTTTAGACAGCAGCAAGGATAGTTTGATTTTCATGCTCAATAGTTCACTGTTTGATTTATTAGGCTAGCAACACATTTTCATTTCCTTTCAAGTTTTGTCATTGTATGTTTCAAATTCCTTTTTAAAGTTTGAAGTTGGTAAATCATTATAAAGGATATCATTGCCTTGAACAATCATAACCATACTTGTTTTTATTTTAGAATTTCCATCACACATTAGAAAACCAAAAATGACAAAAAGATAAGAAATAGGTTATCTTGCACATATAGTGCGCCACACTTCATCAGCTTATGAATCCCGGATTGATAAATTAATGTAGCAATTTAGGACACACTAAATTGACCAAACAATTGGTTTCAAAATCTGAAAGAGGAATTAGCACAACATTACTAACATACCTTAATAAGATCAATAATATATCAAGATATATGCTATAAAACCACAAGCATTTTATGCTCATAACCTTTCTCAGTGGAATAAAGATGCAACCAAGGTGAGGAGAATAATCTTAGAGGGAGTATAGGATCACATATTCTCAAATCTCCATGGAAAAGAAACTATGTTTACAACGTGGAAATCACTGACATAATTGTTTGAGAATATTAGTAACCATAGGAAGCTAGCACTCAATGATAAACTTCGAAATATCAAGAAGCAGAAGAATGACACTATTCTGCAGTATCTGAGAAAATTCACACAAGTGCGTGATGAACTTGGCGGGGTTGATGTTAATGTTATAGAAGATGACTTGGTAATCTTGGCCCTTTTCAGCCTTCCCAAGAGTTGGCATAGATATCAAGATTCAGTGAATGCGAGGGAGAAATTACCGAATTGGGAACGCTTATGGTTTGATTTGGTATAGGAGGAAATACGACAGAATACCAGAGATGATAATTCATCCAAGGGCAAGGATGAAGAAACTTTGAATTGGTTGGAAAGGGAAAGAAAGGAAAAGGGAAGAAATTGTAATCCAAACCATAGTGCATCCAAGGGGGAAAGAAGAAATGTTTTTCCAAAATTAAGTGCTTACATTGTCATGAATTCGAGCACTATACTACAAAGTATCCACATAAAAAGGCAAGAAATAAGACCTCAGGAGGAGCAGCAAGTGAAGCCTTAGCTTATCAGTTCGAGCTTTAAATTACCCTCATCACATGCATGGAAAACACAGTTATCGGAAGCATGTGGTGCTTTGAATCAGGTGCATCATTCGACATGGAAGTGTTTAGAGTTTTTCAGTGACATGGAAGAAAAATATTTGCAAATGCACATTGAGATGGGGGAGAAAGGAAGGTATAGCACGACCAGGGTTCGTACAGTAACCTTTCAGAGGGATTCAGACTCCCCTATCATGCTCAAGCATGTCATTTTCATTATGGGCCTAAAAAAAATCTCATTTTTTTCCTGTTTTGAAAGACCGTGGTTATGATGTGATCTTCAGCAAAGGAAAGGAATTTTTGAGACTCATATCCATAGGACAGGTGAAGTAGATCAGGGCTCGTGTGAAGAACATGTATAAGCTAGATTTGGAAGATTGTGTTACATTAAGCACTAAGGTGGATAATGTGTAGAGTCATTATTTTGGTGAATTTTGGCACATAAGACTTGGGAATTTGCATCATGGTGCCCTGAAGATTATGCAGAAAATAACCACAGGCCTCGCCAATGGATCACTTGATAGCAGGATGTATGCAAAGGATGTAACTTTGGGAAGTACACAAAATCCACATTCCATGATCAAGACAAAAAATCACATGCAATCTTGGAAAGTATCCACTTTGATGTTTATGTACCTTTCTCGACATCCTCCATCCCAGACACATATTTTGTCATTTTTATTGATGAATTATCACGGAAGTGTTATATCTTCTTCATGTGGAAGTAATATATGAAATTATCCAAGTTCGTATAATTCAAGGCACTGGTTGAGAAAGAGGTGAAGTCCCTTAGGAGCGATAATGGAGGTGAGTATGTTTCGATTAATGTATTCAAAAAAAATTGTACGAAAGAAATCATTTGACGAGAGTTGAAAGCACCCTGGAACCCACAGCAGAATGGAGTGGTTGAGAGAAATAATTGTAGCATTGTGGGCGTAGTGAGGGTGGTGTTGCATGACCAAGGCCTACCACTATAATTTTGGGAAGAGGCATGCAACACAACAGTCTATTTGTAGAACTAGAGTCCTCATCAGATTTGGGGCATGATTGCAACGAAGGAGGATTTATCGTGGAGAGATATAGATGTGTTGCACTTAGTATTTTTGGAGCCTCTGTCTACTACCATATCTCCAAAGAATCAAGGAAGAAGCTTGAGCTGGCAAAATAATTGGGAGTATTTTTTGGTTACACAAAAAGTACTCACAACTACAATGTGTACTTTCCATCCCTCATAATGACAGTTGTGTGAAGGGATGTAAAATTTGATGAGGAGAAAGTGATGTTGTGCTTGCTTGAGAGGGAGCTTCATATCCCATGAGAGGAGGATCTTTTAGTTCCAAAAGAGGAGCCTCAAGAATTTTTCGAGAAACCACAAATTGAGGAGCAAAGACTAGAGACAACCACTCAAGCAGAACTATCTAGAGAAGGAAGGAAAAGTACCATGGAAGCTGATAGACTTGTGCAGGATGCGAGGGAGAATGTGGGAACTCCATAAAATTTTCACAGGAAGAGAAGGTATCCTCATTGGTATAATAGCTACATGGCTCTAGAGACTGATCCATCCTCTTTTGAGGAAGTAGTAGAGATCCATGTATGGGTTGATGCAATGGTGGAGGAATATGAGTTCATTGTAAATAATGGTGTTTAGGAAGTGGTCTGAAGACCATCGGATTAATGAGGCATGGGTTTGAGATGGGTATTCAAGGTAAAGCAGGCGACAGATGAAAGAATAGAGAATTATAAGGCCATATTTGTGGCCAAGGGGTACTCTCAAGTTGAGGAAATTAACTATGAGGATACCTTTGGTCTTGTAGCAAGGCACTAATCCATTAGATCAATTATTTCTTTGGCTGCGGAGATGGATGTTAAAAAAAATTTATCAATGGGATTATTGAGGAGGAGGTGTACATCAATCAACCAAAATTTGTTGAGACATTTGATCAGGAGTCTCATGTGTGCAAAATAAAGCAATAATTGTATGGTCTCAAACAAGCATCTCGTGCTTAGCACACCAAGATCGATAGTTATCTCATTGGTTTTGGCTTCACCAAAAGTGAAGTGGATGAAAACCTTTATCATATATTGGTAGAAGGTAAATCGCTTATTATTGTCTTATATTTTTATGATTTAATTTTAACTAGTGATGAGAAACCAATCAAATATTGCAAGGAGGACCTTGCAAGAGAGTTTTAAATGAAGGACATGGGTATCATTCACTACTTCCTTGGATTGGAAGTATGACAAGGCAATGGGGAATTTTTTGTCTCTTAAGGAAAGTATGAAAATGAGATACTACATATATTCTACATGGGGAGTTGCAAACTCATGGATACACCTCTAGCAACCAACTAGAGGAATGAGAATGCCACTTCAGGTGAGGAAATGGATGCTACCATTTATTAGGATCTATTGGATTCACTAATGTATCTTGTGAACAAAAAACCAAAAATGTACTATGAATTTAACCAGTTGAGCCAAGATATGGTTAGTCTGACCAAATTTTTTTGGAATACATCTAAGCATATTCTACGGCACCTCAGAGGCACTACTTAGTTTGGAATATGGTACAAAAAGAGAGAGGGAGTGAAATTTTATGTGTTGAATTTAGAGTAACTAGGGATAAAACTCCCTAGAAATCACTTTATGTGATTAACAGCTTTCACCCTTGAAGCGAATTATTTCTCAAGAGAAATTTATTTTTCATAATAGTATAAGTTATTTCAAAATTATTTTATAAATAAATTAGGCATGCGCAAAATAAAATCACTTAAGTTATCTAATTTGAATGGATCACTCTAGTAGCTTCCAAAACACTTAATTCGAGGAAGGGATTTTTCCTCAAAATTTTCTATATATTGCAAGGAATGCATCATTGTGATCATCATCGATTTCTCTCTCTCTCTCTCTCTCTCTCTCTCATATTGGTGCTCAAACTATTTGGATTTCACATTAGTGATTCATCTGGCTTTCTCATTGGTGGTTTATCACTCTCATGCATTTGTGATCAAGCTCACGCACTTGTGATCAAGCCATTATATTTATATATTGTTTATTATTTGGTAGATCTATTGTTTGGCAGATCTACTATTAGGAAGATCTACTATTTGGAAGATCTATTATTTGGAATATCTATCATTTGGCATATCTACTATTTGGAGGATCTATTATCTGGTAGATCTATCATTTGGAATATCTATTGACAGATCTCAAAACTCTCAAGATATAGCTCTCGCACTTAGAGCATATTTCTCCAATATTTTTTGTTATACCTCTTCACATTGAGGCTTATTAGTATCTTGCAACTGTTGACTGAAAGGATCATATTAGTCTCATTTTGAAGTTGGTTGACCTCCCATTCAAGAGATATCATTACTCTCATATTTCTCTTGCATTAGAAGAATATTTCTCTCGTTCATCTCTCGCAACAGTGGTTTATGCTCTTGTTATTTGAAGTTTTTAATCATGTTGCTCCAGAGGTATATTGCACTATTTTTTTCCTCAAATAAAAGGTATAATTATTTTTGTTAATACTCTCGCTCCAGTAGTATATTTTCTTGCTCTCCTCTTAGATCAGAATTATCATTGTAGTTGGCATTTCTCTCACACCAAAAGTATTTATCTCTTGCATTGCTCTCGCTCTAGAAATATTCTATTCTTGATATTTCTTTCACACCAGAGGTTGATTGTTGGTATATTTCCCTCGCTTCAGTAGCATTCTGATCTTGCATTCGGAGAATATTTCTCTCATTATTTATCTCTCACTCTTGTCCACTTTTTTCACGCACTTATGTCTATTGCTCTTGTTTTGGAAGCCTTTGGAGGCTTGTGGTGGTATTTTGAAGTTTTCGTATTAAAAAGGGCTATTACAATTGTTATTTGTAAAAGGGGTTTTGTACTCTGATTATGTATCTTTTTGTTAACATTTGAAGATGATCTAATAGAAGATAATTTTAAAATGGTTTTCCCCCATAGTGGGGTTTTTCCCTGGTCTTAGACCAAATCCTATGTGTTTTTGTTCATTGACTCTCTTCTATGGTTTATGCTCTCAAAAATTACATTTTAAATATGCAAAATTTAACATGGTATTAGAGCTGAGGAGAAGACAAGTTCAATGATAATGAGTTGAAGGCTATTATCTGCTAAAAGATTCTATTTATTGTTTAATACACATCAGTTGATCATTTCACATGGCTACATCATTTTTCAAGGATAGCGAGAAACTGTCAGGGGATTCAAACTATGTTGCATGGAAACTCAGGCTAGACACCAACTTGGATGGAGAAGATGTTTTGGAATATGTTCAAGAAGGTGTACCCCAGACCCTAGAAAATGCACCTGCTATTACTAAGGAAAAATACAAGAAAGGTGATATTAAATCCCATAAAATTATCCTTGCCTCATTGAAATATCATCTTCTTACCTATATCTCCAAACTAAAGACATCCAAGAAAATGTATGATAAGATTGTGGGCATGTTTGAAGTTCAAAATCTAAATCATGTCCTTGATATGAAGAAACAACTAAAATATGTCAAGTTTAATAAGGAGGAATCTATTTAGTCTTATTTTATAAGGATTACTGAACTCAAATTCCAAATTTTTTCTGTCGGTGAGCCCCTATGTTATGTAGGAAAATCCTCTCTGTGGACAGAGATGATCCCTCTAGCCCTAGGATGGGTCTAATAACAACAGGGAACAATCTAATGCCTACTTTCCTAGATTGAAAATGGACACAGATTGTGTATAGATCACCTACCTCAATCTGATGCTATTCCTCGCTCGATCCTTTGATCCTTTGCGCTCCATAGTCATATCCTCGTTGTCACCAATACTTATTTACCTGCACAAGAGATCAAACAACAACAAACGTGAAAGCACAACATATATTCCACACAAGAAATTTATCTAGTTTATCAAGGAGAAATAGAAATCCAATCGTACATTAAATATGATAATGGAAAGCAATAATCAGTTGTATTATATTAATATAGAGAGGGGGAGTTACAACCTACACCTTGATGTCACATCGCTCCTTCAACGGGTCCAGATCTAGGCACGTCTCCAGAGCACTTTTTCAATTTGATATGAAGAGGTCAAAGGTCTCAACTCTCCTTCAATTCCTATAGCAACAATTCTCTCTTTGTTGTTCTTCTATATTTTTTCTAACTAGAAAAGGTATGGGAGGATGTCCATTTTATAGCAAGGGAAGAGGGAAGATGGATCCACTTAAGGTGGGGAAATATTTTATCCCTTTGGGTGGTTCCTCTTTTGTAGGAACAAGAAACCCAAAAGTAGAAGCTCAGCACTATCCTCGGGAACAAACAACCAGCTCTCTGCCACGAAGCTTCTAGATCTCCAAGCTTCACTTCCATTTTTTAAAAACTTTCCAAAAGTGGATCAACGCAGGTATGATTTCCATTCTAGCGTCGATCAACACTGCCCCAAACTTAAAAAGAGGAATTAGCGTGAGTGAAACAAGTAGAGGGAGCGTCGCTCCAGATAACCATGTTCTTAAGGAGCTGCTTCAGGAATGGTCAATAGAGATTTTTTTCAGTATACTGCAAGGGATTTAATGGCACATTTTCATGATGGAAAATAGACATGGGGGTCACTGTTAAGGTTCCTCTGGGATCATGAATGGGGATTACAAGTACAGTGAAAAATTGATGTGTAAAAGATACCCCCTAAAGCATGAAAGTCGAACAAGTGAGGGGTGAAATGATTTACGAGTACGTTTCAGGACCAAAAAGCCATCGTCGAAAAACCTAAGAAAATAACAACATATATAAATAACTGAAATCTATAAGATAATCAAATGACATGAGTTATGGACATAGCCATCCGTAAAATATATCATGAAACAGGATCCGTGGTATGGTTGTAGCCATCCAAATAAAGAGGATCACAAATATAGACTCAAGGTATGGTCACAGCCATCCAGATATAAGATTCATGTGTACAATCATGAATAATGAATATCGCCTTGCAGCCTAGGCGTTATTAGACAAAACCTAGGGTGTTTCGCTCTGTCACGACCCGATCAAGTACAAATTCAAGCATGTGAATGAATGAGTTGAAGTCGAACATGCCATAAAACACCTTATTACCAGTCAATGATGTAAATTTTTAACATACACAAGAGATACCACTAATAATGACAATGGCCCTCAAGGTACTAGTAGTACAATCCACGAGATGTGAATAAGGAGCTAACGTCAAACACCCATGAAATCATCTGATCGAAGGCTAATTATGTGAACCTGTCATCGAATGTGAACAACCTTCCATTAGGGAATGTAGGTTCTAAGGTACTAAAAAGAGATCTCTAGATCAACTTCTCGGATAATGAGTTGAAGCCGACAGGAAGAGATCCACCGAATGAGGGCCATAATGTTTCCCACATCATCAACATGAGACAAAGGCAATAAGATAATGATGAAAGTGAACAAAGAACTAGGAAATGAATAAAACACAGAAGTAACTTCTCTTGAACATATTAGTGACATGAATCTGGAGCTTGGCAGTATTTGACTCAAATGGAATCAGAGATCATGTTGAAAAAAGTGGTAATTTCATGGAGGCAAAGTGACGAATGTAGGATATCCCCAACCCAACACCAAACAGAAGATGTGTCATGTTCAAGAGTGACATACTACCGATGCAGCTGATAAATAATTTCCATTTTCCCCTACCATTTCTGGCGAGTACCTCGATTACTTTTTAATACAAGCTTGAAGGGGATAGCATATGCTTTCCATATAATTTTTTCCTTCGGAAAAATCCACCCTAGTACATTTTACGAGCCCTAGGAAGGAGGAAATTGGTGTCATCATGGTGACGGATCCAATGTCGTTAAATTTTCACGAGTCCGACAAAGGTGGAACTTGGCATATTTTCATGTTTAGAGATTTTGAACAGAGGCGAAAAAAAAACTCCAGATGGCCCTTTTCGTAAATAGTCCCTCATACTCGAAAAGGTAGAAAACAAAGTATGAGAGAACCTCTTAACCACAATTGACTAAGGTATTTCTTTTTCATAAATAATTTAGCCCAGCCTAAAAATGGGATAAATGTATACTGGGTAAATGACGTTCTGTGCACTTTAACTAGTTCAAAATGACAAGAACTCGGCAATATTTTCACGTTTAGAGAGTCAAACAACAGCTAAAAGATGACTCCAAGGGGGTTACTTTTTCATTTATTTTTAATCAAGCTTGAAAAATTTATAAACTGGAACTCGTATACATGTCATCTATAAAGAAATTAACCCTTTCACTGCACAAAAACAAATCCATAATCTGTTTTCGAGGTAAAATCATTAAAATATTATTAAAATGTGATAAAAACACTAAAAGTGATTTTGAACACTTATTAAAATAAGGAAAGTAAAAAATATTTCACTTTTTACCTTCTCAAGATTTGGAAGAAGTTTTTAACCCTCATTTACCTCAGTTCTTCAAGAGAAGATCGTGGGAGGTCCAGGAGGTAGATCAACAAGATTTCAATTCCAAGTAAGAGGCGCACTCATTCCCTGCATTTCAATACATTTTTTGATGTTTTTCATAACACAATTAATTTTTGGGAGAAGGATTTGTAACTTATTATTGCGGTGGATTTGCGTGGGGGTCCATGTCGAGATCGCGCTGAAATATCGTTTTAAAAATGGGCAGAGCATTGATCATTGCAGCTATTTTTAAAACAGTCGCGCTGCCCGCAAAGCGCAAAAAACATAAAAATTTCTCTCAAAATTTCCATTTAAAATCAATTTTTCAAGCATGAAAGCTGACAATGAGATATGTAAATGTTGTTGGAGGAAGGAAAAGCTATCAATCATGGTGATTGAGTGGAAGGAGAGAGACCATGATGAAGTTGATAGAGAAGCCATGGAAGATAGAGATTATCTCGCTGCATTGAGGAACTGTTGGCTCCTCAAGTTCTTCATGACTTTAGGCATAAGAGCACAACCGCATCTATTGCAGTATTTGATCAACAACTAGGATACGGTATGAGAGAGGTTCATTCTTGGTGATTAGGAGCTCGATATTGAAGTGGCCAACATTTACGTCATTACTTGCCTCTCACGTACAGGTGCACGAGCACGTCTAATAGGGCCCGAATCATGGGCGAAATCATGGATATGCTCATAGGGAGAGCATGCTCATAGGCAACAAAATATCTGAGTGAAAATATAGCAATAAGCAGTGTGAGAAATCTACCACTCAAAGAGGTCATATATACCATTACATGTGTGGTTGGGGTGCAAGCACCACGTGAGGCCATCAAGGCTCAATTCCAAACTGTGGTGGATTGTATGGAATCCACCATTTTTAAATGGGCAGAGGCCATGGTGGAAAAAATGAAAAACCATCTCACAAAGTGTAAAAAGAGTAAGTTGAAGTAGTTCAAATACGGATCCATTTTGACGGTGATCTTCCTAGTGTTATCAAAAAATTGGACCTGATAGCTACTTGATCAGTCAACTTCATGTAACTATTTCAAACCTAATCTTTTGACTGAGGCTTAGCCTCCTCAGCCTGAGAGGGCTCTCTCAATGGTTAATGATTTGGATAAAAGTATAGATGGCTAACTCTATGTAGGGTAATAAACAGATAAATGATAGGGATAGGTTGAGAATCACATCAGCAAGTACATATTGGGCTTATGGAGCCAAAATAGTTTCAGTAACAAATGAATCTACTTAACATGGAAGTTAAGGCATATCAGAGTTTTAGTCAAGAAATAACACACATGAAACTGTAAAAACACAGTTAGTTCATTTATATAGGAAGTCAGAGCATCTAAAGATTAATTCTGAGTAATATAGATAAACACCACTACAATAGGATAATAAGAGATGCAAATAGAATAGGAGCACACCAAAACTCCTTCTGAATCCCAAGTTGGTTAAGTAGAAACTCTTTGTATTAGTTGAAAACCAGTCAATTACAATAAGCACAATATTTTGCTAAAAATGTCCAACCCCTTAACCCCTCGACCTCTTGGTCTTTAACAGACATCTTACAACATGGGATGATCTGCCTCTAGGCTAGATACATCAAATTCCTGACTCTTGACACCTTGCATAACCATAATACATGGGATTTATTACATCAAGAAAATTAATCTACTAAATAGTCCTATTACAAATAGGATTCAAACTCCTTATCTCTATCCATAACAACCTTATCTAAATTAAATTACATCATTTTCCAAGTGTATCAACACATGGTCAAATCTGAATTATAGGCTTCAACTCTTCATGACCATATTTCTGTCCTCCACCAAAATAGGAAACAATCCCCTGTTTTTTAAGCATAGGGTCCTTTGCACTCTTGGAACATTCTGACCACCATGAACTCATTATTTCGGGGTCCTTAGCTGTTGGAAATTGAATTAACACATGCCAAAACTCCTCCTTAAGCTCCAGCTGTCCAAAACCAGCTTCAAACTATTCCAATGAGCTGTAATTCACTGCGCTACGAAAACAAAGCAGTTTCGTAGCGCCTTTCATAGCGCTGCTCTTTAACCATTTTTTCTTCAAGTTTTTAACTTCTTTCCTCCAAAATCATCTTAATTGCCTTTAAATACATCCTCCCTAGAAATTTCAGTTTTTGATCCATTATTTAACCCCTCAAAATTTGATGAAAAAGGGAAAGAAAAACTACTACAGCAGTTTCATAGCGCTTTTCTCCCTTTTTACACTGTCTGTGCTACGAAACTGTTGAGTGGGCAGTTTTATCAAAAAATTTCCAAAGTGTAAATTGGAAATGTGCCAAAAACTCAAAATAAACCTGATTCATCACTTAAAAACCATATTAACTGAAAAAACAAAGTCATTCCAACCTTCATGAGGTCCATTTTTCAATTTCACTTGATTTAGTTATTGACTCTTCAATGGTTGATATTTTAATACCTCTGCTCTTTAACTCATCTTGAATCAATTTCAGTTGTTGCTCCAAGTCCTCCACTTGATCTTTAAGTCTTATTTTATTAGCTCTCAAGTGAGTATTTATTACTCTGACAAACTTGGCTTCCTTAATTGCTGGGACTGTCCATTTGAAAAAGTTCTCTACACTACTTGGAGTTTCAGAAGTAGAACCAGTTTGACCTTCCCACAGTGCCTCATTCTTTAAACTCTACTTTCTCAACACTGTGCTTTCTATCCCTCTTTCTCATTACAAAAATTTCTTGGTTTGCCAACCTCAATTTTTCCTCAAGATGTTGAAGCTCTGTTTTCTTTGTCACTTCTTCTTTTCCCTTCTTTGTTCTGCTGGTTGTATGCTTTACTGTAGGTGATGATAGATCAACAACTTCTTCAGGGGCTTTAGCTGTCTCAATATGTTCTTGAACTTCCTTGCTGCCTTCCTTGAGTTTCTTTTCATGCCTAGTTATAGGCTTCCTTGCTTGAAAGATGAAAGCTGCATTTTCCCCTTCAAACTCAAGCTTCTTTGCAGATTTAGCTTTTTCTGTTTATGCTCATCTTCTCCAATGAGCTCAGCTTGAACAATGGGTGTGTCCTCTATGTCAATAGCATGAAGGATGTCAACTGAATTTCCCTTTATTACTAGGTTTTCCTCTGTAACTGTAGCAACTGTATTTCCTTTTGATACCACTGCTTGGCTTCTTGTTGCTTTTTTGATTTCCTGCTTGCTGACAACTTGTTTTTTTTTTGCCTCTTTAACAATCTTTGGCCTCTATTTTGTAGGTGATGGAGTTGGTGTGTCAAGAATTTGTGTCTGCTCTGCCCTTTTCTCAACCTGTTTCCTTGGCTTCAGTTTTACAAATTCCTTTGGTTTTGCAACTATAGGTTGACTAGTCTCTGTTGCTGGTGATGATGGGACTCCTTTAGTTTTAGGGCTTCTAGCAGGAGTTAGGGTTTCTAACTCAAAACCATTTATAAACAAAAAAGATGACCAATCCCTTCCTATCTTCTGAAGTTCATTTAAAATCAATAGCTTCATCAAACCATGATGAAACAAGGATGTTTCACTACCTTCAGATTTTTCTTGTACTTTATCAGCCATTTTTGCAAGACTCCTGTGCAGATAAAAAGGAAAATCAAGTGAAATATTACCAGTGAAATGTAGAAGCAACTTTAAATGATATGTGTAAACCTTATGATTTCTACCTTCACATGTAAAATACTTCTGAATGTTGAGCAGCAGCTTTGCATAAGTGTCTTTGATGAAGCTTCTACGAATAGCATTATTGAGGTCCATATCTGCATACTCAGGCTTCATGAACTCTTTAAATTGCTCCATATCAAACTTGAATTCTTTGAACCAAGTTTCTTGGCCTCTTGGTATCTTTGTAACAGCGGCAATAATCTCTGGTGTAATTGATACACTTAGCATCCCAACCTTGGTAATTGTTGCATTGAAGTTCATGGAAAATTCCTTTGAGACCTATGTGTGACAGCCCTGCAATTTTTCACAAAACCGAAAGCAACCTACTCTTCTGAATGCCTCTATCACTGTTGGGTCTTCAATTATTGCCTTCATATCTTCAGGCTCATGCCTTAAGCAAGTTCCCCCTTTGTGAACTTTCTTTTCCTCTGCCATGCTTCTCATAAATCCTTTCAGCCTCACTTGATAAGTTGAATCAGCCTCGCTTGAATATGTGAAACAGTAACCTCACTTGATAGGGATGAAGAAAACCTTTGTATAAAATAGTCACAGGTTTGGATTTAACACTTCAGAGCTCAGATATCTTGAATGGAGGCAAAGGAAATAAGAATGACTAATTAGGCAAGATTTTTAATTTAAAACGTCATCTCATAACTTAATGATGCCTCATTCATACCCTATCATGACAATGATGACTGCAACGTGGGTAAGTACATTGAATTTCATCATTAACTAACTCATCACACCACTAACTTACCATTTCCCAATGGTTTCTGACCTTTTCCAGCTCAGATGACAAGACAGTTTAGAAACCGCGCTTTCGTAGCACCTGCAGTGTATTTTTTATTATTTGCGCTATGAAACTATTAGCACTTTCGTAGCGCAAATCAACTTTTTTGAACTAGTGGTTTCTTGGCTAATTGAACAGTTTTGACACAAAACCTTTAGGGAATGATCCACAAATGAAAATGATGGATATTTGACATGAAGGGACTTAAAAGAAGACTTTATCATAACCTAAAGATGGGCTTTGAACCATAAGAATCTAACCTAACCTTGATCAAATCCTAATTTGACTTCTAAACTCAATCTTTGAATCATGATCAAAGACAAAATTGACACAATGATGTTTTGAAAAAAAGAAAAAAAAATTAGGTGATAACACCTGGAACAAGTATCATTTTTCCAATACTAGGGGGCGAAGTTAGTTGCACCGAAACCACGGGAACCACATCTAATGAGGTGGGCTTAGATCATGCCTCGAGGAGGAGGTGGGCAACACATGTCGTTCAAGCCTTCCTTCTTTACATGGTTGAGACGTCAGTTCATTGTGGTGGAGGATTGGCTGTACTCTGGGGCAGATTTCCAGGGTGATCCAGATCTACCACTTCCAGAGGGTGAGCACTGGGATGACAGAGGTAAAACATGTTATTGTTATCTTTTGCGTGTTTATGTTTTATTTTATATATGTGTGTGTTGATATTGAAACTTAATGTGCTACAAATGTCGGACAGCAGAGGCTATTTTTTTTATATATGTGTGTGTTGATATTGAAACTTTATGTGCTACAAATGTCGGACAGCAGAGGCCAGCTAGAATGTCTCCCATCGCCAGAAGGGTGGCGAGGGATTTCGAGGCCGCTCCATATGAGCAAGGATCAGATGTATAATAAGAGATTGCTCAGAACCTAGATGCTTTAACTATCGAGATTCCAGAGTATGCTGGGGTTCAGGATATTCTTCTCCATTACCAGTGGCATACCTTAGGAGTGTCTCGTCGTATTCACCGATTTCTGACTCGAGTTATTCGAGCAGTAGCCTACTATCATGAACACAACGCTGATTAGTTTAACTTTTCTTTATGCAGTTGTAGTTTTTCCTAGACTTGCGAGTCTTGCTATGTACATGAACATAATTTTTTTTGGGGTTATGATGTACTTTGAAAACTATTTTCAAACCAAATTGACATATATATATGCTATTTTCCTTTTTTATACATGGTGTAACTATTAATTTTGGGCAACTAGGTCCAAACCCCATGTTGTGATTCTCAGATGACGATGCCAATATTTTTATTGGATTCCTCTTTCGGAGAGGTGCAAGATTGATATATCATCTTGATCGGATGAGCAGAACATTTATTTTGAATTAATTCCACTTATGTGCAAGTTTGGCTAGATTTGTAATGTAGGCTTGGAGCCCCAACAAATGTGTCACACACCCTCACAGATGGATATATATTGGTCAACGTTGGAGGTCATTTTCACCTTCACTCATCACACACTTCTCTTGTGTCCGATTGGTTTGATCATCATTTGGAGGCTTCTCTTCACTCACACATGAGAAAACAACAGCTAGGGTTTCAGATATGTTCTAGGGTTTTCACGTAGCTTTGACAATGTTGACTTTGATCAACTCTTAGTCAAGTTGACCTCAAGCTCTCCCAAAACTTCTATCTTTGCGGTCCGCATTTTTTGGCACAAAAACTGAGGTTGGATGTTGATCTTTGACCTTGTTGTATTAACTTTTTGTTGTTGTTGTTTTGCATTGACCGTTGACTGGATAACGTTGACTTTTGTTGACTTTGGGTTGACAATTGTAGAGTTGTCTTTAGGGTTGTGTGACACTTTTGGTTGGCTGACCATGAGGAGAATTTTTTGGTTGAAGCATCCTATTGACCGTCGTAATGCACCACAACACATATATTTTGTTGATTAAGTTAAGTGTATTCTTGGCTTGTCTTCCGTCGATCTATTGATATGTTCTATCAGCATTTTACTTTCATTTTTATGCGATTGATATTTGATCTCAGGTTTAAAGTAAAGTTTCATAAAGCATAGAACATATAAAAAAATTTACATAGTATTAGAGCTAAGGTGAAGACAAATCCCAAGTTTGTATTGAGAGCAATCACTGAAGAAGTAATATTTGTCAAGGACCCATGGGTACCTCAAATTATAATGGATTCAAAGCTGATGACAAGTTGACTGTAAAGTCTAACTTTCATGCTTGGAAGATGTCCTTTGATTTTATCTTGGAAGATCAAGAGGTCATGGACTATGTACAGGGTAAAATCCAAGAGCCTCCATCATCTGCACATGCTGCCACCAAGACGAAGTATAAGAACAGGGAAATCAAAGCTAAAATGATCATCCAGGATTCCATCCATAAATTATGGTTGCCTACATCTCTGAGCTAGGCACATATAAGGAGATTTATGATAATTCGGTCAATATGTTCAGGGCTAACAATGTAAATCAATCTATTTTCTTTAAGAAAAAATTGAAGAATATCAAGAAAGGCGGGGATGAATCCGTTCAATCCTATTTTCTGAAGTTGACTGAAATAAGGAATAACCTTCTTGCCACTAGGGAAACAATATTTGACTAAGAAATGGTTCTCACTGCACTTGGAGGTCTCCCCTATGAATGGCATGTATTCATTACTACCATTCTCAATAATAATGCAATTCCTGATTTTGACGAAGTATTTTCGAGATGCACTCAAGAGGAAACAAGAATGATGGAATATGAAAAGGAAGGTAATGTTGCCTTCACCTCTCATGCTAAGAAGAAGAAAAATGGTGGTCTAAGGAACCATGGAAGAGGTGGGTCCAAAGGAAATAAAGGAATATGTTACATATGTAACAAGTTTGGCCACTATGCTAGAGAATGCCCTAATAGAAGGGATTCTCCAGGGGATGATGACAACAACATCATGGGGAATTGCAATCAAAGGAACAACAGGTTCAAAGGGAATATGAAGGATCCCTCTGGTCGAAATGGAAATGGGAAACCTTTCAAAAGGTCAAGAAATTCTAGGTATGAAGAATATAATGTTTTTGATAATGAAAGAAATGAATTCATTCTTGTATCTTCCCTCTATGTTGCATCGCCACCCGACACCATGGATGTTTGGTTGACTGATATTGGTGCTTCAAGGAATCTCACTGGTTTTAAAGAAGCCCTCTCTGATTTGATTGAGAATGATACCAATCTGCAAATTATCCTTGGTGATAATGCCACCTATCCCGTGAAAGGGACAGGGACTGTGACCCTCCACTTATCTCATGGTCAAGTCCTCCATTGGCAATATGTATTGTATGTACCTGATATGAAGAAGAACGTTGTGTCTATTTCAGCCATGGAAAACAAAGGTTTCAAGGTGGCATTTGTCGATGGAAAGGTACACATCTATAAGAATAGTTTCAAGGAATATCTCACGATTGAGTTTA
This sequence comes from Pinus albicaulis, assembly GCA_034641835.2. Lineage (NCBI taxonomy): Eukaryota > Viridiplantae > Streptophyta > Pinopsida > Pinales > Pinaceae > Pinus > Pinus albicaulis. The sequence continues at coordinate 231,681,230 of CM076581.1, read as the reverse complement.
TATTTGATACACTCTACCAGGTTGGAGGAAGTCCTATGGGGGCTATGACATATGATACTATTCGTCAAACCAAACTATGGCACTAGAGGTTTGGACACCTTCATTGCAAATCCCTTCTCGAAGCAAGGAAGGTGGTGACAAGGATGCCTGAATTCAAAAATTAGCATGAAGGTCTATGTCAGGTTTGTACCGAAAGAGAAGTGGATATTTTTCATGATGTTACCTTTGATGAAAATGCTTCCCTCGGGAAAGTGATCAATCTTCTGAACTCTGAAGAAGATCATGATGTAAGATCTGGGAATCAGGAAGAGTCGAAGGATGAGATGATGCCCGATGTTGAAGGACCAATGGACCCCATTGATCCACCTCCTTCAATGAAGAGAATACCATCATGGCTCTAGGATTCTCTCGAAGATGCCAAGATACATATGGCCCCAAGGGGGACATTCTGTGAAAGCAAGAAGTCGAATAGATACCAAGGGTATCTAGCATCCATGAGTACAATCATACAATTTGAGCCTAGATCTTTTGAAGAAGTTGCAAAGCATCAATTTTGGAAGGATGCTATGCATGAATAGTACGATTCCATTATGAATAATGACGTCTGGAATACAGTTCTAAGACCGGAAGAAAATTTTTTTGTCACCTCGAAATGTTTCTATAACATCAAGCATGGATCTGATGGTAGTGCTGAAAAATTCAAGACAAATTTCATTGCCCGTGGCGTCTCTCAAAAGGAAGGCATAGACTATGATGATATATTTTCACTTGTGGCCCGATATACGACCATTCAATCTATTATTTCCCTTGCTGCTACGCAAGGATGGAGTCTTCATCAGATGGATGTGAAGACCGCTTTTCTGCATGGTTCAATAAAGGAAGAGGTGTATGTGGAAAAACCTCTGGGGTTTGAAGTCTAGGATAGAGACTCTCATGTATGCATATTGAATAAAGCCCTCTATGGGTTGAATCAAGCCCCTAGGGCTTGGTACAAGAGGATAGATAGCTACTTGGTGAAGTTGGGCTTCACTCGAATTAATGTTGATCTGAACCTTTACTTCAAGGTTGATATAGAAAAACCTCTCTTTCTGGTTCTCTATGTGGACGATCTCTTCTTGACAGGTGCTTACCCTATCATTTATCAGTGTAAGAGGGAGCTCACTTTTGAGCTCAAGATGAAGGATCTAGGACTGATGCTTTACTTCCTAGGCCTAGAGGTCTGGCAGAGACCTGGAGAGCTTTTCCTCTGTCAAGGAAAATACATTGTGAAGCTGCTAGAAAGATTTGGAATGGTGGATTGTAAGCCTTTGTCGACACCGATGAAGCTCAACTTTAATAAGTTGAGTGGAAACGTTGTTGGGCCCATGCTATCAAATCCTACCAAGTATTTATAACTCGTAGGGACCCTAATTTTCTTAGTGAACATCTGTCCGGACGTATGTTTTGCAATGATCACTTTGAGTCAACACATGATTGATCCTCATAACATTCACTAGGTTGGTGCCAAGAAACTCTTGAGATATCTTTGGGGCATGATAGACCATGGGTTGAGATACACTGTTGGGAGTTTGAGACTCCATGGATATACTAATGTCGATTGGGCTAGCAATGTGGTGGATTACACGAGCACATCTCGATGCTGCTTCACAATTGGGACTGCTTCGAACAGGAAGCATAAGTCAGCGGCTTTGAGCACCGCTGAGGCTGAATACATTGCAGCGTGTATGGCCTGTTGTGAAGCTACTTGGTTTCAAAATCTCTTCAATGAATTGTTCGATCATATGCTAGATACCACCATTATCATTTGTGATAACCAGAGGGGGATTCATTTTTCAGAGAATCTTGGGTTCCACGATCGATCCAAGCATGTTGATATTTGGTACCATTTTATCCGAAATATGGTACAGCGAGGCGTCATAAGGCTCGATCATATAGAAACTGATGAGCAGGTCACGGATATTCTCACAAATCCCTTGGGGAAGGTCATGTTCCTAACCTTCTATGAGAATCTTGGAATCGTGGAACGACCCTATGTTGAGGGTCCTATTGGACGATGAGCTCTGGGAGATCCAAAGGGATTTGGGGATAGCTTCTTGGAGCTATAAGCAACCATGGGGCAAGGCTTTCTGAACCTTGTTGGTGTGCTTCCACCCCACCATGATGATATTGAGTTGGTTTACCTCTCTTTGATCTGTGCCCCATATGCATCCTACCCATGGAGTATCGGACTCATGGGAAGTACCTCTCATCTTGGCCAATGAGGTGGGAAATGTGGATAGAGACCGATAGCAAGACTAATGGACACATCGGAGAATTCTGTACTCCCTATGTCTAGGATGGCACATGTCCACCCACTTGATCTAGGATCAAGTCTAGTGAGGTTTCGGACCTCCAACTAACTTTGGGTCAATTAAACTAACTTCAGGTTAGTATATTACTCTTTTGATTCCAAGTGAGGTTTTGGAACTCCAACTAACTTCAGGTCAGTTAAACTAACTTCGGGTTATTATGAAACTCCTTTGAGTCCTATAGAGGTTTCAAACCTATGAGCTGATTTTGTCAGTCGGGAGTGATGTATTTTTTACTCACATTTTGTTCTGAAATAAAGAAGCCAGCAAAGCAAGTTACGGCGAGATGACACACAATGTTTGGATGGCACAGGTGGATGGATTTATCCCTCATTGATAGGGAGTGTTAATTTTGGGAAACTAGGTCCAAAATCCATGTTGTGATGCTCAGATGACGATGCCAATATTTTTATTGGATTCCTCTTTCGGAGAGGCGCAAGATTGATCTAAATATCATCTTGTTCAGATGAGAAGAACATTTATTTTGAATCAATTCCACTTATGTGCAAGGCTGACCATATTTGTAATGTAGGCTTGGAGTCCCAACAGATGTGTCACACACCCTCACAGATGGATATATATTGGTCAACGTTGGAGGTCATTTTCACCATCACTCATCACACACTTTTCTCTTATGTCTGATTGGTTTGATCATCATTTGGAGGCTTCTCTTCACTCACACATGGGAAAATAACAGCTAGGGTTTTGGATCTTTTCTAGGGTTTTCAGCACAAATTTGACCAGTGTTGACTTTGGTCAACGCTTGGTCAACTTGACCTCAAACTCTCCCAAAAATTCTATCTCTACAGTTTTCCTTTTTTGGCACAAAAGCCGAGGCTGGACGTTGACCTTTGACCTTGCTGCATTGACATTTTGTTGTTGTTTTTCTGCATTGACCATTGGCTAGACAGCATTGAATTTTGTTGATTTTGGGTTAACTATTGTAGAGATGTCTTGAGGGTTGTGTGGCACTTCTATTTGGCTGACCATGAGGATATTTTGTTGGTTGAAGCATCCTATTGACCGTCGTAACGCACCACAACACATATATTTTGTTGATAAAGTTAAGTGTATTCTTGGCTTGTCTTCCAACGATCTATTTGTATGTTCTATCAGCATTTTAATTTCATGTTTATGTGATTGCTATTTGATATCAGGTTTAAAGTAAAGTTGCATCAAGCATAGAACATCTACGAAAATTTATAGTAATGATTACAAATTTCGAAAATGTCTATTTAGAACATAATTAGCCAATGCATCTGTTAATGTATTCATGTGTTGTGGAATGTGCTAATATGTAATGTAATAAAAATTCCTTTATAAAAGATGAACACGTCGATACATTCTCAAAATTTGAGGGTGTCTGACAAAATATTTCCCATTGAGTTGTAGAACAACAAGTTGTGAATCCAAGTTTACAACCAGTTCTCTAATGCCAAGAGTGATTTCTTCTGACAAAAGTTCAATAACCACACTGTATTCAGTAATATTATTGATTGTATGACCTAAACATATACCTTGTAGATCTACTAACTCACCATTAGGGTCATAGATGACCCAGGCTGTAGAAGATACATTTTGGGTACTATGACAAGCACCATCAACAAAACTAACATAAGGAGTCAAAGACATCTGCAAATCAAGTAAAATGAGATAAGTAGGAAAACTGCTTACAAACTGACACCAAACCAAAATGTACAAAAATTAAAAGCACAATAATGTAAAAGATTAATTACACAAGAAAAAAATGCATAATTCTTCTTCAGATAAAGCTCGTTATGGGGCTTATCCAAAGGATTACCGTCATAATCAATCAGCTCATAGGCCCCTTTCTGAAAAAACATGTTTTACAATGTATGACCCATGCCACATAGGTTAGAATTTTCCTGCCCCCATCTTATCATGTGCTTGGTCATAGAGAAGGACCAAGTATCCTTCAGAGAAGTCACATGGAGAAACCATCTGATCAAAATGGGCTTTGACACGTTTATTCTATGCTTTAGTAACTAAAGTGGCAAAGCGATGGGTTTCATCAAGCCTTTCCAAACACAGGAGACGTTCCTCTTCTAGTGAGGTATTCAGAAGAAATTCAACACCTAATTTGAGTGAAGGAATTTCACATTCATTCAACAATGTTGCTTTAAGGCTGTTGGAACGGGGTCTCCTAACAAGCTACGAAACTGGTCCATTTTGATTACTTTTGATTATATTTAGTATAACGCAGGGGTTTTGGGGTGGGTCAAAGCCCCGAACGCATTGTAATGGGTCAAAGGGTAAACTAGGGGTCCGAAAACCAAGGGTTGCAGACCATAGGAAATTCGGAGCTAGATTGTTATAAATAGAGTTGTATTTTGTATCGAAAAGGATAGGAATTGATGAGATATTGATGCAATCTGTTGCTTAAGCTATCTATTTGGGTTTTGGGGAAAGGACTCCTACTGGCTGTGTGCGTGGAGATCCTAGTCCAGCTGTGTGCAGACCCTGTTGCTTGTGCGCAGGTTGGGAAGGGAATTGTAAGGAAATATTGATGAATGAATGAATGCGAAGGATTATTAGAGATCTGAATCTGTGCATACTGTTGTATGAATTGCTGACAATTGTTGTGTTATGTATTTTATGTCTTTTTTCTACGAAGATCTGTGTATTGAATGCTTGGATCTAGATCTATTCCGCACTGTATATATAATACTGTGTTGATGTTATAGAAAGTATATAATTATAGATCTAGTGCATTTGGATGCAAATAGATACATACTTAACCCTACGAAGAACTAGGTAATATGGGAATTATAGAAATAGAATGCAGCTCTGCTTGTCTTACCCTTCCTTTCTCAGGGTGTAGAAACCTGGTTCCAGCACCCACCCATACTACTTCGAGTGAGACTGTGACCTGCGAAAGAAGGTCACTGTCGAAAGGGCCAGTAGTATAGGGGTTTGCTGGCAAACCTTCCACACCGAACCTGGGTCAGGACCCCTCAAGCCAAAAAATGGTTCCGTTGCTGGGACCAGAAGAAGTCTGAAAGAGAAATCGGGTAATGACAAGAGAATATTGGAAACTTTAAAGAAAAGAGATCGAAGACTGGTTCGAAAGACAAATCCAGGAATTTGCAGTAAAACAAAATCACAGTGAGAAGTTAATGGCAAAAAGGTGGAAAAATAGGTATGTACTTACTGAAAGCTACGAAATATTCTTTGTGACCTTTGCGATTGAACTCCAGGAGTGGCTAGTCAGACTGGAGGAATTCCAGAAGTTTTGAAAGGATGAGCGGGTCACTCTGTGGACCCTAGAGTTGCTCAAACAGCTTGAAAAAACTGATAATACTATCACACGCACGGTAGATCACTGGGTGGATAGTGTGCTGGGAGGACTTGTGACATAATTTTCCATTGATCAATTTGTATCATACTCTGAGGCCGAACAATGATTCTTCAATGGATTCCGAGGAAAGTTTCTGAGGACGTTACCGTTGTTGATCAAGAAATTATTGTGCGAAAAGATAATCCTGTGTATTCATATTGACTGAATGACCTTGGATCTAGACGGAAGTGCAACACATAGTGGTAAATACTATCGGACCAACCTTGATGGAGGGAGATCCGCCTACAATCCATTGCAGGAACCAGCTGTGCAAGATCCCCTAGGTACATCGCCACCTAGGCCACACAAAGGTAAGAATTTGCCTATACCGTCACCCTCCCTAGACAGTGATATGGCTGCACACCATAAACTACCTACCTTCAAGGGGGTAAGAGACGAGGATATGGACCAATTTTGGTTTGTGGCAGACTCTTTCTGGACTACGCAGAATGTGGCTAGCGACATGATAAAGAGGGTGCAGCTATCTTTAGCATTCGAAGACAGAACTCTGGACTGGTATATGCGATACGTTGCCCAGAATGGGACTGCCTCCATTCAAGATATCAAAGATTCTCTGAAGCAAAAATTTTGAAAGCCAAAATATTATTCCCAGTTGGTAGCAGAAGTAAAGGACTTCAAACAAGGTGCATTTGAGTTAATATGGGAGGCTGATCAGCAATTGAAGAAGGCAATTAGGGAAGGAGGGTTCGAATATGATGATAGAAAACATGCGGAGTGGTTCATCGCTATGTTGTTACCCCACCTGGGCACTCCAATGTATCATCAGACCTTTGAATCGCAGGAGAAAGCTGTGGAAGTTTCTATGAAATTGGAAGCTGCACCCCGGGAGGATACGTCGGGAGGGGTACAACAAATCTAGGAACAACTTGGGGCTATGCATATGGAAATACAGAACCTGCTAAAATAATGAGGAAAGGACATATGCGCAGACCTATGGTGCATAAAATGCTGGGTGTCTAGCCATACAAAGGATAAGTGTCCTCTGCTAATCGATTATATGCAAGCAGGAGGACCTAGTCCGATATGCTCAGGGGCAAGTAGAGAACCTATCCTATTGAGACCAGGATCAAGCATATCTGCGCTTTGGTGTGATGATTGTCGAGTAGCAGGACTACATGATACAAACCATTTCCCTCGGCTAGGTGCGTATGTCCCAGAACTGAAGCAACAATGATGTTGATTTTTCCGATCAGTGGGACATGATGAGCAGAATTGTCGCACATGTGACTTAATGATGGATCGTGATAAGGTGCAATCAGACCCTGCGTCACCAAGACTTGTTGCGCACTTTGGAGGATCACCGACCCAAGGCAGAGGAGGTCGGGGAGGAAGTACAGGTCAAGGACATGGGCAGCTAATCTGTTATAAATGTGGGGAAATAGGGCACTTTTCCAGAGAATGCCCTAATCCCACCAGGCCATCGTGTAAGTATTGTAGACAGCTGGATCATGAGGTAGAATACTGCCCAATTTTAATCGCAAAAATGCAGGAAAAGCAGCCCACCCCGATACAGAACGTAAAAATAGTTAAAACCGAGTTAAGAAAGGTAGATCCGAGTGTAAAATTCATGACACATGGTGGGCTTGTCACCCAGGGAGCTGAGGGAGAACTTGCCTCTCGGGAAGGAGTGTCTTTCAATGAACAAGCAACATTGGTAGCCTCTGCGTAGCCTTAGATAGAAGAAGGAGTTGAGCCCTACAGCCTATGAAAAGGAGGAATTGGATCACATTTATAAGATAACTGTGCAGGACGAAGATCGGGTTAACCCCACGGATGAAGGAATGCTCTGTTGGGAAAAGGACAGTGAATTTTTTTCCGACTCCGATGAGGAGCTGGAGAATTGGCAAGGTTGGTTGCATGATATTTCAACTCTTCAGAGCCTTCAGACCATCAGGAATTTCCGTCGCATCTCTACCACAGAAATAACCTCGCCCTGCCAGGAGGACACAGGTGAAGATCAACAGCCTGATGAACCAAAGAGTCCCACGGACCATAGGCCAGAAGCACTACCTCTAATACTATGCAAAACACCTACGCAAGTACCGGTATTCTTTACTCAGGGAAAGTACTGGAGTAGGGTGATCCTGCGCATAGGGACCCAGCTTGTGGCCAGACGGGCTCCGAGGTCAGTTGACCTATGTGGATACCTGCTGATGTGCAACACTCAAGAGTGCGATCGAACCTTGCCCGAACTGAATTTCCAGGGTACCACAGACCTCAGCACACGTAGGATTACAGACCTATCTAAAAATCTGTGAACATCTCAAGTAATAAATTACATAAGGACGTATGATGTAGCCTTCTCAAACATGGCCGTCCTGCCCGTGAGCGAAATAAAGGTCTCGACAAGACTGCTGACCAACTTGCAGATACACCTCGCCTCAACCCTCATCCCAGGTACGCAAACGACATACAAGCGTCATCTATGGTCTGAAATTTCATGGACACAACCTAGGGCACAAAGGATAACCATCAGCATGGCCTGATTTAATAAGAAAATACCCCCGCAAGTACGAAAAACAGGCGGCAGATCATCAATGCAGTAATTTATGGTAAGAACAGTCTGAAGGATTGAGGGTACATGCCACGAACGAGCTACTTTTCCATTAAATAGCTCCATAGGGGGCGCGGATGGTTGGAAAACTTCACGCCGAGCTATCTATTCACCATTCAACGGGCTCTGGCTATCCGTGTTCCAGGTTTTTGGGTTCATCCATATTCTCTATAACGTTCACCTTTCTGTTAAAAAGATGCACACGGACCCGCAAAAAGAACTGGTAAGAGGACCTGGGAATGTTGAGTGCATTTATAGGACTGAGCATGGGCTTCCAACAGCAAGGATTGTCTGCGGCCCACACACAAAAGGAACGCTGAGATACAGGGACATGCTGCGACGTCTCTACAGCTCTCGAGCGCCACCCACCCAAAGCAATGTATGTTCACTCCCTCGTGCTGCCATAGTTCGCTCTCCCGACCCAACTACTGGGGATTTCCAACTAGACTTAGCATAGCTATCTAGTTCAGAGCTACAAATACTATCTTCCAGAGTGATGCAGGAGGTTCGCCGCCGTGACCGGGACAGGCAGCAGCAGTACGACATACCTCCAGAAGTCTGGGCCCAGCGGATTGTCGTGGTCACGGACGCAATGCGTATAATTGAGGAGCAACTGACACAGGGAGCACAATTGGTCAAAACAGCTATAGAGCTATGGATGGCAGTGCAACACCATTCCACGATTCAGCATATCCAGCAGGAATTACAGCAGGAAAAAGCTATTCTGGATCACGTCCGAGCCTCCACAACTTCCCCCATTTCTGCGTAGTGCCTAGCCGCCATGGATAGGATTGAGGACCTTCGACACTCCAAGAAATTTGTTCGAAAAAAATTGAAGCCATGGTCTAATACCACACTCTAGCTTGCACACGATGCTTAGTCGGCCATCGCACACCTCCATTGGCTATTAGAACGGGTCACTGCGAATACAGATGGGTCTGCCTCCCTAACGTTGGTTAACATTGCGCAGCAAGATACAACCCAAAGTCTAGACGTACTCCCTCCGCTTGTCCACACTCTGGCCACTTTGCGTGCGCAAATGGAAGCCGCACCACTGCAGTGACTCAGGACGAGTCACAATATTGTGTTGGGGGAATGTTGGAACGGAGTCTCCTAACAAGCTGCGAAACTGGTCCATTTTGATTACTTTTGATTATATTTAGTATAACGCAAGGATTTTGGGGTGGGTCAAAGCCCCGAACGCATTGTACTGGGTCAAAGGGTAAACTAGGGGTCTGAAAACCATGGGTTGCGGACCATAGGAAAGTCGGAGCTAGATTGTTATAAATAGAGATGTATTTTGTATCAAAAAGGATAGGAATTGATGAGATATTGATGCGATCTATTGCTTAAGCTATCTGTTTGGGTTTTGGGGAATGGACTCCTGCTGGCTGTGTACGCGGAGATCCTAGTCCAACTGTGTGTGGACCCTGCTGCTGTGTGCATAGGTTGGGAAGGGAATTGTAAGGAAATATTGATGAATGAATGAATGCGAAGAATTATTAGATATCTGAATCTGTGAGTACTATTGTATGAATTGCTGACAATTGCTGTGTTATGTATTTTTTGTCTTTTCGCTGTGAAGATCTGTGTACTGAATGCTTGGATCTAGATTTGTTCCGCTCTGTTTATATAATATTGTGTTGATGTTATAGAAAGTATATAATTATATATCTAGTGCACGTGGATGCAAATAGATACATACTTAACCCTGTGAAGAACTAGGTAATCTGGGAATTATAGAAATAGAACGCAGCTCTGCTTGCCTTACCCTTCCTTTCTTAGGGTGCGAAAACCTGGTTCCAGCACCCACCCATACTACTTCGGGTGAGATTGTGACATGCGAAAGCAGGTCACTGCCGAAAGGGCCAGTAGTATAGGGGTTTGTTGGCAAACCTTGCACACCGAACCTGGGTCAGGACCCCTCAAGCCAATAAAGGCCATATACTAACTGAAATGAATTGAATACAATAGAATTTTTAGCCGAGGTTTGGTATGCCCAAAGAGCTGAAAATAACAGGAGATGCCAATTTAACTTGTGCATCCCAATAGTGCACTAAAACATAGTAACTAAGACTTTATTTACTACTTCAACTTGGCCATTGGCCTAAGGGTAATATGTAGTTGAGTTGTCATGATGCAAGCCCAACTAAGAGATCAGATTTGCCATCATATAATGGTGAAAATGAGAACCATGGTTGGTGACAATGGCTTGAGGGACTCTAAATCGAGCGATTACATGACTGAAGAGAAGTTGAGCCGCAATTTCATATTCGGCAGTATATGTAGGCATCGCCTCGACCCATTTGGTGAAATAGTCAACAACAATGATAATATAAGCATTCCCCCCAGCTGAGTGAGGGTTACATGTCATGAATTCAATGCCCCATTTAGCGAACGGGTTGAAGGTAACAATTGGGTGTAAGGGGCGGGTGGGGCATGCATATTCCACTGGTAAATATGGAAAGCATGGAATTTACGGATGGAAAGGATGCAGTCTTTGAAAATAGAAGGCCATAAATAACCATCACGAAGGATTTTCTGAGTTATTTCGTAGCCGGACATATGACCGCCACATTTCCCAGAGTGGAAGCCATTAAGCACTCTCTTAGCCTCTTCGAAAGTCAGACAGCGATGAAGAATCAAATCTACACCGACGCGGTATAAAGTATCCCCAATGATATGATATGGTTGAGAATGATGTTGAATACGTCGACTATCAGCTTTGGTCAACTCAGATTGGAAGGTTTGGGTTTGGAGATACATGATGATATCACTGTACCATGGATCAATAGTGTTGATCATGAAGAGAGTGTCATCTTGGATGTGCTCATAAAGATCAGATGGAGCAGAAGAAGAGGGAAGGGAGCATATCAATTCAGTGAAAACCAATGATTTCTTTGATTTGGAAGCATTGAATTCCAAATCAAACTTCTACAAAATGACAATCCATTTTGAATATTTTCCCCCCAGCAATTGACGGGTCAAAATATAAGTCATGGGATTGCAATCGGAAATCACAGTAGTCGTGCCTATAAGAATGTAATGCCGAAATCCATGAACAACATGTACCACAACTAAATCCAATTTCTCGACAATGGGCATATCGAGTCTCTGTATCCATAAGGTTATGGTTGAGATAATAGATGACATGTTCAATACCATCGTCATTGTCCTGAACCAACACCGTAGAAATAGTACCAGAAGAAGCTGATGAGTAAATGAAATAGTCACGATGATAATTTGGGGGATTTAGTAAAGGAGTGTTAATAAGAACATTATTTAAGGCATCGAAGGAGCATTGAGAAACTTCATCCCATAGGAAGGGGATCCCTTGTTTAAGTAATCGTGTAAAGCCCTTAGCGAGCTCTGCATAGTTGGGAACGAAATGACGCAGGAAATATATTTCCCTTGTAGACTCTGTAACTGAGATAAAGAGGAGGGATGGGGTAGATTAATGATAGCCTCAACTTTCAAGGGATCAAGATATATCCCTTATTTAGAGATGAAAAACCCAAGGAGTCTTCCAGATTCAACGCAGAAGACACATTTGTGTGGATTCAAGTGAATGTTATAGTGTCGGCAGTGGAGAAAAATCTTTCTAAGGTGTGCAGGATGGTCATGGCGCTTAGCTGAATGAGCGGGAAGGTCATCCAGGTAAGGCTACATGATGTGATTAATGTCATGGAAATCATAGGACATCGCACGTTGAAAGGTAGCACCAGAATTATTCATACCAAAAGGGAGCTTCTTGTAAGCAAAGGTTCCCCATGGACAGATGAAGTCATTCTTGTGTTGATCATTTGGTAGGATTTTAATATTTTTATAGCCAGAAAAACCATCCATAAAGTAAAATATCTCACTCCCAACGCATTCATCAATTATTTGGTCAATAAACGGAGTGGGATAGTTATCCTTCAGGCAGGCCAAATTTATATCTCAGTAATAGACACAAACGTGAATGGTACCCTGATTTTTATTGACAGAGATGATATTGGACACCCAATCTATCAAGGGAATGGGATAAATAAATCTCACCTTAAGAACTTTTTCAACCTCTCCCTTCATGGTGGATTCCTTTCTAGGATGCACAGGACGAAGTCACTGACGAGCAAGCTTCGCTTTAGGGTAAGTGTAGGTTTTAACCCTGAACAGAAATTATCTACACACGAATCTTATAACAGAAAACAAACAATAGCGAGAGCATAAAACATAAAACAGATAAACATAGAGATTTTCCCCTGGATCCAAAATCGGGACGACCAGGTTGATTTTTCATTATATTCCTTTTAGTGTTACAACACATATATATATACATGCCGAAGCATACATGAACCCTAATCCATTAACCCTGGATTAGAACATAACCGTAGTTCCCTTGACTGGATCTACAAAAATACGAGGGGCCGAAAACCATCGTACCCCAAAACCATGTGCAAAACCATGCACAAAACCATGGGCACAGACTACCCACTGGAAATTAAGGACCAAAAAAAATTTCGACGGGGCACTGTGCCAAACCCCGACAGGGGGGGCTACTGCCCCCCCATGACCCCCCCGTTGCACCCAACGCAACTCTTACCACCCCCACGCGTGCTTAGTCGTGGAAAGAATATAACACATACCCAACATTCTCCCACTTATTGTTTTCTTTCCACAGGGGGCCACAGGAGAGCTTAGTCATTGGCCCAATTCTTCAACACCCATTGTTTCTCTACACCAAGAGAAATTTTGAGTGCTCATAGACTTCGTCAATGCATCTGCAACATTCTTCAAAGTGTCCACCTTTACCAGCGAAACCCTTTTAGCCTCAACCATATCTCTAACAAAGTGATATTGAACATCAATGTGCTTTGTCTTTGAATGATAAGCAAGGTTCTTAGCCAAGAAAATTACACTTTGGCTATCACAATCTATCCTTATAGCTTGTTGTACCAACCCCATACTTGAACACAATCTCTGCAACCAAACTGCCTCCTTGTTTGCATGAGTGGCTACTATGTATTCTGCCCCTGTAGTTGAAAGAGCCATTACAGACTATCTTTTACTCATCCAACTAACTGTGCCTCCAAATAGGCTAAACACATACCCACTTGTAGATCTTCTTTGGTCCAGATCTCCAGCCCAATCTACATCAACAAAACCACGAATGTCCAACATTCTTTCCAATCCTGGTCTTCCCTGGTAGCACAAGCCATAATCACTAGTGCCACGTAAATATCTGAAAACCTACTTCACTACTGTCCAATGCTCCTTCCCTGGGTTTGACATAAACCTGCTCAATACTCCCACTACATGTGCAATGTCTAGTCTAGTATAGACCATTGCATACATCAAGCTACCCACTGCACTTGCATATGGAACACAGGACATATTCTCCTCTTCTTCTTGTGTCTAGGGACACTGTTCAGCAGACATCTTTACACCTATAGGAATAGGAACATTCACCGGTTTACTATCCTGCATATTGAACCTATGCAATATAGTCTCGACATACTTCCTCTGGTTTAACCAGAGCTTCCTCTTTGCCCGATCTCTCTTAATTTCCATGCCCAAAATATAGTTTGCAGCACCCAGATCCTTCATGTCGAATTTGGAGAACAGTTGGGTCTTCAAATCTTAGATAATTTCTTTGTCATTTCCAATCAACAACATATCATCCACATACAAGACCAAATAAATAACACGGCCACCAATTAATTTAAAATAAACACAGTGATCCTCCTTGCTTCTGGTGAAGCCAAGTCCCCGTATATAGGTATCAAATTTCTGATACCACATCCTTGGTGACTGTTTTAACCCATACAGAGACTTCTTCAACCTCCATACCAGTTCTTTCTTACCCTTCACCATAAAGCCTTCAGGTTGCTTCATGTAGATCTCTTCTTCTAGATCCCCGTGAAGAAATGTTGTCTTCACATCCATTTGTTCTATCTCAAAATCAAATGCAGCAGCAACAGATAAAAGTAATCTAATAGAAGTAACTTTGGCAACAGGAGAAGAAATATCACCAAAATCAATTCCAGACACCCGGGAATAACCTTTTGCTACCAACCGAGATTTGTATTTCTCCACCTTGCCTTCTACATTCATCTTCTTCTTAAACACCCATTTTCTCCCGATGGGCTTCCATCCAGCCGGCAACTCCACCAGATCCCATGCCTCATTTTTGTGCAAGGATGCTATTTCATCAACCATGGCCTCCTTCCAAATTTTTCCATCCTCTGAATCTACTGCCTCCCTGACAATTCTGGGACCATCATCAGTTATAGTTAAGGAAAAATTTGAACAGAAAGCAGATGGACTATACCTTTCTGGTTGTCTTCTTTCCCGAGCTGATCTTCTCACAGCTGGAGTTTGTGGCTCTTCCCCTTCTGATTCTTCTTCTGTTGTAGAGTCGGATTCATCCTCCTTTAGCTCAAACTCTATATTCTCAGGTTCCTTTGGTATGACTTCATGTGTAACAACATCTTTCACCTCTCTAAACACCACATCTCAGTTGTACACAACCTTCCTTATTTCTGGGTTCCAAAGCTTGTAACCCTTTAAACCATCCTTATACCCAATAAAGATTCACCTTTCAGATTTATTATCCAACTTGGCCCTTTTCTCCTTCGAAACATGTACATATGCATCACATCCAAATACCCTTATATGTGAAAGAGAGGATTTCTTACCAGTCCATACCTCATGTGGAGTCTTATCCTCCAACGCTGATGAAGGTGATATGTTAACTAAGTAACATGCAGTCTCCACTGCCTCTGCCCAGAATTCTTGTCCTAACCCGGTACCACTGAGCATGCTTCTTGCCTTTTCCATCAGTGTTCTATTCATTCTTTCTGAAACTCCATTTTGTTGAGGTGTGTATGGAGTAGTCTTCTGCCGTGCTATACCACACTTCTTACAGAACTCTTCAAATTCCTTCTTGCAGAACTCCCCACCATTATCTGTCCTCAACGCCTTTTTCTTCTTCTCTGTCTGGTTTTCCACCAGAGCCTTAAATTCTTTAAATTTGTCAAATACTTCAGATTTCTTCCTCAAGAAATATATCCATGTATTCCTTGAGAAGTCATCTATGAATGAAACATAGTACACAGACTTTCCCAGTGATGGAACTGACACAGGTCCAAACACATCACCGTGCACAAGTTCTAATATCTTGTTCGCCCTCTTAGCACCAGAAGGAAAACTCACCCGATTATACTTCCCATATACAAAATGTTCGCAGAAATCAAAATCTAGAGAGAAATTAGACATACCTTCTACCATACCATTTCTATGCAGTATCCGAAGGCCCTTCTCTCCAATATGTCCAAGCCTTTGATGCCATAGCATGGTCTTTTCTCCAGAGACAGCTAGGCTTTCCGCTCCACTTTTAGGAACCATAGAACTGTTACACCCATCAATAACAGTGCTACCTTGTAGCTTGTACAGAGTTCCAGTCCGAACTCCCCACATTAATACCAGTGCTCCCCGAACCATCTTGCATGCATCTTTCTCGAACACTGTTTTTACACCTGCATCATCCATCTTGCTTACAGAAATCAGATTTCTGGCCAATGCAGGAATATGCAGAACACCAGGAAGTGTTCTAATCCTCCCACCTTGCAGCTTCAGCTTGACCTTTCCACGTCCGACGATTCTAGCCTTCCTATCATCCCCTAGGAAGACATCATCACCATCATATTTCTCATACTCGCAGAACCACTCCCTATGGGGAGTGAAGTGAAAGGATGCACCTGAGTCAATCAACCATGACTCATGATCTACATGTGTATTTGAAGAAGAAGCCAAATACACATCCCCACCTTCATCCGAGGTGGTTTTTGCCTCTGCAGAAGGAGCATCATCAGATCCCTTTCCTTTCTCAAGAGCTTTAGATCTACAGTCCTTTTTGTAGTGCCCTTCCTTTCCGCATTTCCAGCACACCTTTACAAACTTTCCAGGAGATTTAGATCTCCCTCTAGATTTAGATCTCCCACTCGAAACCTTATTCTTGTTTCTGTTCTGGGACCTTCCTCGTACAGATAAGGCATCTCCATTCTGAACCTCCATATTTCTCCATCTCATTTCCTCCGACAGCAAGGCTGAGACAATGTCATCAAAATTCAAGGTAGTTGTATTGCTACCTACTGCAATAACCAGACTATCACATGAATTTGGTAGAGAACACAACAAACTGATGCACTTATCTTCATCTGAGATTTTAATATCAACAAATGACATTTGACTTACCACAGTATTGAAGTAATTCAGATGCTCTGTCACCGAGTGTCCATCCTTCATCCTCAAGTTATACAGCTTTTTTCGCAGGAACAATTTATTCACCAGAGACTTAGATTGGTACAAAGTCCCCAGCTTGTCCCACAAGGTCTTAGCCATAACTTCCCTAGATATATTCAACAATACTGAATCTGAGACACACAATCGTATTGTGCTCTTTGCCTTCCGATCTAGCTTCTTCCAGTCTTCATCTGACATTTTCGTTGGTTTAGTACCCGGCTCTACCGCGATCCATTGATCTTTATCCACCAGCAGATCCTCCATCTTGAGCTTCCACAACTCAAAACTCTGACCATTAAATTTCTCGATCTCTATATTCTTTCACCGCAAGAATCGATCCTACAGATCTCCCACTAAACAGTGTCTACCTCAGGCCCGAGCAAAAAAATCTCAGCAACAAAGGCGTTCCCTTGAAGCCGAAACAGCTCCGAAACCAAATGTAGTTTTTAACCCTGAACAGAAATTATCTACACATGAATCTTATAATAGAAAATAAACAATATCGAGAGCATAAAACATAAAACAGATAAACACAAAGATTTTCCCCTGGATCCCAAATCGGGACGACCAGCTTGATTTTTCATTATATTCCTTTTAGTGTTACAACACATATATATACATGTCGAAGCATACATGAACCCTAATCCATTAACCTTGGATTAGAACATAAATGTAGTTCCCTTGACCGGATCTACAAAAATACCAAGGGCCGAAAACCATCGTACCCCAAAACCATGTGCAAAACCATGCACAAAACCATGGGCACAGACTACCCACCGGAAATTAACGACCAAAAAAATTTTCACCAGGGCGCTGCCCCGAATCGCGACAGGGGGGGCTACTGCCCCCCCTGTGACCCCCCCGTTGCGCCCAGCGCAAAGGGGGGGGCTATCGCCCCCTCCGCGCATGCTTAGTCGTGGAAATAATATAACGCATACCCAACAGTAAGTCAGTATTTCATGCACCACTATAATTGGACCGGTGCCAAGAATTTCCTTGTAGGACCATGCACAAAAATCTCAAAATTATTGAAAGAGACTGGTATAGAGCTTGATCTCATCTGGAGATAAAGTTACCCCAATGTGAATGTTCTTGAAAATTCCTGGTTTCATAGGTATGCCAATAGGCATTTTCGTAGTGGCTGCCCATGTTCCCCTCAAAAAAGACCTCATGTGCCAACATGGGTGTAGGTAGTGGATCATTCAGAGCATGGGGAGTGAAAGTTTTGGGACATGACTGAATCATTTCAGGGTTCGGGAGAAACGATGATGAGTATCTTTCTAGGGTTTTTGCTCAAGAGACGTAGTTTCCATGATAATTTCATCAAAGGGAAATGTCTCATTCAAGGGATCTGATGATTCTAAGGAACCAAGCCAAGGATACTACGAGTACACGTAAAAATTCATTCCAGAAATAGCATGTTGAGAATCATTAGTCGAAGCCAAGATGATTTCACAATAATTGACTTCTATAGGGCTTAACGACATGATGTCACCAAACAAATCAACCTGATTAGGGGAAGGGATGATCCAAGGATCAGATGAAGTGGAGATCATATTGACTTGAGAATGTTTTGGTGGAGGAAGAGAAAATAGACCCATTAATGTAGAATCTTTGAAAATTCCAGCCCCCACACTTTCATAGGTGTGGTGGTATGCTATACTTGTGGAACATTTCCTTATGAATAAGTGGAAGCAAAAAACGACAACTGATCAACAGTGATAATATTTCCTTCGTGTGGGAAATGAAGAACACGAAAGAGAGTGGATGGCATGCAAAGAATAGAGTGATTCCAACTATGGCTGAGTATAATATTATAATTTATTTTGGCATCAACGACTTCTACCTCAATGTTGACTATTTTTCCTTCCAACGTGATAGGAGAATTGGGGAGAATACCAAAAGGACAAGAGTCCCTTCCGTAAAAAGCCTCCAAAGTGTTTGGAGACTGGCTAAGATTTGGAGAACCAATCGCTTTCCAACAAGAGACAGACATGATGCAATTGGATGCACCTTCATCCACGACTGCCCAATGGATATTTGTTAATTTTGGGAAACTAGGTCCAAAATCCATGTTGTACTTCTCAGATGATGATTCCAATATTTTTATTGGATTCCTCTTTCAGAGAGGTGCAAGATCGCTCTAAAGATCATCTTGATTGGATGAACAGAACATTTATTTTTAATTTATTCCACATATGTGCAAGGTCGGCCAGAATTTTAATGTAGGTTGGAGCCCCAACAGATGTGTCACACACCCTCACAAATGGATATATATTGGACATACTTGGAGTTCATTTCATCATCCACTCATCACACACTTCTCTCTTGTGTCTTTTGGGTTCAATCATCATTTAGAGTCTTCTCTTCTCACATGTGGGAAAACAACAGCTAGGGTTTCATTTCTGATCTGTCTAGGGTTTCAGCACAGCTTTGACCAGCATTGACTTTGGTCAGCGCTTGGTCCATTTGACCTCAAACTCTCCCAAAATTTTGATTTCTACAGTCCACATTTTTTGGCACAAAAACCGAGGCTAGACGTTGACCTTTGACCTGATATGTTGAATTTCTATTACTTCTATTCTGTGTTGACTATTGACACGACAGCGTTGAATTTTGTTGACTTTGGGTTGACTTTTGTGGAGTTTTCTTGAGGGTTGTGTGACACTTCTGGTTGGCTAACCATGAGGATACTTTGCTGGTTGAAGCATCCTATTGACCGTCGTAATGCACCATAACACATATATTTTTTTGATCAAGTTAAGTGTATTTTTGGCTTGTCTTCCGTCGATCTATTGGTATGTTCTATCAGCATTTTACTTTCATGTTTATGTGATTTCTATTTGGTATCGGGTTTAAAGTAAAGTTGCATCAAGCATGGAACATCTTCGAAAATTTACATGGAATCAGAGCCAAGTTAAGACAAAGCCCAAGTTTTTTTTTTAGAGAAATCACCGAAGAAGTAGCATTTGTCAAGGACCCATGGGTACCTCAAATTATAATCACTTCAAATTTGACGATAATTTTACTGGCAAGTCTAAATATCATGCTTGTAAGATCAAGAGGTCATGTACTATGTGCAAGGTAAAATCCAAGAGCCTCCATAATCTGCACCTGCTGCGACAAGGACGAAGTATAGAAAAGAAGAAATCAAAGCTAAGTTGATCATCCGAGATTCCATCCACAAAATTTTGGTTGCTTACATCTCTGAGCTAGGCACATCCAAGGATATGTATGATAATTTGGTCAATATGTTCAGGGCTAACAATTCAAATCAAGTTCTTTTCTTTAAGAACCAATTGAAGAATCTCAAGAAAGGCAGGGATGAATCTGTTCAATCCTATTTTCTGAAGTTGACTGAAATCAGGAATAGCCTTCTTGCCATTGGGGAAACAATAGTTGATCGAGAAATGGTTCTCATCGCACTTGGAGTTCTCCCCTCTGAATGGCATGTATTCATTAATACCATTCTCAATAATAATGTGATTCCTGATTTTGTTGAAGTATTGTCGAGATGCACTCAAGAAGAAACAAGAATGATGGAATATGAAAATTAAGGTAATGATTCCTTCACCGCTCGTGCTAAGAAGAAGAAAAATGGTGGTCTGAGGAACCATGGAAGAGTAGGGGCCCAAGGAAGAAAGGAAGATGCTACACATGTAACAAGTTTGGCAAATATGCTAGAGAATGCCCTAATAGAATGGATTCTCATGGGGATGATGAAAACAACAACAAGAGGAATGGAAATCAAAGGAAAACCAGGTTCAAAGGAAAGAGGAAGGATCCCTCTGGTCGTAATGGAAATGGGAAACCCTTCAAAAAGTCAAGAAATTCCAGGTATGAGGAATCTAATGTTGTTGATGATAAAAGAAATGAATTCATTCTTGTATCTACCCTCTCTATTGCATCTGCACCTGACACCTTGGATGTTTGGTTGATTGATAGTGGTTCTTTAAGGCACCTCACTAGGTTTAAATAAACTCTCTCTGATTTTATTGAGAAGGATACTAATCTGAAAATTATCCTTGGAGATAATGCCACCTATCCCATGAAAGGGTCAAGGACTGTGACCCTCCATCTATCTGAAGGTCAAGTCCTTCTTTTGCATGATGTATTGTATGTGCCTGATTTGAAGAAGACCCTTGTTTCTATTTCGACCATGAAAGACAAAGGTTTCAAGGTGGCATTCGTCGATGGAAAGGTACGCATCTGGAAGAAGAGTTTCAAGGAAGCTCTCACTATTGGCTTTAGAGTTGATACACTCTACCAGGTTGGAGGAAGTCCATTGGGGGCTATGACATGTGATACAATTTTTCAAACCAAACTATGACACTAAAGGTTTGGACACCTTCATTAAAAATCCCTTCCTAAAGAAAGGAAGGTGGTGACAGGGATGCCCAAATTCAAAAATTATCATGAATGTGTCTGTCAGGTTTGTATCGTAGGAAAGCATACAAGGGGACCTTTCCCCTCAAGTGCACAAAGACATCTGATGTCTTGCAATTGATACATTCTAATCTATATGCTATGCTGCCCCTGACGCCTTTGGGAGGATGTTCTTATTACATGAAATTTATAGATGACTTCTCTCGCAAGACCTGGATATACTTCTTGAAGAAGAAGGATGAAGCATTCATGTGGTTTTTTACTTTTAAAGCCTTGGTGGAAAATCAAACAGGGAAAAAGATCAAGATTTTGAGGACCGATAATGGCACTAAATATGGGACAAACGAGTTCAATAACTTTTGTAGAGAAGCTGGCATTAAGAGGGAGACCACAACCGTGTATACTGCTGAGCAAAATGGTGTTGATGAAAGAAAGAACAGGACCATTGTGGAAGTTTCTCGTGCCATGCTATGTGACCAAGGTCTTCTGAAGTTTCTATGGGGAGAAGCTGCGAACACTATTGTGTACATACAAAATCGATGCCCGCGTTCCGCTCTAGACTCCAAAACTACTGAAGAAGTCTTCTCTGGTAAGAAACATGGTGTTTCTCATTTTATAGTTTTTGGTTGTCCCATTTACTTTCATGTGTCGAAAGAGAAGAGAAGAAAGTTGGATGATTCTGGGAAGAAGGGAATGTTTGTGGGCTACAGTGAAACTTCGAAGGCTTATAGATTCTATGTTCCTGGTCAAAGAGAAGTGGAGATTTTCCATGATGTACCTTTGATGAAGATGCTTCCCTCAAGAAAGTGATAAATATTCCGAACTCTGAGGAATATCATGATGTAAGATCAGGGAATCAAGAAGAGTCGAAGGATGAGATCAATGCCCGATGTTGAAGGACTGATGGACCCCATTGATCTACCTCCTTCAATGAAGAGAAGACCCTCATGGCTCCAAGATACTCTCAAATATGTTGAGAGACATATGTCCCCAAGGGGGACATTCCGTGAAAGCAAGAAGCTGAATAGATACCAAGGGTATCTAGTAGCCATGAGTACAATCATACAATCTCAGCCTGGATCTTTTGAAGAATCCATAAAGCATCAAGTCTGGAAGGATGCTATGCACAAAGAGTAGGAGTCCATTATGAATAATGATGTCTAGGATATGGTTCCAAGACCAGAGGAAAAAGCTGTTGTCACCTCGAAATGGCTCTATAAGATCAAGCATGGATCTGATGGTAGTGCTAAAAATTTCGAGGCAAGATTCTTTGCCCGAGGCTTCTCTCAAAAGGAAGGCATAGACTATGATGATATATTTTCACCCGTGGCCCGCTATACCACCATCTAATCTATTATTTCCCTTGCTTCTACGCAATGATGGAGTCTTCATCAAATGGACGTAAAGACCACTTTTCTGCATGATTCGATAAAGGAAGAGGTGTATGTGGAGCAACCTCTGGGGTTCGAAGTCCAAGATAGAGACTCTCATGTATGCAGGTTAAAGAAATTCTTCTATGCATTGAAGCAAGCCCCCAGGGCTTTGTACGAGAGGATAGATTGCTACTTGATGAAGCTGGGCTTCACTCAAAGTAATGTTGATCCAAACCTTTACTTCAAGGTTGATAGAGAAAAGCCTCTCATTCTGGTTCTCTATGTGGACGATCTCTTCCTAACAGGTGCTGACCCTATCTTTCATTAGTGTAAGAGGGAGATTTCTTCTGAGTTTGAGATTAAATACCTAGGACTGATGCATTACTTCCTAGGCTTGGAGGTCTGGCAGAAACTTGGCGAGATTTTCCTCTCTCAAGGAAAATACATTGTGAAGCTACTGGAAGGATTTGGGATAGTGGATTGTAAGTCCGTGTCAACACTGATGGAGCTAAACCTTAAGAAGTTGAGTGGAAACATTGTTGGGATCGTGCTAGTGAATCTTACTGAGTATCGACAACTCGTAGGGGCCCTGATGTTCTTAGTGAACACCCGTCCAAACGTATGTTTTTCAGTGAACACTTTGAGTCAAAACATCCTCATCACATTCATTGGGTTGGTGCAAAGAATCTGTTGAGATATATTCGGGGCATGATAAATGATGGGCTGAGATACACTATCGGGAGTTTGAGACTCCATGGATATATTGATGCCAATTGGGCTAGCAGTGTGGTGGATCACAAGAGCACATCTAGATGTCGCTTCACACTTGGATCTGCTTCAATATCTTGGATGAGCAGGAAGCAGAAGTCGGTGGCTTTGAGTACTGCTGAGGCCAAATACATTGCAGCGAGTATGGCCTATTGTGAAGGTATTTGGCTGCGTAAGATCTTTAATGAGTTGTTCGAACATGTGCTAGATACCACTGTTATCCTTTGTGATAACCAGAGTGGGATTCTTTTGTCAGAGAATCCCATGTTCCACGATCAATCCAAGCATATTGATATTAGGTACCACTTTATCCGGGATATGGTACAACGAAGCACTGTAAGGCTCGATCATATCGAAACTGATGAGTAGGTCGTGAATATTCTCATAAATCCCTTGAGGAAGGTCAAGTTCCTAAACTTCCATGAGAATCTTGGAATCATGGAACGACCCTATGTTGAGGGTCCTATTGGACGATGAGCTCTGGGAGCTCTAGGGGGTTTTGGGGATAGCTTCTTGGAGCTATAAGCAACCACAGGGATAGGCTTGTCGAAACTTGTTGGTTTTCTTATGCCCCACCATGAAGATATTGAGTTGGTTCACCTCTCTTTGATTTGTGCCCCATATGCATCATACCCATGGAATCCTAGACTCATGGGATGTACCTCTCATCTTGGCCAATGAGCTGGGGAATGTGGATAGAGACCGATAGCAAGACCAATGGACACATTGGATATTTTCATACTCTCTATGTCTAGGATGACACGTGTCCAACCACTTGATATGGGATCAAGTCTAGTGAGGTTTCAAACCTCCAACTAACTTCAGTTCAGTTAAACTAACTTTGAGTTAGTATGAGACTCTTTTGAGTCCTATATAGGTTTCAGACCTCTATGCTAACTTTGGGTCAGCCGGGAGTGATGCTGATCCAAGTGGATATCGGTGGCCACCCACCTATTCCATTTGGACTAGCACCATCAATTCTTGCAGCTTTTCACGTTCAGCACAACTTACTATTTTTAGCAGGTTTTCGAGTCCTCCACTCCCGAAGTCGTTTTGGAGCCTTAATGATCCAGGTGGATATTGGTGGCCACCCACCTATTCCATTTGAACCCCCACCATTAGTTCTTTCAGTTTTCAAGTTGCAACAAAACTTACTATTTTTAGCAGTTTTTCGGGTCCTGAACTTCCGGAGCCATTTTGAGGCCCTAAACGACGTTTTTTGGGAAAACGGAGAGCAACATTCAAATATTGTACTCCTCGAATAGATCTTTCTAACGAGCTATTGAACACAACAAATGGAGATCGGATGCCAAAGTTACGCCCCCGGGAAGTTGAACCACCAATTTACCCAAACGGGCACCCACAGTTTTGGCGCCTCATCTCCTACGGTTAGGTTTTTGGACGTTTCGGATTCTACATTTTTTCTCAACAATAAATAGGCCCTCGAGCCTCATTGTAATAGAGTTCAGAGGTTTGTAGCCATCACATCTCTTCTCAGAGATTCGCTACCAACACCCTAGCTATTTTATTTCCATTATGCTTGTAAGCATATTTCTGTTATTTGATATTAATGAAATGAAGCATTATTTATGCTGCATCTCTATGTTCATGGTTATTTCTGTATTCTGTTGCGTTCCTACATAAAATCCAGATCAGTGGTATCAAAGCAGGTCTGCTCTTTCTTTTTTTTTCTTTGCATGTCCCCAACGCAGTCAGGGTATAAGGAGTTAGGGCTCGATCTAGTTGAACCCTTGCAAGCTCAGCCTCGCAAACCCCGACGACCTCCCATGGTGGAAGAAAAGAAAGATGAGGGAGCAGGAGATCCTATCAAAATACTGCTCGAGGAGGCCCTCGAGAAACAAAGGAACGCGATGATGGATAACTTTGCTCAAATCCTTCAACGACTACCCACATATGGCGCATCTACATCCAACAGCCACTCTGGAGGCGCCACTCCCTTCAAGGTACAGGTAAACTTTGACATTCCTATATTTGAAGGAAAAATAGATGCAGACGCTGTAGAAAGATGGTTAAATTTGTTGGAAGGGTATTTCTCGGTCCATGACTTCTCTGACCGAGAAAAGATTATTTTTGCACTCCTCAAAGCTGCCCCCCATGTCAAAGACTGGTGGGAAACCTACTGTGAGCAAGAGGGCGAAGGGGAACCCTCTCTGTTCTCGGACACACCCACTTGGAATTCGTTTCGAGACGGCATCAAGGAACAATATTACCCCGTGGGGAGCTATGAGGACAAATACATCCAATGGACCACGCTGCGACAACAAAAGGATCAAGATGTGCACGAACTGATGAATCTGTTCCATACCCTGTGCACAAAGTTGGGTATTAAAGATTCAGAGAGACATTTGGTGCTCAAGTACCGTGGCTGTCTACACAAACACATTCAAGAGGAAATGGAGTTCCTCGACATTACATCGATTGGCATGGCATATCGCTATGCTGCCAAGATCGAGTAGAAATTTAAGTAGAAGAAGCAAGACTTTGGATAGAGGTTCACTCATAGAGGTTCCTCTACACTGTCAGGACAAGCACTCCATTAATCTGACCCCCAACGCACCACCGCTTGATGTTGCCATACATCCTGCAAATACACATACAGAATCCAATAATGTACTGTCTGAGGCTGATAAAGAAACCAAATTTACTAAATGCATCCAGCATGTCCACCCGCAGGTCCTTGACATCTTCAGCACATCTACTACTTAGTTCAACAGAATTTGCCTCATCTCATGGAGGATCTCAACGCAATGGGGATCATTGCTTCCTAAGGAGGGAGGAATGATCCAAGTGGATATCGATGGCCACCCACCTATTCCATTTGGACAAGCACCATCAATTCTTGCACGTTCAACACAACTTACTATTTTTAGCAGGTTTTCGAGTCCTCCACTCTCGAAGCCGTTTTGGGGCCTTAATGATCCAAGTGGATATTGGTGGCCACCCACCTATTCCATTTGAACCCCCACCATCAGTTCTTTTAGTTTTCAAGTTGCAACAAAACTTACTATTTTTAGCAGTTTTTCGGGTCCTGAACTTCCGGAGCCGTTTTGAGGCCCTAAACGACGTTTTTTTTGGGAAAACGAAGAGAAACATGGGTCCATGGACCAATTTTTCATGTTCAAAAATTTTACTCCTCGGTTAGATCTTTCTAACGAGCTATTGAGCGCGACAAACGGAGATCGGATGCCAAAGTTACGCCCCCGGGAAGTTGAACCACAAATTTACCCAAACGGGCGCCCACAGTTTTGGCGCCTCATCTCCTACGGTTAGGTTTTTGGACGTTTCGGATTCTACATTATTTCTCAACAATAAATAGGCCCTTGAGCCTCATTGTAACAGAGTTCAGAGGTCTGTAGCCATCACATCTCTTCTCAGAGATTCACTACCAGCACCCTAGCTATTTTATTTCCATTATGCTTGTAAGCATATTTTTGTTATTTGATATTAATGAAATGAAGCATTATTTCCACTGCATCTCTATGTTCATGGTTATTTTTGTATTTTGTTGCGTTCCTACATAAAATCTGGATCAGATGCCTTTGTGACTCACCACTTGAAACAAAGAAGCCAGCAAAGCAATTTATGGCAGGATGACGCACGACGTTTGGATAGCACAGGTGGATGGAGTTCTCCATAGTTGAGAGGGAGTGTTAATTTTGAAAAACTAGGTCCAAACTCCATGTTGTACTCCTCAGATGATGATGCTAATATTTTTATTAGATTCCTCTTTTGGGGAGGTGCAAGATCGATCTAAATATCATCTTGATCAGATGAAAAAAAAAAATATTTTGAATTTATTCCACTTATGTGCAAGGTTGGCCATAATTGTAATGTAGGCTTGGAGCCCCAACAGATGTGTCACACACCCTCATAGATGGATATATATTGGACAAACTTGGAGTTAATTTCATCATCCACTCATCACACACTTCTCTCTTGTGTCTGATTGGTTCAATCATCAATTGGAGTCATCTCTACTCACACGTGGGAAAATAACAGCTGCTTTGACCAGCATTGAATTTGGTCAACGCTTCGTCCATTTGACCTCAAACTCTCCCAAAATTATGATTTCTACAGTCCGCATTTTTTGGCACAAAAACTGAGGCTAGACGTTGACATTTGAACTGCTGCATTGACTTTATGTTATTGTTGTTCTGTGTTGACTATTGACTGGACATAGTTGACTTTCGTTGACTTTAGGTTGACTTTTGTGGAGCTCTCTTGAGGGTTGTGTGACACTTCTGGTTGGCTGACTGTGAGGAGACTTTTCTGGTTGAAGCATCCTGTTGACTGACGTAACGCACCACAACACATATATTTTGCTGATCAAGTTAAGTGTATTTTTGGCTTGTCTTTTGTCGATCTATTGGTATGTTATATCAACATTTTACTTTCATTTTTATGTGATTTATATTTGGTATCAGGTTAAAAGTAAAGTTTCATCAAGCATAGAACATCTTCGAAAATTTACAATATTATTTCCATTGATACCAACCTAGATAAGGAAAGCAATTTGATGAGGGAGACGCGGAACGAAATTTTCTAGATCAAAAGTAATGAGGCTCGAATCATATGGATCAATTCCTCCAATATAGGATAGCAATGATTTCTGTTGTGACGAATAGCTCTAAAGCACCTCTAGTGCAGACATAGCGGAAGGCGCCTGAGCCAAATCCTCAACAATATTGTAGTGTTGAGCGGCACGGGAGTTTGGATTATACAAGGATTTTTGGAGGACTCCTTTAGAAGGTGGTCGGACAACGGGATCAGAACTAGGCCTTTCAATATGTAGAGGGCCAGAAGCAGGCATGGGAGAAGGTGTAGGAGCATCAACGATTTCTTTCCCCACCGACTGATGCGAATTCGAATGATCTTTAGATCTAGTAACTACAGAGACGAGTGCAACACAATTCATCATGAACACATGAGAACCAAAAGAGGTAGAAGATTGAGGTTGTTCCACCATTTGAGTCTGCTGAGATGGAAACAACTCTTTAAGAACAGTCGGAGTCCTAAGCACCCTTCAGTAAACGACTCACCTCAGCCTGTTGAGGACATTCCTTGGTGCAGTGCTCATTGTTAGGATATTTCGACACATAGGAAATAGGCTCCTTTTGTGTCACCTTTGTAAATCCTTCAATCCTATCCCAAGTTGTTCTTAAGGGGGGATGATAGGATATTCCGACACATAGGAAATAGTTAAGAATAACTTAGTCTAGTGTATAGTTAGGTGAAGTGTGTTTCTTTACCATGTACATTTGTAACTTATAATCTGACGGTCACGATTTGTAGTGATCCAATGGTTATCTCTCTCCTTGGTATTAACGACACTTGATCTGTGGCTTAACACCCAATTGGTCCATGATCTCTATTTAAAGAGCATGGAGGGTCATTTTTCTGGTAAACGTTTATGAGAGAAAAATCTGTAACTTTTCTTTTTATATTAATAAATTTCCTGAAGTGGCCGTGTTAGCTCAGGTCATGGATTGTTTCCCTCTTCGAGGGTTTTAACCATGTGATTATACTGGTGTACTGATTTGTGATCTGTTTGTGAGAGGTGACCTTTGGTTCTTGATCTACGAAACTTACCCTGTAAATTCCTACACTCGTCATCACATATCAGGCAAGGGTAATTCAGTTTACGTTTAGTTCCATCGTCAGTGCGAGGTTTGGGGAAATCCTATTTTGGGGCATCAGATTTAGATTTACCTTTGCCCTTATTTTTTCCTTTAGAGGATTTTTCAACCGCAAAAGACTGAACAACGTTAAACTTTAAATTTTTTCGAGGATTCGGAGGATTATGAGGAACAAAATCTAACGAAGGAGAAGATTTATGTTTAGAAGCAGAGGAAGACTTCCAGGAAGTCCAGGAAATAGAACCAATGGCATCATCCACCGGTGGTGTCACAGGGGCTTTTGAGGTTGCAGACTTAAAGATTGGGTGCGGACCATCAAGTAAAATATCATATAACGTGTTGGATTGGGAATAAAACAAATGGAGATACTGAGCATGAGCAATGGCTTGTTCTTCCATGACAGCAATATCCTTGGCGATCTGATTGACGAATGATTTAGTAAACCATTCAATCAAAATTTGATCAGGAATATCAAACTTGATCAAACTGTGACGCCATCTCCATTCATGGATATGATCGAATATATGTGTAGCATTATCTTGCTTCAAGGATGTAAGGAGGTGGGTTCGTATTTCATAACAAACAGGCAACTGAAAATGTGTAAGAAAAGCCATGGCTAAAGATTTGAAGTCCTGAAAAGTTTTGCACGGAAGCTCAATGTACCACTTTACAGCGGCACCAGTCAACATCCTTTGAAAAATATGGAGACAGACTGAATCATCAACCCAAGAATTGGAGGAGCACCAAAGATGGCACATCATAACATGTGCCTGGGGGTCCTCTCCAGACCTGCCTTCAAACTTGGGGAAATCGCTTGGAATTTTGGTTGGAACTGGAAGCCAATATGGATTATGAATAATTGGATCATTGGTCAATATTGAGACATCGAGAAGTTCCAACGTCATGAGAAATGACAATTTCAGATTGAAAGGCATGATATCCGGTCTTTGATACATGCCCATTTGTGGATTCCAACCAGGTTGGGAGAAGTTGTGCCCCCTAGGGTTCTGTCCCAAAGGATTTTTCCCATATGGATTATGTCTATAAGGATTGAAACCATGTATACTGGGACCATATCCCGGTTTCTAAACCAAAAACAGATTCTGATCGGTAGCAGAACATTGAGGTCTAGCTTGACCATAATTCGCAGCATATGGATTTTCCTGCTGAAATTTTTGTAATGGAGTGCCCTATGGTTGACCCTACGAACCCAAAAGGTAACCTTGGGAACCCAATGGTTTACCTTGTGAGCCCAAGGATTGGCCTTGTGGCTGCTGGATAGTACCCTGAGGATTTGACAACATGATACCAAGAGGTTGCTAAGGTTGGACAGGTTTCCCCTGGGGACCAGGTTGACCCAGCTGAACAAAGACCTGGTTTTGCTAAGAGGAGGGTTTTCCTTGTTGGATAAAAGTTTGACCTTGATAAAAGTGAGGTTTTCCTTGCTGACCAGAAGGTTGTTCCTGCTGATAATAGGAAAACTAACCTTGATGGGAAAAAGGTTGACTAGATTGTACATAAGGCATTTCTTGTTGTACATAAGGTTTTCCTTTTTGCCCATAAGGTCAGTTTTGACCATAGATAGGACCCTACTGAAAATTATAAGCCCCTAAATGAAAGCCAGAATTCCCTTGAAATCCTTTCAGATTTACTAACTAAGTCTGCAACAGTTGGGAACCATATGGGATGTAAGGTTGTTGGTAAAGACTCTGCAAAAAATTTCTGATACTGATCATATGTTAACCATGTTGGACCAAATGATACATCAGACATAGGAATACTACCAATAGCTTGGGAAGAACCTGGGATGTGAGTTTGAATTCCACTCACAGATGATCCAACGGAGGATTGGGAAACATTCGACAGGGAAGGTCCCCCACCAGAAATTGGAGTCTATGGAATCGACATAAGAACACTGATGGGAGTCGCTGAAACACCGATGCAAACAATTAGCTTTGTGGGAGTAGGCATAATGGTTGCTCAAGCAGGGATGGAAACAGACACATTGGAAACAAGAGGACCAGGGGTAGATACCCCAATATTCTACCAAATATTATTGAAATACAAAGGCATGGCACTTGACATACTCGAGACCAGGGGTCCCAACAAGGTGTAACCATGTGGAATGTACGACTGGGTGGAAGGCTGAGAGGTCTGCCCCCCATGGGGAAAGCCCTCAGGAGGGAATTGATTTCCCTCAAACAAAGATTCATCTACACCACTAATGGTGCTTGAAACCTCTAGGGGAGATGAAACCTCTCCTTCAAAAGCCATCGGGAATAACTAACAAGCAGTGGTCTAAGATGGGCAGGGAAAATGCACGAATGGTACACCAGGTGTATCAAACGTACTATATGGTCATTCAGGGGAGATCTCAACATCATAAAATAATGGATTCTAAGGGTAGACAACATAGCCTATGGGCACATTAGGAGTAGAGCGAGTAGCAAGAGGTTGGATACTCAGAACGAGGGAAAACTCATCAGTTTGAGTCCCAATCGAAGGTAAAGAATCATAAGAGACATGTGACAATGTCTCTTCAGAAGGGGATGATGCAGAGGAATCTGAACTTGATGTCTCAGCCACGATGATATTATCTCAAAAAGAAAAAGAGAGAGAAATATTATTAATTCAAGGCTTTAAAAAATATATTTATAAGGATTTACTCAAGATGTGGCCCAGAAATATTCTAATAAGTAAGCCATATGATCGTGGGAAATTAATTTTAGAACTTGAAAATGAAATAAATCAAAAAGGGGTAAACTAGGTAAAAGGATTACCAGGTAGCCGTGAACTGCAATATACACCTTGGTGATCAAATGAAAGAGAAATTACCAAGGACTTAACATACAATAGTCAATATCCTTGAATTATGTGTTCGGTGTATCATGTCTACAAGGTGGTCAACTCAATTAACTATGGTAGGTTTGCAGCCTAATGGTGTCTCCCAAAATATATGTGATGGTTCATGGGAGTCCAAGTCCGTAGTAGTGTTGTCTTTACGTAACATTTTGATGAGTGTCCCAAAATATACTTGCCATACATCAATAAACTTCCATAAGTGGGACGGGATATCACCCTCGAGCTGTAACGCAGACTGTTAGTGACAGATCCTACGCTCAAAGACGTCGGAACACGTCTCTATCCTAGACCTCTAAATGTGATTCGTTAGGTTCCAAATGCTCATTAGGTTGATTGAATAAATTTTAAGGTTGATCTTGAATTATGTATGAGTTTTAAAGTCATACCGATGTCACCTGAATCCCTAAGATGCAGCTAAATGAGAGAAGCAATCATTCATTTCGATGAAAAATATATTAATTGGGGAGAAGGAATTCATACAATCAACACAAAAAGAAAAACAAATGCATGGAATTACATTCACTTTTCTCTTCAAGTACACAATCTTAAAGAGAAACGAAAAATCTTTTCGATTTCTTTCTTTTCACTAAACGCACTAGAAGTGAATCAAAATGAAACTTCTAATTTTTTAAAGCAAAACGAAACAAATATATTTTTGTATTTTTTCTTATAAGCACAATGAAAAATGTAGAATATTAATCAAAAGCAATCACTCACTTTGAGTACTAATGAAATCTCCCAAAATTCTACGACAGACAAAGATGCAAAAATCAAAGAGAGACCCAAACCAATTTCTTCAAAACAATATGCTCTTCACTTCTACATGGATCAACACTCGAAGAAAAACAAACTTTAGTCGAAAACAAGCAATTTTAATCTATGCTTGATGGCAAAAAGAGACCCAAATGCACATAAGGCTTGCACTTGAAAGTTCTAATCGTGAGAACTGACCGAAAGATAAACTCAATCAAACAAAAATCTTGAAAGATACGACAAGACTTGATTCAATAAGAAGTCTAGAAATCAACAAAGCATGCAACCGTTCGGATGACCCGAAAACACCTAGAAATACTAGGACGATAAATATGCACTTGCTTTGCAGAAGAGAATACCAAAGATGGATAACTTGAATAAAAAATGATGTTGAACAGAGAAGAACGAGAGCTATCCAATCAGTAAAGAAAACTCAGAAGGATAAGACACATTGGCTGACAAATAAAAGGAAACCCTAAATAATTATACACAGAAATTAGCGCGGTTGTTAAGCTGCAACCCGCACTGGAAGAGGAAAAGTGCTACTGTGCAAATTCATTCAGTGTTGATCGGTGCGACTGTCAGAGAAATACTAGCGTCAATCGAGAAGAAGACTTGAAAATAAAAGGGTTTACTGAACTGACACCAGGCTTATCACTTCAACAAAGAGATGAATGTCAGTAACTAATTACAGATGCTACAGAGACAAGGAGGTGGACACTCAACAAAGATCGACGACAAACAAAAAATCAAAAAGTGAAAACAGGAGACTTAAAGGCAAGCACTCCCCAACATAGTTGCCAATTTTTTATGTAGGAAAATCCTCTCTACGGACAAAGACAATCCCTCAAGCCCTAGGATGGGTCTAGTAACAACAAGGAACAATCTAATGCCTACTTTCCTAGATTTCAAATGGACATAGATCGTGTATAGATCACCTACCTCGATCTGATGTTGTTCCTCACTCGAATCCTTTAATCCTTTGTGCTCCGTAGTCATATCCTCGTTTTCGCTAGCTCTTAGTTACCTGCACAAGAGATCAAACATCATATACTCCCCACAAAAAATCTATCTAGTTGATCAAGGAGAACTATAAATCCAATCATACATTAAAGATGAGAATGGAAAGCAAGAATCAGTTGTATTATATTAATATAGAGAGGGGGAGTTACAACCTATTCCTTGATTTTGAAGCTCTTCTTCAATGGGTATGGATCTAGGCACGTCTCCAAAGTGCTTTTTCAACTTGATACGAAGAGGCCAAAGGTCTCAACTATCCTTCAATGCATATAGCAACAATTCTCTCTCTGATGTTCTTCTATCTTTGTTCTAACTAGCAGAGGTATGGGAGCAGGGATAATTTTAAGGATGGAAAATTATCTTGAAGTTTAAAAAATTGGCGAATCTCACTAGTCCCTAATATGCAAACTATAAATTGTTTATTGATGTATTTGTAAAATTATTCAAATTTATAATGATATTATATATATTTTCTATATAATGTTGGCGATTTTTAATGTAAAATAATTTTATATTGTAAAATTTGGGGGAATCATTTTTATAAAAAAATGGAAATTGGCGATTCTTTTTTTTTTAAAAACCATTGAAAATTAGCCCACCTGCGAATATTAGCCCCTAAAATTTTCCATGTATGGGAGGATGTCCATTTTATAGCAAGGGAAGAGGGAACATGGATCCACTTAAGGTGGGGAATGGGTTATCCCTTTGGGTGGTTCCTCTTTTCTAGGAACAAGAAGCCCAAAAGGAGAAGCTGGGCCCTATCCTCAGGAACAAACAACCAGCTCTCCGCCATGAAGCTTCTAGATCTCGAAGCTTCACTTCCATTTTTTTTAAAAAATTCTAGAAGTGGATCGGCATGGGTATGATTTCCATTCCAGCATCGATTAGTGCTGCCGCAGACAAAAAAAGAGGAATCGACGTGAGTGGAACAAGCATAGGGCACGGCGCTCTAGATAACCATGTTTTTAAGGAGATGCTTCAAGAATGTTCAACAGAGATTTTGTTCAGTATATTGCAAGGGATGCAATGGCACATTTTCATGATGGAAAATAGACACAAGGGTCACTATTAATGGTCCTCTGAGATCAAGAAAGGGGAGTACAAGGACAATGAAAAATTGTTGTGTAATACCTTGTCTGACAGGGAATTGGTACATACTGCACTTGATGGTCTTCATGCTGCTTGGGAAGTATTTATAACTACTAACAGCAATCAAAAAAAAAAATTCCAACCTTTGATGAATTTATTGGTATATTTAAGCAGGAGGAATCAAGAATGATATCAAGGGGCTGAATTTAGAGACATGAAGAAGGAGAACCATTTTCCTTCGCTACACAAGATGGGAAGAAGAAAGGGAAGCAAAAGCCTTCTAAGTAAAAATATAAACCCAAGTTCTTCAAAAGAATCATGAGTAATATTGAATGATTCAATTATCACAAGCATGGGCATTATGCACAAGGTTTCCTAAAAAGAAGATCCTCTTATAATCGAAGGAGTAGCAGCAACTTTGTTGAAAATGGCACTAAGAAATATTCTAATTTAATTTTCCCTTGAATTAAATTAGAAGAAAATTGTAATTCCACATCACATGACAACTTATATGAGTTAACTAAGTTATTTTGACTTAGTTTTTTCAGTTAATTCGAGTTGAGGGTTTAACTTGAGTCGTGTAGAGTGGATCCTACTCTATAGGATCCTTGGATGAGTTTATTTTGAGTTGTAATTAATTAATTCAGTTTAACTAAGTTAAATTCAATTAAACTAGTTCCAACTATTGGAGGAATTAGTAGGAGGTCCAACAGTGGAGAGAAACTTTAGTGTTCAACCAGCTAACTGATAATTCAACCACAAATAACTCATGCGTTTGTAATCTATGAGTTACTAAGTTGAGATTGGAGTTCAAGGGCAGTGTACTGTCAGTTGTATAATCATCCAAATTTTACAGGTGGTGCATGCAGTGAGAGGAAGGCCTATGATATATTACATATTTGTGGATGAGGAATTTACATAAATAATAGGGGCTAATTCACAAGGAATAAGGATCATGGCAAGCAGAAAATTGGTTAAGTATTGACCAAAGCTTGTCTAGGAAGCAGTGGCACAGATAGACATAGTGTAGAGGTTTCTCGGGTTTGAACAAAGCATTGTAATCTTCTCATATTTTCTAACTAATGCAATATATAGATAGCATGGGTTTTTAGTTGTGGATTTCCCAGGGAAATTTTTGTGTAATTTGTTGATTGAATTATTTCTCTTGTGTGCTTAGTGATTTCGCGATCGTTAATTGTTTCCGAAGTTGGTGGAGTAGATTCAAGTCTATTGTTTTAGTAAAGTACGATTAGCAGTTTGAATCTATAAGGAATTTCTACATGGAATTAGAATAGAAATCACAACATGAGTGAAGAATATGAGTTTGTCTTTGAGGAACGAGTTTTGCAGATCTATTCTCCAGAGCTAGCAACAAGATCAAGACTGTGTTCTATGATCTGAGGCTCAAGTATGCCCTTGAGGGTAGCTCTAATTACATTGCTTGGAAGGACCGGATGGAAGTAGTCATGGAAGATAATGGATTGAAGGAATACATTGATAGCAATGTTCTAAAACCAACAGCTACGGATGCATAGAATTTGGAAGAGTGGAAGAAGAATGTATCCAAGGAAAGAAGGATCTTACTAGAAGGATTTCGAGATCATATTGTCTCGAACCTCCATGGGAAGGAAACTCTATATGCAATTTGGAAGGCATTGATAGAATTGTTTCATAACAGTAGTGACCATAGGAAGTTGGTACTAAAGGAAACGGTTTGGAAAATCAAGATGGAGAAGGGAGACACAACACCACAATACTTGAGCAAGTTCTCCTAATGTCTGGATGATATTGGGAGTGTTCGTGTTACAGTTTTTGAAGATGATATATTCATCCTAACACTTCTATGCCTTCCCAAGACCTAGCACAGCTACCAGGATTCGATAATGGGATGGAGAAGCTACCTGAGTGGGAGAATTTGTGGTCTGAATCGGTACAAGAAGAGATAAGTCAGAACACCAAATATGGAACCTCATCCAAGCATGATGATGAATATAAATTTTCCTTCGCTGGAAAGGCAAAGAAATGTAAAGGTAATAAATCCCAATCCAAAGGCGATTCTAGTTAGGCGAGAAAGAACGACTTTTCGAAGATTAATTTTTTTCACTATCATGAGTTGGGACATTATGCCACGAAGTGTCTGCACAAGAAGTTTGGAAAGAATCCCTCAGGAGGAGTAGCAGGTGAAGCTCTTGCTTCACCATTCATGTTGGATTTTTGTTATGAAACCAGCTCCAAAAATATAAGAAAACAGAGATCAACGCCTTAGAAATAAGCCACTTCGAGGGGGGAATCTCCTTTACATTACATAAATGAACAATTCTTGAATGATTCAAATGAAAAAACCTCCTTTCTATATATAGGAGTCCACGAGGTCACAATATAATCCTAGCTGACCTAACAATAATAATTCAAGGGCACAACAATAACAATAGTGGGGTTTTATGGGGCACAATAATAACAGTATGGGGACTAAAGGGGTACAATAATAACAATAAGGGGGCTACACTAACAAAAATAAGGGACTACACTAGTAATATAGGGACCTAGAATTCCCCTCTACTTCAAAAAAATGTTGTCCTCAACGCTTGAGTAGCTCTGGATGCTTTTGTATAAAATTCTCATCCTCCCATGTGGAATATTCAGTGGGTAAGTTCTTCCACTTAATGAGATACTCTGAAATTAATTGATTTCGTAGCTGTCGATTTCTTATTTCCATGACTACTTCAGGTTCCAATATGATTTTTCATTCCTTATCAAGTTCTGGAAATATTATTTGAACTAGAATTTTGTCACCTATAACCTTCTTTAAGCATGAAACACGGAAAACTGGGTGCACTCAAGAAGAAGAAGGAAGCTCCAATTTGTATACCATAGTACCAATCTATTGCAAAACCTTGTAATTACCATAGTAATTTGGCGATAATTTATTATCATTGTTATCTTTCTTGAGGGACATTTGTTTGTATGGTTGTAGCCGTAAAAATACCCAAACTCCTACATCAAAACTTATCTTGTTGTCATGTTGATCTTCCTGTTGTTTCATTTGATTTTGTGCCAAATTTAGGTTATCCTTTAAGAGTTGGAGAGCTTTTTGTTGATTCTCGACGTGATCTTCCACTGCTTGAACCTTATAATTTTATCTTACAGATGATGTGATGGACTATGGATGATATCCATAAAGTGCCATAAATGGGGTCATTTTTGCTGCAATATGGAAGTAAGTGTAATACCACCATTCAGCCAGAGGTAACCACTTGACCCATTGTGTTTGTTTATCAGATACAAAACAATGAATATATCCTTCCAAACATTTATTCACTATCTCAATTTTCCCATCAGATTGAGGATGATAAGATGACCTATGGGCTAGTTGAGGACCCAAAAAAGAAAATAATTCCTTCCAAAAATTTCTAGTGAAAATGGTATCTTTGTCACTTACAATAATCTTTTTGTTTCCATGTAGCTTTCGAATTGTTTCCATAAATACAGTAGCAATTGTAATTTCTTTAAATGGATGAGATCATGCATAAAATTGTGCATTGGTAAGTCCATCAACTACCACTTTGATGACACTCTTTCCTTCATACTTGGGTAAGCTTGTGATAAAATCCATTGAAACCTCCTCCCAACGTTGACTTGGAATGGTTAAAGGTTGTAGCAGACCCCGGTATTAATTGTCTCAACTTTATTTTGTTGGCAAACTAAACATTCTGCCACAAACTTTTGAATATCAAATTGAAGGCCATCCCAAAAAAAATATTTCTTCACCCTATGGTAAGTTTTTTAAAATCTTGAGTGTCCTCCTACGGGAGAGGTGTGCAATTCCAAAAGAATCTTTTGTTTTAGTTGGGAATTCTTACAAACATATAAGCGATCTTTGTACCATAATGAATCATTTTTCCAACTAAATGTATCATATGTACTGGTATCTTGCTGCAAATTTTGAATGAGTGTCCACACTTCTTCATCATTCTCTCATTCCTCCCTTGCTTCATTTATCCAATCTGATTGGATAATAGAAATGGCACAAAGCAATGCTTCCACCTCCTCATCCTTTCTTGAGAGTGCATCTACAACAACATTTAGTTTCCCTTTTTTGTAGATGATTTCAAAATCATAACCCAACATCTTTGTGACCCATTTTTTATGCTCTTCTGAAGATAGTATTTGTTCCAAAAAGTATTTAAGATTATCATGATCAATTTTTATCTTAAAGTGTTCCCATTACGCAAGGTCGTGATTTCTTAAGTGCATGTAGTATTGCCAAAATTTCCTTCTCATAAATAGCTTTCTGTAAATACTTTCCTTTGATTGGACAAATTTCAAAATCAATGGGTCTTCTTTCTTGCATTAAAACATCACCAATTCCATTTTCTGAGGCATCACATTCCACAATAAACGTTTTTGTAAAGTCTTGCGTAGCTAAGACCGGTGATAGGCACATTGCCTCTTTAAGATGTTCAAAGTCCTTAGTTGCTTTAGGATTCCATGAAAATGTATCTTTCCTCAATAATGTTGTTAGAGGTGCTGATATTCTCCCATAATTCTTAACAAACTTGTGATAATACCACGTTAACTCGATAAATCCTCACAATTTCTTTATGGTTGTGGGGATTTTCCATTCCTTAATGGCTTTAATTTTGTTAGGGTCTACCTTCACACCCTCCTGAGATAAAATATGACCCAGATATTCCACCTCTTGTACTCCAAAGAAAAATTTGGAGGTTTTTTCATATAATTGTTTCTCCTCCAAAAGTTTGAGCACCCTGTCAACATGTTGAACATGATCCTTCCAAGACCTAAAATAGATTAGTATATCGTCAGAAAATGCTAACACAAATTTTCTAAGGAAGGGTTTAAAAATGGAATTCATCAACCCTTGAAATGTAGAAGGTGCATTGGTAAGGCCAAGATGCATGAAAAAAATTCATAATGACCCTCATGAGTTTGAAATGTTGTTTTCGAAATACCTTCGGTCTTCATTCTAATTATATGATATCCTAAACGAAGATCCAACTTGGTAAAATAAATTGCTCCATGTAATTCATCCAATAATTCATCAATCATAGGAATGGGAAATTTATCTTTAATAGTGAGCTTATTAAGCTCCCTATAATCTGGACACATGCACCATGATCCATCCTTCTTATGCACAAATATTATTGGAGTAGAGAAAGAACTTTGATTAGGTTGAATTATACCAACCTCTAACATTTCTGCAAGCATACGTTCAATTTCGCTCTTTTGGACATAAGGATATCTGTAAGGCCCGATGTTTGGAGGAACACTTCCTGGAATCAAATGAATAGCATGATCATGATCACAAATAGGTGGGAGTCCTTTGGGAGTTTCAAACACCTTGGAATGATTATCCAAGACTTTTTGGAGATCTAGATAAATAGATGAGTTTGATGTTGGAACTTCTAGTGAGCATAATTGTGCAATTACACCTCATTTTTATTTCTTCAGAAGCTTTGTCATGACATTAGAGCTTATTATATTTCTTGGCTTCCCTGCGATACCCCATAATTCAGCTTCCTTTCCTTCCAAAAAAAATTCAAGAAAATTATTGAAAATTAGAAGTTATTGTCCCCAAAGATTGTAACCATTGTACTCCTAGTACAACATAAGCACTTCCCACTGGAATGGAAATCATTGGAATATTCAATACATATTCCCCCATGGTTACCTTGATATTATTGCATTTTCCAGAGAAATTTTTAGTTCCTCCATTTTCAACCATCACTTGACACTCTGGTGCTAGGCATAGGAAGCAATTCAATTCCTTTTCTACCTTACAATGAATAAAATTATGGGTACTACATGAATCAATCAACACTATTACATTTTTATTCTTGATATGTCATTTTATCTTCAGAGTTTGAGGAGTGGTAATTCATGCCAATGCATTACAGGATATGGTCGGACTCATTTCTTCTTTCTCTAGGGTTGGTTCTTGGTGTATATCCTCTTCTTTTGAAGTTTCTTGTTCATTTTCTTCCTCCTCTTCACAATCTATGTAAAATCATTTCTTCTCAACACTCTTATGAACTTTAGTGTATTTTCTATCACAACTATAGGAAAGCCATTTTGCTCTTTTTTCTTCCACTTTTTGTGGTGTCAACCTTGTAGGTTCTGGAAGTCTAGGAGTAG
Source organism: Pinus albicaulis (assembly GCA_034641835.2). Classification (NCBI taxonomy): domain Eukaryota; kingdom Viridiplantae; phylum Streptophyta; class Pinopsida; order Pinales; family Pinaceae; genus Pinus; species Pinus albicaulis. Next base: position 231,640,605 of record CM076581.1, on the reverse strand, counting down.
CAACACTTCCATCTTTGTAGATGTGAGTGGTAGGCTTCCTTGTCGCCATAATTTTACTTTCAATTTTTCTTGCCAACCTGAATGCCTTCTCCAATGAATCAGGTTCCCAAAGGCGAACCTCATGTTGGATGTTATCCTTTAAAGTCCCTATGAATACATCAATCTTGTGTTCCTCTGGAATATCAGTTACCCTTATATTCAATTTTTGGAAGTCCTCAATGTGCTCCACCATTGAACCCTTTTGTTTGAGATTTATCAATTGGCTAAAGAAGGTGTTTCTCTTTGTATCCTCATAATGTGCTCTCATTTCCTTCGTAAAAATTGACCAAGTGACAATTTTTTTACAAGAGAAAAGCCATAGATACCATACAAATGTATTTTGTTCTAAATGTAAAGTTGAAATGCGTACCTTTTGTGTGTTTTGCACATTATGGAGATCAAAAAATTGCTCCATTTGTAGTATCCATGTTACGGGATCCTTGCCATCAAACTTCCTCATATCAATATTTGGAATATGGTGGGTCTTCAATCCAAAATTAGAGTTTATGAAATCATGATTAGCATTTATTTTTTTCTCATCATGAGTTTCATGTACTACCTTTTGGCCATTGGGAATCATTTCTTGCATCGACTTTGTCAAACCTTCCTTCAAATATTCCATGTCTGCTTTTAGATAGTTCTTCATGTCTTCCATGTTGTATTTCATTTTTTCACCTATCTTAGCTTCCATTCCATTCTTAAAACCATCCATCTTAGCCTCCATTTCTTCTTTTAAACCATATATGTCATCTTTGGTTGGTCTTTGTGAGATCGAAATTTGTTACACTTGGTACCATAGTTTTGATATATCATACTGTAATTCCTCCCCTTCATGCGTCATAGTAGAATTTTTTGAGGGCTTAATGGGTGTGTAATTAAATTTTGGAGGCATTATAGAACCCAATACTGATAAAAATGCTTCAATATGCCCTTTGAATCACTTCAACTACTTTTTCAAACAAAATTTATGCAATTTAAAAAAAATAAATGCACACACTTTTCTTTCTTTTAGGAGCTCAATATTGAAACAGTTATAACTTTGTAATTTAGGATCTCCAAGATATGAACTTCAGTATTATGGTGGCCCTCTGAATCTTCTTTCCAATGCCACAAGTCAGACCTAATTTTTATTCTTAAAGAAAAATTTATGCCCAGTCTCCCACAATGACCTAATTATAGATTGGTCCAATAGAGTGAACTTGTATGATGTGCCACATGTCATTGTTTCCTCCTTCGGCTCTAAAATTGATACACAAGAAACTACAGTCCGTGTACTTTCGACTAATTTTTACAGAATTCTAATCCAATGCTCAAATATATAGTTATGATGATTTTCCCAAGGTCACCTCTTTGATATGAAATTCAGGAGTTTGCAAAAGCCCTAACTTCCACATATCATATCTCCGAAAATATGGTGAACCAAGATCTGAAATTTTTACACGAAGTGCCCCAGGATTTTCGCAAATGGGTTTTTTTATAGCTTCTGAACCTTCGTAGAAAAACGTTATCGCGAAAATTCCATGATCACCTGTTTGAAGTAGCAAAACCCTAGAATCCAAAGCTCTGATAACAAATTTTATGAAAGCAGCTCCAAAAATAGAAGAAAAGAGAGCACAACACCTTAGAAATAAGCCACTTCGAGGGGGAAACCTCCTTTACATTACATAAATGAAAAATTCTTGGATGATTCAAATGAAAAAGCCTCATTTCTATATATAGGAGTCCATGGGGTCACAATATAATCCTAGTTGACCTAAAAATAATAATGTAAGGGCACAACAATAACAATAATGGGGTTTTATGGGGCACAATAATAACAATATGGGGACTACAGGGGTACAATAATAAAAATAAGGGGCTACATTAACAAAAATAAGGGACTACACTAGTAATATAGGGATCTAGCAATTTCACCCTCATTGCATGCATGGTGACATCGGTGATAGGTAGTGTGTGGTATCTGGATAGTGGAGCCTCATTCCATATAAGTAGAAACAAATAATTTTTCAGCGACTTGGAGGAGAAGGACCTCCAGATGCACATCTAGATGGGATATGATGGAAGGTATAGCATGGCCAACATTAACACTATTAATTTTCAGAGGGAGTCTAGTTCTCCTCTCACATTAAACTATGTCATGTATGTTTTGTGTCTGAAGAAGAATTTAGTTTTAGTTGCTATGTTGGAAGACTGTGGCTACGATGTGAAATTTAGAAAAGGAAAGGATTTCCTTCGTCACATAGCCATGGGACAAGTGAAGTGAATCGGGATCTAGGTGAAGAACCTCTACAAATTGGATGTAGAATACTATGTTTCTTTGAGAACGAAGGTTGAGAAGGTGCAGAGTCGAGACATCGGTGAATTATGGCATAGGAGACTTGGAAATTTTCACCATGGAGCTTTGAAGATAATGCATCATATTTCTACAGGGCTTCCTAAGGGTTCACTAGAACAACGAGATACATGAAAAGGGTGTACATTGGGAAAGTACACCAAAGCCACCTTTCATGATAAGGACGGTCGAGCGCAAGCGATCCTTGAAAGAGTTCACTCAGATGTGTGTGTATCGTTCTCAATAGCCTCCACGACCAAGTACAACTATTATGTTATATTTTTAGATGATTTCTCACGTAAGTGATGGATATTATTCATGCATAAGAAATACCAAACATTCTGAAAATAATAATAATAATAATAATAATACTAAATAAATAAATTTAATTAATTAAAAAAATTAAAAAATTAAAAATAAATAATAAGTAATAAATAATAATAATAATAATAATAAATAAATATATAAATAAAAATAAAAAATTTAAAGCACTTGTTGAGAAAGACAAAGGCGGGAAATTGAAGGCTCTCAAGAGTGATAACTGTGGAGAATATGTGTCGAATCAATTCAAGAAATGTTGTGCATCAGAAGGCATTAGATAGGAGTTAATAACACCCCATAACCCACTGCAAAATGGGGTTATAGAAAGAAATAACATAAGTATTTTGGGAGCTACACAAGAAATGTTGCATGATTGGGGCCTACTGTTGCACTTGTGGGTTGAAGCAAGCAACACAATGATATATATTATATGCAGAACATGCTTTCTCATCAGATTCTTAGGATGAGTACACCAAAAGAAGCTTCTTCAGGTAAGTAACCAGATGTGGCACACTTCAGGATCTTTGGTTCATCGGTTTACTGTCATGTTTCCAAGGATTCAAGGAAAAATCTAGAATTGACAGTAGAGTTGGGCATATTTTTGGGGTACATTGATACACGTCACAACTATCGAGTGTACTTTCCATCTCACAAGATGATAGTTGTTCATAGAGATGTGAAGTTTCAATGAAGAGAAGGTCATGAGATGTTCCATTGAGAGGGAGCTCCAATTGCATGAAGTTGAGGGTTTTTTAGCTCCAAAGGAAGAACCTTAGGATGTTTTGGAGAAGCCACAAGAAGAGGAGCGAAGAGTGGAAGCACCAACTCATTCAAAAACATCCAAATATGGAAGGAAGTGCACCAAATATGCTAACAAATTGATGCATGATGCTAGAGATCATGTGGGAGCACCCACATCATAGCACAAGAAGAGGAGGTCACCAGATTGATACATTGGCTACATGGCTCTTATGAGTGACAGTGTAGAGACTAAGCCATCCTCATTTGAGGAAGCAGTTCAACAACTAGTATGGGTTGATGCCATGGTAGAGGAACATGATTCCATTATCAAGAACATTTCTTGGGAATTTGTCCCAAGGCTAAAGGACAATTCATTGGTAGGTTCTAGGTGGATATATAACGTGAAGCAAGAAGTAGATGGGAGTGTCAAGAAACACAACACCATATTTATGGCCAAGGGGTTCTCTTAGGTGGAGGGAATTGATTACAAGGAGACCTATAAATTTTCATAGATTTTTTATGCTTGATGCAAATTTACTTTTATTCCCAATATCAAACAACAATTGCATAGACAAGAAAGTAAAATGTGGATAGAACATACCAATAGATCGATAGAAGACAAGCCAAAAATACGCTAAACTTGATCAGCAAAATATATGTATTGTGGTGCGTTATGGTGGTCAACATGATGCTTCAACCAACAAAGTCTCTACACGGTCATCCAACCTGAATGTGTCACACAAACCTCTCGGATAGCTCTACAACGGTCAACCCAAAGTCAACAAAATTCAACATTGTCCAGTCAAAGTTCAACGCAAAAACAGTAGCAGCAAAATTCAACGCAGCCCAGTCAAAGTCAACATCTAGCCTCGATTACTGGGCCAAAAAATGTGGACTATAGAAATCGGAATTTTGGGATATTTTTGGGTCAGTTGGACCATGCGTTGACCAAATTCAACATTCATCAAATATGCACTGAAAGCCCTTGGTTAAAACCACAAAACCCTTTGCTGCAATTTCCCACGTGTGAGAGAAGAAGAGCCTCCAAGATGATGAGAGAGAATGTGTAATGAGTGATGGTGAAAATGACCTCCAATGTTGACCAATATATATCCATCAGTGAGGGCGTGTGACACATCTATTGGGGCTTCAAGCCTACATTACAATTCAAGCCGATCTTGCACATAAGTGAAATTAATTCAAAATAAATGTTCTGCTCATCGAATCAAGAAGATATTTAGATCGATCTTGCACCTCTCCAAAAGAGGAATCCAATAAAAATATTGGCATCTTTATCTGAGCATCACAACATGGAGTTTGGACCTAGTTGTCAAAAATTAACACTCCCTCTCAACTAGGGAGAACTCCATCCACCTGTATCATCCAAACATCGTGTGTCATCCCACCGTAACTTGCTTTGTTGGCTTTTTATTTTATAACAAAAGGTGAGTCACAAATACATCACTCTTGGTTGACAAATTCAGCTCAGCGGTCTAAAACCTCTATAGGACTCAAAGGATTCACATACCAACCCGAAGTTGGTTTACCTGACCCGAAGTCAATTAGAGGTCTAAAACCTCACTAGAATTGATCCCAGATCAAGTGGTTGGACACGTGCTATCCTATACATAGAGAGTACGAAAATCTCTGATGCATCCATTAGTCTTTTCTACTGGACCTCTCCAGCTTTTCCCACCTCACTGGCCAAATGAGAGGTACTTCCCATGAGTCTAGGACTCAATGGGTAGGATGCATATAGGGCATAGATCATGAGAGGCGAACCAACTCAATATCATAATAGTTCTGCAAAAGCACACCTGCAAGGTTCGGTAAGCCTAGCCTTGTGGTTGCTTATAGCTCCAAGAAGTTATCCCCAAATCCCCCTGGAGCTCTGAGAACTCATCGTCCAACAGGACCCTGAGCATAGGGTCATTCCATGATACCAATATTATCATGAAAGGTTTGGAACTTGACCTTCCCCAAGGGCTTTGTGAGAATATCTACAACTTGCTCATCAATTCCTATATGATCGAGCCTTACGGTGCCTCGCTATACCATATCTCGGATAAAGTGGTACCTAATATCAATATGCTTGGATCGATCATGGAACACGGGATTCTCTGACAAACAAATCTCACTCTGGTTATCACAAAGGATAACGGTGGTATCTAGCACATGCCAAAATAGCTCACTAAAGAGATTTTGCAACCAAACTGCTTAACAACAGGCCATACTCAATGCAATATATTCAGCCTCAGTGGTGCTTAAAGCCACCGACTTCTACTTCCTGCTCATCCAATTTATCAAAGCACACCCACGTGTGAAGCAGCATCTAGATGTTCTCTTGTGATCCACCACACTTCCAGCCAAGTTAGCATCAGTATATCCATGGAGTGTCATGCTCTCGGCAATGTATCTCAACCCATGTTTTATTGTGCCTCGAAGATATCTCAACATATTCTTGGCACCAACCCAGCAAATTTGATGAGGATCAATCATGTGTTGACTCAAATTGTTCATTGCAAAACATATGTTTGGACGGGTGTTCACTAAGAACATCAGGGCCCCTATGAGTTGACGATACTCAGTAGGATTTTCAAGCACGGGCCCAACGGCGTTTCCACTCAACTTCTTAAAGTTGAGCTCCATCAGTGTCGACACGAACTTACAGTCCACCATTCCAAATATTTTTAGCAGCTTTACAATATATTTTCCTTGATAAAGGAAAATCTTTCTAGGTCTCTGCCAAACCTCCAGGCCTAGGAAGTAATGCATCAGTCCTAGGTCCTTCATCTCGAACTCAAAATCGAGCTCCCTCTTACACTGATGAATGACAGGGTCAGCACCTGTCAAGAAGATATCGTCCACATACAGCACCAAAATGAGAGGCTTTTCTCTATCAACCTTGAAGTAAAGGTTCATATCAACATTACTATGAGTGAAGCCGAGCTTCATCAAGTAGTTATATATCCTCTCATACCAAGACCTGGGAGCTTGCTTCAACCCATAGAGGGCTTTCTTCAACCAACACACATAGGTGTATTTTTCCTGGACTTTGAACCCCAGAGGTTGCTCCACATACACCTCTTCCTTTATCGCACCATGCAGAAAGGTGATCTTCACATCCATCTGATGAAGATTCCATCCTTGCGTAGCAGTAAGGGCTATGATAGATCAGATGGTGGTATATCGAGCCACAGGTGAAAACATATCATCATAGTCTACGCCTTTCTTTTGAGAGAAGCCTCGGGAAATGAATCTTGCCTTGAAATTTTTAGCTCTACCATCAGATCCATGCTTGATCCTATAGAGCCATTTCAAGGTGACAACTGCTTTTTCCTACAGTCTCGGAACCACATCCCAGAAATCATTCTTCATAATGGACTTATACTCTTCATGCATAGCATCCCTCCAGACTTGATTCTTTGCAACTTCTTCAAAAGTTCCAGGCTCATATTGTACGATTGTACTCATGGGGCTAGATACCCTTGGTATCTATTCGACCTTTTGCTCTCTGTAATATCCCCAAATGGGATTACTCAGCAAGGCATGCCTGAAAAATGAATTTTTCAGGAATGGCTACTACAATATTTGAAACCATGACCTGGATCCCTTAGATCAATGTATGTAAGACCGAAATCCAAGAGGAGGCTCAAAATAAATCACTCTAGGTGGGCTAAACAGGTCTCCCACACCTAGTTGTCTTGACAAAGTGCCCAATGAAGGACTGCAACAATATATAAACACAATAATGGATATGAAGCGTTAAAAAATCTCACATGATGTGTTAAAAACACATAGCCTTCAACCAAAACTACAACAACAACTTATATTCTGATTCATGATCCAAAAGATGGGGAAAAGAAGTTATTTCAGCCCTAAAAACATCATTTTCTGATATTTGCGTAAAATTAGGGGAAAATGACGATGGGATACTTTATCTTAGGTCATGTGGGGCTCACATACCAAATTTCAGAAAAAACAAATGACTCTAGCTAAGTTAAACAGATCTCTCGGTCCTGATATAGCTCAAAAAGGCCCAATCCCCAAGACTTAACTCAACAGAAAGTGACTGAAGCATATGCAGTGTGATTTTCTGAAGATTTTAGGTACAATATGGCATGAATATCAAATCTAAGCTTATTACATCATATTATGGAAGGAAATAGAGAAAAAGCTTCTTTTACATGAAGAAATCCTCAAGAATGAGGTACTGCAACCATAGGAAATGACTGAACAAGCTGGACAACGTTTTATTACGGAAGAATAGAGGCTATAGATTACAAGTTAGAACTAGGAAATATCTGTGGACAAAATATTAGATCTATATCAGATCTATACACTATACTATCTCTATTTTACATCCCCCGTGGGGTTTTCAGCAAAACATGAAGCACAGAGAGTAGATCTGAGATCTACTGTAGCAGATCTGCAGAATGCTACAGAAATTATGAAGTAGATAAAACAATGAATGAATCATATATGAAACATACATGGATTGGTTGGCCAATCCATGGATCACCACAGTGCAAGGAAGACTCCTTTACACCAGAGATCTCTCCTCCAAACAGTTGCCAAACACCCTGCAACTCTTCACTTGAAAAATAACGTAGTATAGGGAGATAAACTACGATGTAGGCTTGATGTAGACTTTGTCCTGATGCCAAGTTGTAGATCTGAAGCTCAAGACTGCTAATACACTCTTCCAGGAGGATAAAAGACTCACTCACTGAGAAGAGGCACTAGTATGGTTTAGATCTGAATAGATCTAGCCTCCACTTGATGTTTCTCATAAGAAAAACCAAACCCTCAACAGGATCTGAGTTGTAGTTGGAAGAAGAAGCTTGACCAAATGCCTGATAGTGGACCAAGAAATGCAAGACTCTTCCAAGAGGCCTCTCAAGGAAAGAGGTGGGATTCCTGACCATGAACACCCAAGTGCTAAACAACACTATTCTCAGCTAAACAGCCAGAGAATGAGAAGTGTCTAAAAAGACAAATCCTTCCAAGATAATATGTTCAACAACCCCCCTCATGTTTTTCTCCTCTTTCATTTATAGGATGAAAGCCTTGAAAACCCTAAACCATCTCAAAAGGTTTAGCTTCTTTCACATTGGAACCCTCCAACTAGATCTGCGTTGTTCATCAAGGTACACTGCATCTGGACAGTGTTGTAGATTTGGTCCTGTTGACCCAATCAATTGTCACAATCCCCTTTCACACATGAAGGAGTTTCATTAAAGCAGCCCAGATTTAGCCTTGTTCACATGGGCATTGATTTATTTTGTTGTTTAAGGAGTTTAATTTGTCCTCATTTACAATTTTATTCTTGAACAAGAAAATGAAAAACAAAAAAAGGAATATTCCTATTAGCTTGGGCTAATTAGGAATATTACATTCCTCCCCTCCAAAATGTTTCTTGTCCTCAAGCAACTGATAAGGTGAGTGTTTCAACTCATTTCTTCCTCCATTGGTGTCACAAACAAAGGATAAGCTCCTCTCATAAGCTAAGTGACCAACAATCCATCCATCCATGACTTGTCCCAACAATGTCCTCATGAGGTGCAAACAGCCCCTCCCATAAGGAAACAATGAATCACATGAAACAACCATGGTTTGCCCAATGCCCTCCCTGAAATAAAAAAACATAAAGTACAGGGAGTGTAGTCATCCCATAGGGAACATGCATGCCTCCTCTCCTTCCTCCATTCATCCCCATGAAAAGTACAAGCACATCATCAATATAGGGGATCAAGACAATGTACAAATAAACAGAAATATGTGTACATGGAGGTGGATCATAGTCTCACATGTGGAACCAGCGTAGAGCATCCCCTGCCCGCATCAAACCAAGAGGTGGTAAGTTTTTTTCCCACCACTTCCTTGCTGCCCAAGTCATCTCACTGTTGCAGAAAATGTGAGATATATTTGGTGCCTTTGGGAAGCATCCATCATGAAGACAAATCTCCCTTTTCACATCAAGGGAGGGGCCAAATCAGCACTCTTAGTGGCCCAACAATTGCCATGACATTTACATCATACATTTCTCCTTTTAGGAGTGATGGCCTACATACAAATGGTAAAAGACCATGTACAAACAGAAAATAAACTTGCTTTACATGAACATATTCTTTTCCATCAAAATTACTCATACACATGGAGTTGTGCATAGACATTTCTCCTCTTTCAAAAGAAGGAAAAGATGGATGAAATTACTCTTACATAGAGTCCCTTGGCTGCCCCAACTCCACATAGCTCATGCACTCTTGAAAGTGTTGATGTAGTTCCTCTCTCAAGCCTTCCCGATCAAAACTCCTCATGATTAGAGTGTAGATCTTCATTGATTGCAACTAGCTGGACAAGAACTCTTTGTGTGCTCCTTGTAGTATCTTCTGCTTGAGCTTGGAAGCTCTAGACAAGAAGACTCTACCATGATGATATATGACCTCTCCTTGGACTAAATGGCCCTCTCCTTGCAGCATGTCATCAAGTATCATACATGTGTGAAGATCTTTGGAATACTCTACAAGAAATTGAGATTTCCAATACAGATCTACACTTCTCAACAATGATAGCACTGATGATACACCCATGGGAATGTCTATCATATTACTGATCCTCTCCTTAGCATCCCCCATGCCAAAGGTGTGTGTTGGAAGGTTGATCCTTCCATTCTTCTCCTCCCACAGCGCAGATCCAGATAGGAGAGTGGGTGTTGATGATAAGGGAATAAGATCTCCCTTCTCCTTGAGCTTAACCAAGTCTCCCAGCGTTGTAGACTTGTCTTCTAATGCTCCAATCCTCCCCGGACTCATGAGTGGAGCATCAAGATGTGGGACACCTTTCACTAGATCTGAATCAGGTGGTCTCCCAGGTGGTTTTCCACAAGACAATGATGCCTCATGGTTCTTTCTCCCATGCTTATCAGATGGGATAAACATTCCCTTGCTTCCACAGTGCAAGTTCACCTTTGATTTTTGTGTGGAAGCCTCCTGAAACTTAGAGACCCCTCTTAGTGATGTAAGAGTGCCTCTGCTTGGAGCATTTTCCCCATCTTATGATAGTGGATCAGCTAGGTGATCCCTCCTTTGTTCTATCTCAATGTATTTTAGAAAAGAAACATGCTTCTTATATCCTCCATATGGAAGATCCTTAGTAATTCCTTGCGAAGGTGTAAGAACTTCTCTAGTGGAAGCCATTGTTTCATCTCCATCTCCAACTGAAAATAGATCTCCTCCTATTGTCACAGCGTCAGAGGACCTTCTATGTTCTTCCTCTCCCTTTTCATCATGGTTGGAGAATGCTTCACCATCAAGAGATGTTTTTTTTGGATCTCTTGGTGAGGAAGAATTTCTCATGTCTTCTCTCTAAGAGAATGGATCTTGCTGTAGTGGGGCTTTTGCCTCTGGAAAATTGTGCAGTAATTCTTAAACCCCCTCAACAATGTTTAGGACTAGAGTTGGCTCCATGGAATCTTCCAACTTATGAAAAAATGTAGATCTCTTGGGCTTGATTGGCTCTTCCCAAGAATTCTCTAAATGTTTCATATCAAATCTCTTCACTAGTCTCCTAGTGAACTTTGCATAAGAAGAGATGTTTACCCCCTTTAAGGAAGAGGATTCAAACAACCACCAAGCATGAGCTTTCCCTTGAAGGTGCAGCTCTGCTACTCTTAAGGCTTTTTCTTCTGTCACTTGATGCAGCTGCAAGTATATGTCAAGATTCTTTACCCAAGACTTGGCTGAGTCTTTAGGTGATCCATCAAAATTAGGTAGAGAGAATCTACCCAAAGTGTGTTGAAGGTGCCCTTTTCTCCTACTGAAGGTGTTGGATCTTGCTTCTTTGAGTTGAAATAACTCTAGGAGACTGAGATTCTCTTTGAATCTCTCTGATAGAGACTCATATTCTTGGAGATAATCACCAATAGATTCCTCCTTTGGTGTTCCTCCTCTTCCTCCTTCCTTTAACAAGAAAGTAGGCATGCTACAACATTGAGGATCAGATTGTGTGGTTGAATGATCACACACATCAGACGAAGTATTGGGGCTTTATTCATGTGAAAAACCTTTCAAATGATCTTCTTGTATTCCATTCCTCACTCCCTTTATTTCATCCTTCAGCTCATGCATAGTTTGGAACAGAGTTTTAGAAAACTCTCTCCCAATCAACCTTCCTGATGAAGGGTTTGGACCCTTCACTTCTGTGTCTTCGATGTAACCACATTTATTCATCATTATTTTTCTCCCATGAAAATACATATTGGATTTTCAAAATAAAAGCACAGTTTTTGCCAAGAAACAGGCTTTGATACCACTGCAATATCCCCAAATGGGATTACTCAGCAAGGCATGCCTGAAAAACGCATTTTTTAGGAATGGCTGCTAAAATATTTGAAACCACGACCTATATCCCTTATATCCATGTATCTAAGACCGAAATCCAATATTATTCTCAAAATAAATCACTCTAGGTGGGTTAAACAGGTCTCCCACACCTAGTTGTCTTGAGAAAGTGCCCAATGAAGAGCTGCAGCAATATATAAACACAATAATGGATATTCAGGGTTAAAAAATATCACATGATGTGTTAAAAACACATAGCCTTCAATCAAAACTATAGCAGAAACTTATATTCTGATTCATGATCAAAAAGATGGGGAAAAGCAATTATTTCAGCCCTAAAAATGTCATTTTTTGAGATTTACGTAAACTTAGGGGAAAATGATGGTGGGATCCTTTAGCTTAGGTCATGTGGGACTCACATACCAAATTTCAGTAAAAACAAATGACTCTAGCTAAGTTAAAAAGATATCTCGGTCCCGATATAGCTCAAAAAGGCCCAATCCCCAAGACTTAACTCAACAGAAAGTGACTGAAGCATATGCAGTGTGATTTTCTGAAGGGTTTAGGTAAAATATGGCATGGATATCATATATAAGTTTATTACCTTAGATTATGGAAGGAAATAGAGAAAAAGCTTCTTTTACATGAAGAAATCCTCAAGAATGAGGTACTGCCACCATAGGAAATGACTGAACAAGATGGACAACATTTTATTATGGAAAAACAAAAGTTTTAGGTTACAATTCAGATCTATGACAAATATGTGTACAAAATTTTAGATCTATATCAGATCTGTACACTAGACTATCTCTATTTTACATCCCCCTTGGGGTTTTCAACAAAACATGAACCACAGTGAGTAGATCTGAGATCTACTGCAGCAGATCTGCAGAATGCTACAAAAATTCTGAAGTAGATACAAAAATGAATGAACCAGATCTGAAACATACATGGATTGGTTGGCTAATCCATGGATCACCACAGTGCAAGGAAGACTCCTTTACACCAGAGATCTCTCCTCCAAACAGTTTCCAAACACCCTGCAACTCTTCACTTGCAAAATAAAGTAGTATAGGGAGATAAATTGTGCTATAGGATTGATGTAGACTTTGGCCTAATGCCAAGTTGTGTATCTAAAGCTCAAGACTGCTAATACACTCTTCCAAAAGGATAAAAGACTCACTCACTGATAAGAGGCACTAGTATGGTCTAGATTTTAATAGATCTAGCCTCCACTTGATGCTTCTCACAAGGACAACCAAACCCTCAACAAGATCTGAGTTGTAGTTGGAAGAATAAGCTTGGTCAAATGCCTGATAGTGGACCAAGAAATGCAAGACTCTTCCAAGAGGCCTCTCAAGGAAAGAGGTGGGATTCCCGACCAAGAACACCCAAGTGCTAAACAACACTATTCTCAGCTAAACAGCTAGAGAATGAGAAGTGTCTAAATAGACAAATCCTTCCAAGATAATATTTTCAACAACCCCCTTCATGTTTCTCTCCTCTTTCATTTATAGGATGAAAGCCTTGCAAACCCTAAACCATCTCAAAAGTTTTATATTCTTTCACATTGGAACCCTCCAACTAGATCTACGTTGTTCATCAAGGTACACTACATCTAGATAGCACTGTATATTTGGTCCTAGTGACCCAATCAATTGTCACAATCCCCTTTCACACATGAAGGAGTTTCATTAAAATAGGACAGATTTAGCCTTGTTCACATCGGCATTGATTTATTTTGTTGTTTAAGGAGTTTAATTTGTCCTCCTTTACAATTTTATTCTTGAACAAGAAAATGAAAAACAAAAAAGGAATATTCCTATTAGCTTGGGCTAATTAGGAATATTACACTCTCACGGAATGTCCCCCTTGGGGCCATATGTCTCTCAGCATCCTTGAGAGTATCCCTTATCCATGATGGTCCTCTCTTCATTGAAGGGGGTGGATCAATAGGTTTCATCGGTCCTTCAACATCGGGCATCGTCTCATCCTTCGGTTCTTCCTTATTTCCAGACCTTACTTCATGATCTTCCTCAGATTTTGGTAGATTGATTACTTTCCTGAGGGAATCATCTTCATCAGAGGTAACACCGTGGCATATCTCCACCTCTCTTTGACTAGGCACATATACTCTATAAGCCTTCGAAGTTTCACTGTATCCCAAAAACATTCCCTTTTTCCCAGAAACATCCAGCTTGCTCCTCTTCTCTTTCAATACATGAAAATAAATAGGACCACCAAAAACTCTAAAATGTGAGACATAAGGTTTCTTACCAGAGAAAACCTCTTCGAGAGTTTTGGAGTCTAGAGCAGAATGTGGGCATCGATTTTGTATGTAAATAGCAATGTTTGCAGCTTCTCCCCACAGAAACTTCGGAAGACCTTGGTTACATAGCATGGCATGGTTAGCTTCCACAATGGTCCTATTATTTATTTCAACAATGCCATTTTTCTCAGGAGTATATATAGATGTGGTCTCCCTCTTGATTCCAGCTTCTTTGCAAAATTTATTAAACTCGTTTATCTCATATTCATTGCCATTATCGGTCCTCAAAATCTTGATCTTCTTCCCTCTTTAATTTTCCAACAAGGCTTTGAAAGTACGAAACCACATGAAAGCCTCATCATTCTTCTTCAAGAAGTATATCCAGGTTTTGTGAGATAATTCATCTATGAACGTCATATAATAAGAACATCCTCCCAAGGATGTCATAGGCAGCATACCAGACAAATCAGAATGTATCAATTGCAAGACATCAGATGTCTTTGTGACACTTGAGGGGAAAGGTCCCCTTGTATGCTTTCCTTCAGCACAACCCTAACATACACCTTCATGATCATTTTTGAACTCATGCATCCATGTCACTACCTTCCTTTCTTCGGGAAGGGCTTTGTAATGAAAGTGTCCAAACCTTCAGTGCCATAGTTCAGTCTATCGGATAGTATCACATGTCATCACTCCCAGTGGACTTCCTCCAACCTGGTAGAGTTTATCAACTCTAAACCCATTCATGATAGCTTCCTGAAGCTCTTCTTCCAAATGCGTACCTTCCCATCAATGAATGCCACATTGAAACCTTTGTCTTCCATGGCCAAAATAGACACAAGGTTCTTCTTCAAATAAGGTACATATTGTACATCTTGCAAGAAGAGGACTTGACCTTGAGATAAGTGGAGGGTCATAGTCCCTGTCCCTTTCATGGGATATGTGGCATTATCTCCTAGAAAAATTTTCAGATTAACATCCTTCTCAACCAAATCAGAAAGTGCTTCCTTAAACCTAGTGAGGTGCCTTGAGGCACCATTATCAATCAACCAGACATCCATAGTGTCGGGTGGGGATGCAGCAAAGAGGGTATATACAAGAATGAATTCACTTCTTTTAAATTCAACAACATTAGATTCCTCATACCTGGAATTTCTCGACCTTTTGAAAGGTTTCCCATTTCCATTGTGACCAGAGGGAGCCTTCCTCTTTCCTTTGAACCTGTTGTTCCTTTTATTGTCATTTCTTCGAATTTTTTTGTTGTCGTCATCCCTAGGAGAATCCTTATTATTAGGGCATTCTCTAGTGTAGTGGTTGGTCTTGTTACATGTGTAACATCTTCCTTTCTTTCCTTGGGCCCCTACTCTTCCATGGTTCCTCGGACCACCATTGTTCTTCTTTTTAGCATGAGCAGTGAAGGAAGCATTAACTTAATTTTCATATTCCTTCATTCTTGATTCCTCTTGTATGCATCTCGATAATACTTCATCAAAATTAGGTATCACATTTTTATTGAGAGTGGTAGTATTGAATAAATTCCATTTGGAGGAGAGACCTCCAAGTGCGGTGAGAACCATTTCTCGATCGTCTATTGTCTCCCCAATGGCCAGAAGATTATTTCTAATTTCGATCAACTTCAGAAAATAAGATTGAATGGATTCATCCATGCCTTTGTTCAAATTCTTCAGTTGGTTCTTAAATAAAAGGACTTGATTTGGATTGTTAGCCTTGAACTTGTTGACCAACTTATCATACATCTCCTTGGATGTGTGTAACTCAGAGATGTAGGCAACCAGAATCTTATGAATTGAATCCTGGATCATCAACTTTTCTTTGATTTCCCCTTTCTTATATTTTGACTTCGTGGTAGCAAATGCAGAAGATGGAGGCTCTTGGATTTTACCCTGCACATATTCCATGACATCTTGGTCTTCCAACATTAGATCCAAAGTCATCTTCCAGGCATGGAACTCTTCCTTCCCAGTCAACTTGTCATCAGATTTGAAGCCACTATATTTTGAGGTGCCTATTGGTCCTTGACAAATTATCCTTCTTTGGTGATTTCTCTCAATACAAAATTGGGCTTTGTCTTCACCTTAGCTCTGATTCCATGTAAATTTTCATAGATGTTCTATGCTTGATGAAAATTTACTTTTATTCCCAATATCAAACAGAAATCACATAAAAAATAAAGTAAAATGCTGATAGAACATACCAATACATCAATAGAAGACAAGCCAAAAATACACTTAACTTGATCAACAAAATATATATGTTGTGGTGCGTTACGATGGTCAACAGGATGCTTCAATCGGCAAAGTCTCTACACAGTCAGCCAACCAGAATGTGTCACACAACCCTCTTAGATAGCTCTACAATGGTCAACCCAAAATCAACAAAAGTCAACACTATATAGTCAACGGTCAATGAGAAAACAACCGCAGCAAAGTCAACGCAACCCAGTAAAGTCAACATCCAGCCTTGATTTTTATGCCAAAAAATGTGGACTGTAGAAATCGAAACTTTGGGAGAGTTTGCGTTCAGTTTGACCATGCGTTGACCAAATTCAATGCTAGTCAAATCTACATTGAAAACCCTAGGTCAAAACAAGAAAACCCTTTGTTGCAATTTCCCACGTGTGAGAGAAGAAGAGCGTCCAAGATGATGATCGAACCAATTAGATGATGAGAGAGAATGTGTGATGAGTGATGGTGAAAATGACCTCCAACGTTGACCAATATATATCCATCAGTGAGGTTGTGTAACACATCTATGGGGCTTCAAGCCTAAATTACAATTATGGTTGACCTTGCACATAAGTGGAATTAATTCAAAATAAATGTTCTTCTCATTAGATCAAGATGATATTTAGATCGATCTTGCACCTCTCCGAAAGAGGAATCCAATAAAAATTTTGGTAGCTTCATCTAAGCATCATAACATGGAGTTTGGACCTAGTTGTCCAAAATTAACAAGACCTTTTCTCTAGTATCAAGGTACTATTCAATTAGATCTATTATAGCACTTTCATCACATATGGGATGGAAGATACATCATATGTGTGTGCTCAACTTAGTGTTCCTAAATTGATGTCATAAATTGTCAACCAAGGCTAGTAAACTGCTGAAGTGAGGTGCACTATATGTGCCTAGGTATCTGTTTCTCACTACGTTGTGTTTAGTGTTTTTCTGATGTTTTTGGTTTTATGGTTTTATGTTAAAAAGGAAAAGAACTAAGTGTTGGTAAAGAGAAGTGGATGATTACACTAAAACAGAGCAGTACCTATTCTAAACTATGTATGGCACTAAAGAACAGAAAATGCAAAGCTTGATAATGACTCATAGCAAGGAAATAAATCACAACATGAACTCAATAACTCATAACATGAACTCATCCAATTCATTCATTAGAAATATGTTGGAATAGCTCGAGAAAAGGACAAGTTTAGTGCAAATGAGGTTCTCCTAAGTAAACAATCATCTTACAATATTACAAAGAATCTCATCCATGGCTAGAAGTTTATTGGAACACAATTGGAAAAGATTATTTGTAGCACAATAAGATTTATACTCTGAATTAACTTTTAATGCTAAGATTAATTCATTCTGCAGCTCAACTTGTCACTACTAAGCCTCATCTGAAAGTTAGAGATTTTCTAGAATAGTTTTGGGAAAAATATTATTTGTGAAATTGCAAAAAGATTGCAGAACAATCAAGGCCTTAAACTAATATCACTAATTCTTGTCCATATGATGATGCATTAATAGAAAGTCAGAACAAGAGTAGTTTGTAAACAATGAAGGCCTTGAAGTCTAATTTTGACAGTTAATACAACCTAAAGAACAATAGATAACACTGAACTAGAATGCAATTGATCAAACTTGAAACATAGTGACCACAACTAAACTAGAATGCCATTAACCTAACTTGACATACAGTGAACTGGAACTGAATGCCACTAATATAACTTGAAATACAGTGAACAGAGTTGAACTAGAGTGCCATTATCAAACTTGAAATATAGTGACCGAATTAAACTAGAGTGACATCTACCTCCGGAGTACTACAACTAGACTAAAGATGCAACTAATCACTGAAATGTTTCAGCTCTGTCTCATTCGGAGTTAGTGGTATTTTGGAATAATTTATAGAACAGTAATAGCTGCAACATGTTATGTAAATGAGCATGAAAGCATAAAATTCAACAAAACACAACAAAGCTCTAAAACACCACAGCTATGTCTCACCCAGAGTTAGTGATATTTTGGAAGAGTTCATAAGATCACGACTAGCTGTAACAACTGATGTAATTGAGCACAAAATCATAAAGTTTAGAGAAATGAAACTAACTCTTAAATACTACAGTTATATCTCATTCAATATTAGTGATATCTTGGAATAATTCGTAAGAACAAGACTAGTATGTAGCATCCAATGCAAATGAATATAAAAACACAAAGTTCAAAAAATTGATTAAACTAGGAATGAAACAAGGCTAAGTTGCTTATCTAAACCATATGAACAAAGCTTCTCAGGTAGCAGGGGCCCTCTACCACCGGATCAGCACGCAAATCTACTCAAGTTTGACTCATCTCTTGCAATAAAATGATGCTTCTTTCATTAAAGGAGAAATTCTTTGAAAAACAGAGTATTACGGTCTTCTGAGATCTAGCAACAAAACAAAATCTAGCTAGCTATTTCTCAGTCTCCCGAGACATACTTATAACAAAATTACATAACTGTCTTTGAGATAAAACAGGAATAAATGTCTTTCCCAACTAATATCAAACTAGAACTCTGGTGGTGGTCTCGTACTATGATTAAGGACATCTGTACAGTCCTTGTCCTATTAGAAGTCTATCTCCTAGTTTTGGTTTCCCACGTGCATAACCACTTGTAGACTCGAGCTCAGACTTCGTGGAGAGCAAGAAATGATGGGGGAGTGATGTGGAATACGACCATATGCATTTTTCCTTGAGGTGACACCTGGAACCTGCGTAAACATGAAGATAGCTGCGGAATAGGTGACTGGCTACAGAATGACTACGTTCTGTAGCCAAGTCTAATAAAAAATTTCTACAATAAAAAAATCATGAAAACATAGCAAGTTAGTCATTATATGCATTCTTAAAGTAATCCTAATCAATCCTATTGATCATTTAAGCCTGTAATTGATGAGGGACAAAGGAAATGAAGTGAAATGTGGTGGAAAAGAAGGACATCTTTGGGGCTCAACATACCCCCACTGCAAGGCTTTTGCATGTCCTCATGCAACTATTCCATGTACTCTGAGACTTCTGCTAGGACATCCAACCCTCTTCTTTTGCTTTGCCTGACATTCAATGGCCTTATGGGCTTCCTTATGACTAACTTTAATCTCAAATTTGTAAGTGCCTTGCTTAACTTTTTTTTTTTCTTCTTCAATTTTTCACTGGCCTTGTACAACTTTTTCATTTGTAGAGACAGAGTTGTATTCATATCACCTTTCAGCTTAACCTGCTCCCTTAAAATTTCATTCTCATTCTTGATATGCCTATTGAGCACTTCTAACTCATATTTGTCTCTTCTTAGTACATCAATTGCAGATTTTGGTGGGCTAGGAGTTCTGTCTCTACTTTCTCAAGCTCTCTTCTCTAGTGTCTCAACATAATTGTAAATTTCTTGTTGTGCTGGGTCCATTTCAGGAGCTCCTTCATCAAAATCCTCCTCATACTGATACTCAGGTGATCTAGCAGTAGGTGTTTCTTCATCCTCAATGTTTATGATTCCAGTTTTTCTAACCTCTGTTTTCTTTTGTATACCTCTAAGCCTGTGGCTCCATCTCGGTTGAGATGGCCCTTCTCCCTTGTCTTTGGCATATTTTCTTATTATCCTCTCCTTCTTAAGCTGCTTCTTAATTTGAGCCAATTTCTCAGAAATCATCTCTTCACTGTCCTCTTGTATAGACTTACCAGTTTTAGTTTCAACATCTTCAGAAATTTCCTTCTCCTGCTTCTTCTTGTAGTTTTGCTTTCAAGTGGAGATTCCTTGGGTTCTTCAAAGTGGTTCCTCACTAGAAACTCATCCCAATTATCTCCCATTTTTCTCAAATGATGTTCAATTAGGATTTTGACTAAACCATGGTGATACAAAGTGGTTTCTAGAAATTGAACCCTCTTTTGAACATTAGAGGCCATTCTTTTCAGACTATGAAGTAAGAAAAAGGGCAAATTGATCTCTTCATCTAAGAAATGCATCATTAACCGAGTATGATAAACATAGAGGGTACCGAATCTTCCTTCACAAGTGATAATTTTTTGCAAAATGAGAAACATATTCCTCCATTTGTTTTTCAGTCCTGAGCTAGGAATACCCTTCTTAAAAATGGAAACATCCATACCTGGGGTTTTGAGTATTTGCCTCCATGCCTCATTACGAAATTCCCTATTTTTGAACTAGCGTTCTCCTTGTCTGGGTAATTCCATTGCTTCTGCAATGAAAAACTCTGTAATAGTGAATTTAATATCTCCTATCTCAACCTCTGCTCCATTGAAGGACCGTGCAAATGTTTCAGTCACCTCTTTGTGAAAACCATTGAATTTTTCCAAAAATTGCAACCACCCAGCCTGCTGTAGCATTTCTTTGATTTGTGGATAACCCTCCAAGTACTTAGTTCCAACTGGTTCGGTCCTCACTATGAGACCCATAACTTCTCTTTCCAACCTTCAATTTACTGCTCTTCTATCCACTGTGAAAATGGTCGTTAAAGAGTTGTTTTTGCCCCACAGATGCTTCCTCTGTTTTACAGACCGGAATGGCTAGGAATTGGCTACGGAAAGAAATGATATGGAGTGGTTATGAAATGAGTATAATGCGGTGAGGGTGATTCATATGAGTTGAAATCTATCACGGAAGAAAAGACCGCAGAGATATTTCGTGAGAAATTCAAAATCATCATTAAATACTTTGGCCTAGTGACATGACTGATTAAATCACTTCAATACTTAACCGTTAAGTTTTAAATGATGATCGGATATGGCAAGATGGAAGGGATTTTGTCCAAAGTTTTTATGATATGGTTGATAGGCATGATCAACACGAATAATTAAAATAACCTTTTTGAATCATACATGACTTAACTATGCTAAAATTTTCATGATCTGTCACCATAATAATTTCATAACTTTTACCTTTGCCTTTCCTTTGATTTTTTTTGTGGTTTTGATATGCCTTGTCCTCCTTTGAAAATCATTGATCTTCATTCCTCATAACTCCTTTGATTTTTCTTGTTGTCTTGGATATGCAGGATCAATTTGCTGCCAAATCAAGTGATTACTGGATAGTGCCTTCAGGATCTCTGGCTGCAGAATGTCTGACTGATTGCAGAATGTACCTGTAGAAGCCTTGAAACATGAAATGGAATGGTTTGAAGCATGAATGGAATGTTGTATGAAATGAGTTAAAAATGGATAATGAAATATGGTGTAATGGAGTATGAGTGAAGTGAATAATGAAATGAAATGAATCACAATTATGAAGTGGAGTGAAGTATGGAAAGTGACCTGCAACTTATGATCTGTATTATTCAATTGCAGAAAGAAATCAATCTTAAAACTCTGAGATGGAAATGAGGTAGACCATGGAATGAAATGAATGAAGTATGGATGAATGAAATAAAATGGAGTATGGATGAATGGGGTGAAATGGATCATAAGTGGAATGTGAATCACTTATGATTTTATGGTAGCTGCTTGCAGAAAAAGAAAAAACTTGAAAAGCTAAAGTGTCAGAAAGATTCTAATTTTCACTCTATCTTTTCTGTATAAACATGCTAATCAGAGATTAGTTTTCATGTTTATACTTTATTTTTATTATTATTATTATTAATTTTTTTATTTTTTTTTGCAAATATCTGACTTCAGAAAATTCAATTAAGTTGATGAAGAAGAAGAATTCTTCTTCATTAACTTCATATCACTGTTTTCCTGGAATCTCTTGACAAATTCTTCTCTTGAAAGTGACTTTTGATACAGCTTCAATCTATGACCATTCACAAGAAAAGTGACCTTCTCTTCATCTATTGTCCTGATTTTTATTGCTCCATTGTCAAAAATTCTTATAATTTCATATGGCCCAAACCAACGTGTTTGGAATTTACCTTGAAATCCTTGAACTTTGAATCAAAAAAGAGAGCCCAGTCACCTTCTTTGAACTTATTTTCCTTGATGTACTTTTCATGCCATCTAGTCCTTTGCTGTTGGACTATACTTGTTTTCTGAACTGCATCTTGTCTGATCTCATCCAATTCATTAATCTGCTCCAATCTGTGCTTTTGTGCCTCTGTTAGATCAAGTCCTAGCTGAACTACCATTTTTAAAGTTTGAATCTGGAACTCTATGGGAAACAAAACTTGCTTTCCATAAAGAAGTTCATAAGGAGTATGGCCTTTTGTGCTTCTCCATGTAGTCCTATAGGCCCACAAGGCTTCAGGAAGCCTATCTGCCCAATCTCTTCTATGCAAATGAACAATCTTCATTAGGATCCCTTCAATGACCTTATTAGTAGATTCCACTTGACCATTTTCTTGTGGATGATAGGGAGTAGATTTTATGTGTCTGATTTTGTACCTCTCCATCATTTTTTCCATTAGCTTTGATGTAAATTGAGCTCCTTGATCTGTAGCAATTTCCCTTGGGACACCAAAACGAGTAAAAATATCCTCAAAAAGAAAATTAACTACAGATGCTTCAGTAGTAGAAAGTAATGGTTTGGCCTCTACCCATTTAGTAACATAATCAGTGCAAACTAATATATATTTCTTTTGTCTTGATGGAGGACTAATAGGTCCTACAAAATCCAAAGCCCATTTTTCAAAAGGTTCAATATGTACCTGAGGCTGTAATGGCATCTCACCCGAAGGAGAAGGTTTCCCTACCCTTTGGCAACTGTCACATCTTTTGGCATACTCTTTAGCATCTTTGAAAAGGGATGGCCAATAGTATCCTAAATGAAGGACCTTATAAGCTGTCCTCTTATCAGCAAAGTGTCCGCCACAAGGTTCATCATGACATGCTTTGAGAATCTCATGCATCTCATCTTCCCGAACACATCTCCTAATGATAAAATCTGGACCTGTCTTGTACAACTCATTAGCAACCCATGAATATTTTGCACTGTCATAAATGATTTTTCTTTTATCTCTTGCATTCATTATTGAAGAAAATTTTCCTGAAACTAAATAATTAGCAATGTCAGCAAACCAAGGAGTTTGGGTAGAAATTGCAAAAAGATATTCATCAGGAAATTGATCTTCAACTGGAGTGTCATCTTTGATGTTTTGGAGTCTAGATAGGAAATCAGCTACCGTGTTTTGTTTTCCAAGCCTATCTAGAATGGTAATGTTGAATTCTTGTAAAAGCAATAACCATCTTATGACTCTGCCATTAGTAATTGATTTGTTCATTAAGTATCTAATTGCAGAATGATCTGTGTGAACAAAAGTTTCATAGCCTATTATATAGTGTCTGAATTTTTTTATGGCATGAACAACAGCTAAAAACTCTTTTTCAGTTACAGTATAGTTTAACTCTGCAGGAGTCAAATTTTTATTGGTATAGTAGATGGCATAAGGAATCAGGTCTTTTTGTCCCAATACTGCTCCTAGAGTTGTATCTGAGGCATCTGTTGAAATATGAAAAGGTAACTTCCAGTTAGGGCCCCTTAAAATAGGTGCTTCAGAGATTTTTGTTTTCAAGGTCTCAAAGGCTAACTGGCAATCAGGATTCCACTTGAATTCACAGTCCTTGGTAAGTAATTTGAAAAGTGGAGATGCTATCTTGGTGAAGTTTTCTATAAACCTTCGATAATATCCTGTAAATCCTAGAAAACTCCTAACATATTTTTTACAACTTGGAATAGATAAGTTAGAGATGACTTCAACTTTTGACTCATCAACTCTAATCCCATCCCCTGAAATATGATGTCCCAAAACAATTCCTTCAGTAAACATCATAAAACACTTCTCATGACTTAGTGAAAGATTTACTTATTTACATATCTTTAAGACTTTTTCCAAGTTTTCTAAGGCTTCTTCAAATGTGTTTCCATAAACTGTGAAATCATCCATATATACCTCTACACAATCATGTATTAGATCTGAACAAATTCCTAGTACTGCCCTTTGAAATGTTGCAGGTGCATTGCATAGTCCAAATGGCAATACTCAGTAAGCATAGGTACCCCAAGGACAGGTAAATGTGGTTTTGTCTTGATCTTCCAGTGCTACTTGGATTTGATTATAACCATTAAACCCATCTAAAAATGAGAATTACTTTTTTCCAGCTAATGTATCTAACACCTGATCTATGAAAGGTAAGGGAAAATGATCTTTAAGAGTAGCTTTGTTTAATTCCCGGTAGTCAATACATACCCTCCATTTACCATTTTTCTTTGGCACAATTACCAAAGGAGAAACCCACTGACTATCTGAAATGGGATAGATAAAGTTAACATTTAACAATTTCTGCAATTCTTCTTTAACAATCTCCCTAAGATTTGGATTCATCCGTCTTTGAGGTTGTCTGATTGGTTTACAATTTTCCTCTATGTAGATGTGATGAGTGCAAGTCTTGGGGCTTATCCCTTTTATATCAGTGTACTCCCATGCATATGCAGAAGAATGTCTCTGTAAGATCTTGACTAGCTCTTCTTGTTGAGATTTTTCTAGGTTCTTGTTTATGTTTAAAGTTTTGCCTGGAAATATCTCAATTATAGAGCTACCAAATTTATCCATAGAATAAAGAGACATCTGTCTTGATGACAAAAACTCAATGTTGGATTATTCTTGAAATTGTTCATGTTGTATTCCGAAGAGGATTCAAAGTTTTCTAAAGTATTCAGAATTTGACTATCTTCACTAATTTCTGAAATTGTGAAGAGAGGTTGTAAGTCTTCTTCATCCTCTATCCATTGAGTATCATCTAAATCTGTAATTGTCCTTGCTGGAGGATACAAAGTGAATTTCTTAGTTGAAATACCATCAAAGATGTACATATCACCGGATCTACAACTAATGAAAGCATCAGCTGTAGCTAACCAAGGTCTTCCTAATATAATAGGGTGTCCTCCTAGATTATTCTTAGGAGTTAGGATCATGAAATCCACATGGTACTCCCAAGAATCTAGGGACACTGGAATGTCTTCTATTACCCCATCAGGTTTAATCACAGATCTGTCTGCTAATTGTAATAATGTGGGTGTAAAGAGAAGATTAGGAAGTTTCAGCTTATCCATGATTTGTCTACTCATGATATTGATTGCTGCTCCTAAATCAATGAGTGTGTTTTGGATCTCAATTCCATTGATGTGAATTTTGACAACTGGATTTCCTGGGTCTAGATACTTTGGAATAGAAATCTTACCCATCATGATATCTGCTATTTTTTCTGCCAGTTGAATTTTCTTTATCTCTCTTATTCTTTTTCTTGTTTTCTTCATGCTCAACTCCTTTATTGTCTTTGCTAAGATTGGAATTTCCTTGATAGCTTGCAATAATGGGATCTTAATACAAACATTTCTTAGCTCATCTAGGAAATCATAATTAGGCACCATAATTTGTTTTTCTACACCCCTATCAATTTGTAATCTTTCTAGAAAGGGAGGTGTAGAGGTGGATGTTGATGGATGCTCTAATATAGGAGTTGAAATTATTGGTTCTTTTTGTTTTGATTTTTCAATGTTTGGGTCTTGGAAAGTTGTTTTCTCTCCAAGACTTTTATTTACCTGTAGAGAATCTTCCTCAGAATTGTCTTGTTCTTATATGATTATAGAAGGTTTCCTCTTTTCAAGTATTCTTCCAGACCTAAGTTGAACATCACTAAGGTCTAAAGGAGTGATCAAATAAGTTGGAAATTGTTGGTCTTCTATCATGTATGTGTTCTGAGGATTTTTATTGTTGGGGTTTGGTATGGGTTGGGCAAGCAACTGATTTGTTTTCTGAGGAAATGATAATGGAAGTGGTTGATTTTGATGTTGTGGATTTTGAGGATTTTGTTGAAAATTTTGTTGAGGAGGGAAATGTGGATATGGTGGATAGGATGGTGGATATTGGTAATACTGAGAATATCTTCCATAGGGATTTTGCGCTCCTTGCGCCCAAGTTTTTGATTGATTTTGAAATTGGGGCCAAGGTTGCTGCCAAGAATTCCAATTTGGTGGGAGTTGATTATACAACTGATCATGAAATCCTTGTGTCTGAGGTCCTTGCCAAGGCCTCCTAGAGACAAAATTGAGAGATTTTGTGGAACTTGTAGGAGTATCTTCTTGAAAGACAACTTTAAGACCAGGAAGTGAAGGACAACTCTTGGTATCATGTTTTTCTGAAAAAATTACACAGGTATATACTACTTTTGCATCCAAAGGGCACTCTCTCAAGGCATGCTTCTTTCTACATTTGGGACAAAATATTGCTAAGGCATCAGAGTCAGCTTTTTTCTTGTTTTGTAACTTATTGGTGTCTATCTATTCACTAAGACTCCCCAAGATATCAGATTTGAACTCATCAAGCATATGTCCTATTTCTGCCCTACTTACTGTCCCAGAAGCAGACTTAGTTTCCCTTGCAAGAGCAGGGTCTCTTGGTCCTTTTACAGTTTTAGATTTCCCTCTTGAAAGGTTGATACATAATTCATCTATTTCAGGTAATGTAAGCTGAGATATATCCCCTTTTCCCATCATGTTAAGGATATCTAACCATTCATCCCTAATTGTCTTCAACAAGAGAGCTTTCAAGGTGTCTTGGTCTAAGTTTTCCATTTTTGCTCTTTTGATGTTGTAGTTAAATATCTCCAAAAAATCTTCCAGATTTTCGTCTTCTTTTTGTAGCATTTTAAACACTTCCTCCTTATGGTTGACTGGCATACAGTAATCCAAATACCTCTCTAGAAATGCTTGTTTCATGTCTTCCCATGTCCTAATAGAACTGTTGATCAAAATCATAAACCACTTCAATGTTGCTCCTTTCAATGTTGAAGGAAATAGTTTAAGTTTTTGAGCATCTTGTAAGTATTCATAGGTTATACATAGGACTTCAAATTCAAATAGGAAGGTTTCAGGATCTTCAGTTTTAAGTACATAAAATTTTGGAAGGACAGAGGGTGAAATGTTTTTCATAGTTGTATTGGTTTCTTCATCTACTATAGGAAACTCAAAAGAGCTTCCCATTTCTCTTCTACCTCTTCCTCTGCCTCCTTTTCCTTCTGCACCTCTACCTCCTTCTCCTCTACCTCTACCTCTACCCCCTCCAAATAGTGTGTGTTCTCCCTTAAAGACTCCTCCTCCCCCTTCTTCTGCCATAGTTGATTCTTCTGTGGAAGTTGAAAGGTTTAAGTCCTAGCAGGGGTTCCTGAATCTTCTTCTAAGACAGGTTCAGTGGGTAAAGTGGAAGGTCTTTCTGATGGAATATATGATCTTAAGTCCTCTAGAAGTCTAGGATTAGTAAAGGATGGAATGTAGGTTTGAGTTGAAGGTGTGTTGGCTCTTGGTCTTGGTGAAACAAGTGGTGTTCTAGGAATCAAGCTTCTGCTTCTTATAAATCTACCCCTTGAGTCTCTTTCTCTACACATGTTATTTTTTTTGGGAGGTAAGAAACAAGGCTACCTAGTTACACTTCCTCGGCAACGACGCCAAAATGTGTGCTCAACTTAGTGTTCCTAAATTGATGTCATAAACTGTCAACCAGGGCTAGTAAACTGCTGAAGTGAGGTGCACTATATGTGCCTAGGTATCTGTTTCTCACTACGTTGTGTTTAGTGTCTTTCTGATGTTTTTGGTTTTATGGTTTTATGTTAAAAAGGAAAATAACTAAGTGTTGGTAAAGAGAAGTGGATGGTTACACTAAAACAGCGCAAAACCTATTCTAAACTATGTATGGCACTAAAGAACAGAATATGCAAAGTTTGATAATGACTCATAGCAAGGAAATAAATCACAACATGAACTCAATAACTCATAACATGAACTCATCCAATTCATTCATTAGAAATATGTTGGAATATCTTGAGAAAAGGACAAGTTTAGTGCAAATGAGGTTCTCCTAAGTAAACAATCATCTTACAATATTACAAAGAATCTCATCCATGGCTAGAATTTTATTGGAACACAATTGGAAAGGATTATTTGTAGCACAATAAGATTTCTACTCTGAATTAACTTGTAATGCTAAGATTAATTCATTCTGCAGCTCAACTTGTCACTACTAAGCCTCATCCGAAAGTTATAGATTTTATAGAATAGTTCTGGGAAAAAGCTTATTTGTGAAATTGCAAAAAGATTGCAGAACAATCAAGGCCTTAAACTGATATCACTAATTCCTGTCCATATGATGATGCATTAATAGAAAGTCAGAACAAGAGTATTTTGTAAACAATGAAGGCTGTGAAGTCTAATTTTGACAGTTAATACAACCTAAAGAACAATGGATAACACTGAACTAGAATGCAATTGATCAAACTTGAAACATAATGACCACAAATAAACGAGAATGCCATTAACCTAACTTCACATACAGTGAACTGGAACTGAACTAGAATGCCACTAATCTAACTTGAAATACAGTGAATAGAGTTGAACTAGAGTGCCATTATCAAACTTGAAATATAGTGACAGAATTAAACTAGAGTGACATCTACCTCCGGAGTACTACAACTAGACTAAAGATGCAACTAATCACTGAAATGTTTCAGCTCTGTCTCATTCGGAGTTAGTGGTTTTTTGGAATAATTTATAGAACAGGACTGGCTGCAACATGTTATGTAAATGAGCATGAAAGCATAAAATTCAACAAAACACAACAAAGCTCTAAAACACCACAGCTATGTCTCATCCGCAGTTGGTGATATTTTGGAAGAGTTCATAAGATCACGACTAGCTGTAAAAACTGATGTAATTGAGCACAAAATCATAAAGTTCAGAGAAATGCAACTAACTCCTAAATACTACAGTTATATCTCGTTCAATATTAGTGATAACTTGGAATAATTCGTAAGAACAAGACTAATCTGTAGCATCCAATGCAAATGAATATAAAAACACAAAGTTCAGAAAATTGATTAAACTAGGAATGAAACAAGGCTAAGTTACTTATCTAAACCATATGAACAAAGCTTCTCAGGTAGTAGGGGCCCTCTACCACTGGATTAGCATGCAAATATACTCAATATTGACTCAACTCTTGCAATAAAGTGATGCTTCTTTCATTAAAGGAGAAATTATTTGAAAAACAGAGTATTACGGTCTTCTGAGATCTAGCAACAAAATAAAATCTAGCTAGTTGTTTCTCGGTCTCTCGAGCCATACTTATAACAAAATTACATAACTGTCTTTAAGATAAAACAAGAATAAATGTCTTTCCCAACTAAAATCAAACTAGAACTCTGGAGGTGGTCTCGTACTATGATTAAGGACATCTATACAGTCCTTGTCCTATTAGAAGTCTATCTCCTAATTTTGGTTTCCCACTTGCATAACCACCTGTAGACTCGAGCTCAGACTTCGTGGAGAGAAAGAAATGATGGCGGAGTGATGTGGAATATGACCATATGCGTTTTTCCTTGAGGTGACACCTGGAACCTGCATAAACATGAAGATAGCTGCGGAATAGGCGACTAGCTACAGAATGACTGCATTCTGTAGCCGAGTCTAGTCAAAAATTGCTACAATAACAAAATCATGAAAACATAGCAAGTTAGTCATTATATAAATTCTTAAATTAATCCTAATCAATCCTATTGATCATTTAAGCCTGTAATTGATGAGGGATAAAGGAAATGAAGTGAAATGTGGTGGAAAAGAAGGAAATCTTTGGGGATCAACAATATGGATGTGAAGACAACCTTCCTCTACAGAGTGATTGAGGAAGAGATGTACATAGAGCAGCTGGAAGGATTTGAGACATTCAATAGAGATTTTCATGTGTGCAGACTCAAGCGAGCGTTGTATGGATTGAAAAAATCACCCCATGCTTATTACACCAGGATCGACAGTTATTTCACCAGGTTGATGCAAACCTTTACCATATTGTGGCTGAAGGTAAATTATTGATTATATTATTATATGTTGATGATTTAATTCTAACTGGTGATGAGAAGTTGATAAAATATTGCAAACAAAATTTGGAAAGATAATTCGAGATGAAATACATGGGGATCGTGCATTTTTTCCTTGGTTTGGAAACTTGGCAAAGTGATGGGAATTGTTTCTCTCTAATGCAAAGTATTCCAATGAGATACTGAAGAAGTTTCACATGGAGAGAAGAAAACCCATGGAGACTCCTCTAGCAGGGAATTGGAGGAAGGAAGATGCTACTCCAGGTGAAGTGGTAGAGGCTACCATTTACAAGAAGCTTGTGGGTTCACTTATGTACTTGGTGAACCCACGACCAGATGTGTCTTTTGTAGTTAACCATATTATTCAAGAAATGGTTAAGCCAACCAAACTCTATTGGAAGGAATCTAAGCATGTGTTGAGATACCTCAGAGGCACCACTCAGTTTGGTATTTGGTACAAATGAACAAAGGGAGTGAAGTTGCAAGGCTTCACAAATGCATATTGGGCAGGGATTCCATCATATAGGAAGAGCACATGTCTAGATGCAATGTGCACCATCTCCATCATGTGTGCATTAATTTCACTACTTCCTCCATCACTTCATCATGAATGATATATGATCTTCCATTAGATGCCTTCCATGATCTCAGTTGACTACTTCAACCTCCATGATTTATCTCATTAATGAGACATGATCTCCACTCCATTCACATTATTAATTGCTCCACTACCCCATTATGTATATCTAGGCTTAATTAATCCACATTCACACATAAAAATTGGATATTTATTCATCTTGAGGATTATGGGTCCCTCCACCCTTTTATTTACTTAATTCATTAAGAAAATTAAGAACTCTAATATTCCAAATATCATGTGAAAATTTGGGAATATTATATTCCTCCCTAGAAAAATGTTGCTTGTCCTCAAGCAACTTCAAAATTATATGAAAATCCATCCATTCCCCTCCAAATGGCATCCACATAAGAAAGGCCTCCTCCATTTTCTAGAATGTGCCATGCATGTTTGGTTCCAAAGTTGTCTCTGACGAATGCATAGAATGACCTCCAACTGTATAGTTAAGTGTCCTCCTTCCACCATGAAGTACCAAGTGACAACTATATGATGTCCAACATCATCATCAATACATGAGATACATAAAGTGGTTCTTTCCACAAAGGAAAAGCTCCATCTCACAATACATCTCTTCATCCCATGCTTTATGAATTAGATTGAGCGTTGACATGCCCTCATCCTTAGCCTTGTTGGCCTTGTTGGTTCCAAGCATCATTCCAACATTATGCAAAATAAGAAATAGAGAAATATGGGTAGACCAAAGTGTCAAACCATATTCTCCCAATAGTAGCCACCGGAGTAGGGCCTCTTGCTGCCATCCTCCATCTCCTCCATGTAAGATGGACAAGCCAAACTCCCCCAAAAGAAACCAAAGCAACAAGAGATCTTGCTACTTTCTCTCCTCCTCATGTGCATCATAGAGTGAAAACATACTGATAGACATGTGGAATGTCACATTAGCTCAATACAAGCAAACACCAACAATACACATCATGAGAGCATCATGCCAAGTTCTACCCAATACAAAACACATAGACATAGGAGATTTCATGTGATGTCCAAACTCTCTTAAAGACAACCAAAATGAACATGCCTTTCCTTGTTGCATACTATTATTTATACACAAGGCATGAGTCAAGAAAGTATGAGATATTGGGTGGTAACCATACTCACCCAAGAGCAGCTAGCGCAACCATGCCTCCTTCATTTCATGAGTGTTTTTCGAGGCATGGATCAAAGAAATAGGGGCCTTTGGGTAGTAACCAAACTCACCCAAGATAAACCAACGTAACAAAGCTTGCTGGCCCATGTCATACATCTGCAAGTTGTCATGCAACCCGTTGCTTATCATCCCCACCCACTCATCCCAATGTGGATGATGAATGATGTACTGCATAAACATGGTATCCTCCCTTTGTAGAATACCATCCTTCTGAAAATGATGAAGAACTTTGCACTCCATGAAATGTTGAAGTTCACCTCCAATGAGATCTCTTAATGAGACCTTATTCTCATCAATGGCCCTCCAAAACCAGTGAGGTTCTGGATCTGCTGCAGGTATAAGTTCCTCTTTGAGTTGTGATATGCTCATTGAGAAAGTGTCATCTAGAAAGGAGAAATGATTTATCATCTCAATATGTCTACCATTTATCATATTAACCTGCCTTGATTCATGAGTGAAGCTACCTTTAGAATGCTCCAAGAATAATGGGGCTCCTTCTTTATCATTTCTACTAAGTGACAGCAATGTAGATCTACATGGTAATACATGTGTTGTCTCGAAGCAAGGCACAATACTGATCTCATAACTAGTTATTGTACATAGGATCATGCTCATCCGATTTTTTGAAATTCTACACTTCAATTCAAAGGGTTGAATGTATCTCAACAATGATGAACCGGGATAGTTCTTAATCTCCTCCTTGATTAGATCAAGGGTCCTCTACGCTATGATATGTTGCTTCTTCAAATCAGCATTTTGTTCTAACCCTTGGTTATGCATTGGCCTTGATGGCATGTCCCCATAAGTTTCAGTAAGATCTACTGAAACAATATGTGATGAAAGTACATGCATACCTTGGATCAACTTCTGTGTGGGAACCTCTTGCAAGAACACAAGAGTTCCTCCAATAGGAACAATGGTGTCTCCAACTACTGGTAAGAGTGATGGTTTCTCTTCTCCAAGTGTACCAGCGCTAGAATCTACCTCCTCTTCCTCATGAATCTCCTAAATAATGCATGGGACTCTATGTGTCAAGAGCTCAAGACTATCTTGCAAAAGTGTAAGTGTATCTTCTCCGGATGAAAGTACTTCTGCAGTTGGTGGTGATTGTAGTGACCCCTTGTCCAGAGTGACAATATTGACACCTTCTGTTGTTTCCTTAGGAAATGTCTCTCTATAACACATCTCTGGTTTTCTCACATCAATATTATCCCTCAACTTGTGAAAGAAATCTAAATATTTAGTCACCTTTTCATGCTCCATGTGACCAAACCACCAATCATTGACTTCACCTTGAAGATGAAGTGTTGAAATCTGGACAGCCTCTTTTTCAGCCACAGGGTGTAGCCTAAAAAATGTATCTAACTCTTTCCTCAAAGCCTTAACAGTGCTTAAGGAAGATCCATCAAATATAGGCAAATAGAATCTATTGTGCCTCTTTCTTCTACTGCTTCTATATGATCCTCTTTCTTCTTTGATTTAGAAGAATTCTTGGAGAGTTAGACTCTGTTTGGATGCTCTAGGTTGTGCTTTGTACTCTTCAAGATACAGGCTAAGAGTCTCATGAGTCTCGGATTTTCTTCTTTCTTAATTTCTATACCATTCACCTTCTCCAAAGGAAGTGGGCATAGTAGATCTATGAAGATATCTATGATTCTTTAGTCTTCTTTGTTGCTGATAGGAAGTGCTTGGACCTTCCTCATCAAATATTTTCTTGGATCATCCTTTTGCCTTTCTCTCTTCATTTTATTGACCTCTTTGAAGAGATCTTGCATGGATCTAAAGAGAGGAGTGGAAAAACTAGAATCCTCCTTCATGATAGATCTCATCTATCTGCTTTTTATTTTGATGCAAAAGATGAAGTGTCCACAAGCTGAGCCAAAGATCATGCTCTAATACCACTGTAATATTCCAAAATGGGAGAATGCAGTAATACTGAAACACAATATAAGAACTGAAGCAAAGTAAACAATAAATCTAAATACACATCAGAATGCACGGAAATAGTTGAGCCATTTTATTATATAGGAGGTGAAAAAAAAGTACAACAATTCTCAAAATATGAGACACTCAAGCCAAAGGGATGGCCTGGAATGACCCTGCAATGATCCCACAAGAGGGATTGTGTAACTGCTGAACTGATGGAAGGTAAACTGCACTGTCCCTACTACAATTTTTGGGACTACAACTGCCTAAAATATATAAAGTCAGATCTAAGCATAATGGGATCTCAGATGATGCTGAAAACAGAGATCCGAACTCTATGATGGATACCCAAGATAACCTAGAAAGGGTTTCTCAGGTCTATCAATCTAAAAAAACCTCCCTCTTTAGGGCTTCACATATGTATTTTTGGGTATGCAAATCTAAAGCTAGATCTGATCCAAATATGGCTGCAATATGTTATACAACCATATCTAAGCTTGAAGGGTTTGTCCCTCCTTCATATCTACAAGCTAGGAGCTTGAGATCTTGCCTCCTCTTCTTCCTCTTTCAAGTTGCAGCAACTGAATATGCAGTTGCTATAGAAAGTGCGTTGTACAAGAGAGAGAGGCTCTATGCCTGCTGAAATGTGCTGCAATAAGCTCCAAGCTAATGAAAATGGTGATGGCAAGGTGAGGGGATGATCCCTCACAGGATTACTAGCTGAAATACTAGTAACTTCCTTCCTCCTTTGGATCTGCAATGATGGACTGCACAATCCTTGATGGGACTGTTGCTGATAGGAGGTCAATAATGTTTGTCCTGATGCTAGATCTAAAATGAAGCCCTGGGAATGCTGATATTTAAGCCCAAGGTGATAGGAATAATCCTACACTGGTTCTATAGCTGAAATACTGAAGACAACCTCCATCTCCCAACTAATATTCAAAAATTGCGTAATTTCTGAAGGTAGGTGTTCTGCATAGAATGGAAATGATGTGTGGCACCAATGCCTGATGAAGAATGAAATAAAACCCTCTTCCAAGAGCTACTCAATGAAATAGGTGGGATTCACGAGTGTTAGTGTCCCGTGATTTGGCAGATTGGCTAACCAAATGAAAAGGTAACATCAGACTAGTCTTTGGAGTCCTAGGACCTAGCCTTCCTGGACTCAGAAAGGGCTCTCTCTATTGTGCGAAGGATGTGAGCTTGTTCCCTTTGGATGATTGATTTTAGGCTAGTTTTTAAGTGTAGGTTTGTTTGTTTGTTTTGTATTGGGGTAATATGATCAAGTAGAATAGGTGGAATGAGAGAATATCAAATCAATAGGGCTATGGGGTCAAATGAAGTCTAGGGTGTCTAAATGATGAAGCAAAGTGTATTGCAGGGCTGATTTAGCAAGGTTAATGGATATTTAAAGTGATGTATGATGGTGTAACGAACATTAAGTTTTGTGAAAAGACTAAGAGGTCTTATACATCTATAATTTGAAGCAATAACTCATGAGGTAGGGAAAACCATTAATCTCTATGAACAATTCTCAAACTGATAAACATAGAAGATGAACAATCCAATGGTACATAGAAGCATTAGAACTCCTAACTTTATAAATCCACCTTCAGTTTTTTGAGAAAACACATAAGATAAACAAAAAATTCAATATATGGATAGGGAACTCATAAACAACATATATCAAACTATCGAGAACTTTGAAACAAGTTGATGAGCATGTGCAAAGGGCAAGATTGAAACAAGACCTCTTTGTATTAACCCATTCAACTAGTATTCCATAGAAAATCTTCACAATAAGGTTTTGAAAACTTTAAATAATCAGGGAATACCATGAATCATATTTATAATCTAACATACTAATCATTCATGTAACAAAGAACAAGTTTTAGTGGGCCTAAGGAGCAGTCAAGAATTCCTTAAGATGAACTAAAAGAAGAAAACATCAAAACTATAGCAAACAGGAGGTTTGAGGTGCTTCCATGAGCATATCTCAACCTATGCATTTTTTATCTATAGCAAACAATAAAAATGAAACAAAATTAGGAAAAGAAAACATTAACAAGTTAGAAAAACATCACCATTCACCAAGCTATGGAATCCCGCAAACAAGCTTCTCCAACATCAAGCCACACAAGCCATTCTTTCACTTCATAAAACCATTATCTTCTCCAAGCTCATAAAACCATGTATTTCTCTTAAACACATCAAGTCACAAATTTTTACAATGAATCCTCATGGCTTATATAACAATCAAAGAGGAAGAGAGCTCACTAGAGCATCCAAAAGCCTATTGGTCAAAAACAAATATCCTAACTTGTCCTTGAGGCCTTGCAAGGTCCAAGGCACAAAATATCTTCCAAAATATATTTTCCGGACTAAAATAGCAAAAAAATTGACTTTTAGGCTCTGACATACATGATGAAACTTTCCTAACGCACATTTTCTCAGTTACACACAGGAACGCAGCATACTGTCTTAAAAACTTGAAAATTTTCCAGGAGCGCAGCACCAAAAAAGGTCTTTTTGAAACAGTGTTTTGGAGGCCTTCCCGATGTCAGAAAAAGCTCTGTGATGGCTCGTTTGAAAGCTGTGGATGTATAATTTCCAAATATACCTTTTTTTCCTCGATTTGACCTATAAAAGTTTCCCAAAAAGTGGAAAAATCCAAAGCTATCAAGAGCGCAGCAGCTGCTCAAAAAGGAGGGCAGAAAGGTGAAAATTTGGGTGTTTTTGACCCTTTTGGGGGACCAAAACAACTCCAATTGAGCTAAAAATTGGTGAGAATACTCCTCTCATGATGGGGAATCCAAAAATCTAAGATTCTCCCTCTGAAGATGCCCTAGGAAAAAAGTGCAGCACCGAGGGTGCTCCATTCTTAGGCTTGAAAATTTGTGAAAAACAAAAACTTGTTCAATTCTCCCCAAATTTGGTATGTAGGTGCCTCAAGGGTCTTTAGAGGCCTGTAGAGAAAATTGGGCCAAAATACCAAGCCTAGCTTGGTCTTTTTCATCATTTGGTGCCGAGCCCTCATCTTGGCCAGTTTTTAGCTTTTTCCTTGCAAAGTGATTTCCTAGTCATCCTTCTTTACAGGCTCAAGTTTTTGTTGGCCTTCTCCAATTTTGCCTCTAGATGTAGATTAGCTCTCTCAAGCCATGCTTCCTTGTTATGCTCAATTTACATGGCAAGGAGTGTGGTGAGGGGAAATTGTTTTGCTTGGGTTGATTCTTCCTCTCTTTGCTTTGCCAATGCTCTCCTAAGACCCATAGTCTTAGGTCTCTTTCTAGCTTGCCCCTCTTCCTCATCATCTTCCTCATAGGTGCCCATGTATTCCTCCAACTGCACTTGTGACCTTTGAGCTTCTTTCCAATATTTTAGTGCCCTTGTTTCATAGATGGCCAGCTAGCCACTCATTTTTTTTTTCTTCACTTGGAGGAAGTGAATGAGATCCTTTTATCTTTCTAGCTCAGCCTCCAATTCTTTAATTTGTGCATTCCGGTCTTGTAGAAGAGAATTGACTATCCTTGTTTCATTTTACTCATCACTATCTATGTGAATGAATTCAAATTCTCTTTCTTCCTCATGATTTTCTTCTTCCTTCTTCAGTTGTTGTTTTCCTTTGTCCTTCAATGGTTTTTTGACTTTTCCCTTCAATGGTTTTTTACCTTTTTACTTCAATGGTTTTTTAGGAGGAGTGCATGGCCCCTGCTTTTGGAGGTAGAAAACACATGCCTCCTTCCCTTTTGATAAGTTATGGTGAAAGGTGCAATAATATCTACTTGCAAACTTTGATCATTTACAATCTTAGGACCGTCTCCTCCTTGAAAAATGCTCTCTATGTGTAAATCCTCCCTATCTTGCTCTAGGTTGTCCCTTTGATCAAAATTTTCAACATCCTTCATGGTTT
The DNA here is from genome assembly GCA_034641835.2 of Pinus albicaulis. NCBI lineage: Eukaryota > Viridiplantae > Streptophyta > Pinopsida > Pinales > Pinaceae > Pinus > Pinus albicaulis. Next base: position 231,602,841 of record CM076581.1, on the reverse strand, counting down.
CATCACTAACAAGACCTTCAAAACTGCCATGTTATGTTTTTGCATTGTTAGAGGCACTTATGTTGGTCATTTCTTTACTTTCATGATTGTCCTCCTTTTGATCTTTTGGTCCACTATCTTCATTGTCAATATCACTCTTTATATCACTGTTAAAACTGCTTTTAGTGTCAGTGATTTGGGTACCTTCATTGGTCTCTTCATCACTGTGAGAATCATTCCCTTATTCATTAAATGAGTTCCTTTGACTGATTTCTTCTTCACTACCCTATTTATTGTCTTCATTACTTGGCCCTTTGTCATCATTTCCTTGCCTATTGAAAACAACTTTAAACTCTGTTTGTGGGTTGCCCTTGTCATTTTTGTCACTGTCATGGCTTTCTATTGCTTCTTCCCCACTGCCTACTGTAATGTTTTCAGTGTCATTTCCATCTTCACAAGACCCACTGACTGGACTTGTTAGCTCATCATGGGATTTAGTGATCAGAACTTTGTTTTCTTTCCCACTGTCCTTTTCTTGAGAGGTTGCCTCTGTTTTTGTGTCTTTAGAGCCTTCTTATTCATTATGAGACCCATTTCTTTTGCTCCCTTGACCATCATCTGTATCACTGCTTCCACCTTTGTTTTCTTCTTCATCTACATCCTCATCCTTGCTACTTCTTTGACTGTTTTTCTCTTGGCCATTGCTGCTTTATTCTAGCCCATCTCACTCTTATTCATTTTCTTCTTCATCTTCATTTTCTCCCTTATCTTCATCATCTTCTCCCTCATCTTCATCATCTTCTCCCTCATCTTCATGATCCTCTCCCTTACTATCTTCATATTCAAGGCCATCACTGCTTTCTTCATGATCAAATTTTTAGGAGAAGGAAAATGAGGAGGGTTTGTTTGAGGGAATAATTTATGTGAAGAAGATGAGCCAAGGTTAGTGGAGGGTGATGGAGGCAAGTGAGGAGGGTTTTGAGATTATGATGGCATAATTTGTAGAGGGATGGGCTATGGATTTGTGAAATCTTCATGGGCGATAAAAACCTCCCAGGGAATGCCTTGTTGTTCTAGCTAGTATGAGACAATTACTTTGATGAGGGAATGGTGAAAGAGGCTTGACATTTTTTGGGATGGAGGCCTTTTTTGCATGATGGAGGACATTTTCTCAATGCTTTTGCGAAGGTATTAGGGCATGTGTAGTAGCTTGGTTCTGGTGAAATGCATGAGGAGTCTAATATGATAGGAATAGACTCTGGAGAACCTACCTTCACAGGTGAAGTATTTCATCATAATCTTCATGAGGAGGGCATATATGTCCAATAGATGAGAAAAAGGGAAAATGGTTTTACAATCATCTTGACAACTAGGTTTTAAGAATGGATGATAATGGCTTAAGTCAAGATGCTTCTGTTTAAACCACCTTTCTCCTATGCCAGGTATTCCAATGGCCTCAAAGATGGCCCTGGTGGTTAACTCAAATCTTACCCCTGCTAGATGTACTTTATTCCTCTAAATTTTTAAGGCAAATAACTTGGTCAACTGAGGGTGACTTTTGATCTCTTGCACTTTGTTACAGAACTCATAGCACCCTAACTCTTGGAAACATGAAAGAATAGAAGGGGAGGCTGTCAGTTCTGCAGTGCTTATGGGTTCAAACCTATTAGGCATTCCTCCTTTCTTCTGTTGTTTTCTTGGTCTTGTCTCTTTATTTAGGTCATCACCCTCTTTAGAGATGGTATTTTTTCTACACCCTTTCCTCAAAATATTTTAAACAGAAAGGATTTTTTCTTGTGAAATAATGAGGAAAATAGGTTTAAGGAGATATTGAGTTTTTTGACAAGGTTACGAGATTGGCAGAGAGTAGGTTAGGTGCCCTTTTTCAATTTTTTCCTATGCTTTATTTGACACAAATTTTTAACCTACTTTGCGCCCTTATCCTTTCATAAAACCATGAAGGGTTGATAATAGTGAAAAATACCTCTTAAAAATGACTTCCACAGCAAGAAACAAGCTTTGCTGAGCTTTCTGGGCAATCTGGGTGCCTCTGAACGCTTTTTTGGGCCACGCTGCATTTTTGTGCCAGGAGTGCAGCATCCTGGGCAAGCTTGAATGAAGTTTCTTTCATCGCTGTACGCCCGTGGCAGGAGCGTAGCGTCCTGGGCAGGCAGGGCTTGCACGCAGTGTCGGGCGGCAGCTAGGCTTAGTGGTAAAAGCACAGCACCCGGGTGTCAGGTCACCCTAAACATGGAGTCGGGTGAAGAAGTGGTGGCAGGGGCGCAGCATCGGGTAGGTGGCTCATGCAAACGTTTGAAAACAGCGGCAGGAGCGCAGCATCTCTGGGTGATCCTGCATGCATTCGGGCCCTCCTTCTGCACGCCAGGAAAAACTACAGGATCGCAACGCAACCCTATAGGCACACAGCACGTAGTGGAAAATTTCACTGGAGGAGGCTACAGGCGCGCAGCGTCCATCTACAAGAGTGCAGCACCAAGAAAGTTTTGCCCGAGGATGCCTTTGGAAGCCGAAAAACTGCACTTTGTCTTGCAAAAGGTCGAATGATGGGGGGGGGGGGGGGGAGGAGTTATCATTCTTTATACTCTTTTTGAAATAATTAAATTTAAAAACCCCCTTTTTAAAGTTCCTTTGAAATTTTTCTTTCTTTTGCCTCCTTTCCCTTCACCAACGCCTCTAACTGTCTTTTTTGTGAGAAATCAAACCTTTGAAGTGATGTTTTTTCTTCTTCAGTGAAGTGGCATATAGTGCTTCAACATCCCTTTCTTTGAAATCTTTAGACCTCTGAATTTGTCCTTTGATCCAGTGGGGTTGATGCCATTTTTTCCCAATCTTGGAAGACAGTTAGGAATTCCCTTTTTTCGAAACCCTCTGTTGTTGATGAAGGAGGTTCTCTTTGCCACTTATCATGCCTATTTGTTCATTATCCCAATTTTGAGTATTTAGGGATATTCAGTAATACAAACAAAGTTGTCTTTAGAGTCTTCAAAAGAAAATATGTATTTGAATTCATATCTTATGCCCAATAAATTCTGCAATGCTTATCTGGAGGGTTGGAGGAAATTCTTCAACTCTTGTAACTCAGATACTTTTCCACTGTTTGGTCAAATCAGTCATGTATTTTCATTCTCAACAAAAACACACCTATTGTTTTCTTCATGAGGTTGTGAGTGTTTTTCTTAATGCTAGTCTTACTCTTTTCCTCACCTTATGGCTTATCTGATGGTTTTTTTGGTATTTTTGCAGGAATGTGGCAAAGGGCAGCTATACTAGCTTCATGCTTGAGGCCAAAAATCCCTTCAATGATCTCTTTGACTGTTTGAGCAATGCTGCTTATGTGCCACTGACATTTTGATATTTGCACGAACCTCTTGATCAGCAATACTTCACTACACTTATCATGAGATCATGGTCTCTCCTGTAGACTTCAGTTGGTTGTACTTTTTTATCAACTATAAATACCTTCATGAGCCCTTTTTAGGTGTCCTTCTTCGCCTTTGTTCTTCTTTAGACTAATCTCCAAGGCATTCCTGCAAAAATACTTGGATGTGACCGTCTATTCATTTGCAGATTTGATGTTGGATCAAGAGGGTGCCTTTGGAGGTTGCTTAAGTACATCTTTAGATAATGATAAACCTTAACTCTGTGTTCTCTTGAATTTACCTTTGAATTCCTATGGAAGTAATGGAATGAGAAACATGATAGTGTACTGACCTAAGAAAACCTATTTGACTTATTTGCAAGGTTTTAGAATGGATTTCTGACTGAAAGTTTGAATCAGGGTTTTGAAAGAAGATACAGGGTTTTGACACTCTACTTATGCACCACCATCCTAGACAACTAGAAAATTTTGCTTTGCTTCAAAGGGTATTTTAGAAAGGACCTTTGAAAACACCATTGCTTGAGCCACATGGTGAATAGGGGAAAATGTTTGGTTGACTTGGCGAGACAAGGGGTGGGAAACAGAAGGCTTAGGAAAAATGAGATAGAGGGTTATAGGCAAGGGTGAAAAATATAGAGAGAGTGAGGGACACTAGTCAAGGATGGGGTTTTATCTCGATAAACAGATTGGCCATGGTTGAACAGAGAGGAGGGATAGTGGAAATTTTATCTTTGAGGATATTTCTAGAAGATACAATGATTCTTGAATTTTGATTTCTAGAAATCTGAGACAAAGCATTTAGTCATCTAAAACAGGTGAAAATTACTGATGACTAACACTGACCAGGAACACCCAGTGCTAAACAGCACTTGCAATCTTAGCTAAACAAGTAAAGAAAGCATGGAGTGTCAAATGAAAATTCCAGATCTAAATAGACCTTTACATGAATAATCAAAATCCTGCCTCCATTTTTTCCTTCATCTCCTTTATATAGTTTATGAGCCTTCCCATGCCTTGGCCCACCTCTAAACTGCATTGTTCATGTGGACATAATCCTCCATGTTTGACTGTGTTGTCTCTCCAAGTCCTCCACCATGTCTAGATGCAATGTGTACCCTATCCATCATGTGTGCATTAATTGCACTACTTCCTCCATCACTTCATCATCAATGCTCTATGATCTTTCATTATATGCCTTCCAAGATCTCAGTTGACTGCTTCAACCTCCATGATCTATCTCATTAATGAGACGTGATCTCCACTCCATTCACATTAGTAGTTGCTCCACTACCCCATTATGTAGATCTAGGCTTAATTAATCCACATTCACACATAAAAATTGGATTTATTCATATTGAGGATTATGGGTCCCTCCACCCTTTTATTTACTTAATTCATTAAGGAAATTAAGAACTCTAATATTCCAAATATCATGTGAAATTTTGGGAATATTACAGAAATAGGGAATTCGGAAAGCATAAAATTGGTTAATTATTGGAAAAGGATTATATAGGAAGAGGTGGGATGAATAGAGACAGTGCATAGCTTGGTCGGGCTTGAGAAAATCATTGTAATATTCTCTTATTTTCTTACTAATGCAATATACATATAGAAGGGGTTTTTGTTGTGTCTTTCCTGAGGAAATCATTGTGTAATGTGTTGATTGAATTATTTATCTTGTATGCTTCATGATTTCACGATTGTTAATTGTTTCCGCAGTTGGTAGAATATATTCCAATCTATTGTTTTAGTAAATTACAATTAGAAGTTTGAATCTACAAGGAATTTCTACGCACTTCAATAATCGATCTCATGGTCGATGGAGGAGGAGTTGTGAAGGAAGGAGAAATTAAGGAATAAGATATGAAGGAATAAGCTACAAAGGAAGAAGCAATGCTCGTAGATATTGGGATCAATAACCTTGTCCTCAAAAGAGATATAGGTATGAAAATCATTTTGTCACTTCTCAATATGAGTACTTTCTTATTTCATCTCTATCTAGTGCTTCTCCCTCGGGTTCTTTAGATAGTTGGTTAGTGGATAGTGGTGCCTCTAGGAATTTTTATGGTTATAAAGAAGTCCTATCTAATTTGTTTGAGGGATATTGGTTTAAATATTATCCTTGGAGATAACACTACATATCTTGTAAAAGGGTTTGGTTTAGTTTCTTTTCATTTTGGATCATGGAGAAACTATTCATCTTCAAGATGTTTTATATGTACCTGGTGTAAGGAAGAATCTTGTATCTATATTTTCTCTAGAAGATAAAGGAATGAAGGTGGCTTTCATAAAAGGATAAGTGTTAACCTGGTCAAAGAGAATAAATCTAAAAAAATCTTTCACTCTTGGATCGAGAATCTAAGGGATTTATAAAGTCAATGGGAGACCTATTAGAGCTATGGCCCAATAATAAAATTTCATTCAAATCAAAATATGGCACTGTAGATTTTATCATATTCATTATAAAGCACTTCCCAAAGTAAAGAATATGGTTTCTGGAATTCCATAAATCCAATAAAAACATGATGGTGTTGTCCCTGGTTATGAAAGTGGAAAGAAGACAAGAAGGCCTTTCCCTTATAGCAATACCAAAACACATGACATCTTGTAGCTAGTCCATTTAGACTTTTGTGGACCTATGTCAGTGACATCCATATGTGGATATTTGTATTATATAAATTTTGTGGATGATTTCTCAAGGAAAACATGGATATATTTTCTAAAGCAAAAATATGAGGCCTTCGATATGTTTCAATATTTCAAAGCCTTGATTGAGAATCAAACCAGAAAGAAAATCAAAGTTTTCAAATCAGATAATGGAAGAGAATTCATCTCACATGAATTCATTGACTTTTTCATATAATTCGGTATTAAGAAAGAAACTATTGTACCATATAATCCTAAATAGAATGGTGTAGAAAAATAAATAATAGAACTATCATGGAGGTTGCTCCTGCTATGTTGCATGATGAGAATTTGACAAGGATTTTATGGGGAGAAGAAACAAACACTGCAATATATGTAGAGAACATGACTCATCATCAAGCATTATATGACAAGACTCCTAAAGAAGTATTTACAGGAAAGAAACGTGATGTAAGTCACTTAAGAATATTTGGTTGTCCTGTTTGCTTCCATGTACAAAACGAAAAGAGGAACAAGCTTGAAGTTTCACATAAGAAAGGGATGTTTGTAGGTTACTATGAATATCTTAAATCTTTTAGAATTTATATTCTTGGTCAAATAACAATATATTTTAGTAGAGATGTAACATTTTATGAATATATAACTCTTGAAAAGGTGAAAATTTGTCCTCCCTCTATTACATCTAGACAAACAAATGATGATGTGGATCCCTCTACTCATAAACCTAATCATGAGGACCTAGATGAACCTGTTGAGCCTATGGGTTCTTGATTCTTACAAGAAAGGGCCACTATGGCTCTGTGATACTATAAAAGATGTTGAAATGCATACTTCTCCTAGGGGCACTTTTAGAGAAAGCAAGAATCCCACCCGATATCAAAATTATGTAGTTGATATGAGCTCTATCATACAAAGTGAACCTCAATAATTTGAATAAGCATTAAAGCATGATGTATGGAAATATTCCATGACAGAAGAATATGAATCCATTATGTAAAATTATGTATAGGAGGTTGTTCCCAGACCTCAGGGAAACTTAGTTGTGACTTAAAAGTGATTGTTTAAAATAAAACATGGCACGGATGGCAGTGTTGCAAAACATAAAGTGTGATTTGTGGCCCAATTATTCTCTAATAAAGAGGAAATTTATTATGAAGATATATTTTCTCTTGTTTCTCGTTATACCACCATCCACTCTATTATTTCTTTAGTTGCCAATCAAGGGTGGACCCTCCATAATAAGGATGTTAAAACAACCTTTATCCATGGTGCTCTTCAGGAGAAAGTATATGTATAAGAACCTCAAGGATTTGAGGCACGTGACATAAGGACTCATGTTTTCATACTAAATAAATATCTCTATGGCTTAAAGAAAGCCACCAGGACTTGGTATTCACGCATTGGAAACTATTTAGTAAAGTTGTGATTCACAAGGAGCAGTGTTGATCCAAACCACTACTTTAAAGTGTGCAAAGTATGCTCTTGATTTTGGTTTTATATGTTGATGATTTTTTTTGACAAGTAATGAACCTCTAATGGTCTAGTGTAAGAGGGAGATTTCCTATGAATTTGAAATGAAAGAGCTTGGGATAATGCAATTATTTCTGGGCTTGGAGGTATGGAAAATATATGGTGAAATCATTGTAAATCTACTGGAAAGGTTTGGAATGGTTGAGTTCAAATCCATGTGCACACCCATGGAGATGAATTTCAAGAAACTTTGTGGTGATGAAGCAAGACCTGACTTATCTGATCCATCTTAATATCGTTAGTTTATTGGAGCATTGATGTTCCTAGTGAACACTTACCCTGATATTTGTTATGTTGTAAACTCCTTGAGTCAATCTATGACTAATCATCTTCATAATCATTGGATTTTTCGCTAAGCATGTGTTGATATATTTGGATGAAAAAGTAATTTTGGTCTTCGCTATTCTGCTGGAAACATAAAGTTGCATGGTTATACTAATTTCGATTGGACAGACAACATTGTGAACAAAAAAATCACTTCAGGATGGATTTTCAGTTTGGGATATGCCATGATATCTTGGATGAGCAAGAAATAGAAACCAGTTTCTCTCAATTACACAGAAATTGAGTATATTTTTGCTATCTTAGCTAGTTGTGAAGTTGTCTAGTTAAGAAAACTCATTGGAGAGTTATTTGAGCAAGTCTTGGACTTTAGGTATTAAACTTGTACAGAAACTACCTACAAACTAATTCTTAAAACAAAAAATAAACAATGGCGAGAACATAAAACAAATATGCACAGATTTTTCCCCTGGATCCCAAAATCGAGACTACTAGATTTATTTTTCATTATGTTCCTTTCAATTTTACCATACATACATATACATGTTGAAGAATTCATAAATCCTAATCCATTAACCCTGGATTAGAACATAATCATAGTTCCCTTGAATGTATCTACAAAATACAATGGGTAGAAAAGCATGTGAAAAACTCATGGACAAAACTATAGGTAGGTTTTCCCTCCTATTATAGGGTCCAAAACAAATTTCTTGGGGTGCTTCCCATGACCCTATGTAGGGGGGCTACCACCCCCATACAAACCCCCTGACTGGGGGGGCTTCTTTCCCCCTGTGACCCTCGTACTACACCTAACGCAACGAATAGGGGAAGCTTTCACCTCCCCTATGAACCCCTCGTGTGTGTGACTAGTCATGGAAATAATGTAACACACACCCAACATGGACACTATAGTGATATTCTATGACAATATGAGTGGGATTCGATTATCTGAGGATCTTGTATTTTATGACAGATCCAAGCACATTGAAATTAGATATCATTTTATTGGAAACATGGTATAGAGAGGAGCAGTGACACTCCACTATATTTTTACTGATGAGCATATTGTTGATATATTTACTAAAGAACTACCGAAGAATAAATTTATAGTCTTCAAATATATGCTTGGATTAAGGGATATTCCCCTTCTGGGTCCGGGACCCGGTTGATCAAGAAATGTGTGCTATAATATTCCCCCCTAGTCGAGCTCCCAACAACGAGGAATTGAGATAGTGAGCTCCTTGGTGCTAGTGTCTATGAGTCACCAGTGATCAAGTGTACTCTTTCCATATGATTGATAGGTTCTTAGGTCAAATTGTTATAATTTAAAATAAATTTTCAATTAAATTTTTATCATTGGTCAATGTCTAGGTATTATTACTACTCCCTTCATTTCAAGGTCATAAAATTCCATCATGGTTGTGTCATCATTCCTTGTGAGAGGTAATGAAACGAGTGTCTTTGTCATCATTTTGGTCATCAAATTATAATCATGAAAACTACAAAGGTTCAAAGTTCCAAATCATGGTTTCACATATGCATTTGGTGTCATCATTGGGTCAAGTCGTTAAATTCATAAAAGAGTCATGTTATAACCATAGTCACCATCATGGGAGCTAGTAATTAGGGAAAAAGTGTTCAAAAAATATTTCAAAGTGTAGAAAATATCTAACATAGCTCTGATACCATGTAGAAATTACACCAATGGATTCAACCCGATCATACAATTTACTAAAACAAGATACTGAATCCTTCTACAATATTTGCGGAATATAAATCACGATCGCTCAATCACAAGAAGGTAAGAGAAAGAAGTAAATCAATCACACAACACAATATTTTCCTAGGGAAAGGAGCTGCTCAAAAAATTATTTTATAATCGACCAAGGAATCATGAAACAATACAATGCATGTGTGCTCACCACAACCTCATACACTCTACCAATTGTCTCACACTAATCTAGGAAAAATTGGACCAAAACATAGACAATTTCATGCCCACCTTCAGTGTTCCTTACTCACGCAATCCCTAAGAAAACTAATTCCTATTAAATAGGAATTCTAACCTTCCTTGACTGTGCAATCCATCATGAGCTTCATGTGGCTTTATAACTGCACCTGGGCAGTTCGCTAAAAATACAACTGGCAGTTTACTTGCCTTTAACCTTTGTCTCAAATGGGTCTCCATGAGAATTGACATGCATGCAGCTATTAATAGTGAATCAACAGTTACTTGGTATATCACTACTTTTGAATTAAATCTATTTTAATTCACTTGATCTTCCACTAGCTCATCAATCAGTTAGAACTAGTAAAATTGATTTTAACTCAAATAATTTGAGTTAACTAATTGCACTCACACCACACTAGTGCTACAATTGCAACTGGACCCTGTAAATAATAGAATCACTCTACATGTCTATCCTTTGACCCTCAACTCGAAATTCTTGAGCTAACTAAGTATATCACAATTAGTTAACTATTACAAGTTGTTATGAGATAAGGTTACAATTTATTTTCCAATTTATTTAAAACTTGGTTGCCCACATTCTCACTAATGTGTCACTAGAATTCCTCACTCATGTGTGACCTGGAATCCCACACTAGTATGTGGTGAATTTTATTTTTTAATTTCAACACAAAGGTACACTTACCTCTCAATAAAGATGTAACCTTGCCTAATAAAGTGATAAAGTTGCAGTACGTTGTCATATTATATCATTTTTCAAAAAACACATGTGATGTCACTCCATTACCAAAGCGAAAAATAAACTTTTTAGCTATAAGAAGACCATCCAAGCATTCTAATTCTCCATTTCATCTTCATTGAACACCTCTCCATCATCCAGCTTCATCTCAGCCACTAGTGCATCGAATTTCTTCATTTAAACCATTGCCTACCTAGCTCGTTGCGCTTATGGTGCCTTCGCTACATTTTTGGAAAAGGAGGAAAATATAAGCATCCAAAGGTCTTCATTCAGCATTCAATAGGTTCCAAGAACTCCAAATTATGTAATTTATCCTTTACTACCTCTCTCATGCAGTCATTTCTCTAAAAACTCATTGCAAATCCAACTCCTGGGGCTTCGTTGCGCTTTTGGTTTCGATAAGTTTTTTCTTCATCTCAATCCTAAAATCCCTAGTTTTCCTACTATGTCACCCTCATACACACCTTATATACCTCCCCCAACCATTTCCCATACTCATTCCCTTCATCTCCCCCATTTTCCCCACAAACCCTAACCCACGTTGTGTTTTTTCAAATTTCTAGGTTAGGATTGTGTTTTTGAGTTTTTTCCATCTTTCCCTCACCCATTTCAAGGGATTCCACTCCCCTAGCCTCCCTAAAAGCTACCTCTACCCCCTATAAATTTCCCACAAATTTCCCTAATCCCTATCACCTCCATTCCCTTCCCTAAACTATTTTTCCCTTTTTCCCTATTTTCCCAATTCTACCCTACCCTTTCCTCCTACCAATTTTAGGGTTTTGTCAGGAAAATTGAAACCATGGACAATGAGAAGAAGAAGTATAATAAAGGAAGGAAAATCTCCATATATGATCCAACTCATATCTATTATATCATTGCCTCATCATTCATCAAGAAGTCTTTTGAAGATGTGGGTTGCCTAGGGTTTTGTGAAAATATTCAAGAGGTAGGCCACCATGCCAAGTTGACAAGCATTTTTTCCATTAATTTTAGGAGGGATAAGACCAATATAGTAGGGATTGACTTCACCATATCAGCAGATGTCATAGATTTAGCCACATGTATCCCTAACCAAGGATAAATTTGGTTTAAGGGTATGGATTTGGACATTGAACACTACAAAATCTTCCTTAAACCACACTATAAAGATGCTCCCACACACATTTTTCCTTTCAAAAAATTACTAGATATATATGCTCCATTTATGAGTATGATCATGAATTACTTTACATGTGAAGGCATGTTTTCAAGGTTGTATCAATATCACATAAGGTTGTTGATGCATTTCACTGCAATCAAACCTTTAAACCTACCCCACTACTTATTCATGAGCCTAGTCAAGATGACTAAAAAGGTACAAATAAAATGGAAATATCATCAAGAAAAATTATTTCATCATGGTTTGGTTAAGATCATAGTTCTGCATCAACTTTCACAAATCAATTTACCATGGGAAACATTCATGCAATCAGCTGCTCTTGTGCCTACCACTAGTCAACCTAGCAATCAAAGCACTCCATTGGCACCACCAAGGCCACAAGAGGTTGGCTTGTCTAGTAAACCATCTGTTGCACAGACACCTAGGGAAAAAGTGAAAAATACTCTTAGGGAAGAGGTTACTAAAACTTATAGCAAAGGTAAAAGACTAGTGTTTTCCCCTAAGAGTGTGGAAAGAACTCAGCTCAGCACTATTAGAGAAGAAACATCAAGAGGAAAAGATGATGCACCCTTGCATGAGGAATAACAAGTACATTTAGAGGTTGACATGGTTGACCTTGCAGATTACAAGGAAGAAAAATCAGCTAATAAAATAATCAAAGAAAAAGAGGTAGAGATCAGAGAGCTTAAGGATAATCTCTCAAAAGAAAACTTCATGATATCATTTTTGCAGCAAGAGAAAAGACAACTCAAGGTAAATTAACTATATTCAAGAAAAACTAAGGTTGATTTGGTGGCGGATAAGGATAAGGGTAATGTGATGATAGATGTGGAGTAGCTAGAGGACAAGGATGTTCATATCAAGTCAAGGAGGCCAAAGACAAGAGCAGCAGCAAGACAGGAAAATGAACCCTCTCCTCCTCAAGTAAACCAAAACCTAGATGACACTATAGCAGCAGATATTGAGCAGGACAGGGAGTTTTGGCTTGTGATAATTAATGAACACCTCGAGAAGCTCCTAAAGAAGGAAAATGGAGCTACAAACCTTCAGAGACACATGGCTAGACATTATTACACCAAGAACCATATTTGAAAAATTAGGGTTAGGAATATGAAAAATAAGCTTAAGAAAACCCTAAACAATCTTAAAAAGAGAGATAACCTTGATTTTCTTACTGATGCATAAATATTTGTCTAGCCCATCACTGAGAATGACAAAAGAAATAAATTTGAAGAATTTTTGGCAAATTCTGAAGTTTTTGGCAATTTGGCAATTTTGGAAATTTATGATGCACAGAAGCGCAGCGAGCTAACGTTATGCTTATTCTCGGAGCATCCAAATGAGTTACAATTCACATGTGTGGAGAGATCTTGCCTAGTACATCATGGATATGTGCTTGGTTTTTCATGATAGCTCACAGATTTCAAGAAAAAGCCAAAAAACTTGCAAAATTTCATGTTTCTGCCACCTTTCTGGAGGGCCACGCTGCGCTTCTGGAGTAGTATTGGGAGAATGGATTTTTAGGTGCCATGGAGATGGGATTTTTCATTTTTGCAGGTATTATGCTTTATAGGCCTAGTGGACATCCTAACCTATCTTCACCAATCATCATTTCATCTTAAATATTAGGTTAAGCCACCCAAAAATTGCTTCAAAGACCATGTTGCGCTTCTGTTGGACCACAATGTGCCTTTGAGATTTTCATTGTGCTTCTGTAAGAAAGTCAAATTTTTGAGTTTTCTCAGTCAAATTCAATCTCTCATGATGTAATTTATCTTTTTATGAGTTTACATGATGTAATTAAATGTAATAATGTTGGTAAGGTTAAATTTATGTAAATTCATGGTCATCAATGCTTGTAAAGTCATTTAAGGCTAAAAAGGGAGTTAGTTACTAACCTCCCTAGTTTTAGGTTTGGTTAGAGAGATTGATGTAATCAGTCCCTATAATGATGGATTCGACCCCTGAGAGGGGGAAAATGTATTTTTTGATATATATGTAGCCCTAATGAAGTCAAATCAAAGGTTGGATACTTGCAGCTCAAACTTGGACTAGTGTACTTACCTATTTTGCAGAAATACAATAGATAGTTGCAATTATTTTCATGGGATTATTTTTTTGTGGTTTGTGGCTCTATTTTTCCAGTGTTTACTTTATATTTGATGATTATATCTATCTATAGACCATTTATATTCTTCTTATGCTTTATCTTCTAAGTTTTAAGATAGAAATCATCAAATGTATGTTATGTTTTTGTTCAAGATAATCATTTAAGTGTTTTTCCTCCATAAGTGAATTCATGCTCTTTCTCACTTAATCTCTCCTACATCTTCCTCAGCATTACTACATCAACAAACCTTTTTGATCCATTGATTGTGTTTTATCTCAAGAAACAATCCCTTGGTTGTGGTAAGGAAGCAGTGCTTAAGACATTTTATAAATGTATGTCACAATTACGATATCAAATGGCCTATGTTTAACACCTTTGGAATTTAATTACTTAATACCCTCAAGCCTTCACAATGCATAAACTATTGATACTTGAATGAAATGAAAAGAAGAACTGTAAGAGAAACTCAAAATGATATGTTGAGGAACAGAATCTATCACTTTTAAGTTTCAGAGGAAATCATGGAGAGAGAGGAAACTCGAAATAATATGTTGTAAACACAGAATATATTACTTTAAAGTTTCATCGGGATTTTGTGAAAAGAGAAGAGATGAAGTGAAGGAGTGCAAATTAAGGTAATTTAACTCTTACTCACAGATATAATTACGATATTGGTTGCTACATTACTTCACTTCATTCAAAGAGGAAAAACACAGAGTGAAACTGGAAAGACATATCAACATAAACAGGTGCAGGAAACTTAATCTTCTTTCATTAATTTCTCATAAAATTCAGTACCAAATTAACAGTCATCTAGAGGTCCAAAACTCGGAACCCTTTTTCTTTATTTATGTCTACTTAAATACATCAAAGTAGTTCATAACTGTTGAATTTCCTGAAACTATTCGACTACCTAAACTGTTAATATTACTTATGCAATCATACAGAGAAAACAAATAAAAGCTAGAAATATTGTTTTCTTTTCTTAATCTGATGTTGCTGATGCGTCCTCAAGAAGTGCCGAGGTGTCCTTTCTGGTTATGATGTAGTAGCTGCACAGTTCTGTAACGACGCCTTGGTGCCCGACTCGACCCAGTTGTTGTGCTTCCGAGAGTGACACTATACATTCATCTTCCTGACTCTGCCTATGCCTCTTTATTCATTGGTCGCCCTTTCGCATTACCTTATCGCATACATGGTTGAAACTTTATACAAACCCCACAGACCTGCGGTTTACGGGTTGTTGGGTCAGTTTACTATTGTAAACTAACGCAAGTATTTATTATCAATCCGGGTTAGTGGAACTTAGAAGCATCCCCAAAGTATATGGGTTTCAGTTGTGATTAATTCAGAATATGGTTTATTAATGATTAGGGAAATGCATATTACAAATATAAATCTAACTTAAACAATTTCTAAATTCAGATGTGTAATTAGAAGCAGAAGAATCTCCTAACTTAAGATATTTGTTTTTCCTTCTCTACCAAGATTACCATGTGAATTAGAAATCAGAAACTACTTAATAAACAATAGATTAAGATACATGAAGTAATAATTGAAGAGGCTCTTCACTGAAGTGGTCCTGATTGTCCTTCATCATATATTCATTTATCAGTAATTCTATTGTTAAAAACAGGAATTCAGAAAAAGCAGGAAAGATGAATCTTAGTTTTTAGTCTCTTAATCAGATAGAAGAAGTATTTAACTTTAAATACTGGGCTGACTCTTCATATGCAGAATAGACACAAGATTAATATCCATCAATAATCATATAAAAGCATGTAAAGGCATGTAAAGATGAATTCTAATTGAAGATCTTGATTAGATAGAAAGAATGTTTAACTTAAACATTTGTTTGTCCTTTCATATGCAAGTTAAGAATGATCATTAGATTCATCAGTACTCAAAAATAATCAGCATAAAAAAATTAAACATAAGCAAGCTAATTCAGAAATTACAACTACAAAATAAACTAAGAAGTGCACTTAGCTCAGTGTGGGGGTCCTTCACCCTTGCCTCGCACACTGAAGGTGAATTCATCTACTTAAGACTTAAATCAATCACCCAGCATATAAAATCAACAAATATGATAGAACAGATCTTCAATTATGTCTCCAAGTCTCAGAAATAATAATATTAAGCCATACAAGTTCTACATATCAAAGCCTTCAAAGTTTGAGGCTTAAATAGATAAAGTATCTAACAAAGTCATCCAAAATAGCTCAAATAGTCATAAGTATCCTTATCCTATCAAATCAAGTCGAATTTATCCATCAAAATCTATAAAATCCCACAAAATAAGAGTTTTGACCTAGTTTCTAGGGATCCTCCATAAAGATAGGTCATGTTTGACCGCCTTTGACTGGGCATATTAAAGCTCGGTTTGACTGTACCAATAGGTGTACTCTTATTCTTAGTTCCCAAGCCTTCTATAAATTTATCCAGCTTGAGCCCAAGTGTCCTACACATATGCAAACCATAATTCCATTAACGGAATTTCTGATGTTGTCCAAAAATGCACTTAAATTTCAATTTTTACAAAAAACATCTAATAATTGAGAAACATAACTTAAATACCTGTATATGCATCTTTTGGTCAATATAAGTTGGATATGATGGTGAATAGATGGATAATATGGAAAAATAAGGTGTATTTCATAAACAAAAAGAGATAAAAAATGAGGGCCAACATCTCCCCCAAACTGATGATCAAGCATGTCCTCATGCTTGCTTTTTCCTCTTTGACCTTTTGAGCTCTGGTGCTAATCTCATTCTTGATCCTGATGTGTTGTATATAGAAGATAATCCATGTCTTTGCCTTGTTATTCCTTGTATATGGAGGTCTTAACCTTCTGTTTCTCATACTTAGCCTTCCAGGAATTTTTCTCCTGAAGCCACTTGACTGCCTGTGTATAGAGAAGATTGTTTTTGGTTTTCAACTTCCCCATTTCTCCACTTATATTCTCATTCTCCTTAACCAATTTCTTATTATTTATTTTATAAGTTTCATTTTCTTCCTTCAGGTGCCTCTCCGTGATTTTTCTTATTTCCAGGCTATTCGTTAATTCTCTAAATCTGCAAAGGTTTTGATCTTCCTCCTTGGAATTTTTAGAAATTGAAGTAGCTTCCACCTCATTATTTTCAAAATAGGAATCTCTATCTACAGGATTTTCATACACTTCTTGTTGCAACCTCTCAAGGATTTCATCTGCTTGTTTAGTTAAAGGAGATGTTTCTATAACTTCTACTTCTGGTTCTTCTTAATTCTTCTTTTTTTGTCTTCTAGAAATGGTTAAAAATGATGTTTCCCTCTCTACCATATCTGTCTCCTAATGCTTCTTTGACCTAGTTTTAGGATAAAGACGTGAATGCACAATATTTCTTGCTTCTTGTATTGGTTTAAGTTTTTTTTCAATGACTTGTTCTACGAACTTATTTTCAATCAGAAAATTTTCCAAAACCATTCCCTTAACTTTTAGCTGATAATCCACAATGATTTTTAGGAGCCCCTGGTGAAGAATTTGAGCTTCTTTGTGCTTGGTCTCAGATTTGACACTCTCAATCATTTTCATCAAATTTTTATAAAATAAATAGGTCAGATTCATCCTTATATCTCCTTTAATATGTTGTAGTAACCTGACATGATAAAGGTGTACTACACTGTGTGTGTTGTCACAGGTGAAGAAATTTTGAATAATCAATACTAACTCTTCCCATGGTTCATTGAACCACTCCCTTGGAATCTCCTTTGACCTATCAAAATAACCCTTCTTGTTTTTATCCAAGAATAATTATCAACCCTTGTCTTTGAAATGTAATCTCTTATGGTATATTTCTCCTGATGATGGCAACTCTAAAGCTTCGGAAATATACTTTGGAGTCAAATGGATATGTAGAATACCCACCATGACTTCATTATTTTTGTAATTTTTTACAAATTCTCTTGTGACATCCTCATTGTGACCTTTAAACTTTTGAAGAAAGCCTATTAAACCTAACTGATAGAGTTTTTCAACTGTTTCCCTATTCCAATGTTTAATTTGAAAGACTTTAGGTTCTGCTCTTGAATTCATTTTATCTTAAAACAATTTTATGTATTTATCTACTGTCATTAACTTCATCTTTGTCAAAAAAAATTCAAGTACTGGATGTTATTACAGTAGTAGGCTTACCTCTTTTTTTACTGCTCTTGCCAACCAATCCTCTGTTTTCCCTTTGAAAAATGTGAGCTAACTGCTTCAAATAAACATAATATTGATAGAGAGGTTTAAGAAAACATAAGAATTCATGTTTCTATTATCCTATTCTCCATTTAATTCTCTGTCCTCTTTAAAAAAAACAATCCTATGTCTCTATTTTGTAAAAGAAATTTGACTGTGTAAAAAAAAAATGATTTTTTTTTTTATACAACAGTGTCTTTCACCCTTCAAAACATAGCATGATGTCTATAATTTAAAATCACTGTGTATACAAGAGAATAGCTCAACTATTTCATCAAAAATCTCATGATCAATTCACTGTTTTCCTTCAAACATTCTCCATACTCTGTCCTCTACTATGTAAAACATTTTTAACTGTCTTCTAACTCAATCTTTATTCAAAAATCCTGTTTCAAATTCTTCTACTGAGTGTTCTAATAAAATAAATCTATTACATAACTCAATTTAAAACAAACTCATTGCACAATTTGAACCATAATTCTCCATTCTTTGTTTTCCATTTATTTCTAAATAGAAGACTGCATGTGAGGACGTGTTTAAGCTTACATGTCTTAGGCAATGATCCTTGTGATTTTCTGTTGTGATCCTCGTGATCTTCCTTCCAGTTTAACTGAGGTCTCTGTTTGTTTCAATCAGTGCCAATATCATTAAAATCCTCACTCATTTACTCACTTAATCAACAAAATATTTAACTGTTGACTAATGGTAGAGTATTTATGAATGGTGTCAAAGTGTTTATGAGTGGTGTCAAAACAAAACATAACGCACTGATAGGCTTTAAAATCAAAATAAATGACTCCTTTTATAACTCTCAGTTTGCTTTAACAATCCTGATATATATTCATGCAACCATTCGTTGTTTTAAACAACCAAATCCACATTTACTTCTTACCTTCTCCTTCACGGGATTTCGCCTCCTAATAGCATGGTTGCTTGACAATTTTTTTGGATTTGTTGGCTTTGAAACTCCAGTTAGCTCCCTTATCACTTCGTTACTCTTCTCTACTATATTCTCTACCTTCTTTACTGCATTTTATCTCTTCTATTCTCTTCACGGTTTCTTCAATGTCTTCTCTCAAGTTCTGTGTTTTATTTTGTTTTCACATAGTTGTAAAAATGGATGCATGTTTTGACTGCATGCTCTCCCTCTCTCACTGAGCCTTTGGAAGGTGACGATGGTGAAAACATAGTGTAAATGTCTTATAAATGGTTGTTTCAGGTCTTAGAAATGGCAGAAATGGTCTCATATGTTTTACACAGTGTTGTGTTATGGAGTTTGAAATTATTATAATCGTTCATCAACCACCGCTTGACCGGTTCATGCATGTCTTTTCCTTGACTTTCATGCTAGCTCTGGTGTACATTCCATCCTTTGTTTTATTCATTATGCATCTCCTTTCACGTTTTGTTTTTATGACCATGTTTGGTTCCATATTTCGCATCATCTCCATGTGACATGATACTGTCTGCTTCAATACTCCGCATTATCTCCATTTGCATATGTGCCATCATACTTCATCATTGTATGTTATCTCCTCTTCATTCCTCCACTGCTACATGCATTACGATCTCATCATAGCATAGCATATATCATCATTGTCATGCATTTGGTTTATCACCGCATCATACTTTAGGTTAGTTGTATTCATTTGTTTGTATTATGATTTCGCACTTTGGTCCATTACCTTAGCTCATCACCTTTTATGATTGCGCTCTTTTTGCATTGTTGACATTTGAAATAGTTGCGCTATATCATATGACTTTTGAACTTTGGTTTTTTCTCTTTTATTTAATTTTTAAAAATTTACTAATGAAATAGTCACATTTTTAAAATTAAATATTTATAATGTTACTAACCTTTGTTTTTTGTATTGTAGGTCTTCCAAGGGTTTAATGTTAACCTTTTGTTTATGATTCTCTTGTTTAGGAAATAGGGTAAGGTATGGTATGGATAGGTTATGTATTTTTTTATTGAATAGTGGTATGGATATGAATATGGATAGAATAGGGATAAAAATCATAGATAATGGAATGTAAACGAAAGTGTAGGTGATAAAATGTAGAAAATGTAGGTGAGGTAGATGAAATGTAGGTAAAAATGCATAACTAGTACTAAATTAGTCTTTACAATTCTAGAATATTTTCGAAAAAAATTGAAATTTTAAGAGAGATTTTTTTACTTACTGTACTTGTATTCCCTTTTGATGTTCATGATGATCAAAATTGTGTTTATTGTTACAATGGCTCTTGTAGACTATGTAGAGACTTTATTTCTTCATGCATCTAATTTGATTTAGAATAATAATGTTCAGGTCCCTTCTGCAGGTTAAACTTTGACATTTTCAGGTCCCTTCTGATATGATCTTCATTTGATATAGCTCAGGTCCCTTCTGGCATAATTTGTAATAATGTTCAATACTTGAAAATTTCTTCTGTCGTAATGATACGAGTCCCTTTCTAAATAATTTTATCAATAAAAATTCAGGTCCCTTCTGTAAATGTCGAATGATGTACCAGGGTCCTTTGTAATTGTATTTCATATTTTGTCTTCAATTTAGCTGCTGCAAACTATTTTCATAGTTTTTTTTTTATTCCACACCTTCCCCCAAGCTAATGATTTGGCTTGTCCTCAAGTCTGTGATGTCTTGGAGGGTATATCTGCAAAAAAAAAATTAGTACAATAAAATGAAAACAAAAAGATAATTCATAATGGCCAAACAATTTGGTTTTCCGATATGAATTTGAGTTTGTATTGTGCCAATTTCCTAGATTTTCACAACCAAACTCTTTTATTATTTTTTTATTTATTCTTTTTTATTGTTCTTCTGTTGGAATTATGGAAGGCATATTGCTATGTTGTCCCATTAATTCCAGATCTAAATCCATCGAATGTTTCTCAGAAAATCCTTTTTGTTTATAGGCTTATTGTAGACTTTAAGCCTATGTCCATTGACAACAAACGAAATAGATGCTTCATCAATTGGTTTTATCTTGACAGCTCCATTTTCAAAGATTTCTTCAATCTCATATGGCCCAAGCCAATGAGTTGTGAATTTTACTTTGAAGTCTTTTAACTTGGAGTCGAACAAGAGTTCCCAATATCCTTTTTGAAACACTTTATTCTTTATGAATCTATCATGCCATTTGATCCTTTGTTCTTGGAAAATAGATGTATGTTCGACTGCTTGATGTCGTATCTCATCCAGTTGGTTTAATTCCATAATTCTCTATTGTTTTGCCTCAGAACATTCCATCCCCAATTCTGATGCTAGCTTGTATGTATGTATTTGAAATTCTATGGGTAATAGGACTTCTTTTCCATACACTAACTGATATGGACTAAACCCATTTGTGTTTTTCCAAGTTATTCTATATGCCCATAGTGCATCTGTCAATTTCTCTCACCAGTCCTTTTTGTTCATTTTTACAGTCTTCGTCATGATGTTTTCTAGGACTTTGTTTGTTAATTCCACTTGTCTGTTTGCCTGTGGATGATACAGAGTTGATTTTCTATGCTTGATATTGTATTTCTTCGTAATATGTCGAACAAGTTTTGATGTGAATTGTGTGCCTTGGTTGGTTACTATCTGTCTCGGAACTCCATATCTTACAAATATATCTTCAAACAGGAAAGAAACAATAGTATCTTATGTTTCTCGTGCTACTGCCTTTGCCTCCACCCACTTAGTTACATAATATGTACATACTAGGATGTACTTAATTCCATTGGATGGAGGGTTGATTGGTCCCACGAAATCTAAAGCCCACTGTTCAAATGGTTCAATCAGTACTTGTTTATTTAATGGAATTTCATCTTATGCCACTGGTCTACTAATTCTTTGGCAGTTGTCACATCTTTTCACATAGGCTCTGTAGTCTTTGAAGACGTATGGCCAGTATTAGCCAAGTTTCAACTCTTTATATGTTGTCCTCTTATCTGCAAAATGACCACCACATGGTTCATCATGACAAGCTTTCAAAATTTCAATAATCTCATCTTCTCTAACACATTTTCTAATCATTAGATCAGCACCAGTATAAAATAGATCTCCATTGACCCAGCAATATCTAGCACTTTCTCTAATTATTCTTCTTTTATGCTTGTTTGTGTAATGAAATGGTATGACTCCAGATGATAAATAGTTAGATATATCTTCTAAACATGGAGTTTTAACATTTATATAAAATATATGTTCATCTGGAAAATTATCTGATACTGGATTTGGATCACCAGGTGAATGTAGTCTTGACAGAAATTATTCAAATTGGTTATCTTTGCCTGGTCGATCTTGTAAAGTAATGTTAAATTCTTGCATTAATAACAACCGTCTAGTTATTCTGCTATTTGTGATTGATTTATTCATTAAATATTTTATGGCGGAATGATCCGTGTGGATATAAACTTGATAACTTGTTATATAATATCGAAATTTATTTACTGCATGTACTACAGCTAACATCTCTTTCTATGTAAAATTGTAGTTCAATTCTGCCGGTGTTAAGTTTTTACTGATGAAATATATGGCATAATTGAATTGATTCTCTTTTTTTCCAAGTGATGCTCCAATGGTTGTATCGGATGCATCAGTTGAAATGTGAAATGACAAAGACCAATTAGGTCCTCGAAGAATGGGTGAAATTGATAATTTTTCTTTTAATTTTTCAAATGCGTTCTGAAAATTATTTGTCCATTGGAATTCCACATCTTTTGCAAGTAACTTGAATAATGGAAAAGCTATTTTACTTAAATTTTCAATAAATCTTCTATAGTAGCCTGCATAACCCAAGAAAATTCTAACTTATTTTTGTGTTGTGGGTAGTGTTAAATTCACAATGACCTGAATTTTTTTTCGTTCCACTTTAATCCCTAAAGAGGAAATATGGTGTCCCGACATTATCCCCTCAGTTAACATCATAAAACATCTTTCATTACTGAGTGATAGATTTGTCTCAATGCATCTTTTTAACACTTTTTCAAGATTTTGTAAACAATCATCATATGTTGTGTACCATACACAGTGAAATCATCCATGTAAACTTCAACACGCTCATGAATCAAATCAGCAAAGATTGCAAGAAATGTTCTCTGAAAAGTAGCAGGTGCATTACACAAACCAAAGGGTAATACATTGTATGCATATGTTCCCCATGGGCATGTGAATGTTGTCTTGTCTTGATCTTCTAATGCTATCTTTATTTGATTATATCCGCTAAATGCATCTAGAAATGAAAATAATTTATTTCCAGCTAATGAATCTAACACTTGATCGATAAATGGTAAAGTAAAGTGGTCCTTTAATGTAGCTTTGTTGAGTTCTCTGTAGTCCACAAAAATTCTCCATTTACCATTTTTCTTAGGTACTACAACTAAGGGTGAAACCCATTGACTATCTGAAATTGGATAGATAAATCCAACTTGTAATAGTTTCTGTAATTCTTCTTTCACTATTTCCTTCATCATGGGGACCATCCGTCTTTGTGGTTGCCTTACAGGTTTTGTTTCATTATATCTGTAAATGTGATGGATGCATGTTTTTGGATGAATTCCCAGCATGTCTTTGTAATCCCAGGAAAAATATTTTGAATATTTTTTGCAATAATGCTATTAGCTTTTCCTCTTGTGATGATTGTAAGTTGTTACCAATATTCAAATGTCTCTCAGGACTGATTTCAATGATTTTACTATTTGAATTAGTAATTGTATTTACAGGAAAAATGCTTCCAAATGTATTTTGTAATGACTGTATTGTGTAATTTTCCTGAAAAAACATTCATTTAAAAGATAACTAGCGGCTTCATATTTAGTTATTCTAAGCTGCTCTGAAATATTCGGTTCTGAGATGAATATATCTAACAATTCCTCATTTTCTTCCTCCTCTCTAAAATTATAAACTTGATTAAGACTAAGAACAGATTGAAGTTCTTGTGGTTCCTCTCCATCAAGCCATGATAATAAAGAAGGTGATTGAGTGGGAGGATATAATGTAACATGTTTTCTTTAATCTCCATGTGCAATAATCATACTTCCTTACCTACATCCAATGTAAGCATCTGCAATGGCTAACCATGGTCTGCCTAAAATTATTTATTTTTGGCTGCAAAATCAAGAAGTCTACAGGATACTCCCATGAATCCAGTGAGACAATGATATCTTCCAATATACCTTCTGGGACAACTTTAGATCTATCTGCAAGTTCTAAAACTGTAGTAGTAGGTCTAAATGTTGTTCAGATTCAAATGTTTCATAGTCTCCGTTGTCATAACATTGATAGCTGCTCCCAAGTCTATTAAAGTATTTGGCACTGAAAATTTGTTAATCGAAATGGTAGCCATAGGAATTCCTGGATCAACATATTTTTCAATAGATGTGTTTGTGGATATGAGACTAGCTAAACTTCCAATTACCTGAACTGTTGGTGGATCCTTATTTCTTTTGTGAGATTTCTTAATGCATAATTCCTTTATTGCTTTTGCATATATCGGAATTTCTTTAATTGCCTGCAACAAAGGAATTTTAACATATGTGTTTTTCAATTCATCCAGAATAATAAATTCAGGGAGAGATATTGGAATATTCTATTGTATCAATCTCTCTGGATATGGTGGAGTTTGTGTCATAATAGATTTACCCTTCTTAATTTTCTTTTCTATTTGATATTGTTGACTTTGTTCTCCTTGTTCAACTTCTTCTTCAATTATCGAAGGAGAATATTTTTGTAACACCTTCCCAGGCCTTAGGTGGACATCTTGTATGAGAAGAATTGAATAAGTAGGATAATATGTTGCCTCTTCCACATGATATGCTGGTCTATCCACCTTGTTACTTGGATTAGCTATTGGATGAGCTGACAATTGTGTTGGTCTAGGAGGTGGTTGGTTAGTGGGTAGCTGAAGTTGCTGCGGTTGAGTTAGCATTGGTGGGTTTTGAGATGGATATGGCATGGGTTGATGTTGCTGGAATTGTTAATATTGAGGAAATGGTTGTGGAGGGTCTTGTTGTTGATATTGATACTGTTGGGGATACATTTGTTGTTGTGGTTGGTTTCCATAACCATATCCCCTCCAACCTTGTGCAGGTTGGTTTTGATATTGTTGTGGTGGCCAAGCTTTCCATGGCATTGGTGTATACCATGTATTTTTAGGATATTGATAATTTTGGGGATTTTGTTGAGGGAATTGTTGAGGCATCCTTGGTTTCCAAGGTCTCCTTGGTGCCATATAGTAGAGAGAATCTACTCCTTGCAATTCTTTTAATTTAGGACATTTTTATGTCGCATGATTTTCTGTGCATAGTCCACACACTTGGATACCTTGCAAAGGACATTCCCTGAGTGGATGCTCTTGTCTACACTATGGAAAGAAAATTGCTAAGATTTCATCTTGCTCTTCTTTATTTTTCTTAGCTTTCAAAACATTTACTTGTGTTCCCAAAGTGCTTAAGAGATCTGTTTTAAAATTTTCTAGCATGCTTCCTATCTCTACTCTTGTTACTGCACTTGCTGCAGATTTGGAATATTTTGATAAAATATCTCTCTTCCCACTCTTTGCTCTTCCCCTAGAGTATTTTTGACATAATTCGGCAATTTCTTCAAATGGTAAATTGGAAATATATCCTTTTCCCATTACATTAAAAATGTCTAAATACTCATCTCTAATACCCTTAAGAAAAATAGTGTGGATGGTATCAGGACTAAGAGAATTTCGTTGTAGTATAGTGGTAACTATTCCCGCCTGTCACGTGGGTGACCCAGGTTCAATCCTCGATAATGACACCAAAATTTTGGGTCAATTTACTGTTGTAAACTAATGCAAGTATTTATTATCAATCCGGGTTAGTGGAACTTAGAATCATCCCCAAAGTATATGGGTTTCAGTTGTGATCAATTCAGAAGATGGTTTATTAATGATTAGGGAAATGTATATTACAAATATAAATCTAACTTAAAAAATTTCTAAATTCAGATGTGTAATTAGAAGCAGAAGAATCTCCTAACTTAAGAGATTTGTTTGTCCTTCTCTAACAAGATTACCATATGAAATATAAATCAGAATCTACTTAACTAAGCAATAGATTAAGATACATGAAGTAATAATTGAAGAGGCTCTTCACTGACGAGGTCCTTATTTTCCTTCATCATATACTCATTTATCAGTAATTTTATTGTTAAAAATAGGAAGTTAGAAAATCAGGAAAGATGAAGCTTAGTTTTTAGTCTCTTAATCAGATAGAAGAAGCATTTAACTTTAAATACTGGGTTGACTCTTCATATGCAAAATAGAAACAAGATTAAGATCCATCAGCAATGATGTAAAAGCATGTAAAAGCATGTAAAGATGAATTCTAACTGAATATCTTGATTAGATAGAAAGAATGTTTAACTTAAACATTTGTTTGTCCTTTCATATGCAAGTTAAGAATGATCATTAGATTCATCAATACTCATAAATAATCAGCATAAAAAAATTAAACATAAGAAAGCTAATTCAGAAATTACAACTACAAAATAAACTAAGAAGTGCACTTAGCTCAGTGTGGGGGTCCTTCACCGTTGCCTCGCACACTGAAGGTGAATTCATCTACTTAAGACTTCAATCAATCACCCAACATATAACATCAACAAATATGATAGAACAGATCTTCAATTATGTCTCCAAGTCTCAGAAATAACTTAAATACCTATATATGCATCTTTTGGTCAATATAAGGTGGATGTGATGGTGAATAAATGGATAATATGGAAAAATAAGGTGTATTTCATAAACAAAAAGAGATCAAAAACGAGGGCCAACATGGGCCCACACACGACCTAACCAATCAGAAGCAATCGCACTTTGCAACTTATTCGATATCACACGTCGGAAACTATAACAAATAGCTTAAATGGTAAACAATAATAATTTTGATGTGTGAAACCGCTCTGTTTGCGACTTAACCTCCACCGTTGATCTATGCCCCAATCCAACGGTCCCATTGTACTGTCTCACACCGCCATCTCTCGTTTGTCACATCGCAACCAAAATACTTTACCTTGCAAAGAATTAATGCTAAATTCTAAACCTGCTGACGTGTGATATGCGTTGAATCGCTGTCCCAACGTGTGTCTCCTCCCTTTATCGCATCGCAATTTTCACTTCTTACAGCATCATAATTTATTTTGTTTAACTTACGAAGTCCTTACACATAAACTAAATAATCACCGATGTGAAGTCATGCTACGCCGACACGTGTCCACTTCACAACTTTTCAAACTTAACTTTGCAATGCAACCGAGTCCGTCCATCTCTCACTTTAATTCTGTGATTTAATCCTCATCGTCAGATCGCCTCCTTTGGGAATTTTCTAAAGTTTTTCTGCCTTAACTGATTTCTCTGTTTCTTCGGTTGTCGCTTCTCTACAGATCTATCTTCTCCACGCTACTCCTTGCGATAGTTCATTCAATGAACTCGTGAAACTCCATCTTTTTCCACGGTGTTAAAACCCTCCAGAGCTTTATTTTGGTTATCCAATCCTTCAACCTACCTTCACATCTCATCACGAAATGTTAATGTACGAACATATAAATAAAAATTATTCTTCGACATAGAAACTTTTACAATTTCTAACATATAAGTTTTTTTGGTGTTTTGAAAAATATTTCAAATGTAAATGAAAATGAGCCACAACATTTGGCTCCACCTGGGGATAGTGATTTTTTCCACGGAAGCACTAAGAATTGCAGATTAGTGGCTTATCTATTAGGCATGGAGTCAAATATTTCTTGGTGACATATGAACAATGAGAAATCCGGCATTTACAATGGTGTAATTTTGACTTTCAATGCATCTTGTTCACAAGAAGTTGTATTGATTGTCCATCTAGATATTCCAGAATGAATGTGTTATTTGACCTTGCCTTAGAGATTCTGTATGGACCATACCAGAGAGGGTCAAATTTACCATGCTTCCCCTTTTCTTCTCATCTGGTGTCCCATATTAGTACCAAATATCCTACTTGAAAGAGAACTTCTTTTGCTTTTTTGTCAAATATAGATTTCATCTTTTCCTGATGAGTAATCAAGTTATCCCTGACTTCGTTTATGTTTTCACTTAATTCAATTATCTTCTTCAGCCTTCTTACCAGAGCATTAGGTTCTCCCTGAGCTTCTTGAAAGAAATAAATCACTGGTTTGGCCAGATGAGTAAAAAATAGTGCTCGAGTCCCATAACTAGTTCATAGGGAGACTTCCCAATAGATCTCCTAGGGGTGACTCGAACTGCCCAGAGGGTGAACTTCAATTATATCCCAGTCCTTCTGATTCTTATTGATTGTATTCTTCAATATACTAACCAATGTATTATTTGAGGACTCTGCCAATCTGTTCCCTTAGGGATGATATGTTGTGGAATGTGATAAAGTTACATTATATCTTTGACAGAATTTAATGAAATGAGCAGAGTTGAATACCTGAGCATTATCAGTCACAATTTTGACTGGACATCTGAATCTACTGAAAATGTTTTCCTCCAGAAACTTCATCACTACTTGGTCATTCTCCTTCTTAGTGGGTATTGCTTCAACCCATTTTGTAAAGTAATCAGTGGCAGTCAAAATCCACTTGAACTATCCACTTGATGGTGGATTGATCTCTCCAATAAAATCCAATCCCCATTGCCTGAAACGTTCTTCAATAAATACTGGGATGAGAGGTAACGGGGCAAGTTTTCTCTTTTTAGCAAACAACTGACACTTTTGACAACTTCTAACCAATCTATAAAAATCTACAAACAGGGTTGGCCAATCAAATACTAACTTCAGAATTTTATGAGCAATGACCTTCCAGCTATAATGTCCTCCACACAAAATTTCATGATATTGTTTGGTGACTTCAATAGATTCTCCTTCGGTCAAACATAACAGCAAAATACCAGCAGGATCTTTCCAGTATAGCTTTGATTCTATGATAACATGTGGCTGAGACTTGAGCTTGAGAGCTCTGTATTTTGTTCTATTTAGTGAATTTGGGCCAAAAAAGAAACACAAGTAATGCACAATATCTTTATACCAATCAGAGCACAAAAATTTGTATTGAATACATGTTTTGGACTTTTGTTGACCTTCTTCATTAACAACTCCCTCCACTGGTGCCAACAAATTGATTCCCAAGGCTTGAAAATTTGTTTATGTCAACAACTTCACTAACCTTTGTCCCTTGACCAGCTTGGTGGGTTAGATGTCCAAATCATACTCTTGGATTTTTGCTATCCACTTCCCCCTTTTTCCTTCAACGTTGCTTTGGACCAGCACGTCTTTCACAATAGAATTAGGAACATAAGTAGTTATTTGGGACTGTAACACATAAGTCTTGAAGGCTTTCAGTGCTTTGACCAACGCATATACTTGTTTCTCCATAATATTGTATTTGATCTCGGCATCTATGAGAACTTTACTGAAAAAGGTAGGTTGCTCCTTACTATCTTCATTTTTCTGCAACAACACAACGAAACAGTAGTGGGGGATGCAAATGATAATACTTGAAAGACCTTTTGATATTCTGGACTAATCAGAACTGAAGCTTCCTTCAGTTCTTCCTTTATTCTAGAAAATGCTTCTATTGCTCCCTTGTCCCATTTCACTTCTGCATTTTTCTTCAAAATATATTTTATAATTCTCACAATGTCAGCTTAATTGGGCACAATTGTCCTCGGAAAGTTTATTTTTCTCAGGAATCTTTGGATATCTTTCTTACTTTTGGGTAAAGGAATAGTCTGAATGGCTTCCACCCTTGCTGGGTCAATCTTTACTCCTTGTTTGGAAACTATGTGACCCAATAATTTACCTTCTTCTAAGGCAACTAAAGATTTCTTGGGATTTAATGACAGATCAAACTTTCTGAACTTTTGAAAAGTTTTTTGCAAATGCTCCAAGTGTTCATCATCTGACCCTGAGAAAACAGTTACATCATCTAGATGTATAACTACAAACCTGTCACCAATGAAGGCTATGTCCATGGCCCTCTGAAATGTTGCACCTAAGTTCATCAGGCCAAATGGCATCCTTGCGTACATGAAGGTGCTCCAGGGCGTAGTGAAATTATTATTCTTCTGATTTTCTTTTTCTACTGATACCTGATTATACCTAGAAAATTTGTCAACCATGGACAACCTGTGAGCTCCTATCACCTTCTGTAAGACATAATCCATTTTCGGCAAAGAATAATTATCTTTTAGAGATGCTCGGTTCAAGTTCCTTAAGTCTACACATAGTCTTATCTCTCCATTCTTCTTTCTTATAGGGACTAGATTAGAAACCCAGTCTAAATATCTGAGAGGGACTATAATTTTTCGTGCAACATTTTCTTCACTTATTTTTCAATTGGAGCTAATAACAATGGATTGATATGTCTGAGCTTCTGTCTGTGTGGTTTGATTCCTTCCTTCAATGGAATATTATGCTAAATTATGCTTTTGTCATATTTTTTCAGGTCTTCATATGACCAACCAAACACATCCATATATTTCTAAAAAAGATCAATGTATCTTTCTTTGTAGTTTTTTTGGAACACCTTTGAACAATTTCACTATTTTGGGTTCCTGCTAAGTTCCCAAATTACAATATTCCATCTCTTCTTCCTGATGGGTTTTCTTTGAATCAACAACAACATCATTAGCATTGAATAATATTTCAAGGGGAACCAACCCTTTGGGGAGCACATTATCTTTCAATTGGATAATCTTTTGTTCACCTATTGACTGCTTAATGTTTCTTATTTATTCTTTATGATCTGTTTGTTGTTCCTCTTGGTCTATCTCACTATCTTCAAAGTTTCCAATCATGGTCAGGAACTAATTTATCTGTTCATCATCATCAAACACATGCCAATGTTTCACATTGTCAGGGATAGAAGGTCTATGTCTAATTTCAATTTCATACCTTAACCTTGGATTTATTGGAGGTTTGAAGGTGTTGGCTGCAACTAATAAAGAATCATCCAATCTATTCTCCTCCCCCGGAATATACTAGATATTGAAGGCTTCAAAATAGTTTTCTATCATGTTATCACCAAATTGAGTCCTATTGGGTTGTTGCAATGGTCAACTTGGAGTAACTCTTTCAAACCACTTCTAACTGAAGATTAGCCTCTTTAGTTTGAGAGGTCTCTCTCAAAGGGGGTTTATGATTTTCAATAGAAATAATTCTAGATGGCTAACTCTATGAGCTTGTGTCTTGGTTTTTGTATGATTGTTGGCTGAAAAATGAAGACTTGCAACCATTGGGCTATGGAGTCGGTGCTAGAGAACTCAATAACAATGGATCTCCTTGTGGAAGCTAAGGCATGTATATATTTAAATGAAAGGACAACACACAAAAAATTTACTCAATAGATAAATGTTCAAAGAAAATCATAGCATGAGAAACATGAATTCTGAGTAATGAACATTAAGATATTGAAAGCAAGATATTGAGAAAGATATACAACAGTTTAATGCTTGAAGGAAGTCAGAGCATGAGAAGCTAGAATTATGTGTAATAAAACATTAATATATTGAAAGAAAAGTAGCAAAATACATAGGACATGGTTCATGAAAACATAAAATGAATCTCAGGTGAAGGATAAAGCCCATAGCCACTGTCTATTACTAATCATAACCCTTTTACAATAGTAGTAGTCAAAGTAACATCTTCCAACCCCATCTAACTCTAAAAATATCTCCTTTGTAGAGTGAGGACTCATCCAAATGATATGTCACCTTACTCACCTCAAAGACCTATTTCAAACATGATTCTATCACTTGGAGACTTCGTAGGGATATTTCTGTATTGCAGAGTTTGAATACAAAAAGGAATCTTCTTTCATTAATAGTTCAAAAAATAAATTTAATAACCCTTATCAACTCCAACCAACTAATTTTCTGAGTGTACTAGAGTGATGATGTGTCATTATTCCACGTGGATGCTGATCTGGACCTCCTCCAAGTCGAATTTTTACAATTTTTTTACAAATCTGGTTAG
Source organism: Pinus albicaulis (assembly GCA_034641835.2). NCBI lineage: Eukaryota > Viridiplantae > Streptophyta > Pinopsida > Pinales > Pinaceae > Pinus > Pinus albicaulis. Next base: position 231,570,817 of record CM076581.1, on the reverse strand, counting down.
TGAAAATTCTGAAAAATAAGGCTTCAAAGATGAGTGTATAATTTTCAAACCCTTATTTCTTTACAGAAACTGAGAGAGGATTTTTTAGACAGACGTGTGCTGATGAAAAACCTATTTTCGATTTCCAAAATATATTTTCATTTGGTATGAAATCAAACCTGAAGTTGACTTCTAAAATAATCATGTACAGAAATGTCCGTAGCAAGTTTTAGTAGCATGCGAAAAATGGCTTTTCCATCAATATTCTTGACTTATTTGTTGTTCCAACACCTTCATTATGTCATGAAAACTTACAACCATCGATATCCCCCCATAAAACATGCCCAAACTGGATTTTAAAGAAAAAAATCACCTACAGGAATTTTCGTAGCGTTTTTCTGGCTTCAAGCCTGAAGCACGCTATGAAAACTCCTAAAAAAGGCAGAATTTTTAGTTTAGAAATGAAATCATATTTCCGAATTCTTAATATATTTTGAAAAATTGGAGGAGGATTTTGTAGATCAAAATGTTTTTAAGAAAAACCTCTCTTTTTTTTTTAAATACCATCTCCAGCTCTCCAGAATCTGCATTTGAAAAACATGTATAAAATAGGAAAATTTTGTTTTCTGAAAATAGGTCCTAGAGACATCTTCATATATCCAAACTAGTAGCACCTGTGAGAAAAGTGAAAGAGTTTATTTTTCCTTGCTCTGTTCCTGAAAATAACTTCTCTTAGTATTTCCAAATTCATCTATGTTCATCTATAATCCTATCTTTAATCTTACTGCTTAAACAGTCCAAAAACACGGCAATTTCCTTGTTAGCTCCTGGAGAAATTCAAGAAACTTGAACTGGTGCATGCTTCAGCAAAGCTAGGGTCCTCCATGAATATCTTAGGGTCCATGGGCTTCTATCTTATCCAAAAAGCCTCCTTTGTATGTTTTCTTGTGCATGACCATCTCCCTTTATAGCCAAGTTTCCCTCTTAAACATGTGACACCTATAAAGACAAATTGGACAGCAAGCTACTTTTGGACAACAAGATGCTTGCCAAAAAGATAACATTTTCAAGGGTGACACATGACCAATACATTATAAGGCTGAAGGGTTAATAATAGAGAGGATCTTAGTTGAAAAACATGAAATTCTAATATGAGGGGGGGAATGACAAATGGAGGAAATAAAGTGCAATGATGACAAAAGGCTAATTGAGGTAAGGTTTATGGTTTAACTATCAGCTCATGCTTCAATCATGAAAAATACATGCCCAAAAAGGTAATGATGACCTCAGACATGGCTATTTACCTTTGAATTAAACCTAACAGACTCGAATGACCTCCACCCTAACTCCTCCAATCATGAACTGACACTTTGCATCGAGATTTGACAAGACAGACAGAAAAATAGTTTTTTGTAGTGTATCTAGTTTATTCTCTGATAGTTTCGCTACGAAACTATTAGGCAGCTTCTTAGCAAAAACTGCTATTTCATAGTATAAAACACTACGAAAATTTGTAAAACTGGCTTAAATGTCATTTTCAAATTTAAACACTTGAGAAATGAAAACTGACACCTAATGATGACTGATGGGACATGACATGACCTAAATGGAGGTGGATTTGAACCTTAGGATAGGTTAAACATGTAAAAATTGAAATTTTCCTATACCAACTTGAATGACTGAACGAGACCTTTGATAAAAGAACTGTATGACCATGTCAAGTAATGTTTCACATTTTTCTAAGTGATAACATATCATATCCCAAACTTCATTCCTATACGATCTCAATCTTGGATGCTTGGTTTGGTAATGATTTTTAATCTGCCTTATTATCAATTCAGAGTCACAAAAATTTGAAATACATTGAACTCCCATCTATTTAGCAACTTGAAGGCTTGAGATTAAGGCCTCATACTTAGCCACATTGTTTATTGAATCAATTTCTATTTTAAAATAGAAATGCATGAAGTTACCTTCTGGTGATATGAGTAAGAATAAAGCACCTGTGCCCTCCTTAGAGTAGGCACCATCAAAGTAGCACTTCCAAATCTTCCTTGAGTGCGGCTCATTATTTACAATTTTTGAAGAGAGCCGCTTCCTTGTGTCTTCAGCAAATTATGCATCTTCATGCAGCATGAAACAAGAAATATCTTATGTTTCTTGACTATAAATGGGGGAATTTCCTGCATCTTTCTTGAAGGTAGTCTTCACAAACCTTGTTTCCCTGTACAATCTCATTTCTTCCCCATTAAAAACCAGAATGATAGCATAAGTGAAATCTAATTTTAGTACACCTCCCAACTATGCTCCCGAAGATATTGACAGGAGCATTCCAAACCTGGTTTGGATGTCAGCAACCACTACATCCATGACTATACTCTTTGTTGGGATTTGTGCCAAATAAACTGCTACATCTTTAATTAACGCAACACATTTCACCCTTTTGGAATCAGATGTATATAGATCCCTATAAGGTTTGCTAATCTGCAAGTTAAGTTGCTTCATAACAGAGAATGGCATGAGATTATGGGACGCTCCTGAGTCCAGCATGCAATTATATAGAGTAAAATCATGAAGAAACAGAGAAATATAGAAGGGTGCAAGAGAAGGATCTACTTCTTCTACATGAGGACCAAAGGTGATCACTGGCTTTTCTTTTTGTAAGTTCACTATGTCACTTATATCTTCCACTTATGTGAGATTAATAAATTCTAAAATTTCTTTCTTGTAAGCTGGTATTTTAGCTAATTATAGAAGAGGTACCTGGATTTTAACCTTCTCCAACTCTTTTTCCAGACTAAAAGAATGAGTTTTCTTAATGTTCTTTATAGGTTATTCTTCACACTTTCTAGAATTTTCCGCCTATTCGGGTACAAGAACAAATTTCTCCAATATCTTAGTGTCAATTGATTTGTTCTGGGAACATTCAGCCTATTGCACATTTGTTCTATTAAGTGAATTTACAGTATGTTTCCCCTTATTGACCTTTTTCACAGGGTCCTTTTGTTGTGGAGTCGCCATTGGAGGAGGAATGGAACCTTGTTGTTCACCTTCACTATCCTGCACTCTATATCTCTTTCTAGACCTTAAAACATACTTTTTATGTGACTCAGCTTTCATGAAATCTGTGAATTGTCTACAGTATTCATTCATTTCATCTTGATCAAAATATACTTCAGCTTCAGCATCTTCTCCTTCTTAATATTCCTCTTCATCCTCTTCTATTGCATACATAGCAGATACCTAATCCTCGGCCTCCCTTTAGTCATCTTCTGTTAGCTCTATGGGTGCTACTTTTATATACAACGGTGCTTGAATCTGATCTTGATGTCTTCTTTCCCTCTGCAAAATTTTCAGGGAATGTCTTCTGAATTGAGGGTTAAATCCCCCTCGGTTTTGTTGTACTTGTCTTCGGGAGTTTTTGTTTTCCAATTCCATCTTGGCTAGCTTATTGGTTAGATACTTCATCACCTATGTTATATCTTCAATACTTAGATTGTTGTGAAACCAACTCCAAAAAGAGAAGAAAAGAGATATCAATGCCTTACAAATAAGCCACTTCGAGGGGCCAACCTCCAATACATTACATGAATGAACAATTCTTGGATGATACAAATTACAAAACCTCCTTTCTATATATAGGAGTCCATGGGGCCACAATGTAATCCTAGCCGACCTAACAATAATAATTTAAGGGCACAATAATAACAATATGGGGGTTACAAGGATACAATAATAACAATAAGGGGGTTACAATAACAACAATAAGGGACTATACTAGTAATATAGGGACCTAACATGCCCCTCTCCTTCAAAAAAGTGTTGTCCTCAACGCTTGAGTAGCTCTGGGTGCTTCTGTATAAACTTCTCATCCTCCCATGTAGAATCTTCAGTGGGTAAGCTCTTCCACTTGATGAGATACTCTGAAATTGATCGATTCCGTAGCTGTCGAGTTCTTGTTTCCGTGACCGCTTCAGGTTCCAATATGATTTTTTCTTCCTCATCAAGTTCTGGAAATATTGTTTGAACTGGAAGATTTTCACCTATAACCTTCTTTAAGCATGAAACATGGAAAAGTGGATGCACTCGTGAAGAAGCAGGAAGCTCCAATTTGTATGCCATAGTACCAATCTTTTGCAACACCTTGTAAGGACCATAGTACTTTGGCGATAATTTATTATCCTTCTTAGCTTCCTTGAGGGACATTTGTTTGTATGGTTGTAGCCGTAAAAATACCCAATCTCCTACATCAAAACTTCTCTCGCTGCGATGTTGATCTGCCTGTTGTTTCATTCGATTTTGTGCCAAATTCAGGTTATCCTTTAAGAGTTTGAGAACTTCTTGTTGATGCTCGATGTGATCTTCCACTGCTTGAACCTTCGAATTTTCTCTTAAAGATTATGTGATGGATGGTGGATGATATCCATAAAGTGCCATAAATGGGGTCATTTTTGCTGCAGTATGGAAGGAAGTGTTATACCACCATTCAGCGAGAGGTAACCACTTGACCCATTATGCTTGTTTATCGGATACAAAACAACGAAGATATCCTTCCAAACATTTATTTACTATCTCAGTTTGACCATCAGATTGAGGATGATAAGATGAGCTATGAGTTAATTGAGTACCCAAACAAGAAAATAACTCCGTCCAAAAATTTCCAGTAAAAATGGGATCTCTGTCGCTCACAATAACCCTTGGGTTCCCATGCAGCTTTTGAATTGTGTCCATAAATGTAGTAGCAATTGTACTTGCTTTAAATGGATGAGATAATGCACAAAAGTGTGCATACTTGGTAAGTCTATCAACTACCACCATGATGACACTCTTTCCTTTGACTTAGGTAAACCTGTGATAAAATCCATTGAAATATCCTCCCAACGTTGACTTGGAATGGATAAAGGTTGTAGAAGACCCGGGGTCTTACTTGTCTCAACTTTATTCTGCTAGAAAACCAAACATTCTGCCACAAAATTTTGAATATCAGATTTAAGGCCATCCCAAAAAAAAATTGTCTTCACCCTGTGGTAAGTTTTTAAAAATCCTGAGTGTCCCTAAAGGAGAAGTGTGCAATTCCAAAAGAATCTTTTCTTTTAGTTGGGAATTCTTACAAAGATATAAGCGATCTTTGTACCATAAGGAATCATTTTTCCAACTAAATGTATCAGATGTACTAGGATCTTGCTGCAACTTTTGAATGAGTGTCCATACATCTTTGTCCTTCTTCCATTCATCTCTTACTTCAGTTATCCAATCTGGTTGGATAATAGAAATGGCACAAAGAAATGCTTCCACCTTTTCATTCTTTCTTGAGAGTGCATCTGCAACAACATTAAGCTTTCCTTTTTTGTAGATTATTTCAAAGTCATAACCCAACATCTTTGTGACCCATTTTTGCTGCTCTTCTTAAGATATTCTTTGTTCCAAAAAGTGTTTAAGACTATCATGATCAGTTTTTACCTTGAAGTGTCTTCCCATTAGGTAAGTTCGCCATTTCTTTAGTGCATGCGGTATTGCTAACATTTCCTTCTCATAAATAGGTTTCTGTAAATACTTTCCTTTGATTGGACGACTTTCAAAAGCAATGGGTCTTCCTTCCTGCATTAAAACTGCACCAATTCCATTTCGTGAGGCATCACATTCCACAATAAAGGTTTTTGTGAAGTCTGGTGTAGCTAAGACCGGTGCTAGGCACATTGCCTCTTTAAGATGTTCAAAGGCCTTAGTTGCTTCAGGAGTCCATGAAAATGCATCTTTCTTTAATAATGTTGTTAGAGGTGCTGTTATTCTCCCATAATTCTTAACAAACTTACGATAATACCCTGTTAACCCGAGAAATCCTCGCAACTGCTTTATGGTTGTGGGGACTTTCCATTCCTTAATGGCTTTAATTTTGTTAGGGTCTACTTTAACACCCTCGTGAGATACAATATGACCCGGATATTCCACCTCTTGTACTCCAAAGAAACATTTGGATGTTTTTGCATATAATTGTTTCTCCTGCAATAGTTTGAGCACCCTGTCAACATGTTCAACATGATCCTTCCAAGACCTGCTGTAGATTAGTATATCATCAAAAAATACTAGCATAAATTTTCTAAGGAAGGGTTTGAAAATGGAATTCATCAACCCTTGAAATGTAGAAGGTGCATTGGTAATGCCAAAAGGCATGACCAAAAATTCATAATGACCCTCATGATTTCGAAATGTTGTTTTTCGAATATCTTCAGTCTTCATTCTAATTTGATGATATCCTGAACGAAGATCCAACTTGGTAAAATAAATTTCTCCATGTAATTCATCCAATAATTCATCAATCATAGAAATGGGAAATTTATCTTTAATGGTGAGCTTATTGAGCTCCCTATAATCCGGACACATTCGCCATGATCCATCCTTCTTGTGTACCAATACTACAGGAGCAGAGAAAGAACTTTGACTAGGTTGAATTACACCCGCCTCTAACATTTCTGCAATCATACGTTCAATTTCGCTCTTTTGGAAGTAAGGATATCTATAAGGCCTGATGTTTGGAGGAACACTTCCTGGAATCAAATGAATAGCATGATCATGATCAAAAATAGGTGGGAGTCCTTTGGGAGTTTCAAACACCTTGGAATGATTGTCCAAGACTTGTTGGAGATCTGCAGAAATATATGATTTTGATGTTGGAACTTCTAGTGAGCATAATTGTGCAATTACGCCTCGCTGTTCTTTCTTTAGAAGCTTTGTCATGACATTAGAGCTTATTATCCTTCCTGGCTTCCACGCAATACCCCGTAATTCGACTTCCTTTCCTTCTGAAAAAAATTTCAAGAAAAGTTCTTGAAAATTAAAAGCTACCGTCCCCAAAGATTGTAACCATTGTACTCCTAGTACAACATGAGCACCTCCCATAGGAATGGAAAGCATTGGACTATTCAATACATATTCCCCCATGGTTAGCTTGATATTATGGCATTTTCCAGAACAATTTATAGTTCCTCCATTTGCAACCATCACTTGACATTTTGGTGCTGGGTATAGGAAACAATTCAATTCCTTGGCTACCTTACAATGAATAAAATTATGGGTACTACCTGAATCAATCAACACTATTACCTTTTTCTTCTTGATATGCCCTTCTATCTTGAGAGTTTGAGGAGTGGTAATTCCTGCCAATGCATTACACGATATGGTCAGACTCATTTCTTCCTCTTCTAGGGTTGGTTCCTGGTGTATATCCTCTTCTTGTTCATTTTCTTCTTCCTCTTCATAATCTATGTAAAATAATTTCTTCTCAGCACACTTATGACCTTTAGTGTATTTGCTATCACAACTGTAGCAAAGCCCTTTTGCTCTTTTTTCTTCCAATTGTTGTGGTCTCAACCTTGTAGGTTGTGGAAATCTAGGCGTAGCAACACTTCCTTCTTTATAGAATTGAGTGGTAGGCTTCCTTGTCGCCATAATTTTACATTCAACTTTTCTTGCCAACCTGAATGCCTTCTCCAATGAATCGGGTTCCAAAACACGAACTTCATGTTGGATGTTATCCTTTAGAGTACCTATGAAGAGATCAATCCTGTGTTCCTCTGGAATATCAGTTACCCTTATATTCAATTTTTGGAAGTCCTCAATGTGCTGCCCCACTAAACCCTTTTGTTTGAGATTTATCAATTGGCTAAAGAAGGTGTTGCTCTTTGTATCCTCATAATGTGCTATCATTTCCTCAGTAAAAATTGACCAAGTGACAATTTTTTTACGGGAGCAAAGCCATCGATACCATACAAATGTATTTTGTTCTAAATGTAAAGTTGCGATGCGTACCTTTTGTGTGTTTTGCACATTATTGAGATCAAAATATTGCTCCATCTGTAGTATCCATGTTACAGGATCCTTTCCATCAAACTTCCTCATATCCATTTTTGGAATATGGTGGTTCTTCCTTCCAACATTAGAGTTTATGAAATCACAATTAACATTTATTTTGTTCTCATCATGAGTTTCCTCTACTATCTTTTCACCATTAGGAAACATTTCTTGTATCAACTTTGTCAAACCTACCATGTTTGGTTTTAGATCATTCTTCATGTTTTTCATCTTAGCTTCCATGTCATCCATCTTAGATTCCATGCCAGCTTCCATGCCATCCATCTTATCTTCCATGCCATTCTTCAAACCATCCATCTTAGATTCCATGCCTTTCTTCAAAACTTCCATGTCATTTTTTGTTACTCTTTGCGAGAGCGAAATTTGTTGCACTTGCTCTTGTAATTTTTATATTTCATGTTTTCATTCTTCGTCTTCATGAGTCATAGTCGAGCCTTCTAAAGGCTTAATGGGTGTTGAATTATTTTTAGGGGCCATTTGAGAATATAATACTGATATCTATTCTACAGTATGCCCTTGGAATCAATTCAACTTTATTCTTCCAACAAGACTTATGCAATTTGGAAAAAAAAAATACACACCTTTTACTTGTTTTTGAGGAGCTAGAAATTGAAATTGACTTATCTCTATACTTGTAGATCCACAATATCTAAAATTCAGCCCTGTAGTAGTCCTTTGAAGATTCTTTCAAATGCCACAGGTCTGAATTGATTTGTATTCTTCAAGACAAAGTTATGTCCAATCTCCCACAATGACCTAATTATGGACTTGTTCAGTAGAGCGAACTTGTACGACTTTCCACGTGTCACTGTTTGCTCCTTTGGCTCAAAAATTTATAGACATGAAACTATAGTCTGCTTGATTCCAGTCACTTTTTACAAAATTTCAATCTGATGCTCAGAGAGAGAGTTATGAATATTTTCCCACGATCACCTCTTTGAGATGAAATTTAGGAGCCTGAAAAAGCTCTAACTTACACAAACCATATCTCCGAAAATATTGTGAACCAAGCACTAAAATTTTGCGATGATGTTCCTCAAGATTTTGGCTTCATGCTCTAAAAATTTAAGCTTCTGAACCCTCGTAAAAAAAAAATTATAACAAAAATTCCACGATGACCTGTTTAGGTTAAATTCAGGAGCCTGCAAAAATACCTAACTTCCACAGATCATATCTCCGAAAATATTGTGAATCAAGCTCTGAAATTTTGTGACGATGTTCCTCATGATTTATGTTTCACACTCTAAACATTTTAGCTTCTGAACCTTCGTAGAAAAAAATTTATAACAATAATTTCACGATGACCTGTTTGGAGCAGCGAAACCCTAGAATCTAAAGCTTTGATACCAAATGTTGTGAAACCAGCTCCAAAAATAGAAGAAAAGAGATATCAACGCCTTATAAATAAGCCACTTCGAGGGGGAAACCTCCAATACATTACATGAATGAACAATTCTTTGATGATACAAATTACAAAACCTCCTTTCTATATATATAGGAGTCCATGGGGCCACAATGTAATCCTAGCCGACCTAACAATAATAATTTAAGGGCACAATAATAACAATATGGGGGTTACAGGGGCACAATAATAACAATAAGGGGGTTACACTAACAATAATAAGGGACTATACTAGTAATATAGAGACCTAACAAAGATCTTGTGATGATTCTTCTTTTGCTTTCCCCTTCTCTTGGACTGGTTTTTTCACTTTCGATTTTCCAGCTACAGTCATATTAGCTTCGATCTCTGTAGCAGCTATCTGTATCTACTAAATATTAGGGGCTCTTCTCTCTCTCAATGTAAAGCTAAAATCAGCTTCAAAGGCCCCATAAAAAACTACCTTTGCTCCTACAAGGGGAGCTTCATCTCTATGGGTAAACTATTGTACAATTTGTTGAATCCTTTTACAAACTCAGAAATGCTTTCATTAGACATTCTTTTAATTTTATTAAACTATGTCAATGAGTAAGCATGCTCTCTCTTTTCTCCCTTCTCTGAGTGAACTAAGTTTCTAACTCTTCCCAGTTATTTATTGAACCATTTGGTAAACCTTTCAACCATTTTCTGGCCTCTCCATCTAGAGACTGCACAAATAGTCTCGTCACAATGTCAAGATGTTCTACATTTAAATTCTCAGAAAAAGTGCAAAACAAGGGTAAATTTTGTTCTGTAGTTACTTCACCTTCTCCAGTGAAACAAGGAAGTAATTTGAGGTATTCTTGAGGCATGGCATTCATTGGTTGTGCAAGATTTAGTGGAGCATATTTGTTCAACAAAAAGGTTGGTGTTTTCATATTTACACCTTGGGTAACTGTTCCTTGGGTATTTGAGATTGATTAACCTGATGTGAAAATGAATGAGGGTGGAGGAAAACTGATATGGGAGTGGGTTGGTGAAGAATGGCAGAAGAACTAGCAACTATATTTGGTTGAGCTTGAGTGAAGGTAAAAGAAACAAACTCGAAATAATGTTCTTCTAACTTAGGTTCTTGAAAATGAATGGGTGTGGAAGGAAAATCGTGTTCCAAGAAAGAGATTTCCTCAAAAATATCTTCAAACAAAGGGTTATGAGAACTATTGTCAGGAGGAAACAATGTAGGATCAGGTATTGAAGGAATTTCAGGTTTCTTAGCCTTTTTAGGAACCAATATTTTTGGGTCTAGAAAAGCAGGGACTATCTATTGTGAGGTATCTAACCTTGTGTGAGGCCTTTTTAAAGCCAGGATTTGAAAATAAAAAACACAGCCCAATATTTCCTCCTCACTTAACAACTAGAGGAAATAATGTAAAAAACCCAGGGAAAAATAAACTTCATTTCTTCGTCCCCGGCAATGGTGCCAGAAAATGTTGTATCTCAAGAAACAATCCCTTGGTTATGGTAAGGAATTAGTGCTTAATACATTTTATAAATGTATGCCACAGTTACGATATCAAATGGCCTTTGTTTAACACCTTTGGAATTTAACTACATAATACCCTCAATAATCTGATATAATGAAAGCCTTCACAATGTCATAAATTGTTGATACTTGAATGAAATGAAAAGAATAACTGTAAGAGAAACTCAAAATGATATGTTGAGAAACAAAATTTATCACTTTTAAGTTTCAAAGGAAATGATGGAGAGAGAGGAAACTCGAAATAATATGTTGTAAACACGGAATCTATTACTTTAAATTTTCATCAGGAGTTTGTGAAGAGAGAAGAGATGAAGTGAAGGAGCGAAAATTAAGGTGATTTAACTCTTACTCACAGATGTAATTAAGAAACCTGTTGCTACATTACTTCACTTCATTCAAAGAGGAATAAACACAGAGAGAAACTGGAAAGACATATCAACGTCAACAGGAGCAGGAAACTTGATCTTCTTTCATTAATTTCTCAAAAAATTCAATACCAAATTCACAGTCATCCAGAGGTCCAAAACTCGGAACCCTTTTTCTTTATTTCTATATACTTAAATACATCAAAGTAGTTCCTACGTGTTGAACTTCTTGAAACTATTCTACTACCTATACTGTTAAGATTACTTATGCAATCATACAGAGAAAACGAATAAAAACTATAAATATTGTTCATTTCGTTGAATCTGATGTTGTTGATGCGTCCTCACGAAGTGTCGAGGTTACCTTTCTGGTTATGATGCAGCAGCTACACAGTTTTGTAACGACGCCTTAGTTCCCGACTTGACCTAGTTTTCATGCTTCCCACAGTACCACTATACATTCTTCTGCCCAACTCTACCTATGCCTCTTTATTCATCGGTCGCCCCTTCACATTACCTTATCGCATGCATGGCTGAAACTTTATACAAACCCCGCAGACCTGTGGTTTATGGTCCCACACATGACCTGGCCAATCAGAAGCATTCACACTTCGTAATTTATTAGATATCGCACGTCAGAAACTATAACAAATATCTTAAATGGTAAAAAAAAAAAATTCTAATGTGAAAAACCACTATGTTTGTGATTTAACCTCCACCGTTGATCTGCGTCCCAATCCAACGGTCCCATTGTACTTTCTCACACCTCCATCTCCCAGTTGTCGCATCACAACCAAAATACTTTACCTTGTGAAGACTTAATGCTAAACTCTAAACCTGCCGATGTGTGATATGCGTTGAATCATTGTGCCAACACGTGGCTCCTCCTTTTATTGCATCGCAAGTTATTTTGTTTAACTTGAAAATTCCTTAACGCATAAACTAAATAACTGCCGATGTAAAATCGCACTATGCCGACACATGTCCACTTCACAACATTTCAAACTTAACTTTGCGATGCAACCTGGTCTGTCCATCTCTCACTTTAATTCTGTGATTTAGTCCACACTGTCAGATCACCTCCTTTTGGAATCTTCTAAAGCTTTTATGCCTTAACTGATTTCTCTATTTCTTTGGATGTCACTGATCTACAGCTCCATCTTCTCCATGCTACTCCCTGTGATATTTCATTCAATGAATTCATGCAACTCCATTATTCTGCACGTGTTAAAACCCTCCTGAGCTTTATTCTGGTTATCCAATCCTTCGACGTACCTTCACATCTCATCACTAAATGCTAATGTACCAACATATAAATCAAAATTCTTCTTCGACATAAAATATTTTACATTTTCTAACATATATGCTTTTTTGGTGTTTTGAAAAATATTTCAAAGGTAAATGAAAATGAGCCACAAAAGATTACATCTACCTTGCCTCATGTTATGTCAGCAGCTGACCTTTAGAAATATTTGACCTAGTTCCTAGTTTAGAGCTCTTATCCAGCAAAACCCTAAAATTAAAACACTAGTGAGTTGAATATCTAGCCTAAGATCTATTTTTCTCTCAATTCAACTCATTGGTTGTGATATTGTAGAGAGCGCCCTCTCCGATTTGGTAGGGCTAGATACCAAATCCAAAGTTGGTATGAGGTTACCTCCTTCGGTCTCCTTTCTCAACCTTGGGAAACTGAGGAGCTCTAACACTTGGGATGGGGGAACTCCAACTAGGATTATTCCCTAGTCATGCATCTTGTTTTCCCACCCATCTGGCCAATCGGTGTTGGCTACTTGAGATTGAATGGTGATCCTTACCAGTCATGGTAAGTTGTATTTCACTCTATTTCGAAGATGTTGGTGTTCTTGAATAGCATGGATTCTTAGCCTTGAGTTGAGCTATTGTGGATTCTTAGCCTTAGAGTTGAGCTATTGTGTATTATTAACCTTTTATGTGAGTTATTGTTGATTCTTAGCCTATGTTTTGAGATATTATGGTTTCTTAGTCTTATTGACTGAGCAATGTTCATTCTTGGTGGTAGCATGAGCCTCCCCAATGGTATTTGTTCTGGGTTGTAGCATGTGGCTCCTTGATGTTTGGTGGAAGCAGTTGGCTCCCCGATGATTATTTGGAATATGTTGAATCTTGAAACTCCTTGGTGATTGTTTCCTAGCCTTTATTTATTTGATATTAGATTCAAGGTGGTAGTAGTATCTCCCCTTCCATCATTATTTTTCTTTAGATTCAATAATGTTCAGCATGAACCATGATTATTTGATAGGTACAACAGTTTTGGCTTTATTGATGGAAATTCCTCCCTAGTTAAGAGGGAGTGTTGACTTTTTAGAAAATAGGGAGAAATTTCCCTATAAATCACTTTATGTAGTTAACCCCTTTCACCCTTCAAGAAAACTATTTCTCAAGAGAAAATTATTTTCCACAGGAGCATAATTTATTTCAAAATTATTTTATAAATCAATTAGACATATGCAAAATAAAATCACTTAAGCGATTCAATTAGAAATGTGCAAAATAAAATGACTTAAGTTATTGAATTTGAATGGATCACTCTAGGAGCTTCCAAAACACTAAATTCGAGTAAGGTATTTTGCAACAAAAAATTCTATATATTGCAAGGAAGGAATCGTTGTGATCACCATCGAGTTCTTTATCTTGATCGTATTGGTGCTCAAACTATCTATATTTTGCATTGGTGATTCATCTGGCTTTCTCATTGGTGATTTATCACTCTCATGAATATGTGATCAAGCCCTTACATTGATCTACTATTTATTATTTGGAAGATATACTATTTGGCATATATATTGTTTGGCAGATCTATTATTTGGTAGATCTAATGTTTGGCAGATCTAAAATTTGGAATATCTATAATTTGGCATATCTATTAATTGGTAGATATATTATTTGGAATATTTGTTGTTTTGAAAATCTATTGTTTGGCAGATCTATTATTTATAATATATATCATTTGGAATATCTATTGACATATCTCAAAACTCTCAAGCTATAGCTCTCGCACTTGGACGATATTTCTCTCATATTTTTGGTTAGACCTCTTCGCATAAAGGCTTATTACTATCTTGCATCTCCTAACTAAAAGTTCATATTACTTTCATTTTGAATTTGGTTGATCTCACGTTCAAGAGGTATCATTACTCTTATATTTCTCTTGCATCATAAGAATATTTCTCTCGTTCATATCTTGCACCAATGGTTTTTTCTCTTGTTATTTGTTGTTGTTAATCCTCTCGCTCCAGAGGTATATTGCACTAGTTTTGTGCTCAGAACAGAGATATAATTATTGTTGTTAATACTCTCACTCTAGTAGTATTTTTCTCTTTCTCTCCTCTTGCATCAGAAGTATTATTGAAATTGGTCTTGCTCTCGCACCTAAAGTATTTAGTTCTTGTATTTTTCTCGATCCAGAGATATTCTATTTTTGACATCGCTTTCGCACCATAGTTTGATTGTTTGTATATTTCCCTCGCTTCAGTAGCATTATGATCTTGTATTTCGATAATATTTCTCTCAGTATTTAACTCTCGCACTTGTGCACTTTGTTCACGCACTTGTGTCTACTGCTATTGTTTTGGAATCTGATGGAGGATTGTGGTGGTATTTTTAAGTTGGCATATTAAAAATGGTTGTTACTACTATTATTTGTAAAAGGGGTTTTTGTACTATGATTATGTATCTAATAGAAGAGAATTTTAAAAGGTTTCCCCCATTGTGGGGTTTTTCCCTGGTCTTGGACAAAATCCTCTATCTTGTTGTTCATTGACTACCTTCTATGGTTTATGATCTCATAAATTAAATTTTAAATCTGCAAAATTTAAAATGGTATCATAGTCGAGTAGAAGACAAGTTCAAAGACAGTGAGTTGAAGGTTGTTATCTACTAAAAGATCAATTTAATGATTAATACACATCAATTGATCAGTTCATATGGCTACATAATTTTTCAAGGATAGAAAGAAACTATCAGGGGCTTCAAACTATGATTCCTAGAAACCCAGGCTAGACATCAACTTGGAAGGGGAAGATGTTTTGGAATATGTTCAAGGAAGTGTACCCGAGCCCCCAAAAAATGCACTTGTTGTTTCTAAGGAAAAATAGAATAAAGGTGAGATCAAAGCCACGTAAAATAATCATTGACTCATTGAAATGTCATCTTCTAACATGTATCTCCAAACTGAAGACATCAAAGGAAATGTATGATAATATTGTGGGCATGTTTGAAGTTCAAAATCTAAATCATGTCCTTGATCTAAAGAAACAACTTAAAGATGTCATGTTGAATAAGGGGGAATATATTTAGTCTTATTTTATAAGTCTTATTGAACTCAAAGACCAAATTTTTCGTGTTAGTGAGCCCCTGGATGACAGGGAATTGGTACATACTGCACTTGATGGTCTTCATGTTGTTTTGGAAGTATTTATAACTACTATCAGCAATAACAATGTTGAGTTGATTGGTAGATTTAATTAGGAGGAAACAAGAATTATCTCAAGGGCAAGAATTAAGAGCCATGAAGAAGGTGAAAATTTGTCCCCCCTCTATTACAGATAAACATACAAATGATGATGTGGATCCCTCTACTCAAGAACCTGACTGTGAGAACCTAGATGAACCTATTAATCCTATGGATCCTTTAGATCCTCCTCCATGTGATTCTTATAGTAAAATTCCCCTATGGCTCTTTTATACTCTACAAGATGATGAAAGACATACTACTCCTAGGAGCACTTTTAGAGAAAGAAATAATCCCAACCGATATCAAAATTGTGTAGTTGTTATGAGCTCTATCATACATAGTGAACCTAAATCATTTGAATAAGAAGTAAATAATCAAGTATGGAAATATTTCATGACAAAATAATATGAATCCATTATGAAAAATGATGTATGGAAGGTTTTTCCGAGACCTCAAGGAAAAACAGTTGTGACTTCAAAGTGGTTGTTTAAAATAAAACATGGCATGCATGGAAATGTTTAAAAACATAAAGAAAGATTTGTGGCCCAAGGATTCTTAAACAAAGAGGGAATTGAATATGAAGATACATTTTCTCTTGTTGTTCATTATACCACCATTCGCTCTAGTATTTCTTTAGTTTCTAGTCAAGGATGCACTCTCCATCAAATGGATGTTAAAACAACATTTCTCCATGGTGCTCTTTAGGAGGAAGTATATGTAGAACAAACTCAAGTCTTTAAGGTACATGACAGAAAGACTCATTTTTTAAAACTAAATAAATCACTTTGTGGCTTAAAGCAAGCCCCTGGGGCTTGATATTCATGCATTGATAGTTATTCAGTAAAATTGGGATTCATAAGAAGCAGTGCATATCCAAACCTGTACTTCAAAGTTGTGCAAGGTATGCCCTTGATTTTGGTTTTATATGTTGATGATTTTTTTTTTTAAGGTAATGAACCTATAATGGTCTAGTGTAAGAGGGAACCTTCCTCTAAATTTGAATGAAAGGCCTTGGGATAATGCATTTCTTTTTGGGCTTGGAGGTCAGGCAAAAATCTGGTGAAATCATTCTCTTCCAAGGGAAGTATGTTGTAATGCTACTGGAAAGGTTTGGAATGGTTGAGTGAAAATCCATGTGCACGCCCATGGAGATGAATTTCAAGAAACTTCATGGTGATGAAGCAAGACCTGAATTATCTGATCCATCTGAATATCTAAAGTTGATTGGAGCATTGATGTTCCTAGTGAACACTTGCCCCGATATTTGTTATGTTGTAAATTCATTGAGTCAATTTATGACTAAGCCTCTTCAATCATTGGATTGAAGCTAAGATTATGTTTAGTTATTTCCATGGGACAATTAATTTATGTCTTTGATATACTGCTAGCAACATAAAGTTGCATTGTTATACTAATGTTGATTGGGGAAACAACATTATGGACAGAAAAAACACTTTAGGATGTTGTTTCAGTTTGGGATCTAACATGATCTCTTGGATGAGAAGGAAATAGAAATAAATTGCTCTTAGTTCTGCAGAAGCTGAGTATATTGCTGCTAGCTTAGCTAGTTGTGAATTTTTTTGGTTAAGAAAACTCTTTGGAGACTTATTTGAGTAAGTCCTGGAGACTACAGTGATATTATTTTATGACAATATGAGTGGGATTCGATTAGTTGAGAATAATTTATTTCATGACATATCCAAGCACATTGAAATCATATATCATTTTATTTGAGACATGGTACAAAGAGGAGTAGTGAGACTCCACTATATTTTGATTGATGAGAAGATTTATTATAGATTTACTAAAGCACTACCAAAGAATAAATTTATATTCTTCAGAGATATGCTTGTATTAAGGATATTCTCCTTTCGGTTCTAGGACCTAGCTGATCAAGAAATGTGTGATCTTCCCCATGGTTGAGCTCCCAAGGACAAGGAATTGAGCTAGTGATATCCTTGGGATTAGGGACCTCCAAATAGGAGCATGCCCCAATAGCGCATATTATTTTCCCGCCCATATGTTCAATGGGTGTTGGCTACTTGAGATCGGATGGTGATCCTTCCCAGTCATGGTAAGTTATATCTCGCTTAAGTTCAAATATGTTGGTGTTCTTGAACAACATGGATTGTTAGCCTTGGGCTAAGATATTGTGGATTCCTAGCCTTTGAGTTGAGCTATTGTGGATTCTTAGCCTACGTGTTGAGATATCATCGTTTCTTAGTCTTATTTATTGAGTGGTATTCATTCCGGGTGGTAGCATGAGTCTCCTCGATGGTATTTGTTCCAGGTTGTAGCATGTGACTCTCTTAGGCCAGGTGGAATCATTTGGATGCCCGATGGTTATTTGGACCAGGTTGAAGCTTGAAACACTCTGGTAATGGTTTCTTAGCCTTTATTTGGTTGAGCTTGGATTTAGGGTGGTAGTAGTAGCTCCCTTACCATGACTATCATTCTATATATTAGAGAATGTTCGGCGTGAGCCATGATGATTTGACAGGTACAACAATTTTGGATTTATTGATGGAAATCCTTCCCTAGTTGAGAGAGAGTGTTGAATTTTGAGCAACTGTGAAGAAATTTCCTTGGAAATAACTTTATGTGGTTAACCCTTTTCACCATTCAAGAGAATCATTTCTCAAGAGAAAATTATTTTTCATAAGAGAAAAAAGTTATTTCAAAAGTATTTTATAAAGAAATTAGACATGTACAAAATAAAATCACTTAAATGACTCAATTAGACATGTGAAAAATAAAATCACTTATTGTATATAATTCGAATGGATCACTCTAGGAGCTTCCAAACACTTAATTCGAGGAAGGGATTTTGCCTCAAAAAATTCTATATATTGAAAGGAAGGCATCGTTGTGATCATCATCGATCTCTCTCTCTCTCTCTCTCTCTCTCTCTCTCTCTCTCTCTCGTATTGGTGCTCAAACTATATAGATTTCGCATTGGTGATTTATCACTCTCTGACATTTGTGATCAATCCCTTACATTGATCTACTGCTTATTATTTGGTAGATCTATTGTTTGACAGATCTACTATTTGGCAGATGTATTGTTTGGCATATCTACTATTTGGCAATGCCACTATTTGGAAAATCTATTGTTTGGCAGATATATTGTTCGGAAAATCTATTATTTCGCGGATATATTGTTTGGCAGATCTGTTATTTCGAAAATTTATTTTTTGGCAGTTCTATTATCTGGAAGATCTATCATTTGGTATATTTGTTGATAGATATAAAAAGTCTCAAGTTATAGCTCTCGCACTTGGAGGATATTTCTCTCATATTTTTGGTTAGACCTCTTCGCATAGAGGTTTATTACTATCTTGCATATTCTAACTAAAAGGATCATATTAATTTCATTTTTAAGTTGGTCTATCTCGCATTTAAGAGGTATCATTACTATTATATTTCTCTTGCATCAGAAGAATATTTCTCTCATTCAGCTCTCGCACCAATGGTTTCTTCTCTTGTTACTTTTTTTGTTAATGCTCTCACTCTAGAGGTACATTTCACTAGTTTTTTTTCTCAGATCAGAGGTATAATTATTGTTGTTAATAATCTTGCTCTAGTAGTATATTTTTCTTGCTCTCCTCTTGCATCAGAAGTATTATTGCAGTTGGTATTGGTCTCACACCGGAAGTATTTAGCTCTTGTATTGCTCTCACTCCAGAGATATTATATTCTTGATATTCATTTCACACTAGAGTTTGATTGTTGGTATATTTCCTTCACTTCAGCAGCATTTTGATCTTGCATTCGGAGAATATTTTTCTCAGTATGCACTTGTGCACTTTGTTCACGAACTTGCATCTATTTCTCTTGTTTTGGAAGCCTTTGGAGGATTTTGGGGGTATTTTTAAGTTTTCATATTAAAAATGGTTGTTACTATTGTTATTTGTAAAATGGGTTTTGTAATGTGATTATGTATCTCTGCTGAACATTTGAAGACGATCAAATAGAAGAGCATTTTAAAAGGTTTTTTACCCACAGTGGGGTTTTTCCCTGGTCTTGGACCAAATCCTGTGTCTTATTTTTCATTGATTGTCTTCTATGGTTTTGATCTCAGAAATTAAATCTTCAATCTGCAAAATTTAACAGTGTGCCTTCATAGATGCAGATTGGGTGGGGAGTCCATCAAATAGAAAGAGTACATCAAGTGGAATTTTCAATGTTGGGTCCACAATAGTTTCCTAGTACAGTAAAAAGTAAAGATATGTGGAACTTAACTCGGTAGAATAAAAATAAATGGTTTCAATTCAAGGAGCATGTGAGGAAATCTAGATGATAAATATACTTGTGTGATTGTTTGGTAAGATGATGGATCCAACTATGATCTACTGTGATAATTAGAGTTGCATCAAGTTCTCCGACAGTTATGTATTTCATGATCAATCCAAGCATATAGATATCAAATATCACCATCTACAATATTGTGTGCAGAGTTTGTTAATGTTGCTACAATACATTCTAACAGAGGAACAGGATGCTGGCATTTTGACAATGGCCTTTTCAAGAGGTAAGTTCGAGTTCTAAAAGTGCAAGATAGGGGTGGGTGATAATCTTTTTCATGTTGAGAGGGAGTGTTGAAAAATGCAGCAAGAAATTCTCGATTTGATTATGCCTTGATTAAATTGAGAAAATTTGAATTTCCACGTCAACAGACAAATTTGATGCATTTAACTTGTTTGACATGGCTCTTGTCACTCAGATAGATTAGTAAATTCGAGTTGGATGAGTTATATTTTCAGTTAAGAATGTGTTATTTTTAATTTTTAGCAATCAAGGTCAGTTATTTCAAGTTGTTTTCGGTTAAAGTAGTTCTAACTGTTGGAGGCACTAGTGGAAGATGCCCAAAATAGCTAGTGCATGCAAAGAATTCAAGTTCCCCAACTATGGTGAAAATTCCAAGGCAGTGTAACATCACTTGTAGAATAGTCTTGAGTGTACATGTGTTGCATGTAGTTAGATGATCAACCTTGGGAATTACACAATAAATTTGAGGAATTTTCTAAATAATAGGGGGCTAATTTCTCAAGGAATTGCGCAAGGAAATAGGGGCCCAAGCAGAGATAGAAATCGACTATTTATAAGTCAGATATTCTCAGTGAGTAGAGAGATAGGCTACTCACTTGTAGGTTGTGATTATTTGAGCATGGAAATTCTAATATAACTCTATTTATCATATTAATGCAAGCAAGAATTGGGGTTTTTAGCAGATTTTTTTCCCCTGAAAAATGTTGTGTGTATGTGTGTTATTTCTCATTGCATGTTTTTAATTGATGTTCTAATTTTTGAATTAATTTCTGTAGAGCAGTAGATTAGGTTTGTGTCTTGTGATTTTGGGTAAAATTTCATAAGGAGTTGCAAATATATATCATAATTTCTACACAATTTTGATGGACCCTACTACACAAAAAAATTGAAATACATGAAAAAATAGGATTGCAATCACGTTATTACATGTATTTCACATTTTTAATGTAGTACAGTCCATTGAAAATATGCAACATATGTACTCCTTGGATGCAAAATTGAATTTTGAATATGTTAGGGTCCTGTAATTTTTATAGGGTCACTTGATTATAACTGATGATTATTATATTTGAGATGTTGTAAAATAATATTTCATCCTGAAAATTATTTCCAAAAAGGGTTCAAAGGGTAAAAAAGGGTATATTTTACATGAAAGGTTCAATAGTGTGTTTTATCCTAAGTTTGAGAAATATTATAGAATATGCACTATTAGCCTAAGTTCGGGATCAAAATGCTTTTATCATAAGTCAGAAGGCATATGAATTTTAACCAAAGTCTTCTGCACATGTAATAAACTTTATAAAAAGAAAAAAGTCATTTTTCTCATGTGGGTTAAGTCCCACTCTCCATTCAAATTCCCGATCAATCAGTCCACCAAATCGATGGCCCACAGCCTTTTTCACACCCCCCTATCCATCCGACCTTTACCGGCAGGGGGGGGGGGGGGGTTCCTAAAAGTGGTTTCCTTCCCGCTGGTCCCACGTCGACGTGTTAGCCCCTCATCATTTTTCACCCCCCCCAAGCCAAAATTCGCCAAACCAACCCATTTTACCACTCACCTTCCCTTGCGCCTCCCTCCATTCAACACCTGACACCTAGCATAGACTGTAATCCAATTAAATGCATTCCCAGTATAACCATTCAAAATCTCAGTGGATCTACACCCCTAACGGAAACTACTCTGTAACCATAGAAAAAATAATTAAAAAAATTAAAATAAAAAAAAACCCTTTTGCCACCATTTTAATTTTTTTTTCTTGCAGATCACTCACCCTTCCTTCATCACCAAAGCTCTGTCATTGCAGTCAACGTAGAAAGA
This sequence comes from Pinus albicaulis, assembly GCA_034641835.2. Lineage (NCBI taxonomy): Eukaryota > Viridiplantae > Streptophyta > Pinopsida > Pinales > Pinaceae > Pinus > Pinus albicaulis. Next base: position 231,548,842 of record CM076581.1, on the reverse strand, counting down.
AAGGTGGTTGGTTCAGTTAATTATATTAGGCATACCATTGGGCCATCCATTTTAGGGGCAGCTCAGCAAACCATTCCAAATGGCTAACGTGGTTAAAACAGTTCATCATGAAGCAACCTCACAGAAATGGAAAAATTATCTTCAATTCAGTTGTATAAATACCTTAAATCTAGTGTATCGATTGGCCTCCTCAACATGGTAGTTTGATTCGATAAGGATGACAAACATGGGTTGTTAGACATTCTGTTTAAGAAATTAATAATCATAGAGTCATTTTTTATTGCCAACTCTATTAAAACAGTAACATTCCTATTATTCCTCAAAGTGATGTAATCCTAGTTAAATTAGGTCTGTAGGCCAAGTGTCAAAGTCTAGCCCAGGTGGACGACCTTTGTAATAGAGATCTCACTCTATAAATGAGAGATTTATTGAATCTGAGAAGGGTTGATGGATGTAAGGGCTTAAGATATTATTGTAATCTTTTTTCTCAGTTAATAAACAGTTGCAGAAGACTTTTGTTTCATACCTGAGATTCTATTCGATTTCTTATGCATTTGTGTCATTTCTATTTTTAATGTTATCTCGGCTTACTCTTAAATAATTACTTGGAATTCATAGATTATTATGCTCCAACTTCATTTATTTATTTTGTTTGTTATCAGAATTTTTTTATAAGAACTCATGTGCCTCAACTTCCATGAATGATACTTTTGTGTAATTGAATTCTCATTCTGACTCCATGCTCAATGGTAGCCCTTAGACATCTTTCACCTACAAAAAATTATCCAAAAAAAACATTTGAGAGTTAACCATCTTTGTTTTAAATGTTTTTTATTGAATATCATATATTTTCTTGAAAGAGCCCTCTCTGGTTGGAAGGGCTAACTTCCAATGCTAAGTGGTTTGAAATGGTTACACTAGATTGATTGTTGAGCAGCCCAATTAGTCTCAGTTTGGTGATAACATTTTGGTGCGTCTGTCGAGATCCTAAAGCTACATTTTCCCGAAAATTTGTGCTCAAAAAATTCTACTGAACTCTTGAAGGTAGCAGGAGATCAGAAATATTCAAGGTTGTAATTCTACCTTGGCAACTCCATTCTTAAATAATTCAAAAATTCAAAGCTTCATGGTGACACCACTGCTTGAAGATCAATAGTGTTGGCTTGAGGGGTCCTGACCCAGGTTCAGTGTGCAAGGTTTGCCAACAAACCCCTATACTACTGGCCATTTTGACAGTGACCTGCTTTCGCAGGTCACAGTCTCACCCGAATTACTATGGGTGGGTGTTGGAACCAGGTTTCTGCACCCTGAGAAAGGAAGGGTAAGGCAAGCAGGGTTGCATCCTGTTTCTGTAATTCCCATATTACCTTGTCCTGCGCAGGGTTAATTATGTTCCTATTCGCATCCACGTGCACTATATCTACAGTTATAGGCTTATTATATCATCAACACAGCAGTACATAAACAGAACATAATAGATCTAGATCGAAGAGCTCAGTACACATATATTTCGCAGCTTAAAGGAAGAAAATACATAACACATCAATTATCAGTAATTCACATAACAGAACTCACAGATTCAGATCTCTAATAATCCTTCACATTCATTCATTCATCAATCTTTCCTTACAATCCCCTTCCCAACCTGCGCACATAGCAGCAGGGTCTGCACACAGCTGGACTAGGATCTCTGAGCACACAGCCAGCAGGAGTTTGTTCCCCAAAACCCAAACAAACATCTTAAGCAACAGATCGCATCAATATCTCATCAATTCCTATCCTTTTTGATACAAAATACAACTCTATTTATAACAATATATCTCCAACTTTCCTATGGTCTACAACTCATGGTTTTTAGACCCCTAGTTTACCCTTTGACCCATTACAATGCGTTCGAGGATTTAACCCACCCCAAAACCCCTGCAATATACTAAATATAATAAAAAAGTAATCAAAATGGACCAGTTTCGCAGCTTATTAGGAGACCCCGTTCCAACAGTCCCCCAACACAATCTTTTGACTCGTCCCGAGTCACTTCACTAGTGCGACCACATAGTCCACAGCCTAGTATGGTTTGAGTCGACTACCATTGACAAAGCCAGGAAGGAGGTCACCGCACAGGGTAGCTAACTGGATGGCTCTGCCATTCGTAACCTCCTTAACTGTGTAGGGACCAAGCCAATGCTGCCGGAATTTTCCTGGATGTTTTGCAAACTGGCTATCATATAAAAGGAAGAGATCACCTTCGACGAATCTCTTCTGGTGAATGTGTCGATCATGCCATGCTTTATCTCGAGCCTTTTGAACCTGTTGGTGAAACTGAGCAATAAATCGATCTTCCTCCAAAGCCACCAGTTGCGCCAGGCGTTCTTCTATGATATCAGAGTCTGCCATATTCGTGAATGCTGCGATGTGTAGGCTAGGAACAACGTACTCTATGTGCATGATGGCCTCCTTGCCATAGACCATTCGGAAGGGTGTCCTCCCGGTCAGCTTTTTGCAGATTGTTTGATATGCCCACAGAACCAAGGGGATGCGAATATCCCAATCACTACGATCGGCATTACAAACCTTCGTTAATGCCTACTCTAAAATTTTGTTAAAAGCTTCAACCGCCCCATTAGCCTAGGGATGATATGTGTACTCTTGGCATGGTGGATCCGGAATTCCTCATTCAAAGCTTGAATCGTTTGGTTAACAAAATGCGTACCTCTATCGCTCATTAGGATCTTTGGGCAGCCAAACCTGGTTAGAATCTACTCAAAGATGAAGTGCGCAGCAGTATCAGCGGTACAATATTTTACTGCTTGTGCCTTAGCCCATCGTGTGACGTAATCAGTGGCAGTGATAATGTAGCGCGCGCCGATTTTCTTGCCTGGTGGATTGATGGGTCCTATAAATTCAATGGCCCATTTATCAAAAGCTTGTAGGGACATTTGAGGCTGTAATGGCATATCATCTCGTCGTGAGGGTTGGCCAGTTCGCTGGCATGTATCACACGATCTACAATAGGTGTAAGAATCTTGACGCAGGGTAGGCCACCATAAGCCAGCCCTCAAAATATTTTGTGTCGTAGCCCTGCCTGCGTAGTGGCCACCTGCGACTCCATCATGTGCTTCTGTGAGGATGGTGGGTCGTTCATGTTCCAATACATCATCAAGGGAATTTTGATGTCTAAAATTGGCCTCCTAAGGAAAATGTACAATCAAAATTCACTTTATGAGAACCAATCACATTTAAGGGGATGACATCATCCCTAATGGTTGAGGTGGCATTGCTTGAGTTAAAGGTACTTACTTGTCACATTCTCAATGGTGGATAAAAACTCATGTTTAACCATGGTAGTGCTCTAAGTACTTTTAAAGTCAAAGTAAAGTACTCATAATAAATGTCATTTCACACTTTTTGAATAAAAATATATTATTGTAATTTCATATTTTTTGAAAGAAACAATGCATATCCCTATACATTTATTATATTATATTATTTTTATATAGTATATTAATTACATGTTATTATACAATTTAAATAATATAAATTTTAATTAATAACATATAATATAATTAAGAATTTATAATTTTATATTTATATTTTATTTTAAGTTATTTAAGTACAAAGGACAAATGCATTATTTTTTCAATGGTAATGACTTTTTCTTGAAAAGCTCATTCTTATTTATAGTCACATCAATCCAATTTTTTCATTAAATTTATTTTGGTACAACTTTTGAATTGAATTTAACTATGGTTACATGGATTGTGATGAAAAAAGTGATTTGAAAAATCATAAATATTATTTTATTGGTTTAGATATTTTTTAATTATTTCCTTAGGAGGCTCATTTTAGACCTCAAAATTCCCCTAATGTATCTGCGGAGTATCTCATCGGCCCCTAGCTTGTATATATGTCCTGCGATGATAGTAAAGTCTGCAGCCCGGGTGACAAACTCCTTCTGTTGTACCAACTACGCAGCAGGGGCCATGCCTGTAGTAAGGAACTCAATGATATCAGCAAAGTGAGCATCAACCATATTAATGGTAAACAGTTGCACATCGGGTAATCCTTCTTCCAGGTTAGTAGGTTCTTCCCCTGTATCGATACGAGACAGATGATCTGGGCCTACATTCAAGCTCCCAGGCTTAACGATGATCTCAAAATCATATTCCTAAAATAGCAACAGCCAACGGAAAATCTTCCCCCCCAATAGAGGCTTGTTGACTAGGTATTTCAAAGCTGAATGGTCTTTGAACATCTTAAAGTGTCCACCCAGCAGATAGTGTCGATATTTTTGTAATGCGTACACCATAGCCAATCCTTCACGCTTAGTGGTAGAGTAATTTCTTTCGGCGCTTGAGATTTTGCGACTGACAAAGGCAACCGGGTGATCAATATCTCCTTCGCCAGGCTGCATGAGGACCGCACCGAAGGCAATGCCTAATGCATCGACATGTACATGAAATTATTTTGACCAGTCAGGGAATATCAGTATGGGCACAGAAATCATCTTCTCTTTTAGCAGTTCGAAGCTCTTTTGACATTCGTCATTCCAGAAAAAAGAGACATATTTTTTATTAGTTGTTCCATGGGTGTTGTGATCAGAGCGCATCCTTGAATGAATTCTCTTTAATAGCATGTGTGACCGAGAATGGAGCGCAGCTGTTTCTCCATGGTTGGGGCTGCTAGGTTGATAATTATGGATATCTTTGCAGGATCGACCATCAGTCCTTGCCGACAGACTATGTGTCCAAGCAAGATTCTGAAAGGTACACAAAAGATGCACATTTTTATATTCAAGGAGATCTAGTGCTTCTGGCACGCATCCAACATTAATCGCAGGTTCGAGACATGTTCTTTCACTAAGCCAAAACCCTCTAGTCATCGAAGTAAACCTCTAGGAACCTATGAATGCATTCTTTGAACACAGCCACCTCGACCCTTGAAAAGATAGAAGGTGCATTATTAAGACCAAAGGGCATGACCGTATACTGGAAGGAACCCCATTCAGTTTCAAAGGTGGTCTTACTGCAATCCTCAGGTGCAATTCTGATCTGGTGGTATCCTGAGAATCCATCAGTGAAGGAATAGGCTCCCTAGCCACCCACACTATCAAGGATTTCATCAGAGAAGGGAGTAGGGAAAGGGTCATGAACGTAGGCGTCGTTCAGCTTTCGTAGGTCCACACAGATGCGTATTTCCCCCTTTGTTTTTTTCTCCTGAACGACCATTGGGCTTACCCAATATGATTGTTCAACTGGCTCAATGATACCTACAATCAGCATTTTGTCCAACTCTTCTTTGACCTTTTGCTTATACTTAGGATTCAACCAGTAGGGCCACTTCTTGATAGGTCGTGCCTCTGGCTTCAGGGTGATGTGCATAATGCCAAGGTCCCCAGTGATTCCTTTGAGCTCAGAAAAATTTGTAGGGAATAAGTCCTGGTACTATGTAAGTAGTTCGACAATTTTTCCCATGGTGCCTTCATCCCAATAGTCCCCAATTTTAGCCAACTTAGGGTGTTCTTCTGTCCCAATATTAACTTCGCGTAGCTAGAGAGGTTGTGTTACATCAACATCTTGGAGCGATGGTCCAATAACGGTACGTTCCCCTTCAGATTCCGGAACAGAGATATTCCACGGGTTAACCTCTTCTTCGTTAATCGCCAAGCTCTGGCAGTTGACTATATCTTGCATCTGGGCCTCCCATGTCAAAACAGTTGGTGGGGTGTGTGGGTGAGGCTTCTTAAAGATGAATGCATCAACGTCTTGCAGGGCTTCTTCAAGCATCTTTGTTCCCCCAATAAGTCCGAACGTTCCAATAAAGTCCTCTTTTAACATTTCCTAGTGGCGGGTCTGCTGATGTAATTCTTCATCTAAGTACCAAGTAACAGGGATAGGGCCCAAGGCATGTATAAATAGATGGATCCATTCTTCTGGGGTTCAGTCGGCCCATTTGATTGTCCAAGTACATAGATGCACACAGGGGTCCCCGGGTCCTAGGAATATCTTGGTGCGCACATCAGCGGGAAGTGCGAACCGCGGCACCATCCTATCCCAACACGTCTCCCAGTCTAGAAATGCTTTCTTGTGGGTATCCCACCAGCGTGCAGGCGTGCCACGCAGTGCTAGATTGAGTGCCTAGAGTCGCCGATATTTTGGCACCCTAACCTCTAATTTTCTTGAGAAGTCCTAGATAGGACTAGACTCATCAAAGTGGGAAAGGTCCCTTACCTCCGAAGTAATGTAGTAGAGGGTCCTTGTAACCCGAGGGCATCATAGTGCTGAGACATTATGTAGCCGGGTCTGCCAACTCTCAAGTTCTTCATCTGGGTCAGAAAAGTACTCCCTGTTTTTCTCCCAATCGAATACCTGCCTGTTGTAGGGTCACCCTGGTCTTCGTCCTGTGTCGTCATCCTGTAGATGTGATCAAGTTCCTCCTCTTCATATGCTGGTTCCATATAGCGCATACCCTCAGCGGGATCCAGTGGTACTATTACACGTGTACCATTCTTCTCAAACACCATGCTACGTTCTTTTAGATTAATGACACCCCCTACGTCGATAGCCCAATCTATTCCTTTGAGAGCAGGATAGGGATCCGTATCTTCCACAATTTCTATGACCTCAAAGTCAGCGAGGACCTTTACTCCTGCGATATCGACCACAATTTTTGGAAACCTTCCCAGAGGGATGTTCTTCTGTTGATTCGCCATTCACAACTGGATGGTGGACCAGTCTAATTTAGGCTCTCCCATTTGTTTCCATGTCTGTTTTGGTAAGACGTTAGCATCAGATCCAAGATCAAGGATAACCTAATCTATCTCATAGTCACCAATCTGCGCAATCAATCACATTTCTCTCCCGGTGCGCCTTTTGTAGCTGTGTAATTTGTGTACTTCCTTAACCTCAGCTGTTGTGCTAGGCTGGGCTGTGCAGCCCTGTAGAAATACTTGAAGATGTTCTCCAGCCTGTGGGTTGCGTAGTAGCTTCAAGCATGATTTTAACAAGGTTTCAACCTCCTCTTCTGTTTGGAGGTGTGTTGGTGGCTACGCAGGGGCTTCCAGTGACTCCTGTTGCCTGGGATTTGGTTCCTTCTAAGAAGAAAGCTCCTTCCTTGCTTCATGGGTGATCATGCTGTGCGTTATGACTTTTATATTGGGATCTTTGCTCCTTAGCTCTGTTTTGACTCTCTGTACATTTTTTGTGGGGGTATACTGTCTGTCCTTCATATTGGTTAGCAAGATCGGGCAATCTTCGATTTCATGATCCAGTTGTCGAAAATATTTACAGGGTTGCCTAGTGGGATTTGGGTAGTCCCTGGAAAATTTCCCTACCTCTCCACAGTTGTAGCAGATCATCTGGCCCCGTCCTCATCCTGCCCTCCCTCCCCATCACCCCTGCCCCTTGCAAGATAGCCACCAAAGGTCGCGGGAGATTTCGGAGAGGAAGGATCGGATTGTACCCTATAGAGGTTTCCCCGATCTACAAACAAGTCATATGTGCGACAATTTTGCTCGTTGTGCCCTATATATCGGTAGAACCTGCACCACTATTGCTTCAATTCACCCCTATTTATCTGAGGACACTGGGCCGTATCATGTAGTCCTGTTACTCGACAATCTTCGCACCAAAGATCTGTGCCGACTCCTTTTCCCTGTTCCGCTCATAAGCTCTATATTTCCATGTGCATGGCTCCGAGTTGCTCCTGAATTAGGTGAACTCCTTCCCTTGTGTCATCCTTAGGTGCAGCTTCAAGTTTCATGGTAGCTTCCAAGGCTTTTTCCTGTGATTCGAAGGTTTGGTGGCCCATGGGTATGCGTAACTGAGGTATCAGCATAGCGATGAACCATTATGTGTGTTTTTTGTCATCGTATTTGAACTCACCTTCCCTAATCGCTTTCTTTAACCATTGATCGGCCTCCCATACAGACTGAGACGTTCCTTGCTTGAAGTCTTTTACTTCCGCTACCAGCTGGGAATAGGATTTTGGCTTTCAGAATTGTTGTTTTAGGGCATCCTTAATATTTTGAAGCGTTGTGCTCCCGTTTTGAGATATATACTGCATATACCAGTCCAGCGCCCTTTCTTCAAAAGCCAGAGATAGCTGCGCCCTCTTCACAGTATCGCTCACCACCCCTTGCACCGTCCATACCGAATCGGCCACGAACCAGAATCGTTCCATGTCCTCATCGACTGCTCCCTTAAAGGTAGGTAACTTTAAGTGTGTCGCCATGGGCTCCTCTGGTTTATCTTCCTGGGGCCCTAACTTCGGGGCAACTGACGGACCTTGTGTAGGTTTCGGCATATTATGAGCAGAGCGATCCCCTTCTCAGTTGTTTCGATAGTTATTACCGCTCTGCGTTGTGTTTCCACCCCGAATATCACTCATTCAACCCCACGTTAGATCTCTACTGCCATTACTCGATCCTGTTTCTCAGACTCCTTTCGGTCTCGACAATGGAACCATTTGTTGGCTTGAGGGGTCCTGACCCAGGTTCGGTGTGCAAGATTTTCCAAAAAACCCCTATACTACTAGCCCTTTCGGCAGTGACCTGCTTTCGCAGGTCATAGTCTCACCCGAAGTAGTATGGGTGGGTGCTGGAACCAGGTTTCCGCACCCTGAGGAAGGAAGGGTAAGGCAAGCAGGGCTACGTCCTGTTTCTGTAATTCCCAGATTACCTTGTCCTGCGCAGGGTTAATTATGTTCCTATTCGCATCCACGTGCACTAGATCTACAGTTATAGGCTTATCATATCATCAACACAGCAGTACATAAACATAAAATAATAGATCTAGATCTAAGAGCTCAGTACACAGATCGTTCGCAGCTTAAAGGCAGAAAATACGTAACACAGCAATTATCAGCAATTCACATAACAGAACTCACAGATTCATATCTCTAATAATCCTTCGCATTCATTCATTCATCAATATTTCCTTACAATCCCCTTCCCAACCTGCACACATAGCAACAGGGTTCGCACACAGCTGGACTAGGATCTCCGCGCACACATCCAGCAGGAGTCCATTCCCCAAAACCCAAACAGACAGCTTAAGCAACAGATCGCATCAATATCTCATCAATTCCTATCCCTTTTTATACAAAATACATCTCTATTTATAAAAATCTAGCTCCGACTTTCCTATGGTCTACAACCCATGGTTTTCAGACCCCTAGTTTACCCTTTGACCCATCACAATGCGTTCGAGGCTTTGACCCACCCAAAAACCCCTGCGCTATACTAAATATAATAAAAAAGTAATCAAAATGGACCAGTTTTCCAGCTTGTTAGGAGACCCCGTTCCAACAAATAGCTTGATTAAGTTCCACGATGATTTCTACTGTAATAATAAATCCCAGGTATGCTCCTATGGAGTAGTCTCACATCTATGGTTTTCCAAATCCTATGCCTCATGTTGATTGGTCAACCCATCTTCCCAATTTCAAAGATGAAAAGAAAGATGATGTTGGCCTGCATTTGGTTAAATTCCACATACATGTATCTAGACTGAGGGTTGAGTTTCCTGAAGATTGTCTCATGAAGATGTTTATGGCTACCCTAGAAGACAAAGCTAGAGTATGGTATGAAGGGTTGAAATTAGGAAGCTTGTGTTCTCTTAAATATTTCCATAGAATATTTTTTTGAACATTATGGGAAGTCTCATCCTTTATCATCATTGTTTCAAGATGGTTGCAATCTTTGGAAAGGTTTCATTCAATATATTAAAAATATTCATGATGATCTAGAATATATGGATGATCAGGAGATATTAGAGGCACTTTATGAATTTTCCTCTTAAGCTAGTTTTCTTGAAGATTAAGAAGTCACATCCTTAGTTGAAGATGAAATTAATCAAGAGCTTGATGATGATATTCATGTTTTTTTTCTCATAAGATAAATGAATATATGCAGCAGATTTGTAAGGTTTTAAGTGATGAAGACTACACATCAAATTATGTTTCAAACCTCTTATTATGGCGACTCCATTGTGTTGAGAATTTGGAGGGCTCGTGATTAATAAAAATTCTCTTCTTGATAATTACTTGTGAGATTTCTTGTGTTACTTATTTCTTTAGCTTAATTAATATTTCATCAAGTCAATTATCAAAATGCACAAGACACGGAAGTTAGGCTCCTAGAGCCATGGCAAAACATCTCCCTCTTGGAGAGGAAAACCCGCAAATAATTCTTCTTATAGATCTTCAAATGACAAGTACCAGACCAAGACTCAGACCCTTAACCTAGATATGCTTCAAAGACCTTGATTTAGCTTCTTCAACTTTGATTCTTCTTTTCAACAATTTTCTTAGTTCTGCATCAGTACTGGAGACCTTGACCTTCAACTTGTATATGCTTGTATTTGATTTGCTTGAACTATAGGAAGGTAAATCAAAGATTTACCTTCCTCACTATTGTTTCCTCTTGTCCTTATGATGATTGTCTCATCTTCAATAAACTCTTTCTTCAGATCAGCAACCCTGAACTAACACTTTTAAAATTATTGTACCCTTCCTGCACTTATCCTCAACTTATCTTTAGACATCATTAATCCTGTACCTTTGTACTTTCTGCAATTTTCTTTCATGTTGTTTAGATTAAGATACGCACTTATTCACCGCCTTGTATCAGTATTCATATGTTTCCCCTTATCCACATGACATGTTGTCCCTTATCCACATGATATTTTGTCCCTTATGACATTTTGTTCCTTAGTCTGCACTGTCTTCTTGGAGATGACTGCATTTCACTTCAGTCTTGTCTGCACTTATTGACTGTTATATATCTGCATTCTTTTAATGAGATTTATCCACAGTGTAATCTTGTATATGTCTGCATTCAGTTCAGTGTTATCTACAATCCTTTATGTGCCAAATGATCTGCACTCTAGGCTTATATATAGTAACATGTTATCACCTTTTAGGTCGACCATTAGAATGTGATTTAGGTTGACTTTACCACAGCATGTAGGCCGACATGACTTGTAATTTCTTCAAATTTTCAAGAGGTGTTTCTTCAACAGCGTTGAAGGTTGTATTCACTATATTATGGATCTTGTCTTCAACATTATATGAGGGCTTTTGAGAGCTTCTTCACAAGGTATTTGGAGCACAAAAATCTAAACTAAATCTTTCATGAATATGACACCTAATTATATTTATTCCTAGAAGACATAAACCTAATATAAATCAAGAAGAAGTCTATCTACATAATAAAATATTTCTCATGAAACCCATGAAGCAAGTACACCAAAAATACATTTTATTATCTTTGACATCTTCTTTACATAAATACATAATTACATAGTCAACATGAAGACCAACCTAGTTACACTTTTCAACACACTGGGGACCGAACCTAAGGGTTAAAGAGGACCAAGTCTCTAAAAACACATGCATGGAGATATCAATTATAAAACAAGTACATGACATAGAGTATCATGAAATCTACAGTTCAACTCAAGATATTTCTCAAATAGAGACCCAAGGGAGTTATGAAAATGATAGGACATGAGCTCAATCAAGCATGTTTTCTTTTCAAGAGACTGTTCAAGAAATCATTGAGTCAATTGATGATGATCTTGGAATTCAAAACATAGAACAAGGGACAGCAATTAGAAATGAAGCTTGTCTCCCTGGTTTGGTCCATTAAGAAAAAGTGAATTTGCATGTCTCTCATGATCCTTTGGATACCTTGTTGCAGTCATCAGTGAAGATGTAGTATATTTTTTTTATAAGTTCAGATTATGGATTCAATTTTTATTCTATTTTGCCACTAGATTATCTATTTATGATTTTACTCAAGAACAGTCTAACTGGCTTTATTGACAGTTTCATATTACTTGAATCAGGCATGTAGTTTGCATTTGTTAGAGTAGGTTTCCATGTACAAAAATAATCTCATAGGAATGAGCAATTTTTGTTTTCAATTCTCAATTTCATTATCAACTTGTATAGTTGTTGTTTTCAATTTAGAATTTTGTCTTCAGTTAGAGAGCAGGTTACAGGTCAGCATTGCATGGTCGAAGGAAAGTATTTCAAAGCTTCGGGAGCAGTCAAAATGGTTAGGCACTGGAACTACATATCTAAGGTTCTTTATTGGACCATAGGGGCACAACATCCCTAGTTGGAGCCTATGTTACGGTCCTATAATTTTTATAGGGTCACTTGATTATAACTAATGATTATTATATTATATATGTTTTGAAATAATATTTCATCCTAAAAATAATTTCCAAAAAGGGTTCGAAGGGTAAAAATGGGTTGATTTTACATGAAAGGCTCAATAGTGTGTTTTATCCTAATTTTTAAAAATATTATAGAATATGCACTATTATCCTAAGTTCGGGATCTAAATTCTTTTATCCTAAGTCATAAGGCATATGAATTTTAACCAAATTCTTTTGCATATGTAATAAACTTTAAAAAACGACAAAAGGCATTTGTCACATGTGGTTAAGTCCTACTCTCCATTCAGCCGCCAAATCAATCAGCCCACCAAATTGACAATCCATAGCCTTTTCCACACCCCCCTATCCATCTGACCTTTACCAGCGGGGGGGGTTCAAAAATTGGTTTCCTCCCCGATGGTCCCACATCGATGTGTCATCCCCTCATCGTTTCGCACCCCCCCCCCTCCCAAATCTGTCAAACCAATGCATTTTACCACTCTCCTTCCCGCGCGCCTCCCTCCATTCACTACCTGACACCTGGCATAGACCGTAATCCAATTAAATGCATCTCAGGATAACCATTTGAAATCTCAGTAGACCCGCACCCCTAACAGAAACTACTCTGTAACCATATAAAAAATTTAAAAAAAAAAACAACAACAACAACACTTTTGCCACCATTTTAATTACTTTTTCTTGCAAATCGCTCACCCTTCCTTCATTGCCAAAGCTCTGTCATTGCATTCAATGTAGAAATAAAATTGGTCGAGTCAGTTCATGAGATTAGGGATATCATTGGGCCATCCATTTTAGGGACAGCTCAGCAATCCATTCCAAATGGGTGATGTGGTTAAAACCATTATTGATAATATCATCGACATATCAACGAGATATCGACGATATTTTTGGCAAAACAATATATCGCCGAGAAAATATTGCGATATTTTTTGTTTTGAAAATATCGTCAAAATATCGCGATATTTTCAAAATATCGGCTAAATATCACCATATTTTGAAAATATCGTATCTTAAAAAAAAAAAAAATATTTTTTATTCTTGTCGATTTTTGCCGATATTTCTGATAAGATGTTTTCTGGACCCTCGCTGATATTTTGTCGATACTGATATTATTAACACTAGTTAAAAAGGCTCATCATGATGCCACCTCACAGAAATGGACAGCTCCTCTTCAATTCAGTTGTATAAAGACCTTAAATCCAGTGTATCAGTTGGCCACCTCAACATGGCAGTTTGATTCGATAAGGATGACAAACATGGGTTGTTAGACATTCTGTTTAAGTAATTAATAATCGTAGAGTCATTTTTTATTACCAACACTATTAAAATAGAAATATCCCTATTATTCCTCAAAGTGATGTAATCCTAGTTAAATTAGGTCTCTTAGCCAAGTGTCAAAGTCTATACCAGGTGGCAGACCTTTATAACAGATATCTCACTCTATAAATGAGAGGTTTATTTAATTTGAGAAGGGTTGATGGATATAAGGGCTTAAGATACTATTGTAATCTTTTTCTTATTTAATAGACAGTTACAGAAGACTTTTGTTTCAGACCTGAGATTCTATTCGAGTTATTATGCATTTGCCTCCTTTGCCTTTTTAACGTTATCTCAGCTTACTCTTACATAATTACTTGGAATTCACAGATTATTATGCACCAACTTCTTTTATGTATCTTGTTTTTTGTCATAATTTTTTTAGAAGAACTCATGTGCCTCAGCTTCCATGAATGATAATTTTGTAGAATTAAATTCCCATTCTGACTCCTTGCCCAATGGTAGCCCTGACACATCTTTCACCTGCAAAAAATTATCAAAAAAAAAAAACATCTGAGACTTAGCCATCTTTGTTTTAAAGCTTGTTTATTGAATGTCATATCTTCTCCTGAGAGACCCCTCTCTAGTTGAAAGGGCTAACTTCCAACCCTAAGTGGTTTAAAATAGTTACTCTGGATTGACTGTTGAGTTGCCCAATTAGTCTCTGTTTGGTGATAACAGAATCCAACATGTGTTCTTGCTCAAAATTTGAGTAAAATCATAGGGATATAAGTTGAAAATACGAGTTGATAAAGTATTTTTTCCTTTTTTCCCTCCAAAACTTGATGAGGTAATCTAATCTCATTTTATTATTTCCAATATTATTTTATAATATTTCTTAGGAGGCCCACTTTAGACCTCAAAATTTATCTAATAAGAGTGTTTCGAAAGGATATTATGTAGATTGATCCAGGATAGGGATCCTCCCTTCAATATGTGGAATCTCATTATCAAATTCTTTAAAATATTTTGCATATTTGAATATGTCCAAGTGATCAATTTATCACTAAACAACATTGTCAGCCTTGGAAGATTCAAAAAGGATCACATCTCTAGATAATATAAAATTTTTATTTACTTCATCGTAGAGACAATATGATTTGGAGGTATCTGAGTACCCCAAGAAGATACATTTTTGACTCCTTGAACCAAGTTGTTTGCTTTTTCCTTGGGTATCAAGGCATGGCGTATGGAACCAAATGTAGAAATTATATAATGTATGCATATATATATCCAGATTCTCCTGATATAAAAATATTTATCTTCTATCTAAATAGAGAATCCTTCCACTTTTAATCTTTTGCGGAAATTTAAAACTCAATTGCAAACACATGAAGCAATAAAACAATCACACATAACACAGTTGTTTAACAGGAAAACCTGAAGCTAAAAACCCCAAATATCATATTATGTATATCATGGAGATCATGTAATAATCTCATACAAATCTTAGTACATCAAGCTCTCAGTACTATGTAGATTCATTACACATTGTCATGAAGAAATTTGCATCTCTATGCACCAATTTCTTGCCTCTTGGCATCTTGCCTCCACTGCGCAATCCCTACTGAAGAAGATCCCTGAATGAATTAGAATTGGCCTTGCCTTGACAATGCAATCCTCAATGGAAACTCCAATGTGTGTGTGATGCAATCAATGCATCACTATAGTCACAACAGATAGTCCATCTCACCCTTTCACCTATCTCTCCACTGGGTCTCCACTGGTACTGACATGCACTGTAGTTAATTGTTGTATCTGTTCAGTTGTTAGTGAGTTATTAGTTGTAAATTAATTAACTAATTAATTCACTTAACTCCCACTAGTGTATCTTTCAGTTAGACTAGATACAACTAACTCAACTGAGTTTAACTCCATTAACTGAGTTAAACTAAATAACAACTCCTGTAACTACTCTTCCAACTCTGTCATAACTTTTCCACTTCAGTTCTAACTGAGTCCTCATGCTTGAGCCACCAATAAACCCTAGGAATTGTGTAATTCCTTCAGCCCACTAATTTTCCAAATATCTTCACTAAAATAAAGTTCTCCAAGAGAATAAGTTGATGTTTATTGTTGGATTATTATTAAGAGCTAATAATAATCGACATGCATCTATTTTTAGATCGACGATCTATAAATAGACTTCGCCCAATATTCTAAAAATAGAATTTCATCTATTTTTCCAACTTGAACAACCATCCACAAATAGCATCTTGCAACTTCTGAAATATGATCATCATGTCTAAAAATAGACATAGTCTAAAAATAGACTTGCACCTAAAAATAGCCTGCGGGCCCACTTAGTGAAGGTGACAGATTTTCACTAAGCTTCATCATATTGTTGAATCTCAACACTCCCTCTCAACAAGATAGGGATTATCCTTCACCCTGATCTTGCCTCTATGGTATTCGAATTTTATCCTCCCGAGCGCCTTCGTCAGAATATTTGCATCCTGATCTTCCGTAGGAATGTACTAAAGCAACATGATCTTCCGCTACACACAATCTCTGATATGATGATACCGGATATCAATATGTTTAGATCTATCATGAAACACATGATTAATCAAGAGTTTAATGCAACTCTGATTATCATAATGTATCACTGTAGGATCTAAATGTGAACCGAACAAACCGACCAGGATTTTCCTCATCTAGATAGCCTCACATGCAGCTTGACTTGCTGCCATGTATTCTGCTTCCTTTGAACTGAGTGCCACGTGGCCGTGTTTCTGCTACACGAGAAATTCTTATAGATATGATGCGAAAAATCCTCTGATGTGTTATTTACGCTCGGTTGAAGTGCCTGTAATCTTTGCATCAGTGAAGCCATGCAACTTCACCTCATCTGTCACAACTACATACCATAAGCCATACTTAGACGTTCCCCTAAGATGTAGAAATTTTAATAATAGCTGAATTATTCCATGAGATTATCCCGATTACACACTATTTAAGCTTCATGCATAATACACATAACCTCTTCTACAATTGATCATCAATTTGCGGAAGTAAACGATGCGTACGCACATAAACACGGTATGTCTTGAGGAAAGCAATATTTGACTTCAACTATCTGTATATTATAATGATATATAACATGTAAAAATACATAGCACAAAGCTATCACAGCTCTCAGCACTATCTCACATGCTACACACAAACTAGCACGGAAGATGAACAAGTCACAGGTTCAAATCTCCTCCACAAGTCTGCCTGCCTCTACTGCGCAATCCAAGATGAATAATGATGAGATCCAAGTTCGAATCCCACTAGCTTCAACTGCGCAATCCTCATTGGCAATCTCAATCAATGTGTGTGCAAATCTCATGCACAGCTATAGTCACAACTGATAGTAGACTCACCCTTTCACCCACCTCTAACAATGGTCTCCACTGAACTGTCCATGCATTGCAGTTAACTGATGTGTTCTTTAGTTGATTTATGAGTTAATAATTAGTGAATTAATTAATAATTAATTCACACCACTCATCACTAGTGTATTTTTCGGTTAGACTAAATACAACTAGTTCAACTAAGTTAAACCGAACACAACTCCACCAACTGTCTCATCAACTCCACCAAACTCTGCCACATGAGTTCTAACTGAATTAAACCATGCAATAGCTCAACTAACCCTTAGGAAAAGCGTATTTCCTTCTGTCAGCTGCATGTGCCACATCCAAGCATCAAACTGAAGTGCTCCAAGAGGAAAAGATAATTTTTATAGTCTAAATATTATTAAGGGTTAATAATATTTGACTGTTCTATTTTTAGCCCGGCAGTCTAAAAATAGAATCCGCCCAATGTCTAAAAATAGAGGTCCATCTATTTTTACCAACTCGACCAATCATCCATAAATAGCATCCTGCAACTCATAGACCATGATCCATATGTCTAAAAATAGACTTTGCGCCAAAAATAGCCTGCGGGCCCACTTAGTGAAGGCGACTTCATTTCACTAAGCTCCATCATCTTGTTGCATTTTCAACACTCCCTCTCAAAAATATATGGATTATCTGCAACCCCTATCCTGCCTCTGTGGAATTCGAATTTGCTCCTGGTGAGCGCCTTCATCAAGATGTCAGCATCCTGATCCTCCGTGGGAATATATGAAAGTAACATGATTCTCCACTGCACACAATATCTGATATGATGGTACCTGATGTCGATGTGTTTGGATCTATCATGAAATACTGGATTAGCCGAGAGTTTAATGCAACTCTGGTTATCACAATAAACCACAGTAGGCTCCAAGTGTGACCCGAACAATCCGACCAGAATCTTCCTCATCCATATGGCCTCGCATGTAGCCAAGCTTTCTGCCATATACTCAGCCTCTGCTGAACTGAGTGCCACGAATCTCTGCTTCCTGCTGTACCAAGAAACTGTTGTCGACCCGATACTGAAGATCCCTCCAGATGTGCTCTTTCTGTCCGTTGGGCTCCCTGCCCAATCTGCATCTGTGAAGCCACATAGCTTCACCTCATCCTCCTGTCTGTACCACAATCCATATCCCGATGTGCCTCTAAGATAACGCAATACATGCTTGCCTGCCTTCCAGAAGAGCTTGGTTGGCTTAACCATAGCTTGTGAAAGCTGGTTAACAACATAGCATATATCGGGTCGTGTATTGACCAAATACATAAGCGACCCCACCAACTGTCGATAAACAGTGGCATCCACTACCTCTGCTGAAGTAGCATCCTCCTTCCTCCAACCACCAGGAAGAGGAGTATCAACAGGCTTGCAGCCATGCATGTTGAACTTCTCCAGTATCTCCCGAGCATACTTACCCTGAGAAACAAACAGTCCATCACTGTGCTGCCAAATTTCCAATCCCAGGAAATAATGAAGGAGGCCCAAGTCCTTCATCTCAAACTCTTTTGCAAGATCCTCCTTGCATGAGAGTATCAACAGCTCATCACCTGTCAAAATCAAATCATCTACATAAAGTATAATGATCAGCAACTTACCCTCCACCACAATCTGGTATAGGTTAGGATCCGCCTCACTCTTGGAGAATCCAAGTCTGGTGAAATAACTGTCTATCCGTGTGTACCAAGCACGAGGTGCTTGTTTCAACCCATACAACACTCTCTTGAGCCTGCACACATGCGACTCGCTACTGAAGGTCTCGAAACCTTCGGGCTGCTCTATGTACACCTCCTCCTCAATGACTCCGTTGAGGAACGTAGTCTTCACATCCATCTGATGAATGTGCCACCCCATCTGCGCTGAGAGAGATAGGATCATCCGTATGGAAGAATACCTTGCAACAGGTGCAAAGGTCTCCTCATAATCAATCCCCTCTATCTGTGAGAAGCCTCG
This sequence comes from Pinus albicaulis, assembly GCA_034641835.2. Classification (NCBI taxonomy): domain Eukaryota; kingdom Viridiplantae; phylum Streptophyta; class Pinopsida; order Pinales; family Pinaceae; genus Pinus; species Pinus albicaulis. Next base: position 231,530,006 of record CM076581.1, on the reverse strand, counting down.
GGAAAAAAATCTTGCCTATTACTTCTCCACACTCTCGTTAGCTGCCTGCTTCACTTTGTAGATCCATCTCGAACCCATCACTGATTTCCCCTCCGGCCTTGGGACAATCTCCCATGCACTGTTTCTGGCAATCGAATCATACTCTTCCACCATGGCATCTACCCATGCGGGGTCCTCCACAGCTTCCTCGAAAGAGGATGGCTCTGTCATGACACATTTGCTCACAAGAGCCATGTATCTAGTGTACCGGTCCGGTGACTGTCTCTGTCTGCGCTGTGCTGTAGGTGGTCCTACAACCTTCTCTGCATCTCGAGCCAATCGCTCAGCTTCTGTAGTGCGCTTGCGCCCTTTGATGGTTGGCGCTGCATGAGTGGTCTCTTCCACCTCATGAACTTCCTCTTGTGGTTGATCCACATCCGGAAGCTCCTCCTTAGGAACTAATAGCTCCTCATCTGCATGCAAGTGTGGCTCCCTCTCAAGCGAACACTGCATGGCTTTCTCCTCCTGAAATTTGATATCCCGTCGCACAACAGTCTTGCGACTATCTGGTACACACGATAGTTGTGGGGCGTATCAGTGTACCCCACAAATATCCCAACCTCTGCGGTCAGCTCCAGCTTCTTCCTGGCATCCTTCGTCACATGCATGTAGACAGGTGAACCAAAAATCCTCAAATGGGAAATATCAAGCCTCTTGCCAGAAAACACCTCCTCCGGTGTACTCATGCCAAGTATCTTGTGAGGACAACAGTTCTGCACATATACTGCAGTATTGCATGCCTCCGCCCACAAGTGAAGGGGTAGGCCCTGATCATGCAACATCGCCCGTGCAGCACCCACGATCGTTCTGTTCTTCCGCTCAGCAACCCCGTTCTGCTGTGGGTTATGAGGTGCTATGAGCTCTCTCCGAATTCCTTCTGCGTTGCAAAAGTCCTTGAATTCGGCAGAGATGAATTCACCACCATTGTCGCTCCTAAGAGCCTTCACATGCTTCCCCGATTCCTTCTCAACCAGCGCCTTGAACTCACAGAACTTTGAGTATGTCTCGCTCTTCTTCTGCATGAAGAAGATCCAGCACTTCCGAGAGAAATCATCAACAAAGATCACATAGTACTTGTGCTTTTCTGTCGAAGCTACTAAGAAAGGTCCACACACGTCTGTGTGGATTCTCTCAAGGATCGTCGTGGTGCGACTATCCTTCTCGTGAAAAGTGGCTTTCACAAATTTTCCCAAGGTACACCCCTTGCACTGATCTGACTGCGCAAGAGTGCCCTTAGGAAGCCCAGTAGAAATCTGCTGCAGTATCTTCAAGGCTCCATGGTGAAGGTGGCCCAATCTCCGGTGCCACAGCTCGCCATCATCCCGGCTCACCACTCCTTCCGCCTTGCATGCCATTGCTACGCAGCCATCTACTTGTAACAGATAAAGGTTCTTGACTTGAACCCCTATCTTCCGGGTTTCTCCAGTTGTCTTACTGCGCAGGAAAGCCTTTCCCTCGCTGAAGACCACATCATACCCCTTGTCTTCCAACATCGCCACAGAGATCATATTCTTCATCAATCCTGGAACATGCAATAATTCCTTCAATACGAAGGGTTTACCAGACTCCCTATCAAAGGAAATGGTACCAATACCGGTCGCACTGTATCTACCATCATCGCCCATCTCGATGTGCACTCCAAGATCTTTCTCCTCCAGATCTGAAAACAAATCCCGATCTCCGGTCATGTGAAATGACGCACCACTGTCCAAGAACCATACTGATCCCATCACACTTGAGACCAAGCATGCGATCAGTGAAAAATCCAGTTCGAACTGGGAGGCCAATGCCTCTCCCGCTGCAGATCCAGCAGCCTTCTTATTTTTCTTCTTTTGCGGACAATTTGTGGCATAGTGTCCGTGCTGGTGACAGTGAAAACACTTCACCTTGGACATGTCTTGCTTCTTGCCTTTCGCACCAAACTGAGAAGCCTTCTTGCTCTTCCCCTTCTTTTCTTTGGCAGCCAAAGTGCAATTTTCTTCATCAGATACCTTTGATGAAGATCCGTCCCTGGTAGTCCTCCTTATCTCCTCTTGCATGAGATCCGCCCAAAGTCGCTCCCATCCTGGCAACTTCTCCCGACCATTGACAGAGTCCTGATAGGAATGCCAAGCCTTCGGAAGACCAAGGAGAGCCAGGTCCACCAAGTCCTCTTCATCGACAGTCACCCCCACACTTCCCAGCTCATCTCTGCATTGAGTGAACTTCGTGAGGTACTTGGCGATATTGTCGCCTTTCTCCATCTTAATGTTTCTGAGTTTATCCTTGAGCGCCAACTTCCTCTGGTCGCTCTTGCTCTGGAATAGATCTGTCAATGCTTTCCACATCAAGTATGGAGAAGCTTTTCCATGCAGGCTGGATACAATGTGATCCTTCACGCCTCCAACAGAATCCTTCGACATTTCGCCATCTTCTTTTGCCAAGCCTCAACTTGAGCAACATTAGTAGGCTTTGGGATCTTAGCATCTATGAACTCCTTCAGCCCGTTATCATCTAATACCACCTCCATTCTGTCCTTCCATGCAACATAATTCGAACTGCCCTCAAGGGCATACTCGAGTCGCAAACCGTTGAAAGACATTTCAACTCCGGCACCAAGAAAACAAACTGCTGCAAAATTCGAATTCCAAGCTCAAAAATCAACTGCTTCTAGATCTGTGAGAACAAAGTATTTCTAGCACAGAGATCGACTATAGGTGTGTTTACTAGATATATCACCTTTCAAAGAAAGGATGGATCCAGAGGCTACCTGGCCCGCTTACAGACTTTGTCTACCGAAATAAATTGTAATCCTTTGTAGCCAAATCAATGATCAATTCTCGCTCGATACCATGTAGAAATTTGAATAATAGCTGAATTATTCTTGAGATTATACGATTACACACTATTTAAGCTTCATGCATAATACATAACCTCTTCTACAATTGATCATCAATTTGCGGAAATAGAAACGATCGCATGCGCACGCCCATAAACACGGTATGTCATGCGGGGAGAAAATAGCTAAAAACCCCCAACTATCTGTATATTATAATGATAGAGAACATGTAACAATGCATTGCACAAAGCTCTCACAGCTCTCAGCACTATCTCACATGCTACACACAAACTAGCACGGAAGATGAACGAGTCACAGGTTCAAATCTCCTCCACAAGTCTGCCTGCCTCTACTGCGCAATCCAAGATGAATAATGATGAGATCCAAGTTCGAATCCCACTAGCTTGAACTTCGCAATCCTCATTAGCAATCTCAATCAATGTGTGTGCAAATCTCATGCACAGCCATAGTCACAACTGATAGTAGACTCACCCTTTCACCCACCTCTAACACTGGTCTCCACTGAACTGTCCATGCATTGCAGTTAACCGATGTGTTCTTTAGTTGATTTATGAGTTAATAATTAGTGAATTAATTAATAATTAATTCACACCACTCATCACTAGTGTATTTTTCAGTTAGACTAAATACAACTAGTTCAACTAAGTTAAACAGAACACAACTCCACCAACTGTCTCATCAACTCCACCAAACTCTGCCACATGAGTTCTAACTGAAGTCAATCATGCAATAGCTCAACTAACCCTTAGGAAAAGCGTATTTCCTTCTGTCAGCTGCATGTGCCACATCCAAGCATCAAACTAAAGTGCTCCAAGAGGATAAGATAATGTTTATAGTCTAAATATTATTAAGGGTTAATAATATTTGTCTGTTCTATTTTTAGCCCGGCAGTCTAAAAATAGAAACCGCCCAATGTCTAAAAATAGAGGTCCATCTATTTTTACCAGCTCGACCAATCATCCATAAATAGAATCTTGCAACTCATAGACCATGATCCATATGTCTAACAATAGACATAGTCTAAAAATAGACTTTGCGCCAAAAATACTTTGCGGGCCCACTTAGTGAAGGTGACTTCATTTCACTAAGCTCCATCATCTTGTTGCATTTTGCCCATGAGATACCTCAGGACATGCTTGCATGCCTTCCAAAAGAGCTTGGTAGGCTTAACCATCGCTTGTGAAAGTTGGTTCACCGCATAGCATATGTCCGATCTTGTATTAACTAAATACATGAGCGAACCTACCAACTATCGATAAACGGTAGCATCCACTACCTCTTAGATGTAGCATCCTCTTTCCTCCAATTTCCTGGAAGAGGAGTGTCGATAGGCTTGCAGCCTTGCATGTGAAACTTCTCCAGTATCTCCCGGGCATACTTTCCTTGAGACAAAAATAGTTCACCTTCCCGCTGCCATATTTCCAATCCAAGGAAATAATGAATGAGGCCCAAATCCTTCATCTCAAAATCCTTTGCAAGATCTACCTTGCATGAGCGTATCAACTGCTCATCACCCGTTAGTATTAAATCATCAACATAAAGAAAAATGATTAAAATCTTACCCTCCACCACAATTTGGTACAGGTTTGCATCTGCCTCGCTCTTGGTGAAGCCAAGTACAGTGAAACAGTTGTCGATTCGTGTGTACCAAGCACGTGGTGCTTGCTTCAGCCCATACATCGCTCTTTTGAGTCTACAGACATGTGACTCACTGCTGAAGATCTCAAATACTTCAGGTTGCTCAATGTACACCTCTTCTACAATGATCCCATTAAGGAATGCAGTCTTCACATTCATATGATGAATGTGCCAACCCATTTGCGCTAAGAGAGCAAGGATGGTCCTTATCAAAGAATATCGTGCAACAGGTGAAAATTTTTCTTCATAATCAATCCCCTCGATCTATGAGAAGCCCTGGGCAACAAATCTTGCCTTATACTTCTCGACACTCCCATCAGCAACTTGCTTTACCTTGTAGATCCATTTCAAATCTACCATTGATTTACCCACTGGCCTTGGAACAATTTCCCAAGCATTATTTATGAAAATAGAGTCATACTCCTCCACCATGGCATCTACCCATGTGGGCTCCTATGCTTATTCTTCAAAAGAAGATGGCTCTATCACGACACACTTACTCATAAGAGCCATGTATCCAGTAAAACAGTCAGGTGACTGTCTCTGTCTGCGTTGTGATGTAGGCACTCCTACATTCTGTGTCGCATCAAGATTCAGTCTCTCAGCTTCTATGGTACACTTTATGTCTGTTCTGATGTTTGGTTCTGCATGAGTGGACTCCTCCACTCCATGAATCTCCTCCTGTGGCTGATCCACATCTAGAGGCTCATCTTTGGGAACAAGAAGTTCCTCCTATGCATGCAAGTGTAGCTCCCTCTCAAGCGAAAACTTCATGGCTTTCACCTCATTGAATTTTATATCCCATTACACCACAGTCATTCGACTGTCTGGAAAATACACATGATAATTATGGGGTGTTTCTGTGTACCCCACAAATATCACAACTTCTGCAGTCGGCTTCAGCTTCTTCCTGGTGTCCTTTGTCACATGAATGTAAAATAGATGAGCCACAAAATCTTCAAATGAGAAATATCAGGCTTCTTACCAGTAAAGGCTTCTTCAAGTGTACTCATGCCAAGTACTCTATGAGGACAACAGTTTTGCACATAAACTACAGTGTTGCATGCTTCCGCCCACAAGTGCATCGGTAGGCCCTAGTCATGCAGCATAGCTCGTGCAGCACCCACGATCATTATGTTCTTCCTCTCCAAGACCCCATTCTATTGTGGGTTATGAGGCACTATGATTTCTCTTCGAATTCCTTCTTTGCTACAAAAGTATTTGAATTCGTTCGAGATATATTCACCACCATTATTGCTCTGCAGAGCCTTCACTTGCTTCCCCGACTCCATCTCCACCAATGCTTTAAACTCATAGAACTTTGAGAATTTTTCGCTCTTCTTCTGCATGAAGAAGATCCAGCATCTACGAGAATAGTCATCAAAAAATATAACATAATACCTGTGTTTTGATGTTGAAGCAACCGAGAAAGGTCCACACACGTTTGTGTGAATTCTCTCCAGGATCACCAAAGCATGGTTCTCCTTCTCATGAAAGTTGGTCTTCACAAACTTACCCATAGTACATCCCTTGCACTAATCTGACTGCGCAAGAGTACCCTTGGGAAGTCCAGTAGAAATCTGTTGCAAAATATTCAAAGCACCATGGTTAAGATGGCCCAATCTCCTGTGCCATAATTCGCCCTCATCCCGTCTCACCACTTCTTATGCTTTGCCTATCATTTCAGCGTAGCCATCTACCTCAAGCTTATAGATATTCTTAACTCAAATCCCTATCCTCTTGGTTTGACTCATTTTTTTATGTCGAAGGAAGGCTTTTCCCTCACTGAAAACAATGCCATAACCTCTGTCTGCCAACATTGCAACCAATACCAAGTTCTTCTTCAGACTTGGAACATGCATACCATCTTTCAATAGAAATGGTTTACCTGACTCCCTCTCAAAGGTAATGGTCCCAATTTCGGTCACACTGTATTGACCATCGTCACCCATCTCTATATGCATTTGGAGATCCTCCTCCTCAAAGTCACTAAACAACTCTTTGTCTCCCATCATATGGAAAGACACACCATTATCAAGATACCACATTGATCCCATTCAGCTTGAAACCAAGCATGCAATCAAATATAAATCAAGTTCAAATTGTGAGGCTAAGGCCTCTCCAGCTGCAGCTCCAGCAGCCTTCTTTTTCTTCTTTTTCTGTGGGCAGTTTGTGGCGAAATGCCCATGTTTGTGAAAGTGAAAACACTTCACCTTGGACAAATCCTGCTTCTTGCATTTAGCTTCGAATTTTGGATGGGATTTATTCCCCTTCCCCTTCCTTTTTTTTGGCAGCCAAAGTTAAATTCTCTTCATCATCATTCTTCGATGAAGATCCATCCCTGGTACTTCGCCTTATCTCCTCCTGCACAACGTCCGACCAAAGTCGCTCCCAACTCGGCAGTTTCTCCTGTCCATTGATAGAGTCTTCGTAGCTATGCCAACTCTTCAGAAGCCCAAGGAGAGCCAAGCTCACCAAGTCATCATCATCAACAGTAATCCCCACACTTCCCAGTTCATCCCTACAATGGAAAAACTTCGTGAGATATTTTGGAATACTGTCGCCCTTCTCCATTTTTATTTTTCTGAGCTTATATTGAGCGCCAACTTCCTCTGGCTGTTGCTGCTTTGGAACAAATTTGTAAAAGCCTTCCACATTGTAAATGGAGTGGCTTTCCCATGAAGGTTGGACACAATATTTTCCTTCACACCTTCCAACATAATTCTTCTTGTCTTTGCTACCTTCTTTTTCCATGTGTCAAGTAATGCAGCATCGCTAGAACCCGGCTTAGGAACATCGTTATCAATGAACTCCTTCAGTCCATTATCTTCCAGCACCACCTCCATTCTATCTTTCTAGGCTATGTAATTTGAGCTGCCCTCAAGGGCATACTCCAATAGCAATCCATTGAAATACATTTCAATGAATACTCAACTGTCGCACCAAGACATTTCTGTAGCAAATTCAAATTGTCCACCAGCACAAACTCAACAATTCTTCACAATTGAAATCTTCAATAATTAACATTGCTCTTATACCATGTAGAAATTATATAACATATGCATATATATATCTATATTCTCCTTATCTAACAATATTTATCTTCTTTCTAAATACAGAATCCTTCCACTGTTAATATTTTGTGGAAATTTAAAACTCAATTGTAAACACATGAAGAAATAAAAACCATCGCACATAACACAGTTTTTTAACAGGAAATACTGAAGCTAAAAACCCTAACTATCATATTATGTATATCATGGAAATCATGTAATAATCTCATACAAATATTAGTACATCAAGCTCTCAGTACAATGTAGATTCATTACACACTGTCATGCAGAAATTTGCATCTCTATGCACCAATTTCTTGCCTCCACTGCGCAATCCTTGCTGAAGAAGACCCCTAAATGAATTCGAATTGGCCTTGCCTTGACTATGAAATCCTCATTGGAAACTCCAATGTGTGTGTGATGCAATCAATGCATCACTATAGTCACAATAGATAGTCCATCTCACCCTAACACCTATCTCTCCACTGGGTCTCCACTGGAATTTACATGCACTGTAGTAAACTACTGTATATGTTCAGTTGTTAGTGAGTTATTAGTTGTGAATTAATTAATTAATTAATTCACTTAACTCTCACTAGTGTATCTTTCAGTTAGACTAGATACAACTAGCTCAAATGAGTTTAACTCCATTAACTGAGTTAAACTAAATAACAACTCTTGTAACTACTCTTCCAACTCTGCCATAATTTTGCCACTTCAGTTCTAACTGAGTCCTCATGCATGAGCCATCAATAAACCCTAGGAATTGTGTAATTCCATCAGCCCACTAATTTTCCAAATCTGTTCACTGAAATAAATTTCTCCAAGAGAATAAGTGGATGTTTATTATCGGATTATTATTAAGAGCTAATAATAATCGACATGCATCTATTTTTAGATCGACGATCTATAAATAGACTTCGCCCAATATTCTAAAAATAGAATTTCATATATTTTTCCAACTTGACCAACCATCCACAAATAGCATCCTGCAACTTCTGAAATATGATCATCATGTCTAAAAATATACATAGTCTAAAAATAGACTTGCGCCTAAAAATAGCCTGCGGGCCCACTTAGTGAAGGTGACATATTTTCACTAAGCTTCATCATCTTTTTTAATCTCAACACCAAAAACCCTCAGATGCCTCACCGAAGGAATGTGGCCATACCACATTTCATAGGGGGTCTATTTTTTAGACCATGAGATGGAAACTTATTATTAATATACATTGCACATAAAATTGCATCATCCCAAAACATCAACTTTACATTTTTTAAAAACATCATTGAACGTACCATATTTAAGGTTGTACTATTCTTTCTTTTAGCTACATTGTTTTGTTGAAGATTATAAGGAATCGTTGTTTGATGTTTGATCCCATGCTGACAAAGATAGTTTTTAAATTCATTTGAAGTATATTATTTTCCATTATCATTATGAATAGAGCCAATATGAGATTGTGTGACATTTTCAATCCATGAATGAACTTTTTTTAAAGTTTCAAAAGCTTCAAATTTTTTCTTCAACAGATATACCCAACACATTTTTGTGTAGTCATAAATAAAAGTCATCATGTATTTATTATCATTTTCAAAAGGAATGGGCATAGAGCCACACAAGTTAGAATGAATCAATTCAAGATTTCTCTGTTCTCTAGAATGAGAATCATGAAAATATTATTTCTTGTGTTTTCCTAAGATACAAGCATCACATTGCTTAAGTTTCATAGGAATGGTGGGCAAACAAGTAACACCATTTCCCTTCAATAAGCAAATATTTTCTTATTTTAGATGTATAAATATTGAATTCCATAAGAGACTGGATGGTAGTGTACCGTCATCATACTGAGAACTGTATGCAAAGTTTTGTGCACGAGCAAAGCTTCCTTGCAGCTTCAATCGTCTTTCTTATTCTATCCCAATCATGAAAAGTGTGTTGTTTGATGCTTTTCTCACCTCAACCTTTCCATCAAACATGTGAATGGAGTTTCCTTGCTAGCGGATGTGAACCAAAGATAAAAATTTTATCCACAATTCTAGGAGGTACAGAACAGTATGTAGAAGAAAGTCAAGGAGACCAGGAAGTTTGAGCCTAATAGTGCCAAGCTCGGATGGCTTGAGTTGACTTGTCTGCAAAGTAAACCGCTCCATCAAATATGTCAGTGAATTCTTAAAAGAAATCTCTTTGAAAGGCCATGTGGTAAGTTTCTCCTAAATCAAGAAACCATGCAAATTTCCATGAAGCAAGCGAAGCATTAAATAAGTCTTCAGTTACTCCATTATTATAATGTGCCATAATATAATGAGTTGATTTAGTTGTTTTACATTTCCCTTGATCTAGTTATTTTCCTCTCTCATCATTGCTTTCATGTCTGATTCTATCCCAAGAGAGCTTACATGTGGAAGCATCATGTCCATTTCTATTGCACTATACACAATGAATATCAAGTTTTCCTCCTTAATAATGTCTCGGCCCCCTTCCTCTATTATTATTCCTTCCACATCCTCTTTTGCCACCTTTTCCTATAGAATAATCTTGTGCTTGATTCTTCTCTTTCAATATAAGGCACACATCTTCTTCAGAAGACTGAGCAGTTGTGTTCTTCTTCCCAAAATCTCTATCTCTTTCAACAAAATTCTCCATAAGAGAGTCAAAATAAATATCCTTAAGTTTTCCACTCGCTTGTAATGACTTAAGATAAACATAAAATGTGGGATATATTGCCTTCACAAAAGTTGTGATAACATATATTTTAACTCTGGTAGTTTCTATATCATGCATAATGGCTCTTATTTAAAAGGTTATAGCAAGAGTATCATCATGTTTCAATTCTAAATTGAACTGTTTGATCATTAATTTGACTACTTGAAGCTCAGAGTGTGAGTCATATAAGTCTTTCGGTTTATTTCAGATTCTTCAAAGATTCAAATATTATTGTTGATATTTGTAGCTTGGGAAGTACTCCAAGCCCTAGGTTTCAAGGGTTGGAGGAAGAAGCACCATAAATATGCTTTGTGGGCTTAGAACTGAAGCTTTGAGTTTTGTACCCAAAGGTGTGGGGCCAGACCATGAGAAGATTTGGATGTTTAACTCTTGGAGATGGAAGAGGACCCTTAGAGGAGCACAGGGCAACTTCAAGCACCAAGATCGATGCTCTAGAAATTAATTTATGAATTTTTATATATTTACGTTGGGCTAGAGGAACTAAAGTCAAGTCAACCAGCTTAGTATGGTACCCTGAAGGGATGCGTTGAGGCCCAAGGTGAAGTATATAAAAATAGGAGACGTTGGAGCTCATTAGACACATCCTAAGTGCATCAAATCATAGTAATACATCATTTGAGGTAGTCACGACTTAAGAAGGAGAGTTTTGAGAGATTTTAAGGGCATTTTGTGCGTCTTTCGTAGGCCTTAGCATATCCGAGTAGGATCAGGAGCAAGCTACATGGGTTAAGGACAATTCTTGGTTTTTTTGGTGTCAAGTTGTGTGGTATACTTCTCTGTTATGAAGGCCACAAGGTTCTATGGCCATTAGAGAACTTTTGAGGTCTAAAATGGGTTTCCTAAGAAAAATGTACAACCAAAATAAAATTTATAAGAACCAATAAGGTTAAAGATGATGATGTCAACCATGGGGGATGATTCACCATCTTTGGGGTAAAAAAATAAAAAGACTTAGAAATAATAAAATAATAAAACCACTTTTTCAACTTATATTTTCAACTTATTTCCTTAAGGATTTACTTAAATTTCGAGCGGGATTAATCTATGGATGCAAAATTTAATTCCGCATCCAAGTAGTACCCATGTTGCATACTTTCGATGGACCCCATTACACAAAAAATGAGAAATACATGAAAAATTGTGATTGCAATCACGTTTTTCATTTATTTCTCATTTTTAGTGTAGCGGGGTCCATCTAAAGTATACAACATGGGTACTCCTTGGATGAGGAATAAAATTTTGCATCCAACGAGTGTTCTCGCTCGAAATTTAAGTAAACCCATAGGGAGATAAGTTGAAAATACGAGTTGAAAAAATAGTTTTTTTTTTCTTTTTTCCCTCTAAAATTTGATGATGTAATCTAATATTGTTTTATTATTTCCACTGTTATTTTATAATTTCCTTAGGAGGCCCATTTTACACCTCAAATTTACCATAATGATTGTAGAGAGGTCGAGCCTTGTTTTGGCAGCCTTATGGAGGTCATGACCTCTATTTTGGAGAGCAGACAACCCAGACTTAATAAAGAGGAGAGGTTGAAGTTGTAGGAGGAATATAGGAGCACTTGGAGAGGTATAACAAGAGTTGTTAGAAGCCCAAACCAGTGAGAAAAAGTTACAGTAGTTTATATCAGCCAAGGAAGAGTCAAAAGGTATGTTGTGTTGGTGTATTTAAGTTGTTTTGATGCTAGTGCATGAGGTCAAGATTGGAAAGAGGTGTATTTGGCATCTTGTGGTTGTTGGAGGGAAACAATTAGGTGTTCAAAATAGCCCTAGATCTGTTTCCAAGAAGAAAATTGACAGTTGGAAGGAAGGGTGAAGATTTGGTAAGCTCGGGACTGATTCTTAAAGGACAAAGGAAGAGTGCAATTCAAAGAAAATTCAACAATAATACGCGCATACCAAGCTTCAATCAATGGCCTTCAGTGCATTTTACATACCAACATATACCATAGCGACCATCAATACATTCCAACACATACGAACCAGCTTGCACGCTAGTGTATTTATCCAACGCAGAGAAGGGACTACTTCAACAGACTGCATGAGAGACTTGCAGGAGTTCAACGTACATTAAATAGCACCAAGGAGGAGATTGAATTTAACGCACAGTATTCAATGCTATCAGCGCATACATTAGGGGAATTTTAAGGTCTAAAATGGGTCTCCTAAGGAAAATGTACAATCAAAATTCACTTTATGAGAACCAATCACATTTTAGGGGATGACATCATCCCTAATGGTTAAGGTGGCATTTCTTGAGTTAAAGGTACTTACGTGTCACTCTCAATGGTGGATAAAAGCTCATGGTTAACTATGGTAGTTCTCTAAGTATTTTTAAAGTCATAAAGTACTCATAATAAATGTCGTTTCACACTTTTTGAATAAAACAGTATTATTGTCATTTCATATTTTTTGAAAGAAACAATGCATATATCTACACAATCTTCATTTATTTACACACTTTTCAATAAATATTATATTTGTATATTTTCAAATATTTATTTTTATATTATATATTCATCTCATTTTTTTAATATTACAATTTCAAATTAATTATAAATTAATATCTATACATATATATTATATATAATCAAAATAAATAAAAATGTAACCTTGTAATTTTAGAATAAATCAAATCTATAAATAATATCATTATTATATTAATAGCAATAGAAACATATTAAAATTAAAGAAAAAAAAGCATTTTAGTTTTGTAGGATGAAAAAAAATATATTAGTTTTGTATGTTGAAAAAAAATATATTAGGTTTAACATAGTCTGGGCTAAAAAAATACTAAATTTGAATGTATATAAATCTTATATTATATTTATAAATACAAATATTTTTTTTCAATAATTTTTTTCTTTAATTGTAAATAAAAATCAATTCATTTCATTATGATTATATTAATATTATATATTAGTGTATATAATATTATGAGAAAAAATCTAAATGTTATAGAATATATATTATATTCCTTTTTATATTATATATTATTTCTTTTTATGTTATAAATCAAATCAATTCAATATGTATTATAAATTTCATACATACAAAATATATATTATATTATATTATATTATATTTATATAGTATATTAATTACATGTTATTATATAATCTAAATAATATAAATTTTAATTAATAGTATATTCTATAATTAAGAATTTATGAATTTATATTTATATTTTATTTCAAGTTATTTAGTACGAAGGAAAAATGCATTAGTTGTGCAATGATAATGATTTTTTCTTGAAAAACTCATTCTTATTTATAGTCATATCAATACAAATTTTTTATTAATTTTATTTTAGTACAAATTTTGAATTGAATTTAACCATAGTTACATGGATTTTGGTGCAAAAAGTGAATTGCAAATTCATAAATATTATTTTATTGGTTTAGCTATTATTTTATCATTTCCTTAGGAGGCCCTTTTTAGACCTCAAAATTTCCCTAATGTGAGCAACATCATTCAACGCAACAAGGAGCACGAGAAAGGACTTCATCATTCAACATTAGTCTACCAGCCTTTAACCAATGCAGATCTATGTAATCGACCTCATGTACAACAACTCTATGTAATCATTTTATTGTTTTTTTCAAGAAAAATGTACCAACGCAGAGACAATTTGGTGTTCAACCAAACACAGCAATCCAAATTACTCGCAAATTTAAGAGCACACATCATACCAAGTTAATAAACACAGATATTCGCACCATTCAACGCATAAGGACAAGACACCAGTGGATAGAGGATAGAGTAGGGAATCTAGAAATATTTTATGTCAAGGGAGAGAGGAGTTAATGATCAGAGAGCACTAAATTGGGACATGTATCTCTAATACCATGCCAGGCAGGCTTGGGTAACTTGACGGATAAATTGATTTGCATTGAGAAATTATTGATAAATACATTGAGAGGGAGACTCTTGGAATTCATATTACATTGTCTCTTCACCTTCTCATTTGTTTATTTTCAATATTTACAATAATTTCCTAATCCCAAAGATTAGGTGTCAAAAGGTGCCTCCATCAAATCGGTGTCTATGAATGTTATAGGAAGTGGGTGCTTCCATCAGTTCCATGCATTAAGAGAATGGTTTCTCACTGATGATTTAGGTTGGTGCCTCGCAATTTTTTGCTTGCATACTCGTTGGTCCCAATACATTGTAAAATAATATTGAATTAAGAAGAAAAGAAGACAATTGTATGGTAATTTTTCTCCCGAAATGGTTTCAACCTAAAATATTTGTCTCATGTGTATGTTTTTCATGATGCTTTTATATTGCTTTATGTTTCTCCTTTTATGATTTTATGATAAATGGTGTGATGATTAAAATGGAAAAAAGTGCCCAATATTGATTCACCCCCCCCCCCCCAAGTATTGGTGAAGATTCCAACAATTGGTATCAGAACAAGTTCCTTCAATTGAAACCTAATAGTTGGAAGGTAGATCTCAGGAGAACATAGATGGGAAAGTCAAGGGAACACAACTCCAAATGATCAAAGGAAGTCTTTGGCATTGCACTATTTTTAGAATCTGTTACATCTGATGAAGAGAAACAAGTTAGTCCATCTCCTTTGTTTGATGGAACAAAATATGAAATATGGGAATCCGGAATGGAAGTCTATTTGAAAGCTCTTGGATATTTTGTATGGAATTCACTTATTTCTGGAAACACATATACAAATGAATCAAGAAGGTACAATACAAAAGAAATGAATGGCATTCTAAGTGTTTTACCAAATTTTGTGAAAACTAATTTAGTTCAATGTTCATCGACCAAACATCTTTGGGAGAAGCTTCAAAACCTTTACTTAAAGAAGAATGCATGTTAATATAAAAGTGATGATAATGGTCATGATTCAGACAGAGAGCTCGTCATGGGATCAAATTCTCAAAACAAAGAACCTAACAACAATGAAGAAGAAGCATAAGTGGACATGGAGAGATAATTGATCAGTGCCTTAAATGATCTTAAAACAATAGATAAGAAAAATTATATACTCAAAGAAGAAGTTTCCCGACTTAAAGTAGAGGAGGCAGAAAAGAGAGAAGAAATTTTGGAAATATAGGTTCAATACTACGAGGCAAAAGTTACTCAAGAGAATAACTTGATGCAACTCTACCTGAGATAAATAAGCTCAATGTTGGTCGAAGGAGCAATTGCAGGATACTAAAAAGAAGAATCATGTCATTAATAAAAAGGAACAATAAATCAGTCACTTAAAGATGAAGGTAAAAGACGCAAGTGAAGTTCCATGCAACGAAGGCACAAGTTCCAAACCCCCAAAGAGAAAGGTTGAAGAAAAGCCTGAAAGAAAATTCATCATCCTTCAAAGACCAAATCAAAGTGAAATGCAGGAGAAGATTAAAAGTGTTGTTGGGGTAATCAAGGAGAAGTATCAACAAAGAACCTAACCTCCTCCAAGAAAGAATGTCTTCAAAATATCAAGTTCAACAAGGCAAGCTATTTCATCTAGGTACCCTAGTATATTTCTTGGTTATTTTTTTCCACGTACAAATTTTAGGCACAAGGCTAAGGATTGCAAATATTATGATAGGGATGATTATCAAGGTCAATATCAAAACCCTAGAAGAAAGTTTGTAGGAACAAAGGACAGATGTCTAAATGATTGTTGAGAAAACTATAGCCTTAAGAAATTAGGGTAGATTTATCTTAGCATGATAATTATTTGTGAATTTTTTGGTTTCTTTTATTATTATGTTTTTCTGCTTTCATGAAGCAATTATCAAAACATGAAACATGAAGATCACAAAAGACAAAGAACACAAGATATAGGCCCCAAGCCAAGGCAAAACCGCACAAGGGGGGGAAACCCAACCAACTTCTCTTCTTATAGAATCGGATAAAAGTGAGAAATCCAAGACCTAAAACCAAAATTGAGACCTCCACTAGTGCCCCAAGTCATCCCTCCATTCTTTGTTCCACAGAGATACTTTTCCTTCATGCAGCTTGTATTTCACAGACCTCGTAGTCCTCTTGTATCTCACATATCCTAGTAATTACAGTCCTTATTTTAGCTTTGGATATTTCATATCAGATCTTAGGAATTTCGCGCATCAAATCTCAAAAATCTCAAATATATGATCTCAAGAATTTCACATATCAAACTCCAGGAATATCACATATCTCAGGAAGTTCACATATCAAACTTCAAGAATATCTTATATCTCATAAATTTCACATATCATACTTCATGAATCTCACTAATCTGACATCAAAAGGCTCACATATCTGACCTTAGGAAGCTCGCATATATGACCTCGAAACAGCAACGAACTTGCCACAAAAACTCAACTAACTTGCTTGTCGAAAAGGATGACAACAATCGCCAATATATAGTTGTTCGTTTAAAGGGTCACATCCCTTGGGAAATCTGACTTGTACATCCAAGAGGTCCAACTTGGACTTGTGGATGATAAATTTACTTTCTAATACAAAATAAAAATAATTTTCCTTTTTTTTCATACAAGGAGTCCAAGTGGGACTTTGACTCAATTATAAATATTTGACTCAATAAACCCTATGAGCATGAGAACATGCTTTGCTAGTAATGATAATAATTATTTTTCATATTTTTTCTTTTACAAAATACATTTTGATATAATAATAATGACAATTACGAAGACTAAACCTAGTTACATTTTCCAACAATGGCATCATCAACGAAAATTATATGTGAGTTGCAACGTCATTTAAGTATCATATAGAATGCTTCAAATGCCATAACTATGGACACATATTGTGATTGCAGAAACATGTTGAACTCTTCCATGAAGGAGAATTACAATATCAGGTAAAAGAAGGTTTGGAGAATAAAAAAAAAACAAGAAGAACAAGTGAATGAATAAATACCAAATCTCATGCTCACGGGATTTGTAAAGTCACAAGACCATGATGAATCCAAAAATCAAAAGGAAGATGTCAATATTCAGAATGATGACCTTGCGGTGGACTATATTCATGTATCATGCTAAGAAATCTAACTTGAAGACTCCTAGTACTATGAATGTTGAATAGGGGGAGTCAAATTGGTAGTGATTACATATTTGAAGATCTATGCTCGAGACAGTCATATTTGGGAAGGTAGATTCACAGTGGTTTGATGACAGATTTGTGGAATGTCTCATGTGAGATAAGTTGATTTATTCAGGTATATTTCAATGTTTCATTATTTTAATCAAGTTTGAATATGTATTAGCCAACGTTGTGTACAATTAAGAATCATATTTGAAAAGCAGAGACATGGACAGTTTTGTGGTACTTTAAGATCGAGATCGAAATAATTACAAAAGGAATCGCCATTATTATAAAATTTCATTAAAGAATATTGACAAGTGGAATCAGAATGGCAATTTGTGAGAAGCACAACAAGACAAGGGGAGAAAAATTGTCAAAGGGAAAAAGGGAAATTACAAGAAGACAATGGGAAATACTTCGTCAGGGGGAGCTACCTTTTTCCATTGATGTCAAAGGGGGATAGAAATAAAGAGAGAAATATCATAAACGTAGAAACAAGGTGAGAAGTAATCACAGAGGGAGTATAGGTGTTTCCATCAATGACAGAGGGGGGGATCATTAGATAGGTTTTCGTTGATGTCGAAGGTGAGTTGTCATTGATGTCAAGAGTGTGACGATTGTCATTAGTAATCAACATTGAACAAGGATTATGGATGTAATGGATCAATTTATGGTGAATATTGGTATGATGGTTTGACAATTCTTTTCAAGCCCTTTCCATCCATATGTGGTACATCATGTAATTCCTCACAGTTGAGGAGATATGCCCTCTTAAATTTGAAGCCTTTGAGTCTAGTCATGGTGCCCCAAAAAGGGATGATTTCTTGGTCCATAATACTGATGAAAATATTTTGAACCTTGATAAATTATGTGGGCCTTAGAAGTTACAAAATTTTGACCAAGTCAGCCCTCGAAAAAAGAAAATTATATCATGAAAATTGATTAAAAAACAAGGTAAAAAATGATCTTGTAAATTTATATTTTTAATTTAATATTAGGTCGACTTCATAATTGAAATATTAAACAAAAAATTGATATTATTAGGGTAGGTTATCCCCCTAAAATCCACCTCATGTTACTATATATATGATTTATATCCATGGGAAAATTGCAATGAGTTGAAACGCAAAATAAAGCTATGAAATCTTAAGAAAGGATGAGTTTGAGGGCATCTAAAACCACAGTGAGGATCACGAGTGGAAGTAAGACCAGTTTTTTTTCGATCTTGGCATTTGATTTTTTTTTCTAGCACAAGTGATTTCTTATGACGATGTAATCATGGACTTGGTCGCTCGAAATAGCTTAAGTCTTTGCCCCTTTTCGATGTTCCTAATCTAAGTGGAGTACATAATGTTTGACCTAAATATTATGGTTCCATGCAAATGTTTTGGGTGCACCAATTGAATCACTCTTTAAAGGATGTATCCAAATCAATTATGGATGCATCTTGTGATCTATACAAAACGTGTTAATGGTAACCAAGTATGTGCGGTCTAATCCTTGATCTGCATAAATTTGGTCAAAGTATATGGCACATAGCTAGTCTACGTTAATCCTAGGTACAATGTGATCCAATTGCAAATGGACGAGTTTAAAGTGCGATTGGAGATCAATAAAGTAGTCGATCATAGAGTGTTGGAAATTTTGGTATGAAGTGGTTGTATGTTGTATCGACTTAACTGTTTTTCATATGGAGTCTCAAGATTGTGTGTTCTGGTGGCCAAAGAGTATCTAATTGTTGAATATGCAATAAAATAGGTGCTTAGATGCTATATATATATATATATATATTGAGAAACTCGTACTATGAATAGATGAAGTGTGAGTTGGAGTTGTGAAAATTCCTAGATCTAAATGATCTCCAGAATCCTACTCGAACCAGTTGAATTTACTTCTTCTATTTGTAAATTACATTACAGAATTATTTCAAATTTCTTCATGAAATATTGAAGCAAATTACTGAAGTAGCCTACACTTAATTACTTATGATTTTGAAATAACGAAACTGAGCAAATAAAAATATACACATAGGACACCGTTATTTTTGGACGAAATTCCCTATAAAAAGTCAAAGCGGGAAAACTGGTGCAGTAGATCTGAGGCTTTGATTTTATTAAGTAGTTGAAAATTATGAATACATCCCTGAATACCACAAAGGTAATTGAGTTGCAAAGAGAGAAATATTGGCTGAAAGATTGTGAGTTTTACCTCACTCAATCACTGAAAAAATCTTGGTTGATCTAGTCGTTGGATGAAATGCCCCTGGCAGGCCCTGTGCTGCCTCTACGCATTCCCTATGCAGTCTTTGTGTCAACCTCTATAAGCACTGGGTCACCCAGCTAGGTGATATATTTTCAACCCAAAATCACTGCTCTCAGCCTCTCGGTCTCACACCCCAATTCCCAGCTTCTGAAATCGATTCTTCTGCAAAATCTTGAGCACTTTCTCACCTTCTATGCTGCCTCTGCGTGGCCCTGTGTTAGCCTCTGCATGAGAGTTGTTAAATCACTCTCTACCTCTCTCTATTTATGTTTCTTCAGTTTATAAAATCTCTCTCTGGAATTTATCCATGCTCCTCACTGCGCTGGAATAACTTACATCGAATTCTCCTTTGAGCACTGCTCACTTCAGAAAAAAAATCACTTAGATTCACTTGGTATTTATTTCCAAATGACTCTCAAGCCTTCCTTTATAGCCTTCTCATTTATACTTCAACTGCCGAGATTATATCTCCAATCAATGGCTAAGATTATAATTTGAATTGATCCATGTTCTCTAGAAAATTCACACTCTGTTTTATTAATACCCTTTAATTATTTAATATTCCTAAGTTTAAACTTAGGGTCAAATTAAAATAATCTCTAGGCACTGGTTCACCCAGCTAGGTGATAGATCTGCAGCCCGAATTACTGCTCTCAGCCTCTTGGTCTCACACCCCAATTCCCAACTTCTGAAATTGATTCTTCTGCAAAATATTGAACTCTTTCTCACCTTCTGCGCTGCCTTTGCGTGGCCCTGCGTCAGCCTCTGCGTGAGAGTTGTTAGATCACTCTCTACCTCTCTCTGTTTATGTTTCTTCGGTTTATAAAATCTCTCTCTGGAAGTTATTCGTTCCCCTCACTGCGCTGGAATCACTTAGATCGAATTCTCCTTTGAGCACTGCTCACTTCAGAAAAATGATCACTTAGATTCACTTGGTATTTATTTCCAAATGACCCTCAAGCCTTCCTTTATAGCCTTCTCATTGAGACTTCAATGGCCAATATTAGATCTCCAATCAATGGCTAAGATTATAATTTGAATTGATCCATGTTCTCTAGAAAATTCACACTCTGTTTTATTAATACCCTTTAATTATTTAATATTCCTAAGTTTAAACTTAGGGTCAAATTAAAATAATCTCTAGGCACTGGGTCACCCAGCTAGGTGATAGATCTGCAGCCCGAAATCACTACTCTCAGCCTCTCGGTCTCACACCCTAGTTCCCAGCTTCTGAAATTGATTCTTCTGCAAAATCTTGAACTCTTTCTCACCTTCTATGATGCCTCTACGTGGCCCTGCGTCAGCCTCTACGTGAGATTTGTTAGATCACTCTCTACCTATATTTTTTTATGTTTATTTGATTTATAAAATCTCTCTCTGGAAGTTATTCGTGCCCCTCACTACGCTGGAATCACTTAGATCGAATTCTCCTTTGAGCACTGCTCACTTCAGAAAAATGATCACTTAGATTCACTTGGTATTTATTTCCAAATGACCCTCAAGCCTTCCTTTATAGCCTTCTCATTGAGACTTCAATGGCCGAGATTAGATCTCCAATCAATGGCTAATATTATAATTTTAATTGATCTATGTTCTCTAGAAAATTCACACTCTGTTTTATTAATACCCTTTAATTATTTAATATTCCTAAGTTTAAACTTAGATTCAAATTAAAATAATCTCTAGGCACTGGGTCACCCATCTAGGTGATAGATCTACAACTCGAAATCATTTTTCTCAGCCTCTCAGTCTCACACCCCAGTTCCCAACTTCTGAAATTGATTCTTCTGCAAAATCTCAAACTCTTTCTCAGCTTCTGTGTTGCCTCTGCGTGGCCCTGCGTCAGCCTCTGCGTGAGATTTTTTAGATCACTCTCTACCTATCTTTTTTTATGTTTCTTCGGTTTATAAAATCTCTCTCTGGAAGTTATCCGTGCCCCTCACTGCACTAGAATCACTTAGATCGAATTCTCCTTTGAGCACTTCTCACTTCAGAAAAACGATCACTTAGATTCACTTGGTATTTATTTCCAAATGACCCTCAAGCCTTCCTTTATAGCCTTCTCATTGAGACTTCAACGGCCGAGATTAGATCTCCAATCAACGGCTAAGATTATGATTTGAATTGATCCATGTTCTCTAGAAAATTCACACTCTATTTTATTAATACCCTTTAATTATTTAATATTCCTAATTTTAAACTTAGGGTCAAATTAAAATAATTAATTATTTTAATAAAACACATTTTGAGTGGAATTTTCACAAACGATTTCTGGGTTCTTTGGAATACATGTTCCTAAGCCTCTCCAAAAATTTTGAGACTTAGAGCACTTCCAATGCTACAAAAAATCAATAGGAGTGAGATATAAAGTTGTCTGTTTATGAAGGTCGAATGTATTCTTGTGTAGCTTAAAACAAATCGTTTATTTGTTCATGTGGCTACTAGCATATGGAGAAAAAAAATGGTTTGAGTTTACCTTCATTAAAATATAACGTGGATAAGAATTTGTGCATTTAACTGAGAATAAAAGGTTAATTGTTGTGTGGTTGACCCCAATTAAATATATTAAGTGGAGTGCGAAAGTCCAAATAACTAGTGCGGTTAAAGTTTGATCATTACATATGGTCATGAGGTTTCTTACGTTTAAGAGAAATCATGGAGCGATACAGATGATTTGTTGTGCACACATTAGACAGATAACATAGTGTTTTTGCTATCGACATTAGAGTTACCAGATCGTTTTATATATGTTTCAAATATTACTAACAGTGTTTTTGTTGAAAAGATTAATTTCTTTGGGGTTGTTGATATAGTGGTATGCCACACACACACATATTGTTGATGTACTACTTCCTTCTATTACTATGGCTTTCGTATGATGTTTTTAGTTTTTAATTTGGAGGTTGAGAGACAAATTCCAACCATTGCATTAAATTCCTCTTTCCGATAGGACCAAAATTGACTTTTGAAGCACTCAATTCAGATGAGGGAAAGTGTATTTTTGAGGTCAAGCCCACAAGTACAAACATTTCAAGGTCGGCCTTGGGTCAAATGGCACCTCTCAAGGACAAGATGGCACCCCTCAAGTTGCATATAAATACAAGTTAATTGATGCCTCATTTGGATATCATCAACACGATCATTTCTTCTTTCTCCTTCATTTGGTTGGTTCGTACAAAGATGGAGTAGCATTTCTCCTTCACACATGCGAGGCTTTGGAGGCATATTTGACTTCTCTCATTTGCATATTTGAATTTTAATGATTTGGAATTTGGTTTGGCTTGGTTTTATTGCATTTTGGATATGATTAATGAGGTTGAATTTAGTGAGGAAGGAAGGAAGAAAGTATGAAGCAGCTAGACCACCTTTGACTACAGATATCATCCAAAACACCAGCTATTGGATCATGGAAAACCTAAGAAAAATATTGCAACTTGTTACACATGGGTTCCAATGAGACTAGATGATTTTCTATAGGCTTGCAATCCTTTGCTTTAGAGATAATAATAAAAAAATCCTCAAAAACTCAAATGAATCAAAACTTAATCGTACAAAATTATCCTGCATCAATTCATAATATGTTTCAAGTTTTAAGCTTTCATCTGTGGTCTGAAACTCAATGTAACTCAATGGCTGCGACTCTAGAGCGAAATAAGCTTCCATATCACAAGTGACATCCTCAACCAATTCATGAGAAGGTTCCCCATTTATACTGTTGTCAAATCGCTTATCTGCTTGCTAATAGTTTTCTCTTATTTTTGCAAATGAGGAGAAACACAAGGGTAAGGAGTATCGATCAAGAAATTCATTGTATTCTTCATGCTCAATATCAAAATTGAAAGACTGCTGATCTCTCATCTTGGGAAATTTTTCTCTCAGAAATTGAAATGAAGCGAAAAATAAGGGTAAACAGATTTCACTTTGAAATTTTCAGCATTCTCTTAAATTCTGTCATGATTGATATGTATAGGTCGAGTGCTATATTTTAGATGTTTTAATTGAATTTCCTCCTCCAATTTAAAACATGTCGTTGATTGCCTTAAAGAGTCAGCCTCTATTTCGACAATATAGTCATCATCATACTGATCATACTTGGGTAAATCATCAATATAAGGAATGTCATCAAACATACACATTCAATCAGCATATTTCTTCTCCAATTATTGATCTACAAATCCATTTTCATTACTATCCAAAAATGGATACATAAAACAACCATTTTCTTATCGATGGTAACTGGAATTAGCGGGAAAATGGTTAGGGCCAACAACCTCTTCTTCTTCTACAATAAGTGGGACAAGCTATTATTGAATAGAAAATTCATCTCTCATGATGATATTTTGCATCATTTCTTCCATTTTACTAACAAAAATGTCAAAATTCACTTATGAAGATGCCAGATACTCCTCTATGTTCTCCCTTTCTTTTGCCTTCAACTTTGACCTTTTGACCAGCAGATTAGCTTCCACATCGATCACATTGTCCTGAATTTCTTCGAGTGTTATAGTGTTCCTTTCTCTCATTTGAAATTCCATTTCTAGGTCAAAGTCATCCGGGTAGTGTAAGAGAGCTACACTGGGAGGCGGTTTTATATCAACATGCATTGAATGATATACTTGAATGAATCTGGCTGAAAAGTGTTGCACTATTTCTCCTGAATGTCTTTTCAAATGATTATATTCTTCTAAATCAGAAAAGGATTCCTCTTTATCACACATTTATCAAGAAAGACTTTCACAAACTGATTAAAATCGAAAATTCTTGCAGCTGGCAAGTTTTTGAACCATTTCTTGGTTTCGCCTTGAAAAGATAGATCAAAAACCCTAATACTGAAATCATCTTCTTCAAACTCAAAAAGGTCGAGAAAAATTTCAAAACTATGAATGTGTTTCTCAACAGTGATGTTACCATATTCTCCATCAAACTTGGAAAGATATTTCTAATATTTTTCAGGTAAATCATGGAGTATAGGAGGTAAGGTGACTGGCTTGTAACTATCTGGAATTTTGGAAGATATAGGAGTATGTACAGAAGCTATGAAATTAGACTTGATCTCTCGAGGCTCATCGAGTTGAATATGATCAACTGGTGTTTCAGAAGAAGGGCCTTGTCCAAGATCAAAATCGTAAGGAGAATTTGTATTCACAATCTTCAAAGGAAAGGAATCAAATATAGGTTTGCGATCTTTTCTCGAATGCAGTATACATTCGAAAACCTTCTTGAAATTCTTAGGAAAAGAGAATAAATAATTCACGACAAATAACATGATGTATTGGATGAAATTCCAATTTGAATACCTGATCTTGTCATGTTTTCATTTCATGTTTTTGTTGCTAAGGTTCATCCTCAAGTGGAATCTTTGAATTTGATTTCGAACTGATTTGGAGTCGTCGGGTGGATGATTTTATCCTTCTTGTGTTTGATCACTTTCCACCATCAGTTTTTAGATCTGATCCTTGACATTCACACCTCGGGAAAATGTGATCTTTCCTTCCCCAGAAATGGTGCCAAAAATTTTATCCTCCACAGTGTCCCAAGGCTGAGAAAGGAGACCGAAGGAGGTAACCTCGGACCACTTTCGATTTGGTAGCTAGCCCTACCAAACCAGAGAGGGCTCTCGTTGTAACCTCACATCCAACGAAGTGACTGGAGGGAAGAATTTATCTTAGGATAGGTATGAAACTCAGTGAAGGTTTTATTTTTAGGGTTTACTGGATACAACTCAAAGGTCTAGAGCATTAGGTCAGGGTTTTACATAATTCATTTGTAGGGATAGAATGGGGAAAGATAGGTATTTTCAGTAACACTTTTTAGTTTTCACTGTGGTATCGGGTATAAATAGAGAGAAATCAAAATGAGCATAGGGTTATGAGTTCATTTATCACAGGAAAAGAGACATAAAAATGAAAACCTCATAAAAATAGAGCATAGAAATTATGAATTTTCTTTAACACCTCATGAGATAATCACTGAAAGCATGCAAATGGATTAAGGAAAACTAAGCAGTCAATATAATGATGAAACAGAATAAAAACACTATTACTAAGGGCATACCACATGAATCCCAAAATAATAGCTACAAGTGTCTTGTATTTCTACAAAAATATATTGTACACAAACTCCAAGCCTTTGATTAACTGATATACAACCTTGAGTTTGACACAATCAGGGATAAATATAGACCAAAAACCACATTCCCCTCTATCAGGGGTCGAATCCATCAAGATAGGAACAATTTACATCATTTTCTCTAACCAAACCTAAAACTAGGGAGGTTCAGAACAAACGCCCTATTTAGATTTGACTGACTTTACTAACATTAATGACCATCATAATCACATCAACTTGAAATTTACCAGATATATTAAACTTAGTTACATCATGTGAAAACCCAAAATGACTAATTACATCATGAAAATTCAACTTTGATTGATAAAAATCAAAAAATTACACTACTGACAGGAGCGCAGCGAATTTTATCTGAAGCACAGCATATCTGACAAAAGCATGGCGAGCTTCTTGGAAAGCAATTTTGAGGGGGTTTCCTTCATTCATTTGTTGAAATGAAAGTTGTTGAGGGTAGCCTAGTGTGTCTACTAGCCTCCTGAAGCTTCAAGCTTTCAAAACTCATAATACATGGCACCCAAAAATCAATTTTCCCACAGATACTCCCAGAAGTGCGGCGAGGGGTCCGAAATTGTGCCAGAAACATGTTTTTGAGGTGGTTTTTTGACTTTTCATTCCAACCTTTGTAGTGATATGGAAACCCAAGTACATATATTACATGTACTCATCAAGATCTATCCAACCATGCAATAAATTCCTCATATGGAGATCCTAGGAAGAAGCACAGCAAGAGCTCGATGCACTTATGTTCATCACAAAAATGCAAAATTACCCAAAATTTCAAAATTTGACCAAAATTTTTCGAAATTGTCTGCAAAACTATGGCTCAAAGATAAAGAATTATATCTCTACCCATAAAACCTTTTACAACACTAAGAGAGTTTTATGTTCCTTGATATTTTATGAACAAAAACCTCCTCCAGTTCTCAAAAATATGTTTCCATTTGTTTAGAATCCAAGTTTGAAGTTGGTCACTATAACATTGCAGAAGCGCAACGTGTTCTCAGCAGAAGCATAGTGTGGTGTTTGAGAGGGATATTGGACGCCTTCCCAGACAATTTTTGGGCTGAAAGTGGTATGGTTGGAAAGCTTATGATGTATGCTACACCATGGTGTCATCAAGAACTACAAACCCCTGCTCCAAACCCCTGAAATTTTGACTTGAAAACAACATGTACAAAAGTGCAACAAATGACCTGTAGCGACATTATTTTGGGCATTTCTCTCAAATAATAACACCTATGAATAAAATGAAGGAGGTTTTTGTTCCTTGGTCTATGATTGACAAAACGTCTTTCATTGTTGTCAAATTAATATTTCTTACTTCAAAAACTAATTTTGAAGTAGAATTGTCCCTGTGTGCAATGTAAACCTTAGAAAATGATCACAAAACTCTAAAATTTCACCCCTGAAATTGTGAAATCATCCCTTTTGAAATTGGTGGCAAAAGGTTTCGTGAACTCACAATATTAATATACTTGTTGAACTTTCTCACAAAACCTTAGGCAGCCCACATCTTCAAATGATTTCTTGATGAAAGGTGAGGCCATGATTTCTTGGATCTGAGTTGGCTCAAACCTGGAACCCTGTCCACCTTTGTTGTGATTTTTCTTGTCACTATCCGTGTTTTTTGTTTGCATGATAAAACCCTAGGTAGGTAGGGAGGAAGGGTAGGGTGAAAAAATTAGGGAAAAATGGATTATTGTTTGAGGGAAAGAAATGGAGGGTTTAGGGGTTGAGATAATTCTTGGGGAAATTTTTGGAGATGGGGATAAGTGTTAGGGAGTGTAGGGAGGTGAAATTTTATGAAAAGAGTGAAGGAAAGGTGGGAAAATTCCAAAAACACGGTCCTAGCCAAAAGCACAGCGTAAGCTAGGGTTTGTAGGGAAAGTAAGGGAAATGAGGGGAAGGAGTATGGGAGATGTTTAGGAGAGGAATGTGAGGTATGGGAGGGGGTAATAGAGAAGAAAATAGAGATATTTTACCACTGAAATGTAGAAAAAACTCATATAAACTGAAAGCGTAGTGAAACCCTAGGAGAGGGATTCTCACTATGTTTTTCAAGGAGAATGATGCATAAGAAAGGTAAAAAAGGTGTACTTACTTTCCAAACAGATGTTGGAAACTCTAAAATTTTGAAATGAATCCCTTTTATGTTTTCTTTCCCTCCAATTTCAAAAGTGCAACATGGGTGCAGAAGCGTAGCGAAGCAGGAAAAAGTGCAGCGAAGGAGATAAGAAGGTTGTTTTGAAGATGAGTTTCATTTCCCTGGTGGCTGGAATGAAGCTTGATGATAGATAGGTGCTAAATGAAGGTGAAATGAGCAATTAGAGTGCTTGTTTGGTCTATTACTGGTTGAAAATCGAATTTTTCTTGTGATGATGGCATGACATCATATGTCACTTTGAGAAATGATATGATGTGACTACAACATGATCTTTTGAAATGGAAATGTTACCTTTAACTTTATTATTTTTTGTTCCTAAGTTGCTAACTCCCATTAATGGTGACCCAAGTGATGGAAATGACTCTTTTTTCTTTTTATGACTAACATTATATTGACAAATCAAGTGAAATCCTAGACCATGACCTAAATAATGACATATGAACTACTCCATGACCCAAGACACCTAAATGATAACATGACCATGATGAGTGATGATAACATGAGAAAGTGGAGGGAGTAGCATGACCTAGACAAAAAAAAATGATCAAATGTTATTTGAAAACTTATTTGAAACTATAAAATTTGACCTAACACCCTATCAACTAACCTTAAAAGAGCACAATTGATCACTGGTGACTGGCAGACACCAATATTGGCTCCAGTTGGGGATGGAAGCTCCTTTAGGAGATGTCAAGAACACCATAGACCAAGTAGCCTCATCCATTGGTAAATGGATTCAAAATAAAACACTACACACTCAAATGACTACCTGAAACAAAAACTAACTTTGACTCAAAAAATTGACTACTGACTGAACTTACTTATGGAAGCAGACCATCGGGATCTTGGGGTCTTCGCTTCGGGCTTTGAATCCTAATGATAACCGCCCACCTATTGAAGATATATATATAAAATCATGTGAAATTATCCCTCCAGTGTAACCAATCCAACAAATGGCTACTTACTTGAATCATGCTCACACTTTCCTTGAGCAGGCAGAAAAAACACAAGCTAGGCAGCTCCAAGTGTCCACTGAAGACTTTCTCATTATCCATAAATACAAGAAAATTCATCTCCCTTGTTGATTGTAGAAAATGAGTAAAAGAATCCTCAAAAATCTGAAATGTTACCTTGTCTTGAAACTCAGTAGAAATACAGACACTCCTTTCATTTTTTGTTCTTGGAGGAAGATCATCATGTGCAAGAGGCTCTAAAACAACGTCTTTTGTATCGTTTCTCTCCTGATATGACTGCAATTTCTTGGATGAGCTTTGTAATGAGACTCTTGTTGAACAAAACAATGAAGTTGGTAGCCTGATCAAATTTTTATCATCTCTGTTTTGAAGCTCATAGCTAGTTAATGGAGAGGGACTTTGACTACATATATCATCCAAAACATCGGCTATTGTATCATGGAAAACCTGAGAAAACTATTGCAACTTGTTACACGTTGGTTCCAATGAGACTAGATGATTTTATATAGTCTTGTCATCATTTTCTTCAAAGCTATTATCAATTTTCCCCAAAAACTGAAATGAATCAAAACTTAATGGTACAAAATTATCCTGCATCAATTCATAATATGTTTCAAGTTTTAAGCTTTCATCTGTGGTCTGAAACTCAATGTAACTCAATGGTTGTGATTTTGTGTGAAATTTACTTAATCTAAGAAACCCTACTGCTAACCATTAATTTACTTCTCCTACTTGATTAAATACACAATTTATTAATCTGAATATTCAGAAAAACAGCGAAGTAAACACAAATAGCAGCCTACACGTATAGATCATTTACTAAATAGCACGCTCATATGACAAAGTGACATAGATTTTTCAGACAAATGTTCTCGGAAAAACCCAATGTGGGAAAATCGGTGAAGCTAGCTTTGGATGGTTTTATTATTATGTAGAATCTGAATACAACAAGTTATGGGCACTAGACATGGTTAGCCCTACAGATAAAATCACAGCAGTTATACCTCTTTCTCTCGGAGATAGAAAATATGTCTGATTCTCACCCTCAAATGGGATTTATAGAACTCGAGCCCTTTCTGGCCCAACAGAAACCACAGCGCTACTCCTCAGCCCTCTACATCATCCTTCTTGGCCTGCGTTAGCCTCTGCACTGCTCTGGAAGGGCCTATGTCACCCCTAAAGGGCTTACGCTGCCCCTGCGATGCCCTGACTAGGCCTACGTCAACCTTGTGTGGCTCTTGTTGCCTCTGTGATGCCTGCGATTGGGCTCTGGCTAGATTTCATAGCACCTGGATACCTCTGTGTTGCTGGATATGCTGCCTCTCTGCTTCCGTTGTATTCTTGGCCTAGGATCAAATCATCCCCTTGCCAATATTGCCCCTCGTTACACTGAAAACTCTTCCAGAAATCCTTAGGAATCCACGCCCTATAATTTCAGCTTAGCTTCAGTGCTCTACCAATGTGTGTGTTGTCCAACTAACCCCAAGCCCTTCTCTTATACCTTTCTCCTTGGGAAACCAATGATCGTGATCTAATATCTAATTGATGACTAAGATTAGAAGTTGCTTGATCTGTGTCACTTAAGTCATTATCATCACATGTTTAATTTAATTCACTTTAATATTTTAATTTTCCTCAGTTAGACTTAGGGTCCTTAATTAAAAAGATTAATTATTGAAATATCTCTTAAACTTGATGGAATTTCCCCAAACTCTATCTACTTCTTGGAGATCTCATCTAGCTCCTCCATAAAATTTGGGAGCTAGAGCACATATGATGCTACCCCAAAATCTCAACACTCCCTCTTAGTGAGCAATGTGCTCTAGTAATACATCCTCACCGAAGTACTTCTCTGATCTCTGGCATCGGTCTCCATGCTAATGCTTGGCCTGCAGCCTCTACATCACTGTGTTGATGCTACTCTCTGTAATGTTTCCCATGAATCTACCACAGTCACTGCTACATCCATACTACATCTCCCTCTCAAATTTATGCATCGTGCTTGTTAGCCCCATAATTTTCTCTCTTTTTGCCATTTTCCCCTTCCTAAATCATAACCATTTACCATTTTTTTACCTCTTTTATGCACCCTCATCTCGCACTAGTCCAAGCATGGTGACATATTTCGTATAACTTTATTTTTCATATTTTTAATTCAACTTAGCATTAATTAATTATTTATTACATGATTTATTACTTTTAATCACTCTTTGTAACTTATCGATCTGAGTGCTTTGAACCTGGAAAACTTCAAGCCCTTGCATGAAGTAAAAATCCTTTACTAAAGACACCATTTATACCTTCTGCATAAATATTTGTTCTTGCACTAGTGAAAGCAGACTGCGATAGTGCAGGACAGATTAGCGCAAGAAGGAAATCTCTAAAGGAACAGGTTTAAGGGCCCATCTGATGAGACTGCTAGTGTCTCTGCTAAAGAAAAACACACACTCAGTAGTTAAACAATAATTAGCTAGAGTGATTTCCTTCTATCTTTAATTCCCTCCTGCAAATTCATTCTTCCTTGTTCCATTCTTAGATTATTTTGATGGTTCAAGTTGCCTTTTTCTCTTTTTAATTTGATTCTGCAATATTTCCTTTAAAGAAAGTATGGATTTATATTAGGAAGATTCATACCATCTTTGGAATTTCCTATGCTTCGTCTCTAAGTTTACGGATCCCCTGAGTTGACAAATTAAGTGTTGAGGAGTTTGCTTAAGTGTAATTCTTGCACCCAACATTTTGGCGTTGTTTCCAGGGAGGCGACTTGATTTGGTGAGAATTTTCTTATTATACAATAGAGGTAATTTTTCCTTTATTTTTTCAATATTGTTTGGAAAATCTTATTTAAAGGAATTTTACTGGTGTTAATTGATTTATGACAGCATTTTTTACTAGAAGTTGTCTATTATTTTTCTTTTTTGAAATGAATGCCTAGAAAAGGTAAGGGTTCGAAGCCCACTAAGGGCCAAAAGAATTCTGAAAAAAATTCTCATATTGGGTATCCTTTTGTAAGCAGGAAGCCAAATCCAATTCAAACCCATCACATACGAACAATCCACCTAGATTCTAGTGACAACAGCTCAGGTTTGCTTCAACCTGTTGATAGCGGTACAAGTAAAAGGGAAACAATGGTGGACCATGAGAATCATTTGGAAGGGACTGGTGAAAACTAGGCAAGTGAAGAACAATCCACTTTTTTTTTTCCAATTGTGGATCTTGATACTGTGGCGCAAATGAAGAATATTCCACCATCATCTCTCCCTCATTTCCATGGTAAATTTCATGAAGATCCTGACTCTTTTCTATTCGAGTTTGATATTCTGTGTAGAATTTATGATTATTAAACTGATGCTCAGAAGTTAAGATTATTTCCTGTTACTCTCAAGGACTCAGCTCTAAGATGGTTTATGGGGTTAGGAGAAAACACTATAACCTCTTGGGATCAAATGAAGAGTGTGTTTTTGTCTAAATATTAAGAATATTGTAAAACTCTGGACATGCGGGATGAGATTTTTACAATCATACAGGATGATGATGAAACTCTTGAAGATTACCTAGAAATCTTTCTCTATATTTTACAAAGGTCGAAACTTAAGTTTGATCCCAGTACTATTAGAACCTTGTTCTTAAGAGGACTTACTAATAATGCTAGAAATAATTTAAATCTGTTAGGACAAGGTGATATTTCTCAGCAAACTTTTGAAAAAATTTGTGAATTATGTAGGAAATTTTCAAGAAATCAGTATAGATCCAGTAGAGGAACTCGAAATAGAAATAGAAAAACTGAATCTATTGATTCTATGATTATTGGACTAGAAAATAAAATGGAAAACATGAAAATTGATATAATGAATACTGTTACCAAACAATTAGACTCTTTAAAATTTCAGCAAAAACTCATGAAGGAACAAGAGTCATTATGTATTTTCTGTCCTAAATGTAGAGACAAGCATCCTCCTAAAGAGTGTCCTCTTAATTTGAAAGAAACTAATAAGTGTGCTATTTGTGCAGAAGACCATGTCACAGAAAAATGTCCCTCTATAACAGGACTTAAAGCTGTATTTACAGGGGGACAGCATGAAGCTGAATACTTGTATGCTATGGGAGCAAGAAGGAATTGGCCTCAGGTAGGTGCAGGTATGGCTCCTGAATTTTCTCCACACTATTTTGGTTATAATTCACATGCATATTCTTATCCTAACACTAATCAGCAGTGGCATTATGGGAATCAATATCAGCATGGGAAACCTTCTCAACCATGGCAACAAGTTTGGAGAGGGCCAACTCATTCTCCATACTCCCACCAGCCACCTATGCAGTTATATCCATCTACGCATACACCAGTCATATCCATCTACGCATACACCTTATTCAATACCTCAACTTCCGATTCAGTCTACTCCACCGTTGCCTTTACCTCCACCCTTTCGACCTCCTCAGTTGCCTGCTCAACCTATGCCCAATCCTAACAATAATAAAGCAGTGCAAATGATCTATGTAACAAACCCACCTTTACCATTCAAGTACCAGCCTATTCTAGTTGGGGTTCATGATATTCAATTAAGATCAGGAATAACTGTAACATCAGAAAATCAAAAGCAACCTATAGTGATTGTTGAAGAGAAAGGAGAAGAGGAAACTCTTAACCATTCTCCAAAAGCTGTCACTAAGCAGCCCTTACCCTCTGAATCATTGCCATCTTCTTCCAACCAACCTCCCTTCCCAGAGAGGCTAGTAATGGAAAGGAGTGGGCCTATTTCTAAGACTAGTTTGGCATATGAGCTTCAGAATATTTTCATTAAGATACCTTTGCTTCAAGCCATTAAAGAGATCCCCATTTGTACCAAGATTATTAAGGAACTCTGTCTCAAGAAACCCGGGAGGAAGAGAGTGGAACCCCAAACCATTCAATTTGTTGGTAGGGCAGCAGAGTTGATGACGGGATGTGTGTCTATGGAAAAATATACTGATCCCGGAAACCATGTTGTCTCAATTCAGATTGGTAATAACCTGGTCTATAATGTTCTTATAGACCTGGGGGCAGCCATTAATGTCATGACTAAGCAAACCATGGATAAACTTCAGTTATCTCATCTTCGCCCTACTCCCACTGTGCTTGAATTAGCAGATATATCTAAAATTAAGCCAGAAGGAGTATTGGATGATGTGATCATCTCATTAGATTCTTGGGAATATCTTGTTGATTTCATTGTGCTTCAGCCAAAGAACCTAGTAGGAGGACATCCCTTGATCTTGGGTCAACCATGGCTTGCTACGGCCGATGCATATATTGGATGTCGTTCCTGTGATATGTATATTTCGCATGGAGATTCTAGGAAGAAAGTTACCTTATACCCCCCTGCCAGATCCATTCAGGACCTTCGAGATACTTTATGGTTGGATCAAAGAAGTGATGAGGAGACTCAACCCATTTCCCTTATCCATCATTATACTGGGTCTTCACAAGAATATGAGATTCAAGATTTCCTGAATAATCTAGACACTATGCCTAATTTTGAGCCATTGAGCCAGATTTTCAGCCTAGATTTTCAAGATAATCATGATTCTCATTCTTCTGTACCGCTGCATTAAACCACTTCCTTGAGTACTCCTGAGCCTGATACTACTCTTGTTGAGATTAGCCATGGTAAATCCTTGCATATTAGTTCAGATTTGGACTCATCTCAGCGGGAGCAACTTGTGAATTTGTTGCAAAACCATCTTAGTGCCTTTGCTTGGGGCTATGAAGATATGAAGGGTATTCCTCCTGAAACTTGTACACATCATATCTATATTCGGGAAGGAACCCGACCTGTCCGACAACCCCAAAGGCGAATGAATCCAGCTCTAAGAGATATTGTGAAGGAAGAAGTACAGAAACTCTTGGATGTAGGTTTTATCTATCCTATTTCCGACAATCAGTGGGTCTCTCCATTAGTGCTAGTACCTAAGAAAGATGGAAGATGGTGTATTTGTATTGATTATCGAGAATTAAACAAAACCACTCTCAAAGATTACTTCCCTCTCCCTTTCACTGACTAGGTGCTTGATACCCTTGCAGGAAAGAAATATTTTTCCTTTTTGGATGGCTTCAGTGGCTATAACCAGATACAGATTGAACCCGAAGATCAGGATAAAACTACTTTTACATGTCCATGGGTTACATTTGCTTATAAAGTGCTTCCCTTTGGTTTATGTAATGCCCCGGCTACCTTTCAAAGGGCAGTCCTGGCCATTTTTGTTGATCTAGAATTTGTAGAAATTTATATGGATGACTTTTCTGTGTTTGGTGATTCTTTTCAGGAAGCTCTCAAAAATCTGGAGAAAGTACTTCTTCGTTGTCAGGAAGCCCATCTCACCTTGAGTGATAAGAAATGTAGATTAATGTGCAAATCGGGAGTGGTACTTGGCCATTTGATTTCTGGTAAAGGTATCCAGGTTGATCCGACAAAGATTGAAATCATTCTGCATCTTCCTGCACCCAAAACTCAAAGGGAAGTAAGAGGTTTTTTAGGACATGTTGGTTACTATAGAAGATTCATTGAAAATTTTTCTAAGATAGTTGCCCCTCTTTTCCGACTTCTAGCTAAGGATAGTGAATTTTCTTGGTCCACAGCTTGCCAACAGTCTTTTGAAACATTGAAGGAAAAGTTGGTACAGGCACTAGTTTTGAGAGGTCCTAACTGGTCCTTGCCTTTTCACATTTCCTCTGATGCTTCAGATTTGGCTATTGGCGCAACTTTAGGACAAGAGGAAAATAAGAAATCCTATGTTATTTATTATATTAGTAAGAATTTGTCTTCCACTGAATTAAATTATACAGTTACAGAGAAAGATTTTTTAGCTGTAATTTTTGCAATTAATAAGTTCAGGCACTATATTACAGGATATGAAGTATTTGTACATACTGATCATTCCGCGATTAAATATTTGATGAAAAAACCATTGACTAGAGGTAGAGTGACTAGGTGGTTGTTATTGTTGCAGGAATTTAATGTTACTATTGTTGATAGACCAAGAAAATCTAATGTTGTAGCAGATTTTCTTTCTAGATTAGATAATCCTGGTGAAGCAACTCCTATTAATGATGATTTTCCGGATGAACATATTTTTTCTATGTCAACAGATTCTCCGTGGTTTGTTGACATTGCTAATTACTTGGTTACTGGGAAAACACCACCCCACTTGTCCGCTCGTGAAAAGAGGAATATTATTCAGAAAAGTGTTGCATACTCCTAGATTCAGGGAGATCTCTTTTACACTGGTCCAGACCTGATTATATGTAGATGTGTAAGAGAGGAGGAAGTGTTTGACATATTGGAATTTGCTCATGATGAACCTTGTGGAGGCCACTTCGCTAATAAGCAGACTGCATATAAATTATTGTGTGTTGGTTACTTTTGGCCTTCCTTGTTTAAGGATGCCAAATAGTATGTCAGGCGATGTGATAGATGTCAACGAATGGGCTAGCCTAATCAAACCAATGAAATGCCTTTATGCCCCCAAGTTATGTTTGAGTCGTTTGAAAAATGGGCTATTGATTTTATAGGGCCAATAAATCCAACATCATTAAGAAAAAAGCATATTTTGGTTTGTACAGATTTTGTTACAAAATGGGTAGAAGCTAAAGTTGTTTCCTTTGCTCCATAAAAAGTTGTTGTTGATTTTATTTTTACTGAAATCTTTACTAGATTTGGTGTGCCTAGAGAAATTGTTTCTGACAATGGTCCGCAGTTTATTTCTAATCTGGTATAGGGTGTGATGGAGCAATACAAGATCCGGCACATGAAATCCATGCTGTATCACCCGCAAGAAAATGGCCAGGTGGAATCCACAAACAAAGTGCTCGAGTCCATTCTTACAAAGACAGTAAATATGCATCGGAAAGACTGGGCTGAAATATTACCAGAAGCTTTGTGGGCATACAGAACCACTTGGAGAAATAGCATGGGACATACACCATATGAGCTGGTATATGGCAAACAGGTTCTATTACCAATTGAATTCTAGATCAAAACTTTCAGAACTGCAGTTCAGTTAGGACTAGATCTCTCTGAGGCACAACAACATCATCTTCTCCAATTAAATGAGTTAGAAGAACATAACATACTAATTCAGCAGCAACGCAAAAGGTGGTATGACAAGTCTATTCAGAAAAAGAAATTCCAACCAGGTGATTGGGTGCTCCTTTATGATTCTAGATTTAAAAATTTTAAAGGGAAATTCCATACACGTTGGATGGGACCTTATGAAGTGATCCGAGTATTCGAGAATGGAGCAGTATAAGTTAAAACTATTGATGGATAAAATTCAATATTCTTGGTAAATGGACACAGATTAAAGAAGTATTTTCAGCCACTTGCCAGGAAAGATTTTACACAGCAAGTCTAACAGCAATTCAGGATGGTAGTGGTGAATGGTAATACCAACCTTTTGAAAATATGAATTCTTCTTCTTCTTAAAAAAAAAAAAAACAAATAAAATAAAATAATTTAAATAAAAAGTAAAGAAAAAATATTTTCTTGTAATTATGAAAATCAGTTCACTGACATGATTGTAGAAGGATCAACCTGAAAACCAGCTTGCCGGCAAGAAGATCAAAAATTTCTAATAAAAAGAGAATTTTGCTTGATCTTTAGATATGCTAGCGACCACCAAGTAAAAGCAGGTTCAGCAGAACCAACCTTTATACAATTGGGGTAATTAGCATGGATATTTTTATTCAAGTAATGCTTAATTCTTGCTGCAGTTATTTTTCTTGCACTAGTGCAGGCAGACCTTCTAGAAAATTTTCTGCCTTTCTTCATATTCCACTTTCGTAATATTCCCATATTCTTCTGAATTTACCCTGTCTGTTTCGTAAAACCCCACTTTACCCTTGAATTTTTTTCCCTATCCCACTTATGTTTATCCCCTCTTGTGGTACTATTCTTGGAATCCCTATAACAAAATTCTTTCCCATTCTAAAAAAAAAAAATTCCCACTTCTTTGTTCCCTCATGAATTCATTGCAGGATCTCGCACACAAAGAGAAAAAGTATATGCTCTGAAGCATCAAGAAAGGGTGAAGAAATTTTCCAGTATAAGTTGAGGAAGCCATGTTGGAAGTCCAGCATATATTTTACTTAAATTCCCTGTTCTTTTTTTCAAATATTATGGTTGCACTAGTGCAAGCATGTCGTCCTATATAATAATGCAAGCATAATGGTACCAGCAGAATAGCATAGTTTAAGCGGTGCAAGCAGACCGGTGCAAGCATGCACCCTGTCAGAAACATAGTACAATTTGTTATTTTCATGGCATTTGTCATAGGAAAGTGTTCATCATGAAATTTTATAAGAAGTCCTTTCACTTAGTCTATGAGTACTTGTGCTATCATATTAACTAGAAGAAAATTATTTAAAATATAAGGTGTTTTTAAGTTAAGAATCATGATCATTTTTTAATGAATGCTAAAGTTATTTTTTTGAATTATGAAGGAGTGTGGAAGTGTTTAACCATTGCTTGGATATAATTGCCCCTTTCCACCATAATCCTAGATTTCCTTCACTCGTAATGCTTACCTCACCTAGCCGTTAAAACGCCGCCGCAAGTACTAGTCCAGCACGATCTCAAAGATGCCACGCATCCACCGCTATTTCAATGGAATGAATGGGTGATAACATGGAAGGGATGGTGGAAGATTGGATCCCTATCTATAAGAACCAATTTTCTCGGTGTTTCATGTAAATTCTTGACTTTTCATAACCGTTAAGCAACGATGCCGCCTATTCGAAGCGAACCTTCATCTCTAAGTAGGGTAGAAAAGACTGTGGAGTATCGCAATAGTCTTGCACTATTGGGAGACTCGAACTTTCTTCAATTCTTGAAAAATTTTGATGGGCACAACAATGAAGTGGCCCTATATTTTTCCAAAAGTTTCAAAAATGACCGAGTAAAAATTGGGCATCTAAAATTTGAGGTTACAGAAGAGTTTATAGTAGCAGCAACAGGCTTGGAAAATACTAGTGAGCAGTGGTTTAAAAACTAGAAACTAGAAAGGAAGCGATGGCAGCGTTTCGTCATTGACAAAAAGATGAAGGTAGATTGGAAGAAAGGAATTGTGCGCAGTGCCCTGCTGGGATAGTGGTGGGACCTCCTTTTCATCCTACAGAAATTCGTAACCTATGAGGGAAGGTACTCCCTCACTTTTGTGTACCATTTTAGGATGTTGTAGCATTTCGAAGCCGGCCGGCATGCCTAGTGGAGGATTAATTTCCCCCATTTTTTGCTTAAGAGCTTGGAAAAAATGGCCAAGGGTGTGTGGGACGGACGAGCAAACCAGGCCGACAAGAAGTTATATAACCATGGCCTGATAAATATTTTGGTCCAGAAACAATTAGAAGTTAAAGGCATGACCTGGGAGGCATTGTTAAAACAGCTACATAAAAAGACAGTTGCTGGAAAGGAGACAGAGGACCCCGCCAGCACAAGCAAGGGTCCGAGTAAGAATGTAAAGGGGAGTCCTTCTTACACCAGTGCAAAAAGGAAACGACCTGAAAAATCAATAGAAGAAAGGGCCCCATCTCCAAATAAGAAGACAACCTGTCAGTCCTTGCGACGCAGAAAAATTTGTAGAGGTCGAAGATGACACTCTATTGGTCGATTTTATTAAAAGGCCCCAGAAGAAGAATGAAGAATTTTGTGCACACAAATAACCACAGTCCCCGCAGGATGTTGAATCCTCTTCTGCACCAGTGCAAGAAGAATAACCAGAAGAAGAAAAAGAAGAAGAAGAAGAGGAAGAACTGTTTGTTGAAACCCCGAGGGACATTGAGGTCCCTAAAGAAGATATTGCCCCTGTCGAGACAGAAGAAGAAGAAGATTTGGTAACTCGTACTGCTCAGATAGTTGAACTAGATCTTCAAGTGTAGAACTTAGAACAGCTCATAGCTAAAGCGCAGGAGGATAAAGAACAGATTAAAGAAGAATTAACCATGGAGATCTAGAAAAAGAAAGGAGAAGTTAGAGTTTGGAAGTACCGAGTTGCGCGATGTTTCATGCGACTTAAAAAGGTGACAAAGAAACTAAAGAACATCAGAAATAAGAAATCTGAAACATTGCAGGTTAATGTCAGTATGTCAGAGCAGGATTGAGCTGGAATGCTCAAATTTTTGAAGGTTTTTTGCAAAGGTAAATAGTTGTGTGAGGACACACAACAGCTTAGGGATGGGAGGATGTTAGCCCCCTAATTTTCTCTCTTTTTTCCATTTTCCTCTTCCTAAATCATAACCATTTACCGTTGTTTTACCTTTTTTATGCACCCTCATCTTGCACCAATCCAAGCACGGTGACATATTTCATATAAACTTTATTTTTCATATTTTTAATTCAACTTAGCATTAATTAATTATTTATTACATGATTTCTTAGTTTGAATCACTCTTTGTAACGTATCGATATCTCCAATGTTTATTTGGTAGTTAGAGTACTTACCGTGACCGATGATCCTAGTGCAGGATCGGATCCTGCACCGTTGCCAGCACAGCAAATCCTTGCAGTAGGTCCAAACCTCCTTGATCACTGCCTCGTTTTGAGTTGCTTCAACCATGACAGCAATATCGACCAAAAGGCAGCTGAGACTGAATCTGCGAAGGACGAAAGTTGGAGATTGGCTACAGCCAGTTTTTCTAGCTATCTAATTTTGAAGGCCGAAAAGCTAAATTCTGCGTTTGGTTATGTAATCGGTTGAATGATATATTTTGGCCTTTGGCCAAAGATCTATATAATGTAGAATTTAAATAGGACTAAGGGGAAGTTTTTATAGCATAAGAGAATAGAGACACAGCCAGAGAGGCAGTAACAGGTTGATGTATTTTGTTATCGCCTGAATCTAGGCTGGACGATGTATTAATGTATGTACTTTCCTCAGTGAATTAATAAAAGGGAGCTCCGCCTCATGTTTCACAAATTTCGTTTCTGTATTTGAGCTGATGAATTGATTAAGGTACTAAGAAACATTTTTATTTAAAAGGGAAACACGCTGGTTGGCTAGGGCCCAGCCAACCCAACACATTTACCCCATTTCCTGTTTTCCTGTAAATTTGTGTTTACATTGTCAAGTGTGATTTAATTTTAAGCACATGCATTCATGTCTGAGTGAAAGCAGATATGTTGTGTGAAGTAGATAAATTTCCTTTTCCTGCAATTTCCTTTCCTGCACTTGATTTCAGATTGGTTTTCCTCCACCTGGTCCAAGCGGGAGAAATAACCCTGCACCAGTGTACGTTGGTGTGATATCTCCTTTTTTGCAATTCTGTTTGATTGGTTTTCCCCGCTTGGTCCAAGCAGGAGAAATGAACCTACACCAGAGCACGTTGGTGTGATGCAGCAAGCCTTCTTAGTCTACTTCCCACAATATTCTTTCTTTCATTAAATGCTTATGAAAGGATAAATGGATATTGATTGTTTCTTTATTCATGCACTCCGTTAAGATCATAAAAATTCACTTTTTATCTGTGCAATTTGATTTAACAGTATAATAGCACTTGCAATAATTAAGCACTCATTTTAAGAATTAAATGCTAAGTGCAGGAAGCTCTGATCCGATGCAAGAAATAGTTTCTTGCCATGAGATCTGAGTGCTTTGAACCTGGAAAATTTCAATCCCTTGCATGAAGTAAAAATCCTTTTGTAAATACACCATTTATACCTTCTACATAAATCTATGTTCCTGCACTATAGCAAGCATATTGCGATAGTGCAAGAAGGAAATCTCTAAAAGAGTAGGTTTAAGGGCCCATCTGATGAAACTGCTAGTGTCTCTGCTAAAGAAAAACACACACTCAGTAGTTAAACAATAATTAGCTAGAGTGATTTCCTTTTATCTTTAATTCCCTCCTGCAAATGCATTCTTCCTTGTTCCAGTCTTAGATTATTTTGATGGTTCAAG
This sequence comes from Pinus albicaulis, assembly GCA_034641835.2. Classification (NCBI taxonomy): domain Eukaryota; kingdom Viridiplantae; phylum Streptophyta; class Pinopsida; order Pinales; family Pinaceae; genus Pinus; species Pinus albicaulis. Next base: position 231,488,201 of record CM076581.1, on the reverse strand, counting down.
TTGCCTTTTTCTCTTTTTAATTTGATTCTGCAATCTTTCCTTTAAAGGAAGTAGGGATTTATATTAGGAAGATTCATACCATCTCTGGCATTGCCTGTGCTTTGTCTCTAAGTTTACGGATCCCCTGGGTTGACAAATTAAGTGTTGAGGATTTTTCTTTAGTGTAATTCCTACACCCAACAGTGATGCAAACTGCTGCACTGCAACTCAGTTGCTGAGAGTAAGAAATTGAAGGAAACCTGCCCAAACACTGACAGACAAGTTAGTCGGGCTTCATCTCATCACTAAAGCTCCTTAGGTTGTTTCTGTATGTTTTCCTCCTAAATCCACTGCACTGCTACAACTATGCACTACGTAAGCATGCCTCCTCTACATTGTTGAAGTCCCATCATCCCCTCTGCATTGTTGCTTCTACGTTGTTGTTTCCTCTACAATGTGTTTCTCATTCTACAACATCCCAGCCTCTTCCATCCGCTTCATTGTGATCCTTTGCACCCACTACTCTATTCATCCTAATAGTATCTTAAGGGTCTTGTAGCACGGATGTGATCCAAGGGTTGGGCTACTCAAGCATCCCACCTCCACTATGTAGCTTCTCTACAGATCAATATCACCCCACCTCTTCTCTCGAGGTACATGAGCGCTCATGGCCATGTCATCGTTGGATCCATCATCTTCTTTAGTTGTTGCAACCTTGGAACTAGAATCTTCCTTGTCCTTCTTCCTTAGAAGACAATTGGTGGCGAAGTGTCCAAGTTCACCACATCGAAAACATTTGATCGTTGATAGATCACACTTCTTTTTCCCTTGCTTCTTCTTATATGTCAGGGTTTCATCTTCCTCTTCCCCTCCTTTACTTTGCTTGATTCAGTGTTGGTTTGTCTCTTGGTCATCCGGAGAATTTCCTCTTGTCGGAGGATAGCCCACATGTTGTCCCAGTTTGGAAGGTCCCGTATGCCCAAGATGCTTTGGAAAATGTTCCCCAATCATATGTGACTGCATTGAGAGCAGCCCTTGCCATGACATCATCCTCCACCTTGACCCCTATGGCAATTATCTTATCCTCGATCGCCTGCAACCTGAAGAGGAAAGGATCGATTTCCTCTCCCTTAGTCATCATAAAAAACCTCATATGGTTCTCCAGAAGCATCTTATTCTTAACGAATTTCGCTTGATATAGTATGGTTAATGCTTTACACATACCATTAGCCATCTTCTTCTCGGTTGATTCAACAAAAAAACACAGGTATTATGTTATTTTTGTTGATGACTTTTCTAGTAAATGCTGGATCTTCTTCATGCAGAAGAAGGATCAAACATTCTCAAAGTTCTGTGAGTTTAAGGCATTGGTTGAGAAAGAGTCAAGGAATCAAGTGAAGGCTTTACGGAGTGATAATGGTGGAGAATACATCTCGAACTATTCAAATAATTCTGTAGCAAAGAAGGAATTCGAAAAGAAATCGTAGCGCCTCATAACCCACAACAAAATGGGGTCACGGAGAGGAAGAACAGAACAATCATGGGTGTTGCACGAGCGATGCTGCATGATCATGGCCTACCAATGCATTTGTGGGCAGAAGCATGCAACACTGTGGTTTATGTGAAAAACCGTTGTCCTCATAGAGTACTTGGCATGAGTACACCTGAAGAATATTTTACTGGTAAGAAACCAGATGTTTCTCACTTTAATATTTTTGGCTCATCTATTTATGTGCATGTGACCAAGAATGCTAGGAAGAAGCTGGAGCCGACTGCTGAAGTTGGGATATTTTTGGGGTACATAGAAACAACCCATAATTATCGTGTGTGTTTTCCAAACAGTCAAATGACTGTGGTGCAATGGGATATAAAATTCAATGAGGATAAAGCCTTGAAGATGTCGCTTGAGAGGGATCTAGACTTACATGCAAAGGAGGAACTTTCGGTTCCCAAAGATGAGTCTCTAGATATGGATCAGCCACAGGAGGAGGTTCATGGAGTGGAGGAGTCCACTCATGCAGAGCCAAACATTAGAACTAGCAGAAGGTGCACCACAGAAGCTGAGAGGCTGAAACTTGATGTGGCACAGAATGTAGGAGTCCCCACTTCATAGCGCAGAAAAAGACAGTCTTCTGACAGATTCACTGGATAAATGGCTCACATGAGAAAATGTTTTATGATTGAGCCATCTTCCTTTCAAGAAGCAGTGCAGGATACCACATGGGTAGATGCAATGGTGGAGGAGTATGACTCCATTGTCAGAAAAAGTTCTTGGAAAATTGTTCCAAGGTTGGTTGATAAATCAATGGTAGTTTCAAGATGGATCTACAAGGTAAATCAAGCTACTGATGGGAGTGTTGATAAATACAAGGCCAGATTTATGGGCTGGGGCTTCTCACAGATCGAGGGGATTGATTATGAAGAAACCTTTGCACCTGTCGCACGGTATTCTTCCATAAGGACCACCCTTGCTCTCTCATCACAGATGAGTTGGCATATTCATCAGATGGATGTGAAGACTGTGTTCCTTAATGGGATCATTAAGGAAGAAGTGTACATTGAGCAGCCTGGAGTATTTGAAATCTTCAGCAGCGAGTCGCATGTGTGCAGACTCAAAAGAGCATTGTATGGGCTGAAGCAAGCACCCCGTGCTTGGTACACTCCAATCGATGGTATTTCACCGGACTTGGCTTCACCAAGAGTGAGGCGAATGCAAACCTATACCAAATTGTGGTGGAGGGTAATATTTTAATCATTTTTCTTTATGTTGATGATTTAATACTGACTGGTGATGAGCAGTGGATACACTCATGCAAGGAGGACCTTGCAAAGGAGTTCAGGATGAAGGATATGGGCCTCCTTCATTATTTCCTTGGATTGGAAATATGGCGGCGAGAAGGTGAAATTTTTGTGTCTCGAGGCAAGTATGCAAGGGAGATAATGGGGAAGTTTCACATGGAGGGCTGAAAACCCATGGATACTCCTCTTCTAGGAAACTGGAGGAAAGAGGATGCTACATCTGGAGAGGTAGCGGATGCTGCTGTCTATAGACAGTTATTGGGTTTGTTAATGTATTTAGTAAATACAAGACTGGACATATGCTATGCGGTGAACCAACTTAGTCAAGCAGTGGTTAAGCCTACCAAGCTATTTTGGAAGGCGAGAAAGCATGTCCTGAGATATCTCAGGGGCACATCTAAATATGGCTTATGGTATAGACAGATGGATGAGGTGAATTTGCATGGCTTCACGGATGCAGATTGGACGGGCAGTCCAATGAACAGAAAGAGCACATCATGAGGAGTCTCCAGTATCAGATCTACAGTTGTTTCTTGGTACAGTAGGAAATAGAGATCCATGGCATTCAGTTCAGCAGAAGTGGAATACATGGCAGCAAGTCAAGCTGCAAGTGAGGCTATCTAGATGAGAAAGATCCTGGTTGGTTTTGTTTAGTTCTCATTTATATCCTACAGTGATTCATTGTGATAATCATAGTTGCAATAAACTCTCGATTAATCATGTGTTTCATGATAGATCTAAGCATATATATATCTGGTATCATCATATTAGAGATTGTGTGCAGCGGAATATCATGTTGCTTCAGTACATTCCTACGAAAGATCAGGATGCATATATTCTGATGAAGCACTCACCAGGAGAAAATTCGAATACCATATAGACAGGATCGGGGTGAAGGATAATCCCTTTCTTATTGAGAGGGAGTGTTGAGATTCAACAAGATGATTATCCTAGTGAAAATTAAGCACCTACACTAGGTGGGGCCCGCAGGTTATTTTTAGGTGTATGTATATTTTTAGAATGGTGAGAAAATTATATTTATAGATGAGGTTCTATTTTTAAATGCATGTGCGAAGTCTATTTATAGATTGCATGTCTAAATATAGAATGCATGTCCACTATTATTATCTCTTAATAATAATTGGACAATAAATATTAATCTATTCTCTTGAAGCACTTGATTCCAGTTAACTGAAGTGGCAAACCAGTTAGCTGAAGGAATTTTGAGTTCTAAGTTTGGTTGGTGGGACATGCAAGTGGAATTAGTTGTAACTGAGTGATTCGAAGTTGTAACAGAGTTGGATGTGTAGTTATGTGAGTTGTAAAATAGTTTAACTTAGTTAAGTGAGTTAAACTTAGTTGTGCTAGTTGTAACTAAAGATACACTAGTGAGAGATCAGTGAATTAAATATTAAATTAATTTGCATGGAGTGATCTCACATGCAACTGAAGATTTACTACTGTTAACTACATGCCTGTCAGATCCAGTGGAGACCCAGTTGAGAGATAGGTGAAAGGGACAGTTTGACTAACAATTATGACATTAGTGGGTGAACTCATGCAACCACACACACATTGGAGATACCAATGAGGATTTCATAGTCAAGGAAAGGAAGGATCTCATTCATTCAGGGATTGTGATCAGCAAGGATTGCGCAATGGAGGTAGGTTGTCAGGAGGTAGTAAATTGGCACATGTATTTGCAAATGTTTGTATGACAATGTGAGACGATTGTATATTGTACTGAGAGCTCTTGGATTAGAGTTTTGTATGATACTGTTTCATGATCCATGACATATACATAACATATGATAGTGGGGGTTTTAGCTTTATGCTTTTCCAGTAAAAACATTTGTGTTATGTGTGATTGATCTTTCTTCATGTGTTTGCAATTGGAAATTAAATTTCCACAAAGATTTTAGTAGAAGCGATTTTGTATTTAACAGTGGCATATAATTGTTAGATCAGGAGAATCCAAGCAATACATAATTGTATTAAAATTTATACATGGTATCAGAGCAAAGAAGATTGCAATTTTGAAGCAGTAGTTGAGTTTGTTGGTGGAAACAATTCGAATTTGCTGCAAGAATTTCTTGGTGCGACAATTTAGTAAACATCGAAATGGATTTCAATGGTTTTCAGCTAGAGTATGCACTCGACGGTAGCTCGAACTACATTGCATGTAAGGACAGGATAAGGGCGGTGCTTGAAGATAATGGCTTGAAGTAATTCATCAACAGTGATGTTCCTAAGCCCACTTCGACGGATGTTGCATTACTTGACGTCTGGCAAAAGAAAGTAGCGAAGACGAGAAGGATTCTGTTAGAAGGTGTACAACACCACATTGTCTCAAGCCTTCATGGGAAAGCCACTCCATTTTCTATGTGGAAGGCTTTGACAGATCTTTTAAAAAGTAGCAGCAACCATAGGAAATTGGCACTAAAGGATAAACTCAGAAAGATCAAGATGGAGAAGGGTGACAATATTCCCAAGTATCTCACAAAATTTGTCCAATGTCGGGGTGAACTAGGGAGTGTGGGAATCACAGTTTCTGATGATGATTTGGTGAGCTTGGCTCTCTTGGACTTCCTAAGATTTGGCACATTTATCGAGACTCTTTCAATGGACAGGAAAAACTATTGGATTGGGAACGACTTTGGTCGGATCCAGTGTAGAAGTAGTTCAGGTGAAACACCAGAGATGGCTCTTCATCAAAGCATGATGATGAAGAGGATTGTGCTTTGGCTGCCAAGGCAAGGAAACGGAAGGGGAAGAAATCCCATTCAAAATTTGATTCTAAAGGCAAGAATCTGGATTTTTCCAAGGTGAAGTGTTTCCATTGTCACAAACATGGGAATCTCGCCACTAACTACCCACAGAAAAAGAAGAACAAGAAGGTTGCTAGAGATGTATTTGGTGAGGCCCTTGCCTTGCAATTTGAACTTGATTTATCTTTTATTGCATGCTTGGTTTCAAGCACAATGGGATCAATGTGGTATCTTGATAGTGGTGCTTCCTTTCAGATGACGAGAGATAAGGAGATTTTCAATGACTTGGAGGAGAAAGATCTCCAAATGCACATAGAGATGGGCGATGATGGACAATATAGTGTGACCGGAATTGGTACCATTACCTTTGAGAGGGATTCAGGTAAACCATTTCAATTGAAAGATGTTATGCATTTTCCAGGTCTAAAGAAAAACTTGGTCTCAGTCGCGATGTTGAAGGACAGAGGCTATGACGTTTTCAACGATGGAAAAGCTTTCCTGCGACATAAAACAACAGGTCAAGCCAACAGGATATGGATTCAAGTTAAGAATATCTACAATCTAGAGGTAGAAGGCTGCGCTGCCAAGATGGGCAAGGCGGAAAAAGTGGTGAGCCGGGATGAGGGCGAATTATAGCACATGCGATTAGGCCATCTTCATCATGGAGCCTTGAAAGTTATGCAGAAAATATCTACTGGAATTCCAATGGGAACACTTTGTTACACCATTTTTTGGTCATCTAATGTATTATCATTAGATGGACCCAAGCACACCATGTAAGACCAATTTTACCCTAAGTAAAATTTCTTTCGCTATGTAAAATAAATTAGTAAAACACCTTTATTAAGTTGTTTATGGTCTAAACAGGAAACCCCAAAGGGAAATATTAAACAAATCTATATTTGTTTGATTTTCGTCATGGAATAATTAATTAAACAGTAATTTAATTATTATTCCAGGTCATATTTAACCCAAAACAAGGAAATTAATCAGATAAATCCTTATTTATCTTATTATTTTCTAGGAATAATTATTTAAATCTTATTCAAATAATATTCCTTGTTAAATATGACTAAATCATTTATAAATAATTAAATAAATCATTATTCATTTAATTATCATTCAACCACTTCCCTAAAATAATAAATAAATCATTTATTTATTTATTATTTACAAATAAAGGGATTTGACCCAAGTCAAAAACTTTTTCCCTCCAACAAATATAATAAAATATTCCTAAAAGGTGGTTCTAGAATTTGGTTAATAATATTTTATTCATGCACCAAGTTCTAAACTACCCTAATATTTTGTCATAAAAAGAAGGGTTTTCCCGTCCATTTGTCACCTTTCATTGCATATTAGATCTCCCTAGATCTATACTCTTGGTCTGACTTTGAGCCATTATCATTGTCACATTCTCCACCATTTGCTTTGTGAGCTCCCTTTGAGTTCTATGTTTGTCTGGGTTTTCTACACCAACAAGAGAGAGAAATCTTAGATCTGAAATGCTGAGGACTTTCAAGAACCCATCCCATTGAGGAGAATTGGAAACACCTTTCTTGTTTTCCTCTCAGGTGCCCCTTTAATATAAAAATTCTTTCAAAAATATTGTTCTTGTCTTATCTATTGGATGCATGGAGCAACATTTCATTTTTACTTCTTAATGTCTTTTTACGCATAGATCTGGATTTGTGCAGCTTTATTTGGATCAAATAACTGTAGATTTGAAGATATTGGCAGTCATAATTAATGTTAGGGCTATTTGTTATGTGTAGCTAAAGTGGTATTTTTTCGACAAAAGATTCATACTAACAATTGGCGACTCCACACGGGTTTTATTTTGCGACCGTTGTCGTTTTATATATTCCTGCATATCCAACTATTTCAAACCCTAGGGTTTTTCTTCAGTTGTTTATTTTTCCTAATTTTATGGTGTTTTTTTCCTCTAAAACCCTCCAACATTAAAATTTTTAACTTCCGTGTGTTTCTGGCCCTATTGCGCAGGTGATAGATATCAGCCGCAGCTAAGATGACAATTTTTTCTGAAATCTGCCACTGAGAGACCCAGATCTGCAGGTCACACTTATCGGCCCCAAAACCTACGACCTAGCCTATAGGGCGCACTTTTCTACCCCAAAACTGCAACCTGGACTGAAAACAGGTCAGAGCCTGTGACCTGCATTTTTTTCTGCACTTTTCCAGCAATTTTTCTGAGTTTGTCTGAATCTTCTGTCAGGGTTTTCCAGCCTTTGTCTTTGCCCGTTTAGACATGTTTCTGATCTGTTCTACTCAACTAAATGGGAATCTCGCCCCTTAGGGCTTTAGTACCCTCCACTTTTTGTGGAATATTTTTAGCTATTTCAGACGTCTGAATTTTTAGAGTTTCAGCCTTCTTCTTTTCAGATCTGATACCTCATTTTCAGATCCCTTTTAGATCAGCTCTTCTCCCTTTCAAATCACCTCATATAGTTTTGTTTGGGTTTGCCTCTAGGGTCACCTCCTTGACCCTTCTGTCTTTAGCTGATTTCCTCCCTTGTTGCAGCAACCTTGCCTCTGTCTCTTTGTTGTTTTCTGCACCTCTTTTCAGCAGAATTCTCCTTTAGATCCCTGTCCCTCCTGACCTTAGATCTATTGGCCTCTTTTTTTGGTGTTTTGATTAGATTTTTTCCCTCTTTTAGACTAGTTTTGAGAGACTCACCTTCTTGGGTTAGATCGATGCATTGTTAGTTGTTAATTTTATATTATTTCAGCCTTATTTACTGTTCTCTGCAGATTTATTTTCAGTTACGCAGCACACTTTTTCTTTTACTCTCAAAATGTATGGGTTTAAAAATTAAAATCAACACACGCCACACACTGACCCTAAGTGAAGAAGAGCCTGGAAAATACTTTAAAATCAATTGACACTGCACCTCTCTTCCCTTGTTTCCACATTGCCTCACTTGATTCTGCACCTCCCTGGCTTTGTTAGTTATTCTTCTTCCCGTCATCATTTCGCCTCCAAGGCGTTTATCCCGAAGACTTCTTGGCCTTCACCCTCAGTTTACGGTTGGTCGACTTACTCTCTCCCGCCGTCGTCGAGTTACTCCTCCCCCGAGTCTGCACTCCAACTCTTCTTCTGATTGTTCGAGTTCTCCCCCTACTTCTGGTTCTCCCCCTATTACCTTCACCATGTCTAGTTCAAGACCTAATGCTAGCAACCCTAGTCCTACTGCTGGGTCTGTTACTAGCGGAACCACTATGGGAACTACCTCGATTGTCCCTTTGCTCCCTTATATGGCTGGTCTCAATCTCCCTGACTTCAATCAGTTGATCAACGATCCCATCCGCCACGATGTTAGTTGGCCTGCTATGCCAACCAAGCTCCCCTCCGAAATTCCCAAGTTTGAAGGCCTTGCTAGTGAAGATCCCTCCAACCATATCTGATCTTTCCACATGTGGTGTTCCTCCAACTCCATTACTGATGATTCCATCTGTCTTAGATTGTTCCAATGCACGCTTACCGGTGAAGCTTCTAAATGGTATGTTGATCAGACCACCTCTTCCCATACCACCTTTGTGACCATTTCCCAAGCCTTCTTATCGTATTTCCAACTCCCTCTCCGATACTACACTGGTACAGAACTCTTGACTTCTTTTCGTCAATCCTCTTAGACCCGCCTTTCCGCCCATGTCCAGGAATGGCAGAGAAGAAGGAGCTTATGTCAGGCTCCCACCTTTGAAGATCGGGTCTATATGGACTGGTTCCTTCGCTCTCCCTTACCTACCATCAGCAAAGATGTCGCCTCCCTATTCCCTCAAACCGAAGAAGCCGCTCTCCAAATAGCCTTGAAATATGACCTCATCTATGCTCAATCTGGTTATGTTTATACCGTCCTCCCTAACCTTCCTAAAGCCGGTGGCGCTAACGCCCCAGTGGCATCTCACTCTGCCGACAGTATCGTTGGAGCTCTTTCACATACCTACGCTCAACCTCCTATGGGCTATGGTTTCCCTCCAGGAGGGGCCAGCACCTCCAGCACTTTCCCCCCTCCAGGTAGCATGTATCCAGGATACGGCATGCCTCCTCATTTTTCCCATCTTCCTGCTTACCTCAATGTTGCCCATCCTAACCCTTATCCTTACCCACAGCCTGGTGTCCCTGCTCCTCCAGCATTTGGACCTCCAACTCCCTTGCCTTCTCAACCCCTGCAACAGCAACTACTACCCCCTCCAGGGCAAGTATTTTCACAACAGGGTGCGACTAATCCTCCTTCTTCTCAAAGAAAGTGGAAAGGAAATCAAAATCAATCTGCCCCTGGTAATCGTCCTCCAATTATTGATTCTAACACTGCTAACCAGCCACAGGGCTCTTAGCCCAAGCTGGACAGGCCTCTTCGCACCAATAAGCCTTGTTCGTGTTGTGGTGTTTACAGTCATTACACTCACGATTGTCCCCTATTACCACAGATGCGCTAGATGTGGGAGTCTCAGGCTACATTGCGGGGACAGCATACCTCCCCTACTGTTCTCCCCAATGCGGCTACTTCTCAACCAGTCGTGTTTTCCTCAGCAAGGCTTCGTGGCTACTCAACCACCTCATGCCCCGGTAACCACTCAACCTTCCCCTTCTGGTTCCTCCGATTACTAGATTCTCATGATGACTTCTGACCAACCTCTCACCGTCAACCTTAACCTTCAAACTCAGTCTCGTCAATACCCCACGCCTCCCGCTCCGTCTATCCCCAAGTCATCTTCTTGAGGTCCTACAGAGCCTCTTTCGACACCCAATGGTCCTTTACAGATCCCTCAAGCCAAATTTGAGGTCCCTATCAAGGTTCCTAAGGGCCCATTACGCTAAAATGTTTCCTTTGGTCGAGCTGCTCATTTGTATAGCATAGTAGATGATTTGGCACAGTCTCTTGCTGCCATTTCAACACTGGAACTCCTCCAGTCATGTCCTTCTCAAAAGAAGGCTCTACTATCTGCCATGGGTGCTGTAGATCCTGCTGATGACCAATTGATTTTTTTCGATGTCTTCCAATTAGATCATCCTCCTCTTCCTGCTTCCGTTGCTTTCCAAATCCCAGTCAAAATCTGGAACGCTAACGTAGCTCGGTGTATTTTTGACGAGGGGGCATCTACCTGTGTGATGTCTGCTTCGGTTTGGAAACAACTTGGATCTCCTGAGATGGCCCCTTCCACCATCACCCTTCGTGCATGGGATGGCCATGCCTCCCAGCCCATTGGCCTCTTCCGTAATTTTCCTATCACTCTTGCAGGCAAGACGGTTTGCGTTGACGTTGAAGTCATCGACTCCCCTCTAGATTATAACATTCTTTTGGGGCGTAGCTACACCTATGCCATGTCTATTGTCCCGTCCGCGGTTCATCGCAAGATGTTTTTCCCTCATAATGGAAAGATAGTCACTATTGACCAGTTGACATATCATGAGCCAAAATCTCAAACCTCCCCTGAGTCGATCATCTCTTCTGTAGACAATAAGAAAACCGTCGATTCTTTGACCAGTGTCTCCCCCGGCGTCTACAAAGACTCTTCCTTGCTTAGAACATTCCCTGGTCTTCCTCCTCCTCTTGTCTCTGATCCCAGCTCAGCGAATGTTTGCATGATGCAATCATCTTGGGCCGACCTCAAGCGGCCTGCTTCGGCTAGTCAGCAACCTCAACCTCGCCCACCGCAACCTGCTCCTATCCCTTCGCCCCTGCCAACCGGACCTCTTCCTTCTGGCCCTTCCCCTACAGCTGGTACCCATGAGCCTCTCTACCCTCCTGGGCTGGTTCCCCCAAGTCTCAACCATCTTGGTGCCGTCCCTCTTGGCCATTACCCCGCTATTTAGATACCCTTCCTTGCTCCCCCTCCTAGAGTCTATTCGGTCCCCATCATGGCCACCCTTTCCCTCCCCAATCTGACACTGGGAATTTTCGTCTGGTACCTTGACCCTCCAGCCGCTACCCCACCAGGTCACCCCAAACCATACCTGGCTTTGACACTAGTTCAACCAGTTCCCCTAGCTATTTCCGTCGCTACAGTGCCACCCGCACCTCAACAGGACCCTTCTCCTGTTGTGACCGATACGGGAAAGAAATGCAAAGCTCGCAAGGGGGCATCCAAAGACAAGGCCACCCCGACTTACCCTACCCCTCCTCCGCCCGTAAAGCCTTGCGCCTTGTGTGATGTCATCGGTCATGCCACCCATACTTGCCCCGAGTTGCCCCGTGACAAACCCATGGTTAAAGTCGCTTTCCCTGATTCTACGGTCCCTGAACCCTCTGTTGCTTCCTCGTCCACACCCCAGAACCCAAAGACTCTTCACACCAACAAACCATTTGCTTTGTGTGGTGCCCATGGCCATTATTCTCACCATTGTCCTCACCTAACGCATTATCGTGCCTCTTTAGAGGTCATTCGCGAGTATGAGGTTGAAAAAAATCAATCCGCCTCTCCCATCCTCGCACAGTATGCGTCAGGTCATCTTGAGGATCCCCCTGCTACCATTGACATTCCCCCCCCTGGTGGTTAGATGACAGAACCTGTCGCCCCCATTCTCTACCTATCATCATCCGTGCGGTCCTCGGAGTACATTCCCTCTGAATCCCCACCTTTTTTTTTGCTCGATCCCCCCTCAGCGACATTCTTGGGCTCCACATCGTTTGCCCATCTTTTTACCTGTTATTCTGTCATCTCCCATGATGATTTGTATGTGAGCCTCTCCTCCCACACTGATGATTTAGGTAGCTTTGCAGCGTCATATGGTTTCCCTGATATTTTTCTTCCCATCCCTAACTGGGATAATACCATCCATATCTATGATGTTCTCCGTAGCCTGAGCACCAGCTATCCCTCTCGTAGCCCTCATACACCACCCTCTCATCGGTTTATGAGTTATAGCCATCCCCTCCAGACTAATTCCTCCCGTTGTTGTCATTTGATGTCTACTCTCCACTCACGCTGCCATCATTGTTCTTCCCCCTCTCATTTATTGTCTTCCGACACTCTTCCGCAAGACCTCCCTTCCACACCTTATATTGGCTACGCCGATGGTGCCAGTCGCTATTCCCGGAATCTAGCCTCGGTAGCTTGGGCCATCTTTACCCCCTTGCACACCGTCATTCTCTCCCATGGGATCTACATCGGTGTTGCCACCAATAATCAGGCCGAATATGATGCAGTGCGTGGTCTCTTAGCCGATGCCCTTTCTCATCGTATCCTCCATCTGCATGTCCGTTTAGATTCCCTGCTTCTTGTCCTGCAACTCAATGGTGTTTATCATGTGCATAATCCTATACTTTTTAGATGATATTTATGAGTGAAACTTTTGATACGTGAATTTAGAGTCATTACTTTCAGTCATGTACCTAGAGAAAAAAATCAATACGTAGATATCATTGCAAACCACGTTTTAGATTGGCATTTACCACACACATTTCCCACAAGACAATAACATTCAAAATCATCAAAACAATGCATATCCATAATATGTGTCATACAACATGTTTTTAGAGTCCATCTACTTTCCTACATATGACATGCCCATAGCATGTTACAAACACCAAAACTCAAAACTAGTGGGCACCACTTGCCCCTACATACATAATAGGGGGAACCACCTGCCCCACATCTAATCACTATCTGAAGGATCCCGAGCCAATGGCTCTGCCCCCGTAGCTCGTAGATCACGCACAGTCTGACCGGCCATCGCCATGCGCCGCATGACCCCTCGCCATTCCGAGGGTAGCCCAATACATAGCTCTATGTATTGGTCGTCTAAGTCTTGCGAACCCCGCTCCGACACACCGGTCAGCAGCCCTTCACATATACGACGGATGTCCTCCATGAGGGCGGCCATGTCCTCATTTTGTGTCGTTCTCGATCCACTAGCACCTGTAGGTCCTGATACTGCAGGTCGTCCCATATATCCGGCCGGTTTTACCGGAGCTATATCTGCATAACAAAAGTGTAAGAATCAGTACCATATATACTATTCACAAACTTTACAATGCACATACAAGATTATCCACTTGTCACTTACCATCGGCCCCCATACTCGACCAGGCGAAAGTGGCAAGTCCGGATCTCCCTAATAACTCATCCCACTATAGGGATAGTCGTCTATGTACAATGGCATCTGATCCCAATGGGCAAAGAACTCTGGTCGAAACACCCGTCCAACCGCCCCTCCTCCTCCTCTACTCAGTAGTCGCCCCCACCGGCGCATCTTGGGTTCTCTTGGACCCCCATCTGGAAGCTATACATGAGGTAGTAAGGTTGGGATCTTCTCAAAAAATGAGGAGCACAATACAGTCCCATACGCGCAATCATGGTTCACTTGCCGCTTGCAAAGCGACAGCTATTGTTTCAACGACACCAACATCATCTGGGCCCACCCATAGTAGGTCCCACTCAACACACTCTCCACAATCATCATCTGCCCTCCAGTGATGTGATGGAGCGATTGGCTGCCCAAGATCCGCAACACTGCTGCCGCCACTGCACGGGTCTCTAACCTCTCTAGATCCCCAATCGGTATCTGAGTCCCTTTGACTCGGAGGCCTGGTCGACAATGTATCTCTACAAACTCCATGATGTGCCACCCCCGCGGTAACACTAGCTGTGTATTTCCCACCATCCCTAATGGTGGGAGACCAGTCAAGAAATACAGATCCTGGACTGTCAACTCGATCCTGTGCCCCTGCACTATAAAGACCTCATGATCTGGATCCCAATAACAGACAATCCGGGCCAATAAGGGCTCCCCAGCTCTCATTAGAGGGTTCTCCACAAATTTCAGAACCCCAAACCTAGCCAATGTCTGACGGACACCCTGATCCGCTTGTATTTCTGACCGTAATGTACCCAGGTCTCTCTCTCTCCACTTGATCCATATGTCTGCCATATCTACACAAAAACATCATCTTTGTCAGTATACAGACCAAAAAACTATATTCAATTACACAAAACCTGACTCTTAGCCCACAACAGCACTAAAATCACCTCCATGTGACAGGTCGCACTTTTTTGCCAAATCCTGGGACAGGTCGCTCTTTTTTGGCCAAAACCTGCTTCCCAAGTTGCAGTTTTTGGCCCAAATAGTGTGACCCGGCCGTGAAGATGAAGGAGGGTCTGTTCCTGAGATTTGGGACCCTAATCTAAACTTTTAATCCATCAAAAAGAAAGAGTAGGATTAGGCCTCTTACCTGCAACTTACGGATCTTGATTCCAATGGTCGGTTTTTCCGCTACGATCGCCGCAAGATTTAGGGCCTTCTCTCCTCTCCACATTCACCATAGCTACACAAGCAATTGAATGAATTTGGAGGGAAAATGCCTTATTAGAAGAGAAACCCCTGATTTTTCTTTCGCCCGTTGCAACCAAACCGTAGCCCCGTTTGACAAACCATCTGCACCATTGGAAAGCTCTCACCGAGCACTCAACTGGGCATCTGTTATTTTTCTGTGACTCGATACTTCACCGGGACACATTTTTTCCACGAAGAGTCTATTCACCTCTCCTCTAAATCGAATTTCCTCACTTACAACACTTGTACTTGGGGCACCACTTTTCCTACTTACTTTTCCTTGTTCGTGTTGATTTTTGTCATGAGATACCCCCTTGTACTCATGTTTTATGGTCCCCCATTGGACCTTTACTGTGTGGCAGCACCACCGAGTCGCCCTTGTTTAGAGAATCGGAGTTGAGTCATCATCACAATCATGGAGTCTATCCCGAGTCCCTTTGTATCCTGCTTTAGTCCTCCATCATTCATTGCTTAGTATCTCTCTCATGTCACACATTATGGCCTTCAGCCCCACTGTCCCCTATCCCTAATGATATTGTGTCAGTCGCTACCAGGTCATCCATGCCCTTTATGCTCTAACAAGGGAAGTCATCCATTCGCTACTCAGTCCCCCCCATTCCATCATCATCATTAGTGTCAGTCTGTCCATCACTCTAATATTTTCTCTCATGCCTTAGTTGAGGATCCCTCATTGCCTCACCTATGGTGGACCTCCTTTTGTCGACATCAGATCACTCATTCCAGAAGATAGGTCTAGAGGGTAGTGTACCTTGGTTCGAGCTTCCACACTTGTTTGCATGATCGAGATCCGTATACTTGATGGTCTAAGTGATGCAACAGCAGATATTGGTGATTCTCGGATGTGTGTGAGATGTCTCAACCCTCATGAGGGGGTGGCCCTGCAGGTAGCCCCCCACATGCCCGAATGACCTCGTCATTCCAGCCTTTGATGCAGCTCCTTATATTTGATGATGTCGCCCTTAGCCGCTTGCAGCGCCTTTTTTATTTTCATGCATCAGTCAGATTTTGCGAGCCCTTCCCCGTTTATAGGGGGCATTTGCGATGTACTTGTATCTCATGTATTCAGCTCTTATTGTATAAGTCCTGGCTGTTATCCCAGGCACAGCATGTATGAGGGATTACTCATTCTATATTTTATATGGCTCGTGTTTATGCCAGCATGTACTTTACATTCTGGTTCCCTGTTTATTGGACGCATTATTATTTTGTACTTTTTCTCGGCGGGCATAGGTATGCCTCCCCCGCCGCCTTTAGTACAGGTACCATCTCATAAAAAGAGACTTGTTGCACATGTAAGTCTAATCTCCTCTGGGTCTATTCCTTTAACACATTTGACTACCTTACATTTCTCTCTCTGACTTCCCTCTTGATGTCTGGTGATTGAGTTCTTACACCGTACTTCGGTCATACGATTTTCTCCTAACACTCGCACGCTGGGGGACAATCTGTTACACCATTTTTTTGTCATCTAACCTATTATCATTAGATGGACCTAAGTACACCATGTAAGACCAATTTTACCCTAAATAAAATTGCTTTCACTGTGTGAAATAACTTAGTAAAACACCTTTATTAAGTTGTTCATGGTCTAAACAGGAAACCCCAAAGGGAAATATTATACAAAACTATATTTGTTTGATTTTCCTCATGGAATAATTAATTAAACAATAATTTAATTATTATTCCAGGTCATATTTAACCCAAAACAAGGAAATTAATCAGATAAATCCTTATTT
Organism: Pinus albicaulis; assembly: GCA_034641835.2. Lineage (NCBI taxonomy): Eukaryota > Viridiplantae > Streptophyta > Pinopsida > Pinales > Pinaceae > Pinus > Pinus albicaulis. Next base: position 231,471,603 of record CM076581.1, on the reverse strand, counting down.
ATCTTATTATTTTCTAGGAATAATTATTTAAATCTTATTCAAATAATATTCCTTGATAAATATGACTAAATCATTTATAAATAATTAAATAAATCATTATTCATTTAATTATCATTCAACCACTTCCTTAAAATAATAAATAAATCATTTATTTATTTATTATTTACAAATAAAGGGATCTGACCCAAGTCAAAGACTTTTTTCCTCCAACAAATATAATAAAATATTCCTAAATGGTGGTTCTAGAATTTGGTTAATAATATTTTATTCATGCACCAAGTTCTAAACTACCCTAATATTTTGTTATAAATAGAAGGGTTTTCCCATCCATTTGTCACCTTTCATTGCATATTAGATCACCCTAGATCTATACTCTTGGTCTGACTTTGAGCCATTATCATTGTCACATTCTCCATCATTTGCTTTGTGAGCTCCCTTTGAGTTCTATGTTTGTCTGGGTTTTCTACACCAACAAGAGAGAGAAATCTTAGATCTGAAATGCTGAGGACTTTCAAGAACCCATCCCATTGAGGAGAATTGGAAACACCTTTCTTGTTTTCCTCTCAGGTGTCCCTTTAATATAAAAATTCTTTCAAAAATATTGTTCTTGTCTTATCTATTAGATGCATGGAGCAACATTTCATTTTTACTGCTTAATGTCTTTTTACGCATAGATATGGATTTGTGCAGCTTTATTTGGATCAACTAACTGCAAATTTGAAGATATTAGCAGCCATAATTAATGTTAGGGCTATTTGTTATGCGTAGCTAAAGTGGTCTTTTTTCAACAAAAGATTCATACTAACACACTTGCTCAGTTAGATTAGTGCAAGGGTTTCACCATGGGGAAGTATGTAAATTCCACCTTTCATGAAAAGAAGAACCATGCTTCAGTGATCCTAGAGAGAGTTCACACACACGTGTGTGGACCATTCTCGGTTTCTTCAACAAAAAAACATAGGTACTATGTTATTTTTGTTGATGAATTTTCTCGTAAATGTTGGATCTTCTTCATGCAGAAGAAGGACATTCTCAAAGTTCTGTGATTTTAAGGCATTGGTTGAGAAAGAATCGGGGAAGCAATTGAAGGCTCTGCGGAGAAATAATGGTGGAGAATACATCTCGAATGAATTCAAATACTTCCATAGCAAAGAAGGAATTCTAAGAGAACTCATAGTGCCTCATAACCCATAGCCAAAATGGGGTCGCGAAGAGGAATAATAGAACGATCATGGGTGTTACACAAGCGACGTTGCATGATCAGGGCCTACCAATGCATTTGTGGGTGGAAGTATGCAACACTACAGTTTATGTGCAAAATTGTTGTCCTCATAGAGTACTTGGCATGAGTATACCTGAAGAAGCTTTTACTAGTAAGAAACCGGATGTTTCTCACTTTAAGATTTTTGGCTCATCTATTTATGTGCATGTGACCAAGAACACTAGGAAGAAGCTGGAGCTGACTACTGAAGTTGGGATATTTTTGGGGTACACAGAAACACCCCATAATTATTGTGCATATTTTTCAAATAGTCAAATGACTATGATGCGACGGGATATAAAATTCAATGAGGATAAATCCATGAAGTTGTCGCTTGAGAGGGAGCTAGACCTACATGCGTAGGATGAAATTTTGGTTCCAAAATATGAGTCTCTAGATGTGGATTAGCCACAGGAGGAGGTTCATGGAGTGGAGGATTCCACTAACGCATAGCCAAACATCAGAACGGGCAGAAGGTGCACCACAGAAGCTGAGAGGCTAAAAATTGATGCGGCACAGAATGTAGGAGTCCCTACTTCACAGTGCAGACAAAGACAGTCTCCCAACCGATTCACTGGATACATGGCTCTCATGAGAAAATGTATTGTTACTGAGCCATCTTCCTTTCAGGAAGCAGTGTAGGAGCCCACATGGGTAGATGAAATGGTGGAGGAGTATGACTCCATTTTCAGAAACAGTGCTTGGGAAATTGTTCCAAGGCCAGTTGATAAATCAGTGGTAGGTTCAAGATGGATCTATAAGGTAAAGAAAGTTTTTGATAGGATTTTTGAAAAATAAAAGGCCAGATTTGTGGCCCGGGGCTTCTCACAGATCAAGGGGATTGATTATGAAGAAACCTTTGCACCTGTCGCACGGTATTCTTCCATAAGGACCATCCTTGCTCTGTTAGTGAAGATGGGTTGGCACATTCATCAGATCGATGTGAAGACTGTGTTCCTTAATGGGATCATTGAGGAAGAAGTGTACATTGAGCAGCCTGAAGGATTTTGAATCTTTAGCAGAGAGTCGCATGTGTGCAGACTGAAAAGAGCGTTGTACGAGCTGAAGAAAGCACCCTGTGCTTGGTACGCTCCGATCAACAACTATTTCACCGGACTTGGCTTCACCAAGAGTGAGGCAGATGTAAACCTATACCAAACTGTGGTGGAGGGTAAGATTTTAATCATTGTTCTTTATTTTGATGATTTAATACTGACTAGTGATGAGCATTTGATACACTCATGCAAGGAGGACCTTGCAAAGGAGTTCAAGATAAAGGATATTGGCCTCCTTCATTATTTCCTTGGATTGGAAATATGGCAACGAGAAGGTGAAATTTTTGTGTCTCAAGGCAAGTATTCAAGGGAGATATTGGGGAAGTTTCACATGGAGGGTTGCAAACCCATCGATACTCCTCTTCTAGGAAACTGGAGGAAAGAGGACGCTACATCTAGAGAGGTAGTGGATGCTACTGTCTATCGATAGTTAGTGGGTTCGCTAATGTATTTAGTAAATACAAGACCGGACATATGCTATGTGGTGAACCATCTTAGTCAAGTGATGGTTAAGCCTACCATGCTCTTTTGGAAGGCAGGAAAGCATGTCCTGAGATATATCAGGGACACATCTGAATATGGATTATGGTACAGACAGATGGATGAGGTGAAGTTGCATGGCTTCACAGATGTAGATTTGGCGAGCATCCGAACGGACAGAAAAAGCACATTAGGAGGGGTCTTCAGTATCAGATCTACACTTGTTTATTGGTACAGTAGGAAATAGATATCTGTGGCACTCAGTTCAGCGGAAGTGGAATACATGGTAGCAATTCAAGTTGCATGTGAGGCTATCTGGATGAGAAAGATCCTGGTTGGTTTGTTTGGTTCTCATTTAGATCCTACAGTGATTCATTGTGATAATCAGAGTTGCATTAAACTCTCGATTAATCATGTGTTTCATGATATATCTAAGCATATAGATATTTTGTATCATCGTATGAGAGATTATGTTCAGCGGAAGATCATGTTGCTTCAGTACATTCCTATGAAAGATGAGGATGCAAATATTTTGACGAATGCAGCACCAGGAGAAAATTTGAATACCATAGAGACAGGATCGGGGTGAAGGAAAATCCCTTTCTTATTGAGAGGGAGTGTTGAGATTCAACAAGACAATGATCCTAGTGAAAATTAAGCACCTACACTAGGTGGGGCCCGCAAGCTATTTTTAGGTGTATGTCTATTTTTAGAATGGTGAGAAAATTCTATTTATAGTGGGAGTCTATTTTTAGAATGGTGAGAAAATTATATTTATAGATGAGGTTCTATTTTTAGATGCATGTGCAAATTCTATTTATAGATCGCATTTCTAAATATAGAATGCATGTCCATTATTATTATCTCTTAATAATAATTGGACAATAAATATTAATCTATTCTCTTGAAACACTTGATTTCAGTTAACTGAAGTGGCAAACCAGTTAGCTGAAGGAATTTTGAGTTCTAAGGTTGGTTGGTGGGACATGCAAATCGACTTAGTTGTAATAGAGTTGGATGTGTAGTTATGTGAGTTGTAAAGTTGTTTAACTCATTTAAGTGAGTTAACCTCAGTTGTGGTAGTTGTAACTAGTTGTAACTAAAGATACACTAGTGAGAGATCAGTGAATTAAATATTAAATTAATTCAAATGGAGTGATCTCTCATGCAACTGAATATTTACTATTGTTAACTACATGCATTTCAGATCCAGTGGAGACCCACTTGAGAGATAGGTGAAAGGGACAGTTTGAATATCAGTTGTGACATTAGTGGGTGCACTCATGCAACCACACACACATTGGAGATGCCAATGAGGTTATGCAGTCAAGGTGAGGCAGAATCTCATTCATTCAGGTATTGTGATCAGTAGGGATTGTGCAGTGGAGGTAGGTTGTCAGGAAAAAGTAAATTGGCGCATTTATTTGTAAATGTTTGTATGACAGTGTGAGACGATTGTATATTGTACTGAGAACTCTTGGATTAGAGTTTTGTATGAGATTGTTTCATGATCCATGATATATACATAATATATGATAGTGGGGTTTTTAGCTCTATGCTTTCTCGATAAAAACATATGTGTTATGTGTGATTGATCTTTTTTCATGTGTTTGCAATTGGCAATTAAATTTCCGCAAAGATTTTAGTAGAAGCGATTCTATATTTAACATTGGCATATATTGTTAGATCAGGAGAATCCAGACAATACATAATTGTATTAAAATTTCTACAAATCATCAATATAAGGAGTGTCATCAATCATACACATTAAATCAGCATATTTCTTCTCCACGGGTTTATCTACAAATCACTTTTCACGACTATCCAAAAATGGATACATAAAACAATCATTTTCTTATCTATGGTAACTTGAATTAGTAAGAAAATGGTTAGGGCCAACAACCTCTTCTTCTTCAGAAATAAGTGGGACATGCTATTGTTGAATAGAAAATTCATATCTCATGATGATATTTTGCATCATTTCTTCCATTGTACTTACAAAAATGTCAAACTTCACTTATGAAGATGCCAATTACTCCTGTATGTTCTCCCTTCCTTTTGCCTTCAACTTTGACGTATTGACCAACATATTAGCTTCCACAATGATCGCATTTTCCTGCATTTATTCGAGTGTTATAGTGTTCCTTTCTCTGAATTGAAATTCCATTTCCAGATCAAAGGCATTCAAGTAGTGTAAGAGAGCTAAACCAGGAGGCGGTTTAATATCAGCAAGCATTGAATGATATGCTTGAATGAATCTGGTTGAAAAGTGTTGCACTATTTCTCCTCATTGTCTTTTCAAATGATTATATTCTTCTAAAATCATAAAAGGATTCCCCTTGGTCACCCATTTATCAATGAATACTTTCACAAATAGATGGAAATCGAAAATGCTTACAGCTGGCAAGTTTTTGAACCATTTCTTGCCTTCGTCTTGCAAAGATTAGAAAAAAACCTAATACTAACATCATATTCTTCAACCTCAAAAAGGTCGAGAAAATTTTCAAAACTCTTAATGTATTTCTCAGCAATGATGTTACCATATTCTCCATCAAACCTAGGAAGATATTTCTAATATTTTTCAAGTAAATCATGGAGTATAGGAGGTAAGATGAGTGACTTATATCTATCTGGAATTTTGGAAGATATAGGAGTATGTACAGAAGCTGTGAAATTATTATTGATCTCTTTAGGCTCATAAATTTGAATATGATCAACTGGCATTTCAGAAGAAGGGTCTTGACCAAGATCAAAAGCGTATGGAAAATTTTTATTCACGATATTCAAAGAAAAGGAATCAAATGCAGGTTTGTGATATTTTCTCGAATACATTATACATTGGAAAACCGTCTTGAAATTCTTAGGAAAATAAAAGAAATAATTCACGACAAATAACATGATGTCTTGGATGAAAGTCCAAGTTGAATACCTGATCTTCCCATGTTGTCCTTTCATTTTTCTGTTGGTAAGGTTCATCCTCCAGTGGAGTATTTGAATTTGATTTCGAACTGATTTGGAGTCACGGGGTGGATGATTTCAGCCTTCCTATTTTGATCATTGTCCACCATCAGTAATCACATCTGATCCTTGTCATTCACACCCAAGCAAAATGTGATCTTTCTTCCCCCCCAACGGTGCCAAATATGTTATCCTCCACAATGTCCCAAGGCTGAGAAAGGAGACCAAAGGAGGTAACCTCAGACCACTTTCGACTTGATAGCTATCCCTGCAAAATCAGATAGGGCTCTCTTTATAATCTCACAGCCAACGAAGTGATGGAGGGGAGAATTTATCTTAGGCTAGGTATGAAACTCAGTGAGGGTTTGATTTTAATTTTTTTAGGGTTTGTTGGATCAGATTCAAAGGTCTAGGGAACTAAGTCAGGGTTTTAAATAATTCAGTTACAGGGATATAATGGGGTAAGATAGTTATGTTCAGTAACACTTTTGAGTTTTCATTGTGGTATAAGGTATAAATAGAGATAAATCAAAATGAGCATAGGGTTATTAGTTGATTTATTAGAAGAATAGAGACAAAAATGAAAACCTCATAAAAACATAGCATAGAAATTATGAATTATGTTTAACACCTCATCAGATAATCACTTAAATCTTGCAAATGGATTAATGAAAACTAAACATTCAATATAATGATGAAACAGAAGAAAAACACTGCTACTGAGGGCATACCACATGAATCCCATAATAATAGCTGCAACAATATTGTATTTCTGCAAAAAATTATTGTACACAAGCTCCAAGCCTTTGATTAATTGATGTCCAACCTTGAGTTTGACTCAATCAGGGCTACATATAGACCAAAAACCACATTCCCCTCTCTCAAGGGTCAGATCCATCAAGATAGGAACATTTTACATCATTTTCTCTAACCAAACCTAAAACTAGGGAGGTTAAGAACAAACACCCTATTTAGCTTTCACTGAATTTACTAACATTAATGACCATCATAAACACATCAACTTGACATATACCAGCTCTATTAAACTTAGCTACATCATGTGAAAACCTAAAATGACTAATTACATCATGAAAAGTTAACTTTGACTGAAAAAAATAAATAAATAAATTACACTATTGACAGAAGTGCAGCAAAATTTATCAGGAGCGTTATGTGTCTGACAAAAGCGCAGTGAGCTGCTTCAAAAGCAATTTTGAGGGGGTTTCCTTGATCCATTTGTTGAACTGAAAGTTGCTAAGGATAACCTAGTGTGTCTCCTAGCCTCCTGAAGCTTCAAGCCTGCAAAAATCATACTCCATGGCACCCAAAAATAAATTTTATCACAGCCACTCCCAGAAGCGCAGCGAGGGGTATGGAACAATGGCAGAAACATGTTTTCGAGGCAATTTTTTAAATTTTCCTTCCAACCTGTGTAGTTACATGTCAACCCAGGTACATATCTCACATGTACTCATCAATATCTATCCAACCATGCAAGAAATTCCTCATTTGTAGTTCCTGGGAAGAAGCGCAGCAAGAGCTCGATGCACTTTTGTGCATCACAAAATTTCCAAATTACCCAAAATTTCAAAATTTGACCAAAACTTGTCAAAATTTTCTACAAAATTATGGCTCAAAGATAGAGCAATATCTCTCTCACCATAAACCATTTTACAAAAATGAGAGATTTTTTTTTCTCCTATATGTTATGAACAAAAATCTCCTCCAGTTTTCAAAAATTATTTCCATTTGTTCATAATCCAATTTTGAGGTTGGTCACTAAAAATTGCAGAAGCGCAGCATGGTCTTTGAGAAGCGGTGGGAGGCCTTCCCAGAGAAATTTTGGGTTGAAAGCAGTATGGTTGGAAAGCTTATGATGTCTTCTACACAATCATTTCATCAAGAACTACAAACCCCTACTCCAAACCCCTGAAAATTTGACTTGAAAACAACATGTACAAAAGTGCAGCAAATGACCTGTAGCAATTGTATTTTGGGCATTTCTCTCAAATCATAATACATGTGCATACTGAAGGAGGTTTTTGTTCCTTGGTCTATGATTGACAAAACCATCTTTCACCTTTGTCAAATTCATATTCCTTACTTTAGATACTAATTTTGAAGTAGAACTATCCCTATGTGCAATTTAAACCTTAGCAAATGATCACAAAAATCTAAAAAATAATGCCAATCACCTCCTTTTTATTTTTGAAATTCCACCCCTGCAATTTTGACATGATCCATTTTGAAATTGGTGGCAAAAATGCTAGTGAGATCACAATGGTAATACACTTGTTGAAATTTCTCACAAAACCCTAGGCATCCCACATCTTCATATGATTTCTTGATGAAAGGTGAAGCCATGATATCTTGGATCTGAGTTGGCTCAAACCTAGACACTTTTCCACCTTTGTTGTACCTTTTCTTGTAACTATCCATGTTTTATGTTTGCATGATAAAACCCTAGGTAGGTAGGGAGGAAGGGTAGGGTGAAAAAATAGGGGAAAAAGGGACTGATGTTTGAGGGAAGGGAATGGAGGGGTCAGGGGTTGAGATAACTCTTGGGGAAATTTGGGGAGATGGGGATAAATGTTAAAGAGTGTAGGGAGGTGAAATTTTACAAAATGCGTGAAGGAAAGGTGGGAAAATTCCCAAAACACAGTCCTAGCCAAAAATGTAGCGTAAGCTAGGGTTTGTAGGAAAAGTGAGGGAAATCATGGGAAGGGGAATGGGATATGTTTAGAGGAGTTATGTGAGGCATGGGAGAGGGTAATAGAGAATAAAATATAGCTATTTTACCACTGCAATGTATAAAAAACTCATCGAAATCGAAAGCACGGTGAAACCTTAGGAGAGGGATTTCCACTGCTTTTTTCAAGGAAAATGATGCATAAGAGAGGTAAAAAAGATGTACTTACTTTCAAAACAGATGTTTGAACCTCTGAAATTTTTAAATGAATCCCTTTGATGTTTTCTTTCCCTCCAATTTCAAAAGTGCAGCATGGGTGCAAACGCGCAGCGAAGGAGGCAAAAACGCAGTGTATAAGGTAAGCAAGTTGTTTTGAAGATTATTTTCGATGCCCTTGTGGCTGGAATGAAGCTTGATGATAGAGAGGTGCTCAATGAAGGTTAAATGAGAAATTATAATACTTGGTTGGTATTTTATTGGTTGTTAATAGATTTTTTCTTGTGATGCTGGCATGACATCATATGTCACTTTGATAAATGAGATGACATGACTGCAACATGATCTTTTTAAATGGAAATGTTACCTTTACCCTTTATTATTTTTTTTCCTAAGCTGCTAACTCCCATTAATGGTGACCCAAGTGATGGACATGACTCTTTTTTATTTTTATGACTAACATTATAATGACAAATCAAGTGAAATCCAAGACCATGACCTAAATGATGACATATGAACTTCTCTATGACCCAAGACGCCTGAATGATAACATTACCATGATGAGTGTTGATAACATGATCAAGTGGAGGGAGTAGCATGACCTTTACAATAACCAATGATCAAATTTTATTTGAAAACTTATTTGAAACTATAAAATTTGACCTAGGACCCTATCAACTAACCTTGAAAGAGAAAATTTTATCATTGGTGACTGACAGACACTAACATTGGCTCCATTTGGGGATGGAATCTCCTTTAGGAGGTGTCAAGAACACCGTAGACTAGGTAGCCTCATCCATTGGGAAATGGATTCAACATAAAACACTAGACACTCAAATGACTAACTGAAACAAAAACTAACTTTGACACAAAAACTTGACTACTGACTGAACTTACTTATGGAAGCATACCATTGGGATATTAGGGCCTTCACTTCGAGCTTCAAATCCTGATGATAACCGCCCACCTGTTGAATATATATATATACAATCATGTGAAATGATCCCTCCAATGTAACCATCCCAACAAATGGCTACTTACTTGAATCATGCTCACACTTTCCTTGAGCAGGCAAAAAAAAAAAGCTAAGCAACTCCAAGTGTCCACTGAATTCTTGCTCATGATCCATAAATACAAGAAAATTCATCTCCCTTGTCGATTGTAGAAAATATGTAAAAGGATCCTCAAAAATCTGAAATGTTACCTTGTCTTGAAACTCAGTATAAATACAAGAACCTCGTTCATTTCCTGATCCTGGAGGAAGATCATCATGTGCAAGAGACTCTAAAACAACCTCTTATTTATCATTGCTCTCCTGATATGACTGCAATTTCTTGGATGATATTTGTAATGACACTCTTGTTGAACAAAAAAATGAAGTCGGTTTCCTGATCGAATTTTTATCATATTTTTTTTGAAGCTCATAGCTAGCTAATGGAGAAGGAATTTGGCTACAGATATCATCCAAAACATCAACTATTGATATAAAACCTGAGAAAACTATTGCAACTTGTTACACATTGATTCGAGTGAGACTAGATTATTTTCTATAGGCTTTTCATCCTTTGCTTCAGAGATATTATCAAAAAAATTCCTCAAAAACTGAAATGAATCAAAAATTAATGGTACAGAATTATCTTGCATCAATTCATAATATGTTTCAGGTTTTAAGCTTTCATATTTGGTCTGAAACTCAATGTAACTCAGTGGTTTTTATTCTAGAGCGAAAGAAGCTTCCATATCACGAGTGACATCCTCAACCAATTCATGAGAAGGTTTCTCGTTTATACTGTTGTCAGCTCACTTATATGCTTGCTTATAGTTTTCTCTTATTTTTGCAACTGAGGAGAAACACAAGGTTAAGGAGTTCCGATCAAGAACTTATTTGCCTTCTTCATGCTCGATATCAAAACCGAAAGACTGGTGATTTTGAATCTTGGGAAAGTTTTCTCTTAGAAATTGAAATGAAGAGAAACACAAGGGAAAAGGACTTTCACTGACTTTGAAATTTTCATCATTCTTTTCATTGTTTTCATGATTTCTATGTATAGGTTCAGTTCTATATTTGAGTTTTTCTAATTAAACAGCATTCTCCCAAAAACATGTTGTTCATTTCCTTGAAGAGTTGGCCTCTATTTCAACAACATATTCATCATCATTCTGATCATACTTGGGTAAATCATCAATATAAGAAGTGTCATCAAGCATACACATTAGATCAGTAGATTGCTTCTTCACGGGTTGATCTACAAATCCATTTTCATGATTTTCCATAAATGAATACATAAAACAATCATTTTCTGATCTATGGTAACTGGAATTAGCAGGAAAATGGTCAGGGCCAACAACCTCTTCTTCTTTTGCAATAAATGGAACATGTTGTTGTTAAAAAAAAAATCATCTCTCGTGATGATCTTTTGCATTATTTCTTCCATTGTACTTACCAAAATGTTGAACTTCACTTCTGAAGATGTCAGGTACTGATTCTCTATGTTCTCCCTATCTTCGGCCTTAGACTTTGACCTTTTGACCAGTAGATTAGCATCCACACCTATCGCATTTTCCTACATTTCTTCGAGTTTCATAGTGTTCATTTCTCGCAATTGAAACGCCATTTTCAGATCAAATGCATTCGGGTAGTGTAAGGGAATGTTGAAGCCCTGAAAATCGGGTCTACAACAAGGGGGATACCCACCCGGTCCGGACCTTGGTTAGCAGCTCCTTTTCCGTTTGGTGTAGTGGGTCCGACTGGGGATAATGGGACCAGTTTCCCAATATGTGTGTGTGTGTGTGTTTGAGAATTGATATTTCCTTTCTAAAAAGTTCCTAAGTGAAATGATTTTATTCTATTTCTAATCTAATAACATGCAAATTATATTCTAATTAAACAGAAATATCTAGTTCTAAACTAACCCGGGATATAATCTTTCTATTATGTGATCTAAAATGATTTCAAATAAAAATTGGTAATAAAGATCATTCAACTGTTATAAGAAAATAATTCAATAAAGATAAACCACTTTGTATAAAAAGTTAGACGAAACAGTAGTGAAAAACGTATCACATAATAAGCTATTCATACATTAAGCATAAATAAATAGTTATCACCGTACAAAAGTGCCAAATGATAACTCAAACATTCAAGCATTAATACATAAACAACTGAACATAAATATCACTTTCACACAGAGGCAGAAATAGTTAAGAGATAAAAGTACCATTTATAACTAGTTCTACTCATGAGCTTCAAGCAATAATGACTTATCTCTTCTTAATCCAACATCCACTAAGAGTACAAAAGTGCAACATCAGTAGTAGATATTAAACGCAGATATCAATAAATCCTGTTCCATTCATTCATCAAAACCTCCTCAGAGGGTACAAAAGTGCATGTTCTGAGGACAAGTTTTTGACAAATTTTAGGACCCTTCTCTAAATGCATGAGAAGGGTTTAAATACTACTAACTAAATCTAAAAATAATTTATTACAAAAATATAGGATATGGTTTAAATGACCGTCCTCTTTTTAGGCAAAAATAAAGCAAAACTAATACTAAATCTAAAATTAAAACTTAACAACTAACTAATTGTGAATCTATTCTTTGGAATTGCAAGCGTTTAGCATTGATCTGAGAAGAATAGGCTGGCCGACTTCAGACTTTAATTGTCCTATGAAAACGGAATTGGCAAGAGCTGGTGCCATCTTCACGGCATAATTGATGATACACTTGAGAGTCATACACTGGCTGTGTGGTTTTACCAGACATGCCCAGTAAGAATCCCAATTTAACTTTGTTAATCCTTTAATCAATTCTGCCTTTTCTTGGGCTTTCTGTTTCCAGTCTATCTGCAGTTGCGGTGCTTTTGGTAGGTACCCTGGAGTAGTTTTAGAGATCAGATTTTCCTTGTGTAAATTTTCATTTATACAATCAATAATATTGCTGGCTGTTGTGGCTGCTTCTTCCGTCGCTTGCTCTGCCTTCCTGATCTGTGCATCCAAATTATTAAAAAGTATTTCTTTGTGATTTTCATTGATTATAGGTGCACATGCTATTTTCCCCTCCTCTGTATCTTGCCAAGCCAAATAGTCAGTAAATATTTTTTCAGTTAAATCATAATCATGTTGTAAGTCTACGACATGATTAGTGATTTTATCACTTTCTTCACAATAAGAGTTCCATTCTGATATTCTTTGGCATAATATTTCTTGTTGTTGCAGTGGTTGGTCATTTAAAGAAATAGACTCTGTGATAAATTATGTGAGCTTGGGATCATCTTTGTGTATTTCTTACATAACCTGTAGTTGTTTCTCTTTTTTATCCAAACTGTTCTGATATCCAATCTGCATTTGTTGAAAATCTTGTTGTAATTTTTCAAGTTGTTTCTGAGCTTCACTGTTAGCATTGGCTTCTTGCAGCTATTGTTGCAAGACCTGTATCTGATCTTATTTCTCATTCAATAATTTTCGTACCTCAGATGCTTTGTCATTTGCTGCAGAGGCATAAGCTCCTGTGATTTGAGATAATTTAGTGAGATTTTCAGTTGGATCAGTAGTAGGGTCTTGCCATAGAACATCTAGGTGTTCTGCATCATGAGAGAGTACATTTTCTAATTTCCTCTTCTTCCTTTGTCTTCTTACCGCTGCCTTGTGTTGTGGACTATAGAATACACCAAGAGGAGGAATTTCCTCTATCTTGAGCATGAGTTCAGAAGATGGGGTTATGGGAATATGTTCTTTTTCTGAGACATTGGTAGTTACTCCTGTGACTATATTTATTGCTGTCTGTACATTGCTCACAGGTGTCTGTGTGTTTTGTGCTTCAATATTAATCAAATCATTGAATGTTTCCCATTCCTTATCTAATTCAGTTCTGACTGATGGTTGTTGTACAATGAGAGGGGGAATATTTAACTGTGGAGAGGTTGAAATCTTTTTCTGTGAGAGCTCTTTAGACTGGGCAGTATCTCTTACTGACCCTTCACTTTTAGAGTGTTAAGAGGTTTTTCTTCCGGACTTTGACTTAGACCTGTTTGTACTTGAACTTCTACTGAGACTGACACTAGGAGTTGGTTCCCTTACGGGTTCCAAGCATAATTTATCCAAAGGGATAGTAGTTAACCTCCTTTCTCTGTACATTTTGAATTCTTGAAACTCTGTTGGAGGAAACCGTATTTGAGCCAAATGTAGAATCTCTTTAAGTGTGCCTTTTTCTTGGAACATTTCATCAAAAAGATTTTCTTCTTTAGAAAACACTCTTATCTTGACTGTAGTAGTGAAATTTTTAACAACATCATATGGGTCGAATGGTCTTCTTGGAAATTTGAACAAATGTAAACATGTAATATTGTTTACTTCTTTAAATGCATGACCAACATCAAATAATGAAAAGGCCCACAGGCCACAGGAAATTGAGGCCAAATAGCCTTCTTCTTGTCTTTCAACTCTTTAGTCAAACCTCCTTCTCTGCAGGTTTGATAAGCAATTTCTCGGGCGATGAGTTTATCAGGAACATACAATGGTAAAACCTGAGGGGAAGCAAAACTTCCAAAAACCCTAACATATGTAAATAATTCTTCTCCAAACCATCTCGCAACAGGTAGAATTTCCACCTCTGCTTCAGGAGAAAACCTTGTAGCATCTTTATCATACAATATTCTATACAGGGGCAACATGATGCCATGGAAAATCTTGTAAGAACAGGGAATGAACTCTGAATCCCATAATTCCTTGTGATAAACATGAATGGGTAGGGGATCTTGAATTGTCCATTTCCAACCCATTAACGGAAACTTAGAAACAAAACAGATTGAATCCATGACATAAGCATATAAATAAAAAGGAGGATAAATCCTCTGAGAATCAGTTCTTTTAGACCGATAATTCAAAATATTCGTGGCTAAGTTGTCAGATAATATCTTAGCCCAATCCACAATAGTAGAATTAACAGCAACATTCAGTAACGGAAGCCATTTAGGTGAAAAATTATTAATGTCTGGCTTTCCAAAAATCCGACAGAGCATAGCAGCAGCAAAGCAATACGGAGAAGTGAGAGAACTAGTACTATGCATAGCGTGTTTATCTTTCTTCAATGGTTCGTCTCTCCTGGACCAGTCTTTGGTGCATTCTGCCAGGTTTTCTTTCTTTGGAAAACTTCTCCATGAACTGTTTGTTATAAGTTGCATGTGGCTCCGGAAAATGATACATAAGCTTCAAATCTTGTGGAGTGAATGAGCCAATGAGCTCTTGACCCTGAGTCTTAAACTTTATGTTCGTAATATCAGTGCTATCCAGCACCCATTTAATCATATCTGTGTATGGAAGAATTCTAGGTCTCGCTGCTATTCGGTGCAAGAATGAACAAGCTAGCTCTGTAAGAGATGCTTCAGAAGACCCATGTGATCCCACAGTAGCCGTAACCTCCATTACTCTGGGGTTTTCTTCCTCAAGTAGATTATACATGCCCTCCCAAGTAGTAATACCAGCATCTTTGTTGCAGGCAGTGTCTGTGTATAAGGACGTCATCTCTTTATCTTCAGAACTTAGAGCTTTGTCTTTCTTTCCCATAATACTCTGAATACTGCTTTGTATAGTTCTCTGTTCTTCGCTCCTGCAGTTTACGAATTAAGTGAGAATAATTATATGAAAAAGGTGGCGGGAAAGTTTTAAATGCTGAAGACGTATAAAATATACCACCTTACGTGAAATAACCCTTTGATCAGAACGAAACCATTTCTCATTAATGAATGACAACCAATTCATTAATTTAACATTAAAGCGCATAACGGGGTCTCGATTTGTGAAAATATTTCTTCGTGTAATGAGCCTTTAAAGATCTGCGATAAGGCGATTTGTGATTTTCTTTGCAATATCGCAGATCGCAATCTCATGGAATCAAAATAGCGCAATATTGTAACATCGCGAAATCGCTATATCGCAATATCGCAAGATCGCAAGACTTAACATATGACAAACATCCGTTAACATATTTTCTGCGACATGCGATTTGCGATATATGTTATCGCTCATCGGTGATTTGAAGTTTTCATCGTAAGATATAACATTCTAAGCATGTGATGCGATGAATGTAGTTTTTCATCGCGATCTCGCTATTTTTATGTTTCGCTTATAAAGAGGCATTCATAACCTTTTTGCGACGTGATATTCCTCAAAGAATGATTTTATTCTAAGCTATCATAAAACTTAAGTTTTTTAGATTTTTCAAGGAATTTTCTCCTAAGTTTGTGATAGTAAGTTTTATTGAAAAAAAGGAAAACAAGCACTAATTTATTTTTTGGATTTTTTTGACTAAGGGTCCCCACTTATTTAGTATTACCATTAATACTAAATAAGAAGGGGGGTTGTTGCTGGCCACAACAATTGGCGATTCACTCGGAAGAACCAGTTATCTCTGTTTTTCTTTTGAATTTTCTAAACTTTCAAAATAGAAAATTTTTCAGAATATCAAACTTTATACTAAAAAAACAAAGTACGTTATGCTTTTATCTATCAATGATATTTCGTTTCTTCTATATTCATCTTTGATTATTTACTTCCTCAAGCTAGTCCTTGTATTTACATCAGTTATTACTTGGTTTATAAGGATAAAAACAAAAGGCTTCTTTGTAAATCAGTTTTAAATATGCTCATTTGTCGTAGGTAGAGCCTCTGCTGCCAGCAGGCGTTTATAGCCTCGACAGGGTTACCTATTAACCAGCAATGATCATGTGTCTCACTTATAGAAATATACAATTTTCAAAGAGAAATCCATACTCACACTTATTGCATTTCATTTTTCTTTTTAATCCTTAAAGAACAATGTCTTGGTTTGGTAGCCAATTTATGACAGTTCCATTCACTTGATTTATAATTTTACTGAACAAGTTGGCTCGTGATGAGACCCCTTGTCTTTTGATTGTAACAATCTTAAGTCATTTCCCTGTTGTGGTATGCAGTATTGGCAAAGTCAGCAAGCTATAATATCTATGATCATGATAAGTCGACTCATGATGATACCTCTTACTCTTTAAGTTAAAAGTGTATCATTGGATTATTCCCTGAACGTTGTAATTTCCTAGGTGGGGAGGAAGTCATTGTTTCCTTAAGATAGCTCTAGACGACAATGGTAGAGTTTTTTGGAAATAACTTTTCTACAGAGAATCTTTGTTTTGTTATTGACACCTTTCATTAGACTGACATAAAACAATTTCCCACTAAAAGTTGTTTTTTATCAAAATTTTCAAAGTTGAAACTAGTATCATTTCTAGGCCTAAAGCTTTTAACTGTATCTTTGAATAATAATGATCAATTTTCTAGAAGAATTCTATCTATACAAGTGAAAAAAACAAAAACCAAAAAGAGAATTTGTGTCTTTTTCGTGAATTTCCAAATGTAACCATTTACAACCGGTTTTATTATGACAATAAAGAAAACTAATATACAAAATAGAAGAGTGATCTTCTATGGAAAATATTTTTTGAGGATCTGTCCATTAACAGGTAAAGACTCTCTTTTTCCTGTTAAATCCTGTAACATAAAAGTAGATGGACCTATGATCTCTATGATTTGGAAAGGACCAAGCCACATTCGTTGAAATTTCGTATGTTTCCCTTTTTCCTCATGAGCTTTGTCCCATTTTAAAACTAGATCTCCAACCTGAAAGTCCTTTCTGGATGTCATGTTTGAATCAAAAGAAGCTTTAACTAACGCTTGGTGATGAGCATGAGTTATTTTGGCCTTTTCTCATTGTTCTTCTAGCTTAATTATTTCCATCTACCTTAGTTGTAAGGAAGAAGTTGGTGCTTCATCAATATATTGAACTAAGGCTAAAGAAGGAATTGCTAGATGAGTTGGAAGAACCACTTCTTTCCCATAAAATAAATTAAAGGGAGAAGTGCCAATGGAGGCTTTCTGCGTTATTCGATCTGCCCATAAAGCATATATTAAAGACTTATGCCAATTTTTATGATTTTGATCAATGGTTCGCTTAATGATTCTGATTAAGTTTTTATTTGTGGATTCAGCTAAACCATTTCCCTGTGGGTAATAATTGGCAGAGTATTTAAGTTTGAAACCTCTCTTGAGTGCAAATTCAGTCATAGCATTGCCAGAAAAATACGATGCATTATCAAACATTAAAGCAGAAGGTAAACCAAACCTGGTGATTATGAACTGATCTATGAACTCGATGATATGCTCGGCATTAGCAGTCTTGAGAGGAACTGCTTCTACCCATTTAGTAAAATAATCAGTTGCTGTAATGATATACCTATGTTGCTTAGAAGAGTGAGGAACGATCTCACCTATTATGTCCAATCCCCATTGATCAAAAGGCTGTTCAATGTTGACTGGTTGTAATGGCAATGATGGTTTCTTTTGTCTTCCAGCAGCGGTTTGACAAACTTGACATTTCCTTACGTAGCTATGTGAGTCTTTGAATAGTGTGGGCCAGTAATAGCCTGCGCGGAGGATTTTATGTGCAGTAGCATCTCCAGCATAATGTCCACCTGCTGGCCCATCATGGAGTTCCTGCAAGACTTTTTCAGCTTCATATTTCTCAAGACATCTAAGGAGAACAGAATCATAATTCATTCTAAAAAGAACATCATTCACAAGCTGATATTGTTTAGCCTTCAAACTTAGAGCTCTTTTCTTGGTGTAATCGAGATTTGGAGGAGCATATCCATTCTTTAGATAAAAAATGATATCAGTACATAATGATTCAACATCGTTTAGGCTTACCTCATATATTTGTATCTCTGCAGATGGTTTCTCGGAAATAAGTGATGCCCCAGCTAGTATTTTTCAAAAACCTTGACCTCTTACAATACTTGTTGGTTTGATTTCTACATCATATTCTTGTAAGGCAGTAATCCAATTGGCTCTTTTCTCACCCACATCTTTCTGAACTAAAAGATTTCTTACTGCTGGAAACGGTACTATGATTTTTGTATGGGTTTTAAGTAGAAAGGGTCTGAAATATTTAATTTCTTTGAAAACAGCATAAGCTTGTTTCTCCACATCTGAATAATTTAATTCATCCCCCTGTAAATTTGAACTGAAGAAAGCAATTGGGGCTTCTGCCTTGTCTTGATTTGCTTGAGTGAGTATCGCAGCATATGATTTATCAGAGGCAAATGTATACAAAATAAAAGGATCGGAAAAATTTGGAGTTGCTAAAGATGGAGCATTAACAATTGCTTGTTTGATCAGATTGAATGCCTCATATTCGTTTTGGCCCCATTTGAAGTTTGAATTATTTTTAATCATTGCTTGTAAAGGAGATACAATTCTTGAAAAATCTGGCACAAATCTCTTTACAAAATTAATTTGGCCAAGGAAAGATTGCATAGCTTTCTTGTTGTGAGGTAAGGGTATTTCAGAAATCTCCTTGATTCTATCAGGATCAATATGAATTCCAAATTTTGACACTATGAATCCAAGAAGTTTTCCTTCACTTAATGCAAAAAAAGATTTTTTTGGGTTAAGTGAAATTCCATACCTTTGACAACGTTGGAAGATCTGCTTCAAATCTCTAAGATGATTGCTTCGTTTTTTGGAATATACAGTTATATCATCCAAGTAAATTACCATTGATTTGTTAACTAATCCTTTGAAAGAAATGTCCATAGCTCTCTGAAATGTGGCACCAACGTTGATCAGACCAAAAGGCATCTTTTGATATGCATAAGTGCCCCATTTGGTTCTGAATGTAGTTTTCAATTGATCATCGGGATGGACTAACACTTGATTATATCCAGAGAAACCATCTAAGAAAGACATTAATTATGATCCTGCAACTGCCTGTAATATTTTCTCCATGGGAGGCAAAGGAAAATTATCTTTTTGGCAATCTTTATTAAGATTTCGAAAGTCAATACAAATTCTAATGTCTCCATTCTTCTTTCTAACAGGAACCATATTGGAAACCCATTTAGAATGTCGAACGGGAAAAATAATCTTGGCTTTCAATAACTTGTTAAGTTCAGATTTGATTTGGTTTTCTAGATTGGGATGGATCTTTCTTAACTTTTGTTGGACAGGTTTTTCATCATTTATCATTGGGATAGTATGTTGGATGATAGAAGTGTCATAAGTTTTGAGTTCATCGTAGTTCCAAGCAAAGACACTTTTGTATTGTTTCAAAAGATGAACATACGCTAATTTTTCTTCAGGAGCTAGACCGAGGCCTAGGTTGATATTCTGTGGTTTGGTATCAGTTCCTAGATTTACTAATTCATAATTCAAAGTTGAACTTTGCAATTTTGAATTGGTAGATCTTTTGAATCGATCTTTCAAATCATAAAGGTCTTCTAACTTGACTACTGACTTTGGCATAGCATTATTAGTGCTATCTTGTTGCAATTGTCTGTCATGTTGGTCTTCATCAATTATCTGATTAGTGTAAGATCCTTCAGATGTGAGGAAGCTTACAATATCAGGATCATCATTGAAAATCCTCCAATTGGTAATGTTATCAGGAATCGAAGGTCTAAAGATTAATTCAATTGAAAATCGATCAGGGCTATAGTCTTCTGAAGGAATGAGCTTGGAGGCTACGTTAGCTAGGAGGTCTGCACTAGCATTCTGGATTCTGGGAATTGATGAAATATTAAATGCTATAAAATGTTCAGTCAGATCTTGAACTAAATATTGATAATGCTTTAAATGACCTGATAAACAATGTATAGTATTGCGTACCTATTTGATTACAATTTCAGAATCTCCGAAAACTTGTAGATATTTGATGTCTAATCCGATTGCTTTGTATAATCCTTGGACTAAAGCCTCGTATTCTGCGGTATTATTGGTGCAATCGAATTCGAGTCTGCAAGTTAGCATAATTTTGTTTCCCTCTGGACTAACCAACACGCATCCTACTCCTGCTCCTTCATTAGACTTAGAACCATCAAAAAATAACTTCCAAAATAAATATTTATTTACAGGAGTATCTACAAAATTAATGCATTTAGAACTATCTGTTTGGGAAAATTTTTCTATTTGAGATAAAACAGAATGTTCTAAGTAAGGTGAAGTATGAGCATTGAAATTTCCTAAGAAAGAATCAACTAAATAGTTGCCAATGATATTATTGTTGTATGCAACCGGTTCATTTTCTCCTTCCAGTTCTGTTACTATGTATTTCTGATGTTTTTCACGCTCAACCTTTATCTGATTTGGTTTACCATTGTAAGGAAGCCACATGTGCGACCAATCAGTTGCAAAGTATCCATGAAGTTTTTCTGACCAATCTCTGCTAAGAATTAAGCCATAAAATTCTGGAATATCTGCAACTAAAATATCAATAACTTGACATACCTTTGGATTAGATGACAGCCTTATGGTAACCTGATTTAATTCGCCAATCACTTCAACTTGCGATCGATCTAGCTGGACTATGCGTACAACATATTTTTTTGGTTGGATGTTCAACTTTGCACATATTGATTTTGGTAGAATATTAGATGAAGCTCCAGAATCCACTAAACAATTATGCAATTTTTTATTGAAAACTTCATAAGTAAGAAGAAATGGAGGAGTATGAGATCTCGACCTTCCTCCAATTAAAGTGATATTTTCTAGATCAACTTTACTAATCGCATTAGTTGGAGGTCTTCCCATCTCGTTGGAAGCTTGAGAAATTACAGGATCGGGCAAAGGTTTTTCTGGTACAGCATGTAATTCTTTCAAAAGTACCTTTTGCTGGTGTTTTAACTTGCTCAATTCATAAAAAGTGATGTTAGCCCTAGTCTTCTTCATCTCTTCTATGATATTATACTCCGTTTCATCTGAAACAATCAGTGTTTTTGATGGAGTTGATGAATCTGTTTGGACTGGGCTAGTTTGAGTTGTTTTTTATGTTGTTTTCTTGGGTGCAACTTTATCCTTAGTCATTGAGCTTGCGCTCTTTGGCTTAGGAGTAGGTTGAGGAGGATCAAGTTGATTTCTACTTCGAGTGCTAACCGGGGATGCTTCTTGATCTTCCTCATCTGGGAGGATGAAATCCCACATACCTTGTACTTATACAACTTCTTCTTCATCGGTAGTTTCTTCGGTAGTAGTTTCCTCTTCTTCTTCTTCTGATTCAGCATTAGTAATAGCATTTGGTGGCTTTGGATCAGTTAAAGGGTTTCTTCTAAAAGGCTTGAAAGACTTTTTAGAAGATGTTTCTGCCACTTGTTTCTTAATGTCAACCATTTCATTGGACATGGTTTTCAAAACTTTCTGCAATCCTTCTAAATCAAAAGGATCTTTTGGTTGTTTTTTCTTGGAATCTTCCTTAAAAGTAACCTTCTTGGATTTTTGTTCTTCTATCGCATTTTTCTTTTCTAGAGCAATAATATGTTTCTCTACTGCTATTGCTTCCTTCATATTGTCTGCTAAAGTTGTTTTGTTAGCCCTGTCAACGAAGATTGCTATGTTTGATGGTAAAGCTGAGATGTACGATTCACTTCGCACTTCTTCACTAGGCTTGGAAGCAGTAGGAATTTTATTTAACAATTTATTGAAATGTCAATTAAAATCCTTGATAGGCTCTTTTGACTCAGCTCTAAGATTAGACAGGTCATTGATCAGTGTCGCTGTAGACCTGTCATCACCAAACTTAGTCAAAATTTGATCTTGAAACATATCCCAACTAGTGATAGATCCAGATGGTAATGAGAAATACCATGATCCGGCTGCTCCTTGTAGAGTATAGGGAAAAAGTCAGACAACAACATCTTCATTAATAACTCCATTGAGATTTATGGACAACATTAAATTATTTATATGCTCTTCTGCTAGCATGCCTGCTTCAGGGTTAAACTTAGGCAGCCATTTTTCAGGATGGGCTGGTAATTGACTCAAGGGTGTAGGCATTAAGACTGCCCTTGGGTTATTCCATGGCATTTGGGCCATCGCTGAACTACTAACAGAGGAAAGTGCAGAAGATGATCCTTGTGATTTGGAAGATGAGGGTATTACGATTACATATGTTTGAAAAGGAGATGTGGAAGTTCCAGTAGACTGACGGACAATAGTCTGAGGTGGAGGGGTGGATGGTTGACTTCGCGGTGAAGAGGTTGAGATGGATGATGATGATGAAAGAGTCTCACTATCAAATCCTTTAGGTGATTTCCTTACTCTCTTCCTTGTAGGTAGAGGTAACTCAGTTGGCTAAATGCCAAGCTTTTCGCTCTGTAATCTAGTAAGAGGATGAGTAGGATTATATTGCGAAGTAACACTTCCTTGAGATTTATCAGATCTTTGAGGTGATATTTAAAATCGCTGAAGTTTATGAATCAAAGATTCAACTTCAGGGGGTTCAATAGTAGATTCTTCTGAAAAGTCGGGGTTTGTGGCAGTGGCTGTTTTTCTTTCGACTTCTGGCTGTAGATTTAAAAATTGTATGTGCGATGGAGAAGTCGGGGGAGATGGTGAGGGAGATTTACTCTCAGAATGGTATTTAGATTTTGATTTACTTGCCATTCATAGTTCAGGGCCCTCCTTCTAGCGCCAAATATGTTGAAGCCCGGAAAATCGGGTCTACAACAAGGGGGATACCGACCCGGTCTGGACCTTGGTTAGCAGCTCCTTTTCCTTTTGGTGTAGTGGGTCCGACTGGGGATAATGGGACCAGTTTCCCAATATGTGTGTGTGTGTTTGAGAATTGATATTTCCTTTCTAAAAATTTCCTAAGTGAAATGCTTTTATTCTATTTCTAATCTAATAACATGCAAATTACATTCTAATTAAACAGAAATATCTAGTTCTAAACTAACCCGGGATATAATCTTTCTATTATGTGATCTAAAATGATTTCAAATAACAATTGGTAATAAATATCATTCAACTGTTATAAGAAAATAATTCAATAAAGATAAACCACTTCGTATAAAAAGTTAGACGAAACAGTAGTGAAAAACATATCACATAATAAGCTATTCATACATTAAGCATAAATAAATAGTTATCACCGTACAAAAGTGCCAAATGATAACTCAAACATTCAAGCATTAATACATAAACAACTGAACATAAATATCACTTTAACACAGAGGCAGAAATAGTTAAGAGATAAAAGTACCATTTATAACTAGTTCTACTCATGAGCTTCAAGCAATAATGACTTATCTCTTCTTAATCCAACATCCACTAAGAGTATAGAAGTGCAACATCAGTAGCAGATATTAAACGCAGATATCAATAAATCATATTCCATTCATTCATCAAAACCTCCTCTGAGGGAGCAAAAGTGCATGTTCTGAGGACAAGTTTTTGAAAAATTTCAGGACCCCTCTCTAAATGCATGAGAAGGGTTTAAATACTACTAACTAAACCTAAAAATAATTTATTACAAAAATATAGGATACGGTTTAAATGACCATCCTCTTTTTAGGCAAAAATAAAGCAAAACTAGTACTAAATCTAAAATTAAAATTTAACAACTAACTAATTGTGAATCTGTTCTTTGGAATTGCAAGCGTTCAGCATTGATTTGAGAAGAATAGGCTGGCCGACTTCAAATTTCAACTATCCCGTGAAAACAGAATTGGCAAGAGTTGGCACTATCTTCTCGGCAGAATTAATGATGCACTTGAGAGTCATACACTGGCTGTGTGGTTTTACCAGACATGCCCAGTAAGAATCCCAATTTAACTTTGTTAATCCTTTAATCAATTTTGTCTTTTCTTGGGCTTTATGTTTCCAGTCTGTCTGCAGTTGCTGTGCTTTTGGTAGGTACCCTGAAGTAGTTTCAGAGATCATATTTTCCTTGTGTAAATTTTTATTTATACAATCAATAATATTGATGGCTATTGTGGCTGCTTCTTCTGTCGCTTGCTCTGCCTTCCTTATCTGAGCATCCCAATTATTAAAAAGTATTTCTTTGTGATTTTCATTGATCATAGGTGCATCTGCTCTTTTTCCCTCCTTTTTATTTTTCCAAGCCAAATAGTCAGTAACTCTTTTATCAGTGAAATCATAATCATGTCGTAAGTCTATGACATGATTAGTGATTTTATCACTTTCTTCACAATAAGAGTTCCATTCTGATATTCTTTGGCATAATATTTCTTGTTGTTGCAGTAGTTGGTCATTTAAAGAAATAGACTCTGTGATAAATTCTGTGAGCTTGGGATCATCTTTGTGTATTTCTTGCATAACCTGTAGTTGTTTCTCTTTTTTGGCCAAACTGTTCTGATATCCAATCTGCATTTGTTGAAAATCTTACTGTAATTTTTCAAGTTGTTTCTGAGCTTCACTGTTAGCATTGGCTTCTTGCAGCTGTTGTTGCAAGACCTGTATCTGATCTTCTTTCTCATTCAATAATTGTCGTACCTAAAATGCTTTGTCAATGGCTGCAGAGGCATAAGCTCCTGTGATCTGAGATAATTTAGTGAGATTTTCAGTTGGATCAGTAGTAGGGTCTTGCCATAGAACATCTAGGTGTTCTGCATCATGAGAGAGTACATTTTCTAATTTCCTCTTCTTCCTTTGTCTTCTTACCACTGCCTTGTGTTGTGTACTATAGAATACATCAAGAGGAGGAATTTCCTCTATCTTGAGCATGATTTCAGAAGATGGGGTTATGGGAATATGTTCTTTTTCTGAGACATTGGTAGTTACTCCTGTGACTATATTTATTACTGTCTATACATTGCTCACAGGAGTCTGTGTGTTTTGTGTTTCAATATTAATCAAATCATTGAATGTTTCCCATTCCTTATCTAATTCAGTTCTGACTGATGATTTTTGTACAATGAGAGGGGGAATATTTAACTGTGGAGACGTTGAAATCTATTGTGAGAGCTCTTTAGACTGGGTAGTATCTCTTACTGACCCTTCACTTTTAGAGTGTTTAGACGTTTTTCTTCCGGACTTTGAATTAGACCTGTTTGTACTTGAAATTCTACTGAGACTAACACTAGGAGTTGGTTCCCTTACGGGTTCCAAGCGTAATTTATCCAAAGGGATAGTAGTTAACCTCCTTTCTCTGTACATTTTCTTCTTGAAACTCTGTTGGAGGGAACCGTATTTGAGCCAAATGTAGAATCTCTTTAAGTGTGCCTTTTTCTTGGAACATGTCATCAAAAAGATTTTCTTCTTTATAAAACACTCTTATCTTGACTGTAGTAGTGAAATTTTTAACAACATCATATGGGTCGAATGGTCTTCTTGGAAATTTGAAAAAATGTAAACATGTAATATTGTTTACTTCTTTAAATGCATGACCAACATCAAATAATGAAAAGGCCCCACAGGCCACAGGATATTGAGGCCATATAGCCTTCTTCTTGTCTTTCAACTCTTTATTCAAACCTCCTTCTCCGCAGGTTTGATAAGCAATTTCTCGGGCGATGAGTTTATCAGGAACATACAATGGTAAAACATGAGGGGAAGCAAAACTTCCAAAAACCCCAACATATGTAAATAATTCTTCTCCAAACCATCTCGCAATAGATAGAATGTCCACCTCTGCTTCAGGAGAAAACCTTGGAGCATCTTTATCATACAATATTCTATACAGGGGCAACATGATGCCATGGAAAATCTTGTAAAAACAGGGAATGAACTCTGAATCCCATAATTCTTTGTGATAAACATGAATGGGCATGGGATCTTGAATTGTCCATTTCCAACCCATTAACGGAAACTTAGAAACAAAACAAATTGAATCCATGGCATAAGTAGATAAATAAAAAGGAGGATAAATCCTCTGAGAAACAGTTCTTTTAGACCGATAATTCAAAATAGCCGTGGTTAAGTTGTCAGATAATATCTTAGCCCAATCCACAATAGTAGAATTAATAGCAGCATTCAGTAACGGAAGCCATTCAGGTGAAAACTTATTAATGTCTGGCTTTCCTAAAAGCCGACAGAGCATAGCAGCAGAAAATAAATATGGAGAAGTGAGAGAACTAGTACTATACATACCGTGTTTATCTTTCTTCAATGGTTCGTCTCTCCTGGACCAGTCTTTGGTGCATTCTGCCAGGTTTTAATTTTCTTTGGCAAACTTCTCCATGAACTGTTTGTTATAAGTTGCCTGTAGCTCCAAAAAATGATACATAAGCTTCAAATCTTGTGGAGTGAATGAGTCAATGAGCTCTTGACTTTGAGTCTTAAACTGTCTGTTCGTAATATCAGTGTTATCCAACACCCATTTAATCATATCTATGTATGGAAGAATTCTAGGTCTCGCTGTTATTCGGTGCAAGAATGAACAAGCTAGCTCTGTAAGAGATGCTTCAGAAGACCCATGTGATCCTGCAGTAGCTGTAACCTCCATTACTCTGGGGTTTTCTTCCTCAATTAGATTATACATGCCCTCCCAAGTAGTAATACCAGCGTCTTTGTTGCAGGCGGTGTCTGTGTATAAGGACGTCATCTCTTTATCTTCAGAACTTAGAGCTTTGTCTTTCTTTCCAATAATACTCTGAATACTGCTTTGTATAGTTCTTTGTTCTTCGCTCCTGCAGTTTACGAATTAAGTGAGAATAATGATATGAAAAAGGTGACGGGAAAGTTTTAAATGCTGAAGACGTATAAAATATACTACCTTACGTGAAATAACCCTTTGATCAGAACGAAACCATTTCTCATTAATGAATGACAACCAATTCATTAATTTAACATTAAAGTGCATAACGGGGTCTCGATTTATGAAAATATTTCTTCGTGTAATGAGCCTTTGAAAATATGCGATAAGGCGACCTGCGATTTGCTTCGCAATATCGCAATATCGCAAATCGCAATCTCGTGGAATCAAAATAGCGCAGTATTGTAATATCGCGAAATCTCTGTATCGCAATATCGCAAGATCACAAGACATAACATATGACAAACATATGTTAACATATTTTCTGCGACATGCGATTTGCAATATATGTTATCGCTAATCGGTGATTTGAAGTTTTCATCGTAAGATATAACATTCTAAGCATGTGATGCGATGAATTTAGTTTCGCATCACGATCTCGCTATTTTTGTGTTCCGCTTATAAAGAGGCCTTGATTACCTTTTTGCGACGCAATATTTCTCAAAGAATGATTTTATTCTAAACTATCATAAAACTTAATTTTTTTAGATTTTTCAAGGAATTTTCTCCTAAGTTTGTGATAGTAAGTTTTATTGAAAAAAGGAAAACAAGCACTAATTGATTTTTTGGATTTTTTTTTACTAAGGGTCCCCACTTATTTAGTATTATCACTAATACTAAATAAGAAGGGGGGTTGTTGCTGGCCACAACAGGGAGCTAAACCAGGAGGCAGTTTTATATCAACAGGCATTGAATGATATACTTGAATGAATCTGGCTTAAAAGTGTTGCACTATTTCTCCTATTTGTCTTTTCAAATTATTATATTCTTCTAAAATCAGAAAGGGATTCCTCTTGATCACCCAATTATCAAGGAAGACTTTCACAAACTGATCGAAATCGAAAATTCTTGCAGCTGGCAAGTTTTTGAACCATTTCTTGGCTTTGCCTTGCAAATATAGAGCAAAATTCCTAATACTGACATCATCTTCCTCAACCTCAAAAAGGTTGAGAAATTTTTCAAAACCCTGAATGTGTTTCTCAGCAGTGATGTTACCATATTCTCCATCAAACCTAGGAATATATTTGTAGTTTTCTGGGAAATCATGGAGTATAGGAGGTAAGATGAGTGGCTTGTATCTATCTGGAATTTTGGAAGATATAGGAGTATGTACAGAAGCTTTGAAATTAGTCTTGATCTCTTGAGGCTCATCAAGTTGAATATGATCACTTGGTGTTTCAGAAGAACGGTCTTGACCAAGACCAAAAGCGTAAGGAGAATTCGTATTCACAATCTCCGAAGGAAAGGAATCAAATGTCGGTCTGTGATATTTTCTCGAACACGGTATAAATTGGAAAACATTTTTGACATTCTCAGGAAAAGAGAAGAAATAATTCACGAAAAATGACATTATGTCTTGGATGAAAGTCCAAGTTGAATACCTGAAATTCTCATTTTTTTCCTTTCATGTTTCTGTTGGTAAGGTTCATCCTCCAATGGAGTCTTTGAATTTGATTTCGAACTCATTTGGAGTCGCTAGGTGGATGATTTCAACCTTCCTATGTCTAATAATTGTCCACCATCAGTAATCAAATCTGATCCTTGTCGTTTACACCTAGGGAAAATGTGATCTTTCGTTCTCCGACAATGGCACCAAAAATGTTATCCTCCACAGTGTCCCAAGGTTGAGAAAGGAGACTGAAGGAAGTAACCTCAAACCACTTTCGACTTGGTCGATAGCCCTACAAAATTAGAGAGAGCTTTCTCTGTAATCTCACAGTCAATGAAGTGACTGGAGGGAAGAATTGATCTTAGGCTAGGTATAAAACTCAGAGAGGGTTTGATTTTTTATGGTTTGATAGATCAGACTCAAAGGTCTAGGGAACTAGGTCATGGTTTTAAATAATTCAGCTGCAGGGATATAATGGGGCAAGCTAGGTATGTTCAGTAAAAATTTTTAGTTATCATTGTGGTATAGGGTAGAAATAAAGAGAAATAAAAATGAGCATAGGGTTATGAGTTCATTTATCACAGGAAAAGAGACATAAAAATGAAAACCTCATAAAAACAGAGCATGGAATTTATGAATTATGTTTAACACCTCGTGAGATAATCACTGAAAGAATGCTAATGGATTAATGAAAACTAAACATTCAATATAATGATGAAACAGAAGATAAACACTACTACTGAGGGCATACCACATGAATCCTAGAATAATAGTTGCAATTGTCTTGTATTTCTGCAAAAATATATATTGTACACAAGCTCCAATCCTTTGATTAACTGATGTCCAACCTTGATTTTAACTCAATCACAACTACATATATACCAAAAATGAAATTCCTCGCTCTCAACGGTTGAATCTATCAAGATAGGAACAGTTTACATCATTTTCTCTAACCAAACCTAAAACTAGGGAGGTTAAGAACAAACAACCTATTTAGCTTTGACTGACTTTAATAACATTAATGACCATCATAATCACATAAAATTTACATTTACCAAATCTATTACACTTAGTTACATCATGTGAAAACCCAAAATGACTAATTACATCATGAAAAGTCAACTTTGACTGATAAAAATCAAAAAATTACATTGCTGACAGAAGCGCAATGAAATTTATCAGAAGCACAATGTCTCTGACAGAAGCGGAGCGAGCTTCTTGTAAAGAAATTTTGAAGGGGTTTCCTTGATCCATTTGTTCAACTAAAAGTTACTAAGGATAGCCTAGTGTGTCTAACAGCCTCGTGAAGCTTCAAGCTTGAAAAATGCATAATCCATGGCACCCAAAAATCAATTTTCCCACAGCTACTCCCAGAAGCACAGCGAGGGGTCTGAAACAGTGGCAGAAACATGTTTTTGATGTGGTTTTTTTAATTTTCCTTCCAACCTATGTAGTGACATGCAAACCCAAGTACATATATGGCATGTACTCATCAATATATATCCAGCCATGCAATCCTCATTTGGAGGTCCTAGGAAGAAGTGCAGCAAGAGCTTATTGCACTTCTGTGCATCACAAAATTTTCCAAATTACCCAAAATTTCAAAATTTGACCAAAACGTATCGAAAATTTCTGCAAAAATATGGCTCACAGATAGAGAAATATCTCTCTAACCATAAAAAAAAATTACAAAACTGAGAATTTTTTTTCATTCAATACGTTATGAACAAAAGCCTCCTCAAATTCTCAAAAATACTTTCCCATTTGTTCAAAATCCAAGTTTGAAGTTGGTCACTAAAAAATTGTAAAAGCACAACATGCTCTCAGCAGAAACACCGTGTGGACTTTGAGAGGGATTTTGGATGCCTTCCTAGAGGAGTTTTGGGCTACAAGTGGTATGGTTGGAAAGTGTAGAGTGTATGATACACAATGGAGTCATCAAGCATTGCAAACCCCTGCTCCAAACACATGAAAATTTAACTTGAAAATAACTTGTCCAAAAGTGCAGCAAATGACCTATAGCAACTATATTTTGGAAATTTCTCTCAAATCATAACACGTGTGCATAAACTTAAGGAGTTTTTTGTTCCTCATTTTATGATTGACAAAAACCTCTTTCACTTTTGTCAAATTCATCTTTATTACTTCAGAAACTAATTTTGAAGTAGAATTGTACATGTTTGCAATGTAAACCTTAGCAAATGATTACAAAACTCTAAAAACTAATGCCAAACACCTCCTTCTTTTGATTTCTGAAATTTCACCCTTGCAATTGTGACACGGCCCCTTTTGAAATTGGTGGTAAAAAGTTTGGTGAACTCACAATGGTAATACACTTGTTGACCTTTCTCACAAAACCCTAGGCAGCACATATCTTCAAATGATTTCTTGATGAAAGGTGAGGCCATGATTCTTGGATCTGATTTGGATCAAACCTGGAAACTTGTCCCCCTTTGTTGTAATTTTTCTTGTCACTATCCATGTTTTCTATTTGCATGATAAAAACCTAGATAGGTAGGGAGGAAGGGTAGGGTGAAAAAACAAGGGAAAAATGGAGTGATGTTTGAGGGAAGGGAATGGAGGGGTTAGGGGTTGAGATGATTCTTGGGGGAATTTTTGGAGATGGGGATAAGTGTTAGGGAGTGTTTGGAGGTGAAATGTTATGAAAAGAGTGAAGGAAAGGTGGGAAAATTCCCAAAACACAGTCCTATCCAAAAGCGCAGCGTAAGCTAGGGTTTGTAGGGAATGTGAGGGAAATGAGGGGAAGGAGTATGGGATATGTTTAGGGGGGGGGGGGGGTATGTGAGTTATGGGTGGGGGTAATAGAGTAGAAAATACACTGCAAAGTAGAAAACACCCAAAGAAACCGAAAGCACAGTGAAACCCTACGAGACGGATTTTCACTATGTTTTTCAAAGGAGAATGATGCATAAGAGAGGTAACAAAGGTGTACTTACTTTCAAAACAGATGTTGGAACCTCTGAAATGTTTAAATGAACCCCTTTGATGTTTTCTTTCCCTCTAATTTCAAAAGCGCAGCATGGGTGCAGAAGCGCAGCGAAGCAGGAAAAAGCGTAGCATAGGATGTATGCAAGTTGTTTTGAAGATGAGTTTCGATGCCCTGGTGGTTGGGATGAATCTTAATGATAGAGAGGTGCTCAATGAAGGTGAAATGAGAATTTAGAGTTCTTTTTTGGTATTTTATTGGTTGAAAATCGAATTTTTCTTGTGATGATAGCATGACATCATATGTCACTTTGAGATAAATGTTACCTACAGCATGATCCTTTGAAATAGAAATGTTACCTTTACCTTTATTATTTTTGTTCCTAAGATGCTAACTCCTATTAATTTTGACCCAAGTGATGGACATCACTCTTTTTGTTTTTTATGACTAACATTATAATGACAAATCAAGTGAAATCCTAGACCACGACCTAAATGACGACATATGAATTTTTCCATGACCCAAGACACCTGAATGATAACATGACCATGATGAGTGATGATAACATGAGAAAGTGGAGGGAATAGCATGACCTAGACAACAACCAATGATAAAATTTTATTTAAAAACTTATTTGAAACTATAAAATTTGACCTAGGACTCTATCAACTAACCTTGAAAGAGCACATTTGATCAGTGGTGACTGACAGACACTAACACTACCAAAGAAATGTATGATAAGATTTTTGGTTGTATGAGGTAAAAATTTTGAGCCGCATAATGGAATTGAAAAATCAACTCAAGGAATCTAACTTGCATAAGGGAAAAATTGTGCAATCATTATTCATAAGAATCACTAAGATCGGGGACCAGCTTCGGACTGCTCAAGAAAATATACCTGAAAGGGAATTTGTGATGACTGCCCTTAGTGGCCTTCCTTCTTCATGGGACATTTTCATTACTTCTATCAACAATATGGAAATTCACTTCTTTTGATGAGCTACCCGCTCTATGCAATCAAGAGGAAATATTGATGATATCTAGATGAAGAATTCAAAGGAAAAATGAAGGAGAGCCTACTACCTTCGTTGCTCAAGGGAAGAAGGAGAATGTGAAGAAAGGAAAGGGAAAGTCATTTAAATCAAGAATACCTCCTCAATTTATTCAAGAAGGCAAGATAGATATGTTGAATTCTACAATTGTCATCGAAAGGTTCATTATGTGTAATATCCCAAAACTGGAATTTTCTACAACAATAAGAATACCCTAAGGTATTCCAAAGTTGGAGAGCAGCAAGTGATCATCTCATATAATGTATTTAAACACGTAGCTTCAATAGAACAATCATAGCAACAAACTATGCATTTTTACAATATCACCAAGTGGGGAAAAACAACATATTTGGCCTCAAAAACGCTATTTTCTGAAGATGGAGTTATAACAGTGGAAAATAACGGTTGTGTCCCTTAAAATAGACAATATAGGACATGCATGAAAAATATTTTCAGAAAAAAATACAATTAGCCTAGTTAAACAGACCTCCCATGCTCACAACAGCTAAAAATGGACAAAACCCCAAGACTGCAAAATGCCAGAGCAGCTGCATAAGGAACTGCGCAGTCTAAATAGAGTTTAACTCAGAAAATGGAGAAATATATCTGATTATATTATTATGATACTCAATGAGGTACAAAAACAGAGATCTAATCTGTTTTACACAGATCCAAGAAGACCCGGCAAGGGTTTCTTGATAGAAAATATATACAAGAAAAATTTGTTGCAAAATTTGTCGTTGAATAACACTGTATGGATGAAGCTCTGCAATAGATAGTTTCCCCAAAGAAATATTTATCATCCTCTTGGGAAACTAGCTCCTCAAAATGGGGTTTTAACCCCTTCCACTGCACACCTTAAGAAATAAACAGTTTTCTGAAGGGACTGCGTTTTTGCTTAAGGTAGATGCTTGGCCCAACACCAGGTAGTGTAAAATTCATATCAGAAACCTCCTCTTATATTTCTCAAGAAATATCTCCAAGAAAGAGTAGGGAATCCCCACCCGGGTAAACCCTTGCACTAAGCAGTGCAGCAACTTAGCTAAACAGCTAAGTATGCAGAAAGTCTAAGCATACCTCATGAAAATATAATCTCCAATGTGTCATATGCTTGCCATATCCTTCATTATATAATTGATGAGCTTCCTCACCAAGGGTCCCAACCACTATGAGGTTGCTTCCATGCAAAGGCTCCTCCACAAAAACTGCGTTGTCCAACAAGATGGTGCAATGTATCTAGACAGCTTTGTTGACTTGGTCAACCTTTAATGATTCTTCATGCCCTATCCCTTTTCACATTCAAAGTGCCTTCATTTTATCTAGCTGGATTGATCTCTATTCACATTGAGCTGGCTTTATGTAGGATCCACTTCTTTAAGAATAAATCATGTTGACTCGGTCAAACTTGACCTTGCCCACATAGTTTAGACCTTGTTCACACACGTGGATGCTTGAACTGGTTATTACATTATCCCTTTTCACACTAGGAGGGATTTTTATTCATACTTGAGAAAATTATGAGCCTCCTTGCCCATTTATTCGTCAATCTAAGTTTCAAGAGAAAAATTAATATTCCCATTCACTGAATTAATATTCCCAAATCTGGAATTTCTATAACAATGAGAATACTCTAAGGTATTCCAGAGTTGTAGATGCAGAAATATGCCTTATAACATATTTCCAATGATAGATACTTCAGTTAAATGATTATGCAGTAGCTTATAGCTCACTTTGGACTCAAAAGGGTGGGGAAAAGAGTTAATTTTGGCCCTAAAATGAGTGTATTCATGTATCTGCGTAAAAATAAGGTTGGATGATGGTTGCATCTGATATCTTAGGTCATGATAGACCTACTCTTTGAATTTAAGCTCAAACAAATAATTCTAGCTAGGTTAAACAGTTCCTCCTTCCCCAAATAGGCTTAAAAACCCTAATTTCCCATGGCTTAGATTATGCAGAAATTTTTTGAAGCATGGATAGCGTAATTTCTGAGGGTTTTAACTGAAATAATATTGGAACATCAGTATGGAAACTTATAATATGACTCAAATGATTTACATTAGGAAAAACAGAGATTTACATAAAGAAAGGCCTCAAAATGAGGTACTGCAACCATGGAATGAGACAAAAAAGCTGAACAGCGTAATTTACAGGGGACTGAAGTATTGTTTCATTATATTTTATATCTACAACAGATCTGAATACAAAATCATATATCAGAATGGGATCTATAAGCAAAATTAGCTTTTTAGTACATTCCCCTTGGGGATCTCAGCAGAAAAGGAACATCAATGAATAGATCTGAGATCTACACCATAGATCTGCAGTAATCTTCAAAAATTTATGAATAACATGATACATAGTAGATCAAATCTGAAATGGAACATATATTGGTTGGCCAATCTATGGATCACCACAGTGAAGGGAAGGATCCCTTTCACCAGAGATCTATCCTCCAAACTGATGCAAAACCCACACTGCAACTCTGCCTGCAAAAATGATGCAGTTTCCTCAAGGGACTGTGCTGATGAAGTGGAGAACACTTTGGCCTAATGCCAAGATATGGATCTGAAGCACAATCAGGAGAGGCACTTTTCCATGAGGTTAAAAGACACACTCTGTGAGAAGAGGCTCCTAGAACAAGCTAGATCTCTGCAGATCTAGAATCCCACTTGTTGCAGCTCACTGAAACAAGTAAATCTTGACTGTATTTATGTTGCCTAAGATAGATGGAGCTTGGCCTCAAAGCCTGATAGTGGACAAAGCAAAACAACCTCCTCCAAGAGTTGCTCAATGGAAGTAGAGAGAGGATTCCTAAACAGGAAACTCTCTTATGCTATGCAGCACAATTCTCAGGCTAAACCACCTAGAGAATATCTTCAACAACCTTTTCCTTGAGCCTTCTCCTTCCTTTTATAAGATGAGGATGTGAAAAACCATAAACCACTTACAAAACTTTAGCTCCTTTCACATGAAGCCCTTCCATCTAAAACTGCGTTAAGCCTCTAAATGGTTCAATGAATCTAGACAGAACTGAGATTTGGTCTTGTTGACCGAGTTAATTGTCTCAATCCTATTTCACACACAAGCTCAATGCATGAGAGATTGTAAATATAGGGTACTTCAACCTCTTTAAGAGCCTTTACTCTCCATGCTATCATCCAAATAAGAGGATCCATTCTTGATAGCTCATAGAAACAATCATTAATCCCCATCATGTGCATTGAGTAGGGGCTATAAGGCTGGAAATGAGAGATAAATATACTCAACTCATGCTATCCCTCTTCTCATTGTTGATGGATGTGGAGCTGTTGATCCTGGGCTACAAAAATGTAGTTCTCATGAAGCCAAGAGGAGCTTGGACCTTCATGATTCTCTTGATGGATTCTAGTGAGCCTTCTTGCCCAACCTCCTATGCATATAGTGAACAAATCATTTTTACCATAGGTGCTCCAACAGAAATATGGACTAAGTGTCATTGGATGGTGACCCAAGTCCCTCCTTTGAGACCAGCTTTGTCCATCCTCTAGTTGCCTCAAATCATGATACAATAAGTGGCCATCCCACCACCTTTTTTCTGCCATCAGCTTCTTCAAAGCTTGGAAATAATGGAGGATAATAGGTGTTGGTTGAACATGATTCAAGCAACACATGTCTTGCTCCAAGTTCTCCCTTGTGAGAGATCCCTTCCCATGACTTAAGCCCAATACATGACCTTTTGCATAAGAAAACACAATATATAATGCAACAGCCATATAAGGTTCTATCCTCTTCTTAAATTACAAATGAATTTGGGAGATTGCATTCCCAATGGATACATTCACCCATTGTACCTTTCCTCCTCTCATGTTTACAATAAATATTGGAGCATCATTAACATCATGATATAAACATGCTCCCTTATGCCATCCCATGAGAAGGTTACATCTTCTCCCAACCCAAAGTACATACATGATTATGATATTCATTCTAAATAGAAATACATGTACATACATCATGGATACAAGTAGATGTATGGACATGGAATTCATCATGGGGTGTCAATACTCTCTTCTCATCAACCAAAACAAACATGCCTTCTTCTTATGCATTCTTTTCTTGAAATACAAGGCATGATACAAGAAATTCAAAAACCTTGGGTGGTACCCAAACTCACCCAATAGGAACCAGCGCAGGTGATCTCCTCCCTGCTTCAGATCTAGATATGGTAAGTGGTTTGCATGCCACTTACTTTCTTCCCTTATCATTTCACCATGGCTGAAAGTGAAATGTATATTTGGTGCCTTAGGGAAGCACCCATCATGTTGTAACACCTCCCTTAGCCCATCAAGGGAGTGGCCATATTTGAAAATAATCTTGGCCCATAGTTGGCCATGAAGCTTGTAAGGTAAAACACTCCCTTTGGGAGTTATGGCCTGCAAATGTAAAGTAAGAGAATACATGCAATAATGAAATAAAATGTGGTTTACATAAGAATTCTTCTTACCCAAAGTCTCCAATGTTGTGTTGGCTTCCCTCTTAGAAAGAGATGAAATTGATGCACAAGGTTGAGACAACACTTTGCTCTTCTGCTCATCATGGGAACTCCTTGGTGGAATTCCTTCAAGTAAGGAGACATCAAGGCATAGATCATGGAAGGATGTATGGACTGATGTGTCCTTGATTTTCTTGAATAGATCATTTTGCCTTCTTTTTGCATTATTATGCTGAAATAAAGAGGCACAAATGTTTCTTATCATGGGAAGCTTGCCCTCCTTTTTTCCTTCTGCAATCTTCAGGGTCTCATCCTTTGATAGTGATGACACATGCTGCCCATGGATGGTGCCATAATATTCATATAATGAGACCTCCTTAATGAGAAATGACTGAATACATGAGTGGAGAAGACCCTTCATGCTTCCACTACGCAATCCAATCACCTTCCTAGGTGTTTCAACCTTTTGCAATGGATAGGAATGAGGCTGGCCCTCTTCCCCATCTCCTCTTTGTGTCCTCATGGTTTTACACCTTCTACATTTCAAGGGCTTTTGAAATGCAATCCCTTTGAGATATTCAAGAAAATAACTCTCATTTATGTCCTTCCAAAACCATTGAGGTTCTGGATCTTCTGCAGGTAGAAGTTTCTCTTTGAGCTGGGGAGTGCTCATTGAGAAAGAGGCATCTAGAAAGGAGAAAATTTTTCTCACTTCAAGATGTCTACCATTCATCATTTCTTCCTCCATTTCTTCATGAATGAAGCTTCAATTTGAATTCCCCCATGAGGAATGGTGCCCCTTTCTTCCTTACTGCTCTTGCACAACGCAGTGCAACTTTGTTTCTCTAAATCAACAGCATACAGAAATGTAGATCTATTCATAAAATGTGTTGAAATGACAACAGATGAATTTTTAATCACACCTTGGTGGGATGTAGAAGCAAGAGATTCTTCTGCAACTATGTAGTCTTCCTCCATTACTGAAGGCTACTCCTCCAAGGTTGTGCCAGCATTGGTACAAGTTTCCACCCTTTCAATCTCCTTGAGATCTTCTTCAACACCCTTCATGGTCTGGAAAAGGAGCAGGGATATCTCCTCTTCTGTCATTCTTCCAAGTGGTGGAGCCATGCTCTTGTTTTTTCTATACAATTCATCTTCTTTGTGAGGGTAGGAAGTGCATGGGTCTTCCTCTCCTTCTTGAAACCTTCTGTAGATTTCACTGCAACTTTCTTCTCCTTGAAACCCTCTAGGAGTTTCATTTTCTTCTTCTTGATCCTTTGTTTGTCTACCCTCTTTGAAGAGGCTCTTCATGGATCTGGAATATGATGAGGTAAAACTCATCTTCTTCAGCATTCTGACCTTGCTCCTTTCTCTACATCACTTTGGCTTGAAGCCATTGTTTTATTGCATATGTTACTGGAATTTCCGAGACTTGTTGCTGCTTTACTACTTAGCAAATTTATAGTGTTGTTTAGCACTGGGTGTTCCCGGGCGGGAATCCCACCTCTTTCCTTTGAGGATCCTCATAGGGAGAGTTTTCATTCATCATTCCACATCATTTTTTCAGGCCAAGCTTTAGCCATCTTCATCAGCACAGCTTTGCCAGAGATTGTGCAGTGTTGTTGGGTGCAGCAGTGGAAGGGATTGGAATCCCTGCTTCTGAGCTAGTTTCTCATTGGAGGAAGGTTTGCTTCACTTGAGAGATCTATTTGGAGAACTCCAGAGCTTATTTCAGAACTGTGGTATCAGACCACACATTTCCCATACATTCCCAGCATTGTTTCTGCTAGGGAATGAATTATTTTGGAGGCAGTGTTCATTGCATGGTTTGGTGGCTTCATTGCAGTGTTTCCTTGTGATTGAGAGGTTCATCCTTTCATGGGAGGAAGCCCTTGAGGGATCTACAGTAGATCAGACATATTTCAGCCTTCTACACTCATATGCTTCTCTGTTGTTTAGTGGAGGATTGTGCTTGGAGTTCCTATGCAGGGATTTCACCTCTTCCTTTGAGGATTCTTGGAGGAGTATTTGTTGAATTGATCCACTATCAGGCTTGTGGCCAAGCTCTACTTACAATTGCAGCATTGATCCATTGAGGTTTTTGCTGCTCTTGCAAGCTGCAGCAAGTGGGATTCTAGATCTACAGAGATCTAGCATGTTTTGGGAGCCTCTTCTCATGGAGTGTGTCTTTTAACCTCCTGGAAGAGTGTCTCTTCTATTTATACTTCAGATATTCAATTTGGTAGTGGCCATTCATGTCATTTGAGCTACAGCATTGTTGCCATTGATGGACTGCGTTATTTTGATATGAGGTTCTTTCTGGTGTTTTGATCATTGTTTTGATGAGAGATCTCTAGTGTTGGGCTTTGCCTTCCACTTAGGTGATCCATGGATTAGCTTTTTGATCCATGTTCTATTTAGATCTAATCTATTGTAATGAAATGTAATATTCAGAAATTACTGTAGTATTTTATAGATCTGCAACTTGTAACTCAGATCTACTCTTATTTATGCATGATTTGGTCAAAACCCCAAGGGGATCTTGTAAAGAAAACTATCTAGTTTCCAGATCTGAAATAGATCTGATGTTTTATCCATAGATCTATCCTAGATCTGAGTTTTAATATGCAACTGCTACAGCTCCTGAAAATAACGCTATTGAGCCATTTCTGTTGATCTATACATGTTGTAGCTCTCTTTTCTGAAGATATCTTGCTCTCTTGTCTCATGTAATCTACTGTATATGGAAAGAGCTTCACTTTACTTCTGATTTTCTGTTGTACATTAATTTATTAATCATATTTGATGGCCTCCTGCTCATATTTTCCAAGACTGCGTTATTCTTGAGGTAGTTTTTTGTGCATAGCTGCAGCCCTTATTGTAGGGTGTTTTTCAACTAGACTAGGTTGTGGGAGATTTGTTTACCACACCTAGTTTGATTTGTTTTTTCTCCCCTTGTGGATCTAGACTCCATATCTGCTGATATAAGGGATCCAAGGGTTGTAAACTCATTTTTGTACATCAATATTTCAGGAAGTGCGTTATTTTCCAAGCTTTCTGTGCAATCCCCATTTTGGGATATTACAATGGAGAATTCTACAATTGTCATCAAAAGGGTCATTATGCTCTATATTTTCCCAAATAGAGAGATTATCCAAGAATAATACTCTCCTGATGATCATGAAGATAGCTATCATCCACCAAAGAAGTCAGGAAATTACTGGTATGAATGTAATGTTACTAATCAATCTGAATATATTCTTATTTACGCATTATCTAGTTCAACTTCTCTGGATACTTGGAATAGTTGGTTGGTTGATAGTGGGGCCTCTCGTCACTTCTCTGTATATAAGGATGTTCTCTCTAATTTGGTAGAGATGGATTCAAATCTAAATATTATCCTTGGAGACAACTCCACTCATCCCATTAAGGGCTTTGGGTCTGTCAAATTTCACTTTAACTCTGGGGAGTTTTTTTTGTTTCATGATGTGATTGAAGAAGAATTTGGTATCCATATATGCTTTGGAAGAGAAAGGAATGAGGGTTGCATTCATCAAAAGAAAAGTATTTACTTGCCTTGGAAGTTCAAGTGATCTTTGAACTCCTTGGATTGATCTTCATATGCCTACAAATAATCACCAAGAGTATCTCTCTTTGGCACATCTCATTCTCTGGGAATAATTTCAAGGATAGACTAAGTCCTACTTAGCCATAGCTAAGAGGAATATTCAATTTTGTTTTAATTTTTGTTGTATGAATAAATGAATAAAGGAGGACATGTAAAACTCCTAAAAACGCTGAATAAATCAATACCCATGTGAAAAAAGATAAATCAAGACCATGTAAATAATCACTTGTATATTCCCGGAGCTTTAGGAGTTTTTTTTGTTTCATGATGTGATTGAAGAATAATTTGGTATCCATATATGATTTGGAAGATAAAGGAATGAGGGTTTCATTCGTCAAAATAAAAGTATTTACTTGGCTTGCTGGATCCCCCATGAAAGATGCTTTCACATTTGGATCTAGATTTGAAAGACTCTATAGTCACTGGTAGACCTCTTCTAGTTATGGTCCATGATACAAATCATAAAAATGAGTTGTGGCACCGAAGGTTGGCCCATCTACATTATGATTTTGATCCTAAATTGAAGAAGTTTATCTTCGAGATCCCCGATGTTCAAGCCCATCAAGATGGTATTTTTCAAAGGTGTGTCAATCGAAAGAAGAAAAGTGAGCCATTTAAACTATCAAGAATAAAACAAAAGATAGCATTCATCTCATTCATTTTAATATATGTAGTCCAATTCCTGTGTATTCACTTTGTGACCATCTCTATTACATCACCTTCATCGATGACTTCTCCAGGAAGACATGGATATATTATTTGAAGCACAAATATGAAGCCTTCAAAATGTTCAAGCAATTCAAGGCTTTGATTGAAAATCATACAGGGAAGAAAATAAAGATCTTTAGGTCCAAAAATGGTGGGGAATACATCTCAAATGAATTTATAGACTTTTGCAAGGAGGAAGGAATCAAGAAGGATATTATTATGCCCTAAAATACCGAACAAAATGGACTAGTTGAGAGAAAGACCTGGTCTATTGTAGAAGCTACCTGAGCCATGCTCCATGATCAAACATTGCCTAGGTTCCTTTGGGGTGAAGCAAAAAAATACAGTGGTGTATGTTCAAAACATTGTGCCTCATCAAGACAACAAGGCCCCCAAGGAGAGGAAACATAGAAACATGAGGAGCGCAAAGGAGGTCGGCGAATACCCTAAGTTCTTCACCTCTGAACTGTTGACTATTGCGACGGCGGCATTCCATGGCGGGATACCAGATGAGACGGTCACCATTGCTATGCAGGCTCCTGGCCTCGCATTTGAGACATATGGGTGGTATTTTGGGCGAAGTTTTACCCCATTACACCCGGAGGCAGATCTTATTTGTACCAGAGACCTCTTGGACCACTCGCCTCGACAATGGACGGTTGCTCTGCACACACGATGGGAGATGGCGGCTGAATACTTCTATCCGGCCCTCTTTCGATGCGGGTTGGCTGCGATAGGTTGGACATTACCCACACCGAAGGTTTGCTGCTGGAAATGGCTTGTATTTCCACTGGTTCGAAGCGGACCTGCTGGGTTTTGTTGGACAGAACATGCGAGGGTGTTTTGCAACAGGTTATGGAGACGGTCTCCACCATTGGGCGCTATGTTTTCATCTCAGTGTGCCGATTTCTACAGAGCCCCATCCAAGAGACCAGAACAGGTGACCACTGGAAGCAACAGAACTATCGATGGAAGCGATATTCAAGTAAGTTCTGATAATTTTCAAGTTTTTATAAAGCCCCCTATGGGCAATAGTTTTACTGTTTGGATACGGGACACAGACAGAGTATCATAGCTTAAGGAAAAGATCAAGTCTGTTGCTGGTTACCCTCACCATCATCATTCCTTGATACACGGGGACAAATCCTTACTAGAATCCAGAGTTATCAAGGATTACCCCATTGGATCGGACTCTACAATTACCCTTAACCTGAGACTAAGAGGGGGTAAAGCAAATCCAAACAGAGCTCAAGGACCAACCCGGGGAGCCAGCACCTCCAATACTGCAAACCCAAAAGGACTCTCATACAGAAACGCACTGGAAGGAAAAAACAGAGCAACAACAGCTACAGCTCAAACAAATAGTACACCCAAGCCTTACATTGTGGAGCAACAAAATAGTGTGCCAGAATTGAATATAGACAGTCCAGAGATAAACGAGCATCAAACCACCTATGAAGCACAAGAAATAATTTTCATATTCAACTGCTTTTGGCCCAAAGCAATGGAGATTTTTCATTGGATTTTTACCAATTGGACTATGGATTGTGAAATCCATATTTGTTCAAAGGGTTTCTTCATTGTCAAATTCACATCAGCGGAAGACAGAGAAACCATTGTGCAGGAGGGACCATGGTTCTAGGGATCCACCGGCCTCTTCATCACACCATGGTTTCCTAAATTTGATGCAAACACAATGGAGGTTACCAGATTGCCGGTTTGGGTCCGGCTATACAACCTTCCGATTCATTTTTGGAATGAAAGTGTTCTAGGATCCATTGGAAACACACATGGTAGATATATAAAAATAGATACCCAACGTTTGGAGGAGCGTATATACACTTTTGCACGAATCTGTGTGGAATTGGATCTTAGCAAAGGCCTACTAGAGAGCATTCTGCTGAATCACAAAAAAGAAAGATGGACACAACACTTGGACTATGAAAACACAGCTTTCCGATGCAAAATATGCAGAAACACAGGACATCTCCAAAACACATGCCCGGAAGCAAAACGAGATAACAGAAAAAAGAAGAAGCCAGGGAAAGCAGCCAAAGGATGGTAATTCCCATCAGAGGATTTAGAGCAAGAGACAAACGAAGCATAGGAAGACACCATCCCAGAGGCGAGTATATAGCCAACAACTGCACCAGATTCACAAGATCATAGAATGCAAGATACTTTGGACAACACCACCATGGCGCGGTCGGTATCAAAACCAGAGGCACCAGATAATGGGGGGAATAAAAGACTACATACTTCAGATACTTCAGACTCAGATAAGGACATTGGAGCAACCATATAATAAAACCAGCTCGCCCTTATATCGGCCATGCCAACACAAGGTGGTTGGCGAAAGATTGAAAAGAAAAAAGGGAGAAAATCTTAATTTCTACCCATGTATTTTTTACTTGCGGCATACTAGCATGTCTTG
This sequence comes from Pinus albicaulis, assembly GCA_034641835.2. Lineage (NCBI taxonomy): Eukaryota > Viridiplantae > Streptophyta > Pinopsida > Pinales > Pinaceae > Pinus > Pinus albicaulis. The sequence goes on along the minus strand of CM076581.1, from coordinate 231,427,733 downwards.
ACTGAAAATTACTAGAAAATGTAACATGTAATTTTATTTTCATTAATAAACTTAGGAATTTTTCCTTTGTGAAAAAAACAAGGCCCCCAAGGAATTATTCAAAGGTTTTAAGCCCGACATTGGTCATATTTGTATATTTGGTTACCCCGTAGTATGGGATGTTGTGCCGAGACCAAGGGGGAAATCAATGGTGACTTCAAAATGGCTCTTCAAGATCAAGCATGGGATTGATGGAAGCATCAAAAAATAGCTTGAGGGTTCTCCCAAAAGGAGGGAGAAATTATGATGATGTATTAGCTCCAGTTTCTCGCTATGCCACCATTCAATCCATTATTACACTTGCAGCTAATCAAGATTGGACTCTTCACTAGATGGATGTGAATATTGCCTTCTTGCATGGTTTGCTTCAATAAGTATATGTTGAATAGCCTCTGGGATTTGAAATTCATGATAGGAATACCCATGTATGTTGATTGAAGAAAAATATCTATGGATTGAAGTAAGACCATCATGCTTGGTATGCCCACATCGATTGTTACTTGATGAAGTTGAGATTTACAAGTAGTGCTAATCCAAACTTGTACTTCAAAAAAATCCAAGGTATGCCTCTCATTTTGGTATTATATGTTGATAAATTATTTTTGATAGGCGCGTACCCTCTCATTTTATAATGTAAGAGGGAGTTGGCCTCTGAATTTGAAATGAAGGATCTTGGTTTGATGCACTATTTCCCGAGACTTGAGGTTTGGCAAATACCAGGTGATATTTTACTTTCACACGGAAAGTATGTCGTGAAACTGCTAGAGATATTTGGCATGGTTGAGTGCAAGTCCTTGCCTACACCTATGGAGATGAATTTCAAGAAGCTATGTGGAGAGGATGTTGGACCGAACCAAGCAAACCCTACTGAGTATAGAAAAAAAATTTGTGATCTAATGTTCCTCGTGAACACTCGCCCCAACATATGTTTCGCAATTAACACTTTGAACCAGTTTATGACCAAGTCTCATCACGTACATTGGATCGCTACCAAGCATGTATTGAGACGTCTACATGGAACTATCAACCTTGGATTGAGATATGTTGCTAGAGATGTTATAATACATGGATATACAGATGAAGATTGGGATGGCAGTGTTGTTGACGAGAAGAGTACTTCCAGATGTTGTTTTAGTCTAGGATCCACCATGATATCGTTGATGAGAAGGAAGCAAAAAATTTTAGCCCTTAGCACTATTGAGGTCGAGTATATTGTAGCTAGCCTCGCGATTTGTGAAGCATTTTGGTTTAGGAAGCTCTTTGGAGAGTTATTTGAGCAGGTTCTGGACACGACAATTAATTATTGCAACAATAAGTGTGGGATTCGTTTGTCGAAGAATCATGTGTTCCATGACAAGTCCAAGCATATAGAGATCATATATCATTACATCTATGACATGGTGTAGAGAGGAGATGTGGGACTCCTCCACATTTCGACAAATGAGCAAATAGTGGATATCCTCACCAAGCTTTGTCAAAAGGGAAGTTCTTGGTCTTTAGAGAGCAACTTCGACTGGTTGAGATGACCCTTTCAAATAAGGGTCATGATTGATCAAGAACACCGAGTAGTTCTCTTTCCCCCCTAGTTGAGCTTCCAGGGTGAGGAATGGAGCTATAGGGCTCTTAGGATGAGAGACCTCTGACCAATAGGAGGTTGAGACCTGGGATCTCCCCTAGTCAGAGTAAGCCCCAATTAGTGTCCTACCCATTCTGTGGGATAACATCTCCCATATATGCAAAGGGTTGAGGGACTTGGGATAAAGTGTGATCCATACCCCTTGCAGTTGGTGGATCTCGCCCAAGTTAGTGGATGCAAGTGTTCTACCATCTGACTCATCAGGGTTGAGATGGGTGATAAGGGAAAATAGGGTAGAGTGTGATCCTTACCTCTGGTAAGTTGATCTTGCCTATTGTCATGGACTTTGGAATAGAGTGTGGCCCATACGTATTAGGGTAATTTGATCTTTCCCATTGTCTTTAGTTCCGAGTGGTAGTTTGTAGTGTTCATTTTTCTGGCATTCCTTATGGCATGGTTAGGATGGACTTTTAGAGTTAGGGGCAAACAGATCACAGGTGCAGGTTGGCGTCATCAGCAAGCCCTGGGGGATTTTGGAGGATTTTTTAGGATTTCTTATGAGTTCTGATGGCATTTTCTTGGTATATTCCACCATCCGCACAGTTTTTCTTTCGTTCCGTTGCATTCCGACAACTTTCAAAAAATTGAGTTATTAATGGGCCTAACTTAATTAAGTATTCCCAAGGTGGCATTTAGGGAGGAATTCTTGGCAGAACACCTTAGTGTAATAGCTCTTTGGAGTCCGAATGAGAATATCTACAGGATGGGATGATTAGGAGTGATTTTCAGTGATCTGAGGAGGCATGGTGGGCAATTGACCATTTTCCCACATTAAAAAAATTATTTTCATTTAGGGAAATGTGTTCAATGATTAAAATAATAATAAAATAGGACTTTCTAGAGGAGTGCATCAGATCTATAAAAAGAGCTGGAAGGGCCATTAGAGATCATCTTGGACTTGGTATTTCTTCTTGTATGTGAGGTTGAGAACTCGGTTCTTTACTCCACTGGTAGCCCCAGGATGGAAACCCTCGGGTGATTTACAGAGACTGGGCAAGCACCAATCTCCCCTTGGTGAATTCATCCAAAATTGATAAGAGAGCTCAATATTGTAGTTCAGTTCAATTTGGAGGGCCAGCATAGCAGTGCAGTAGATTATCTTGGAGGTTAGCTTTCATCTCAGCTAATTTTGTTAGAAGGGCTTATGCAATCATTGGAGGAGGCTCATTTGTGGGAGCTGCATTGGTGGGATTTTGGAGTTGGGGCGTTGGGAGATTGATAGGAGAGTCATTTGAGGAAGTTGGATGGAATTTTGGAGAGTAGTGATTGACAATAGCAGCTGCAGTGCCCAGAAAACAAAATTGGAAGAGGGTCAAGCTACAAAGGGTCGGATTTTGAAGGTTTTAATTAGAGGAAACTCTTTCTAGGTTTTTCTGGGTTTTGGGAAAGGATCACCTTCCCAAATAACTTGAATTTTCTGAGCACTTTTCAGTGTGTAAATTAGAGGCCGAAGTCAGGCAACAATGTAGTCTTGGAGCAGTAGCGCATTTTTCTGGAGGAGCTTGCTATTGGAGCGGTTGCATTTGCTTGTACTCATCACTCGGTGCTTATAGCTTGCATTGTGCAAGCCCAGGTGTATTTTCTCAAACTATTTTGTACCACAACATTATCATATAATAAAATGTGACCATTTTGTGGAGTTGGTGCAAATTTTTCTGGTTCATGTGCTAATTTATGAAAATTTATATGTTGTTGTAAATGCATGTTTTGTGTTATCATTGTTAATTTTCCATTAAGAATATTGCAGTGGTATCAGAGCATGATTTTGGCCAGTTGTGGGTTAAAATGAAATTTATCGTATTGTTCTTGAAGAATAATGGAGCCAAGTTTGTGGATCAAAGATTTCAATCTATTTTGTTGGAGGATAATTGTTGCAGGAGATTTCTCTCATTTGAGACAGTGATTCTGCAGTGAATTTTCAGGATTGTATAGTTGGAACATTGTGGTATGAATTTATCTTATTTGGAGCAGTTTGGAGAGTTGGGCAAACTTGGAAACTCACACTAAATTGGGGATTTTCTAGATCAACTAGAATTTTCCCATTATTTGTCTGGGTTTTTCTGCATTTTGTAAGAGGAGTCCATGGTTAAAATTTCAGAATTTTCTGGGCAATATTCAAGTTGTAAATAAACATTCCTTCAGTAGTGTGTTTTATTAGTGAATTGGGTAATTCACACCACTTGGTGAGCTTGAACTTGGCTTGGATTTAAGCCAAACTATCTCTGGGTTTTTATGGGTTTGGTGTGAGGAGCTCGAGGTTAATTTTTTAGAATTGTCTGAGCAATTTTGAGGGTAGAAACTCTAGCTCTTCTTCAACAGCATCTGTAGTAATTTATATGTAGTGCATGCTACTTGTTTCAACCATTTTCAACACTTGGGTCTACTTCATTTCACATAGTTTTTCCATGTATGCATAGTGACTGGTGAATTTATGGGCACTCAAATGACACAAAAAGGGAAGAGTACACAAGGGATCATGGAGGAGTTGATGAGGCAGAACCAACAGTTGAGGAGGAAAAACCAGCAGGTCCTAGAGAGCATGCAACAAATGATGGGGATGTTGAGTCATACCCTAGCAGAGACGCCATGTGCATGCACACGCGCTACAGCAGAACAATACTAATGGCTAGCCTAGCCAACCTACCATGCCTCATTTTCTAGATGAACTAGAGAAGGGGAGGAAACAAGACACCTTTGTAGATTTTAGGAGGTCCTTTGTGGATATGATTGATGAGTATGAGGTGTCGGACCCTAGGATTGGGAGGGTTTTCTTGTTTGAGGAGCATAGAGGAGGATCGTTAGAGGATGGAGCTAGGAGGCATTATTGTTGGTGGAGACCGGGCCTTAGATGTTGAGAGCCTGAGGAGGAGATTGAGAAGGAGGCTGAGGGCACATGGGAGTGCGAGGAACAGGTAGACATACCCAATTTGACGCAGGTGTCACCCTTGTTGGAGATCCCTTTGATAGTTTCGACTGGCACCTCGGTGGAGACAGTTGAGCATACGCCCATAGGGCCATCCGTTGAGGATGTATCAGTTGACTAGGCACTCAAATTTGTGATAGATTTTCCAGATGATGACCACCTACAGCGGGTTGATGAGGGTCCAAGAGACACAGAGGTATCCAGAGTTGTGACTGAGCTTACAGATGATATTCTCCCACAACAATTTCGACAGCTCCAGGACGACCTTACATCATTGAAAAGGAAGGCCACGACAGTTTGAGAAACCATACTACAAAAAAATGAGGATCTAGAGGGCATGAGATTAGTTTGTGTCGAGTTGGTGGCCAAACTAACTCGCACTGGGGAACATTTGGATTCCCTAGCAACACAGCTATAGTACACCTTGGAGCATCATATCAGCCCTATTCGAGCCTATATAGATGGGGCTTATAGCACTAATAGGTTATCTGTGCACATTCGCGAGAGAGAGAGGAAGAGTTACCTAGTCAAATTATATGTGCTAACGAGACTAGCGAGACGAGGCGAAATGAGTTGCATAGGGTGCAGCATTCGCATAATGGAGGGTTTGTTGTGTGCAAGTGTTAGTGCATTTGATCCTTCCCTTAGGTTTGGATGGGGAGATATTCTGAGTTGGTACCCAGCAGAGTGGGCTAGCCTTGTAGAGATGATCATAGTCCAGAGGGAAGCTCAACAGGATCTCTCAGACATTGGAGATGTTGGAGACCTAGGTTGGCATTGGGATCCAGGTGGGGCTTTCTATCATATATCTACGATGCAGGAGAGCTATGGCGCTGGTGGGATAGAGAACTCAATGACTGAGTGCACTCATTCCTTGGGGGAGTTCCAGTCGGCTCTAGTAGTCAGGGGGTTCGTGAGACGAACACATGGATTGTTTGTGTTGGAAAATGTAACTAGGTTTGATATTCATATTGATTATGTATTTATGTAATGAAGAATACAAATATAATAAAATATATTTTTGGTATGCTTACTTTATGGGTTTCATGAGCAAGTTTTATTATAGTTCAAGAGACTTATTCTTGATGTCTTGAAGGGATTTGTCATCTGGTCATAACTGTACTAATTAAAGAGTCATGTATATGAAGAGCCAAGTCAATTGTATATGCCTAAATACGTTGTAACATAAGCCTTGAAGTCATGGCTTAGAATATAGCTCATGATTACCATTGAAGTGCCCCCTCAAGTTAGCCTATGTACAATGAAAAAGTCGGCTTCCATACCTCGGCACAATTCAGCTCAGAAGTAGGCCTTCATGTCGGCCCAGAAGTAGATCCATCCCGTGTATATAAGAACTTGTATGCGGCTCATTTGGACACAGAACTTCGTATTGATCTGAGGCAGAAATGCAAGGAGAGTTCTAAGATCTCTACGGATCTATAGATCAGCAAGAAGTGTGATGTAATGGTAGTGTTCTAGTAAAGGAGATTTTAGATATAGGACTGCACTCAAGCATGAACAATATTATGATGTAATATTACGTTCAACAGTGAACAAGGGTTGTGTTAAAGTGTGTTCAAATATGGAGAAGGATTATAGTGCAGAATATGGAATGCAATAAGTGCAAGGACAAGTTTGTATCTAATACAGCGAAGGGACTGTGTTGAAGTGCAAGAACAATACTATGTCAAGTACTAAAACAGGACCGTGTATAGGGTGGACTAATCTATAAGAGGAAACAAGATAAGTGTGTATAGTCAGCAAGGATAAATCATAATGTAAAACAGTCTATGATACAGTGCTGATCTCATATAGCCGGAGAAGTAAGAATACAATCAGACACTGAGATCTCTAGTCTTGGCGCTGAAAGGTGCAGATCGGTGCAGGAAGGTGCGAGAAAGAAGGATCGGCTCAAGGATTCATTGAAGAAGCAGTGACAAGGCCTTGAACGCATACATGGGTCAAGGGTCTGAGTCTTTGTCATGTTACTTGTCAATTGAAAGTATATAAGAATAATTTCTTGTGGGTTTTCCTCTCCAAGAGGGAAATATTTGGGCCCTAGCTTGAAGAGCCTAAATTTGTGTCTTGTGTGTTTTGGAAATTAACTTGATGAAAGACATAATAAGCTAAGAATAAAATACATAAGTAAAATAAGTAAGATCACAAATAATTATCAAGAAGACAATTTGAATTCAACCTATCCCTACCTAATTCTCAGCATGGTTTCAAAGTTAAGGTGCTGAAGATGAGGGCTACTTGAAAAAGAGACACTCAAAGAAGCAAAAATAAAAGTCTATAGTGAAAGTTCAACTCAATATGCAAGGAAGATTCTCAAGCCATTTCAAGAAGACCTTCAATCTCTTTCAAATGATTCACTCATAAAGAAGATAATCTTTGTCATCAAAGATTTATATTGAAGACATTGTTGGAAGATACATCATCAAGTACCATTCAACAATATCCATCACCTTTGAAGACATATACATTGGAGAACTCAATCTAAGGAATTCCTAAATTTATCTTCATCAAGGAAGATGCTACAAGCAGGAAGTCACCCTACTCAAGTAAGTATCTATGACCTTATCTAAATTTGTCAAAATGATGTATTGTAAAAAGATCAATGAATTGGTTGGGTCATCAAAATTTAGTGCATGGAAGAAGAGAATAGATTTAAATCTAATTGAAAATGAAGTTATGGGCTACATCAAAGTATCTTCAATTCAACCTTCAAAAGAAGACATTCTAGCATATATCAGATACATGAAGGGATGCATAAGAGCCTGAAGGATTCTTATAGAATCCATAAAGGACTCTCTCATTCCCTATGTATCAAATATAGAATCTTCAAAATAAATATATGACAAATTGGTGGAGCTATTCTCGAAAGAATCTGCAGAGGAAATAATATCCTTGGGAAAAAAATTATACAAATTGAGAATGTCAAGAAAGGAAGGAATAATTCCATATCTGATGGAGATTTTCACAATACGAGATCAACTGTAGAAACTGGGAGAAGTAATGTCTAATGGAGAAATATTCACTATGATACAAAATGATCTACCTAAAGAATGGGGAAGCTTCACTTCAAGCATAGATGGGAAAGAAGAAGCAATGTCATTCCAAGATTTAAGTAATATATAAGAAACAAGATTGAAAATGAAAGATAATATAATATCAAGTGAAAGGAATCAAGCCTTTGCAGATATGTCCAGGAAGAAAGTTAGATTCAGTAAATTTGGTCCTCAGAATAAAAGAAGAAATATGGAAAAAGCATGATGCTTTAGATGTAATGATTTTGGGCATTATAAAATGGATTGTCCTAAATATAGAAAGGAAAAGAGGAAAAATGAAGAAGCCCATGTGTCAGATAAAAGGGAAGAACCTGATGCAAAGAAATCTAAGAAAGAAGAAGCGAAAGATCTCTATTATGATTGATATTGTCTTCCTCTTTAAGTGATTTCTGTTGGTTGTAAAAATAGTATGATAGTAAGTAGTGTATATTAATAGCATCATGATAGAAACATGGAAGGAGCACTTGAAGAAGTAGCTCCTGGAAACCTCACTGATAACAACATTGATGGAAGGAAGTCATCAAGATCAAGGATCATCAATCAATAATCACTATGGAAAAAGGTCTTGGTATTTTTCTAATGGAGTCCTCTATGGACTCACAGACTAGAAAGAAAGCAAAAGGTTTCATCAGGAATTCTATCTTGTAGAATTTTGGGATTAGGATATGATGACTTACTAATGAAGCAGGTCAAGGGAATGAAGTTCTTCATTCTAGTAAAAATTTTGCACGATGACTCAAAAGGAAAAATATGAGGTACATGTATCTATGTGCTAACACTAGATGTTGTGAAGTCATGTCATATGGTTGCAGGTAATGAACTTCTGTATTTAGAAGTATGATCAAAGAAAGGAGGATCTCTTCTAGTACATAGGTTGCCACTAATAGATGAAAACAAATATGTCCTCATATGGAATATGAGGTGGTTGTATACAAACAAGGAACTGGATACTGGAAGTTCCTGGGAATAAAATTGTGTGGAGAAATCAAGGAAGAGATCATGAAGTGAAACCATGTCAAGAGGCGGTTATCATCCGGAAGCCAAGAAAATGTGACTAGCAGATCTCCTAGGAAGATATGTGGACTCTGATAGAAGTATGGTAAATAAGAAGACCCTTTACAAGACTTATCTTTAGGAGATGTGTCAATCTGAATAGAGGATGTCGATGCCTATAGGAAGATGTCATGGTGAAAGATCATCACTGAAGTAACTTTTGATTTAAAAAATTCTTATGTGTATGTTTATCTGGATGAGTTTATGCAGGGTTGCCAATCATGTGGAAGGATGTGAGATCCTTGGGAGATGGTTCGAAGGAAAGCATCATGGCATAAAGGTGGACCAGATGAGAAAGACTGATGAGTCACTTTCTGATGAATGACATGACTCATGGATGAAAGTAACGGATGATCTATGCCCTATGAAGCCAAAAGGTTTAAGATTCCTCAATATTGAATTCCATGACAACGAGGGGAGGAATTATTCATAAACAGTTGGGTGTCTCATGATTTTTGCTTCAAGTCCCTGGTTTAAAGGGAGCCTGGTGGTAAGTTTCTTACTTGGAAGAAACTTGAAGTATGTCCTTCCTAAGTTAAGAGGGAGTGACGTGTATGATTCTCTAATTCATGTGTCATGCACTAGACCAGGACTAACAGTTGTAAGTCTTAGTGAAGGCCATGAGGAGAGAATGGATAGACACATCATTTTGGTCTTCACTTAGGAAGACATAATGGAGGATTGGCTAATCATCTAGCGTTTGATACTCTTTGAGAATGAGATAGGGCATTCAAGATAAGATTAGTCAAGGACCGATATTCTTTGAGGGTTGGCTACCCAAGAGAAGAATAGTCCAAGAAGGTCATACTCTGGGAAGACCTGGGTGGAGTATGTACCTTGGAGAGATAGTGACTATGGTGTCTATAAGTCATGTGTCTCACCAGCAATGTAGCCCATTGTCTCATTGAGAGATGGGGTTGTTAGTCAAGGCCTTGCACTAGGAAAATGTTTGTTCATATGATGTTATACAGATGTGATTACCAATCTGATTCTTCTTATGATATTCTTCAGATTGAAAGTGACCATGTACCATTATGAATACCTCCCTAGTTAAGAGGGAGTGTTGGAAAGTGTAACTAGGTTCGGTCTTCATATTGACTATGTATTTATATAATGAACAAGGGAAAGATAATAAAATATATTTTTGGTATGCTTGCTTCATGGGTTTCACGAGCAAGGTTTATTATAGGTCAAAAGAATTCTTCTTGATGTCTTTTAGGGATTTGTCATATAGTCATAAATGCACTAATAAAAGAGTCATGTATATGAAGATCCAAGTCAATATTATATGCCTAAAGACGTTGTCACATAAGCCTTGATATAATGGCTCAGAATATATCTCACAATCAGCGTTGAAGTGCCCCCTCAATTCAGCCTCTATACAGTGAAAAAGTCGGCTTCCATACCCCTACACAAGTCGACTCAGAAGTAGGCCTTCATGTTGGCCCAGAAGGAGATCTGTCATGTATATATAAGAACCTGTCTGCAGCATTTGGACACAGAATTTCATATTGATCTGAGGTAGAAATGCGAGGAGAGGCATGAGATCTCTACAGATATATAGATCAGCAAGAAGTGTTATGTAAGGGCAGCGTTCTAGTATGAAGGAGATTACGGATATAGGACTGCACCCAAGCATGAACAAGACTGTGATGTAAGACTACATTCAACAATGAATAAGGGTTGTGTTAAAGTGTGTTCAAGTGTGGAGAAGGATTATAGTGCAGAATATGGAATGCAATAAGTTTTAAGATAGGTCTGTATCTAATACGAAGAAGTGTTGAAATTTGGTTACTGGAGGACAGGTGATTCCCTAAGGCTTTGATTTTTGGCTTAGGGAAAAGTGTCCAAATGTATTTCACTTTTTCTCCTAAAGTGACTTTATAAGTTATAAAGTCAAATCTAATTTAAAAGTGACTTTAAGTGATAAAGTTACTGTTTAGTCTCAAAATAGTCCCTATTCTCACTCCATTATTCACCAAAAACCTTCACATTACTTCCATATTACCTTCATGTCACCTTCATTCCACCTACACATCATTACATTTATCTCATCATTGGGTTATAACTATGCTTTTCCAAAGTTTATTAATTCTTAACATTTTTAAATGGATTTGTGGCTAAACTTTAGAAAATAATATGCTTATACTTATACCTAACAATTAGAATGAGTTTTTTTACATGTGTAGGTACAAAGGAAGCTTCCAAGGCATCTTTATGTGGCACTCTATGTTCAAATTCTAATTTGAGGAGATCGTGGACCTCATCGAGAAGATCATGGAAGATAGGGTTATGTGTCACCATTGGTTGAGAAATATGTGGGTCAAAGGAGGACATAGTGGATTTACATTTATGAGTTTGTTATCATAGCTTTTGTATAAATAGGAGTGTTATCTCCTTCATTTGTAATCTTGAATCTTAGTTTTGATTTGTAATCTTAGTATTTTATAGGTTGGTAGTGAGAAGTTAGATTGGAGAATCAATGTAATGGTTGCAATTACAATTTGCAATTGATGATGAATAAGACAAAGTTTCTTTGATCCTCTACATTTGACTTTTCTTTTCATGTGCTTGTGAATCCTTGGAAGGATCCCCATTGCCTAGCAAGTACACTTTTATTTTAGTAAGCTTTTATTTTATGTTGTTTGTGAATTTCATTAGATTAAATTATTAGGTTCATATGTTTGGAATATTAATGAATGACCTTTAGTAAGAAAGTATTAATGTTTCCTTCAATGAATCTGATTTGTTATTTAATGTTTGATTTCATTAGTTTAAGTTTCTGATTTCTATGTTTGAGATAGAAATGAATAGTCTCTTGTAAGAGAGCTTTCATATTTCATACAATCAATCAGAATTAGATTTAATTGCTTTAATTTCATTAGTTTAAATAGTCTGTTGATTAAGATGATTAGAAATATTAATGAGCAGTCTCCTGTAAGGGAGCCTTAATATTTCTTACACTTATCAGAATGTCTTTAGATTTCATTTTGATTAAATAACTAAATAGGTGTTGAAGATCCTAATGAACAACCTCCTGTAAGGGAGCTTTGGCATTTCTTCACCTAGCTTAGTTTAGTTTGTCTCTAGGTCCATATATATTGGATGATCCTCAAAGTTTATTTACCCAGATTGATAGTAAATGAAACTCTAATTTGTATTCGTATTTTAGACCAAACATTTTTGCACCATTGCCGAGGAAGATGATTTAGAGATATACTTAAAAAGTCATTTTTATTGCAATTTCTTTTTATGGACTAACTTGTGAAACCTGGTGACAGCAGGATCTTCATAAAGAAGTTCAAGTTAAGCTTTTTTATTTTTCTTTTCATACTTACTTAGTTTCAAATTCAGTTTTAAACCCCCCATTTCTTAATAATTCATCTACAGATGAGAAATTTGAAGATGTTAAATAGGTACTTCTTAGAGAGAAAGGAAAATATCAAAGACTGGTTTCAAAAGAACCTTGCGCCAACTCCAAGAATAAGACAGGTTACTCACATGTTTGCAAATCATAAGGTAAAAATTTTAAATCTTGATGTGAGCATTTTCAAATTCTTAGTCCGTAGATGGCTTCACTGGAAGCATTCTTTTACCTAGGAAATAAAAAAATCTTTCAAGTAGGTTAAGGTAGAATAGATTAGAAAAATAAAAATGAGATCTCATTAGAAGTTTTTAGTCTTATTTTCAAAAATAAATAATAAATAATAAATCATCATGAACAAATAAATAAATTCAGTGGCACAATAAGAGCTACTTCATCATCGCATTTCTATATCTTGTTTTTGTATCACGGGTAAGCCAGGAGCTTGATTATCGGAAAGCTTCGTCTTCCAAGAGTCTAAACGCCCCCCCAACATTGCAGAACGAGTATAGACAATGCGAGGTTTTGTCGCAAATCTTGATTGTGTTTATTATCCATCCATGCTAACCTGCATAAATAAAAATAATTCAAGAAATTAGTATGCTCTCTTCCTGCGCTTCGAGCGATCAGGAAGATCAGAAAATCTATTGAATTATTAAAAAAATAATAATAATAAAAATATTGCTGGAAATTTAATTGCAATTCTGCTATCGATCGTTTGAGTCCTAATAAAAAAATCTTCTCTTGTAGAAATATGTTCTTCGTTCTCAGTGGCTGCGACCACATCTCTCACTGCACTCCAAGAATATTCCTCATCTCCATCACCAGCCGTGAGTAGGAACCGACCATTTTTTTTTTTTAGATAGGATTCAATTTTATTTTATTTTATTTTTAGATTTTAAAAAAAAAATTTAAAAAAAAACAACAAACTCATTTAAATAAAAATTTTCACAATAAAACAAACCATTAATAAATAAATAAATAAAATGAAATACAAACCATAAAAAAATAAAAAATGCAAAACATTAAAAACAAATTTTAAAAAAAAAAAAAAACATTAAAACCAAAACAAAATATTAAACAAATAAAAATAAATTTTCTAAACGACACAACAAAACAAAAAAATAAAACAAAACAATAAAACTTTAAACAAAACAAAAACACAAATAAAAAATATATAAAATAAACAAAAACAAAAAAACAAAAGCCAACCAATGGCACCAAATCATTAAAACACAAAACATAAAAACAAACCAAACTCATATTAAAATAACAAACTGCGTCATATCAAAAAGGCCGAGAGCATAAAAAACGCACTGCAACATTGTTTTGATGACTGTTGTTCTTTGGTTATAAACGCATTTTCCCCTCAAATGGATATGATAACATTCGATGGACATGTTTCTCCTTCTCATGGGTTTGTTTTTGTTTGTCACTGCCTATACGTCTACTATTCACGTGCGTGAAATTACTATCGATGAATCCATCAATTTCATTAACCCTCAGTTGGTACACAAATATAAGAATAAGTCAGGAGAAAGCATACTCTGCATAAAATTCAGTGAACAAATTTCTGTGAAGCATGCACATGATAATATCACACGGGCTTGAAGAGAGACCACCATATTCACATGTTCCCAGCCTTGCACCTTCATTCACTATATTTTATTGTTGATATTACACTTGACGTGTGGGATTTCTCAAACTAAATCGATACTAATCGTTGTTTAATAGTGATTTGATGATCACGGTGGGGGATGGTTCTATGGGCGTCATAAGCGTGGAAGGCAAGAGAAAGAATGGAATGCTCTAATGGCGGCCTTGCCATTACTCTCTAATGGGGACAAGCCTGCATTATTTGCATGATGTGTGCCTCCATGACCTTCTAATCTGGCATCATTATCTTTTTCCACGGTGACGTAGCAGAGAAACCACTGGATCTATTTCATCATCTAAAATTGTATCCTGAGGATGAATCTAGACCTCAGTCAATAAAGAAGCCAGTAGTTGTTGAGTCTTATGATGAGATTGTCTTTGTGGAGCCTTCAGAAGCTTTCTATTTACGTGCTCGCAATCACACAGTTGTTGTCACAAATGGAACACCAACTCAACGGTTTGCTTCAATTCCAGCGCGCACAAAAGAGTTCGTTTTGGATTGAAGGACAGAGCAACCACCAGTACACCACACATAAATACCATCATCACCATTGATGCATATAATACTTCCATGAACTCGGCCTTGCTTGAATTTCTGCCTGCCAGACTCACAGACAGCTTCTCGACAATTTGCCTCAGCATCGAGAAGCCCTTCTGGAAAGAAGCATGTGAACTCTGCGCCTCTTTCTTCACCATGAATTCCTTAAAATTACCGAGCATCGTCCGGGCCCTTAAAAGCTGCCTGGCGAAGATGGGCTTATCTGAAAATCCCTCCAACCCACGAACGATCATCTGCAGCGATGTTTGGGCTCACGTTCTGCAAGATCTGGAGCACGGAAAAATCCATTGTGTACTCGAGAAAGTTGCAGCCATTCAAGGATTATCTTATTGTCTATGATCGGTGAAAATGCTTGATCGAGCTCGAAAATGCTGGTTGGTCCTTCTTGCAACATGGCTGTTCCTATCTTGCCTCAACCAAAAACCCTCCATATGCCTTCAATCCCATGTTCCGTGTTTTGTTTTCCATTTGCTTTGGGTTTCTTTTCCATTTTTAGTTTTAATTTGTTTTGATTTGTATTTAATTTTGTATTTAGTTATATATTTTAGTTCTAATTTGTTATTATTTTTAATGTTTGTTACATTGTTATAATTATATTAATATATTAATATACTAATATAATTGTAATTTGTTATTATTTGTTTTTAATTGTAATTTGTTTTAGTTGTTATTTAATGTTTGTTATGTTATTTAATTATTATTTAATGTTTTTTATATTGTATTAATATATTAATATGTTGTTATGATTTGTTATTTGTTATATTTAATTGTAATTTGTTGTATATAATTGTTGTTATGTTTGTTAATTGTAATTTGTTGTTACGTTAGTTAGATTGTATTAATATGTTGTTTTATCTTGTTAGATATGATTTTTATTGTTATGTTATGATTGTTATCATTTTTTTTAAAATATATAATAAAAATAAAAATAAAAATTGTTATGTGTTTTGTGACAGTTATTGTTTTGAAGGATTTAAGGGGTGACTATTGGCATGTGAAGGATATTGGCATTTTATAAAACAAAACTTTGGTGGTATGCAAATTGAGAGAATGATGATAATTACAGGAATTGGTTAAGACTGCAAGAGTTGGTACAGATGCAAAAATTAAGAAAAAACATAGCGCAAATGAAATTTATTCAGTTGGATAGTAATTTGCATGGCAACTTCATATTGTTGTATGCTTTATAACATACTAATCTGCAGGACACAAAAAATCTATAATGCCAAGCTCTTTGCCATGCACATGTGTTATCTGACACAGACAAGGAGTAAATTTAATTTTCATGATTATTTATGGATTGATACTAATATCATGAATTAAGTCAATTTAAACACTTTGATTGTCCTTAATCTGTTTTATTTGGTATGAAATTTTTGCGTAAGAATCATGAAGGAAATGGCCATTTCTTCTTGAACACACTTATGTTTTCTTTCTACCAAGATTTTTTTCGCAGGTTACAAGTTAATAAAAAGATCAGTAAGGAGATTACATTGTGACGACAATTGGTCTTCCAAAGACAAATTTCATGAGAAATTCTAAAGAACCAGTCTATGATCATAAACAAAATTTCCATAAAATTACAAGTTCTTGCAACTTCCTGTAATAGCTTAATGGTTTAACGTGTTGCATGACAGATTAGAAAAATTCAAAGAACTGGGGTTTGTTCCTAAATGTACAACAATGGTGAAATACCTATTCACACTTGAATTCAACATCTACAAATGGTTGGTCAACGCTGGTCAAACTCAGCTATTTTAGCAGGCAGTCCATAATTAAGGAGCAGATTTTCTATATTGAGATTCATTATCCAACAAGAGTCATTATCCATTACCACATACATTTAATTTTCTTCAATCCTAACCCACCAATAAAACCAACAAAGGTCATCTACAAGTTGTTTGGTCCACTTCACATATTCAATGTCAGTTTCCTTTTTCCTACACTTGCAAATAAAACCTTGCTTCCATACACCATTGAGTCCATAGTCCTTGAGTCTAAATATTTTTCTAAAAACACCTTGAAGCTTGCATGCCTTAAGGGCAAGCTATCATGCCGATAAACAAAGGGAATACATCAATGTCCCTTGTTTCATCGAATCTTATAAGTATTCAACAACAAAAAAATCATTCATACTTAAAAAGATGTATTCAGGGCATCTTGACTCTCATCCTCATTAAATATGGGAGCTCTCGTGTTGGCTAGTGGCATCCATCAACGGCCACTAAGTTAACAATTTCTTATTATGTTCGACACCGAAACATTTATTCACATGACAAGAATTGTACCAATGATCGTAGAAGACTTGAAAACCAATCATTTTGTAGCAGAGGAAGCAGAATTACTTTCATTACTTTTCAGTTTTTGATGTAAATGACTTGAGGACAAGTCATTAAATAAGGCTGAGGGGGAAAGTGTAAATTCTGAATTTTGTATACCTTTCAAACCTTATACATTTTCAGCCACATTCAGCGGCAGATTCCGAACATTCAGCAGAAGATCCAGCAGCAAATGCAGCAACAATAAAAGATTCACTTTTTTTATTTCATCCACCATTTTCACAACCAAGTAAAGAAGACTATGAACATAATTTTGCAGCCACACGTGCACAACTCTTATCCATTTTTGAAATGGTAAGTTAAGGTATGATATTTTCTAACTTTTAACCATTTAATTCCTTGAAAAGTTAGAATGATAATTTTTGGAAAAACTTCACTTCCTTTCTTCATTTTGTCAAATTGCCAAAACCATCAATTGAGAGGGGAAATACATTCACATTCATATGTTTCCACATTCATATCACATTCAAAGCCCACATACTTTCAAAATATATTTACTATTACATCATCATGAGCATATAAATGGCTTTTCAAAAAGTACTTAAAAGATAATCGGATGCCAACACATACATGGTTGTCACACAAGAACCAACCATGATGCATTCCAACAAAAATACTCTGCAATAAAAATCACATTATCAATATGCAAAGATCATACATTAAAATTGAAGCAACAAACAAAATATGGTTGAAACATAAGAACCAACCAAGTTGCAGTTCATCAAAAACACTTTGCAAAAGTTAAGTAAATGATATCATGTAGAGTTTAAGCCAAAGCTCAAGTATCAAAAAGTAATGTAATAGATTGCATGAGGACATGCAATACCTTCAGTTTAGGGGTATGTTTAGTCTCAAAATAGTCCCTATTCTCACTCCATTATTCACCAAAAACCTTCACATTACTTCCATATTACCTTCATGTCACCTTCATTCCACCTCCACATCATTACATTTATCTCATCATTGGGTTATAACTATGCTTTTCCAAAGTTTATTAATTCTTAAAAATTTTAAGTGGATTTGTGGCTAAACTTTAGAAAATAATATGCTTATACTTATACCTAACAATTAGAATGAATTTGTTGACATTTGCAGGTGCAAAGAAAGCTTCCAAGGCATCTTTATGTGGCACTCTATGTTCAAATTCGAATTTGAGGAGATCATGGACCTCATGGAGGAGATCATGGAAGATAGGGTTATGTGTCACCATTGGTTGAGAAATATGTGGGTCAAAGGAGGAAATAGTGGATTTACATTTATGATTTTGTTATCATAGCTTTTGTATAAAAGGGAGTGTTATCTCCTTCATTTGTAATCTTGAGTCTTAGTTTTTATTTGTAATCTTCGTATTTTATAGGTTGGTAGTGAGAAGTTATATTGGAGAATCAACAGATGGTTGGGAATATGTTCTGTCGATAATGGTTTGGACGAAGCTTGATCCCCGAGCATTTGACTTTTCTTTTCGTGTGCTTCGTGGAATCCTCGGGAAGGATCCTCATTGCCCAGTTAAGCACTTTTTATTTTAGTAAGCTTTTATTTTATGTTGTTTGTGAATTTCATTAGATTAATTATTGTATTCATATGTTTTGAATATTAATGACCATTCCTCCTTTCATAAGAAAGTATTAATGTTTCCTTCAATGAATCTGATTTGTTATTTAATGTTTGATTTCATTAGTTTAAGTTTCTGATTTATATGTTTGAGATAGAAATGAATAGTCTCTTGTAAGAGAGCTTTCATATTTCATACAATCGATCAGAATTAGATTTAATTGCTTTAATTTCATTAGTTTATATAGTTTGTTGATTAAGATGATTAGAAATGTTAATGAACAGTCTCCTGTAAGGGAGCCTTAATATTTCTTACACTTATCACAATTTCTTTAGATTTCATTTTGATTAAATAACTAAATAGGTGTTGAAGATCGTAATGAACAACCTCCTGTAAGAGAGCTTTGGCATTTCTTCACCTAGCTTAGTTTAGTTTGTCTCTAAGTCCATATATATTGGATGAGCCTCGAAGTTTACTTACCTGGATTAATAGTAAATGAAACTCTAATTTGCATTCGCATTTTAGACCAAACAGTTACTAAATCTAATTTTAAAGTGACTTTAATAAAGTCAATGTGAAATTAGAAAGTGAAAAGTGACTTTGGAAATAAATGACTAATAGGTTCTTTATTAAAGTGGGGTGAATTAAAAAATAGAAAGTGAGATTTAAATTCACATTTAATCTCAGCCCTCGATCTAAAGCTATCTCAACCATTGGATTTACGGATTCCCCAAAAGTCACTTATGGTTAGGTTAAAGGAGGAAAAGAGGAAAAAGATCATTCAGTCTTTCATGAGCATGTTGAGAGAGGAGGAGAAGAAGGCAAGGAGAACTTTTTGAGTGGAGGGGGAGCAGAAAATACACATAGCAAATCCATACAACATCTTGGCACATTTCCCAAGGCAGTATTTTCAGATAACAGCATTTATTTAGCACGTTTACCGAGGAAAAATTTGTACAGCATGTTTGCACGCATTTCAAGGCAAGGTACAGCACTATTTTTTAGGATAACATTCAGCAGTCAAAGGCACAATTTCCAAGGCTATTTTCAGGGCACGAAAATCAAGGAGGGGACTGTTGTACGTGTCTCCGTACAGTTCCGTATAGTTTTGTACAGCCATATTTAGGCATGAAAATCGAGGCAACGAGTACAACAATTAATGTTGCATTTATTACTGTAATTTTTTGTTTGTTGTTGGCACAATTTTCAAGGTGGAACGTTGGCACAGAAATCGAGATAAGTGGGTTATTGTGTTTGCTGTAATTTTTACTATGTTTTTCAGTTATCTGTAAAATAATTTTCCAAAAATAAAGAAGAGCTCTCGAACTGGTTTTCCCCAAGAGTTGTAGGGGGTTTTTCCAGGGTCATGTTGATCAAATATCAGCGTGTCATTTTCTGTGTGTGTGGCTGAAAATATTTCTGTGTTTTTATTTCTGCAATTTCCAGCACTTTGAAATTTCCAGAATTTATGTTTTCAGAAAATATTTATTTTTCTAGCTTGTTGAATGTATGGTTATGGGAATGGGCATTTAAATATATGGAAGTAATAAGGAGAAACTGAAAACCAGAGTGGGTCACAAATTTCTACATTGTATCAGAGCTAGTTTGCTGAAAAGTGCAGTTTGCGACAGCAAAGAGAAAAATTACAGCAAGATGATTTTACACATAGAAAATTGAACCTTTACCACAGCAGTGTCATTTTCAGTTTATTAGGACAACAAGCATGTCTTTGGGCTTGAGGGTGGAGGACAGGTTGGTTGGGCATAGCAACTACAGTATATGGAAAGAAAGAATGCAGAGCATATTTAAGGAAACAGAAGTTTGGAGTATAATGGTGAATACCCAACAAAACCCTGTGAATGTGCCTACTGATGTTGTTCAGTTGGAAAACTTTAACAAGAAGAATAACAAGGGTAAGAGATTGATTCTGGATGGTGTTAAAGACCATTACATTCCCCATGTGAGAGGAAAGATACTTGCTCATGAGATGTGGACAGCCTTGACCAATCTCTACCAGAGTACCAATGAGAATAGAAAAATGGTCCTAAGGGAGAAGTTGAAGGCCATTAAGATGGTAAAGACTGATAGTGTTACTGCATACCTCACAAAGATCACTAATGTGAGAGATGAGTTCGCAGCAGTTGGAGAGGTCATTCCACCCACTAAGTTGGTGTGGATTGCAGTGAATGGCCTTCCCAGTTCATGGTTGAGCTTTTCTGATGGGATTGTTGCACGTGAGACCCTTCCCCCTTGAGAGAGGTTGTGGGATGATTACGTACAGAATGAAATCAGAAAAAACCAGCTTGTGGCAGCCAAACCAGTTGAGGAGGATGAGGATGTAGCATTGTTAGCAAGGGGCAAGAAGGGCAAGGGAAAGAAGCAAGCTTCCACAAGTGGTGGTGGGGGCAAAGGCAAAGGTAAAGAGAAGCAGCAAGTGAACAAGGAGGACTATTCCAAGGTGAAGTGTTGGAATTGTCAGAGGATGGGACACTATGTAGTTGTGTGTCCGAAGAAGAAGAAGAAGGGGAAGAACAATACCATGGCAGCATCAGCAGAGATAAAGGACTTTTCGGAGAGCTTTGACTGGGAGTTTGGGTTCATTGCTTGTGATTCCACTAGTGCAGTATCACCTGCCACGAAGGCTGAGAGGGAGTGTGTGTTTCCCTCCACTAGCGGAGCATCTTCAGGTATTTGGTATGTTGACAGTGGGGCCTCACATCATATGACACGATTCTGTAAGTACTTCTCAGAGCTTTCAGAGAGTGGCACTGATATAGAGGTGGTACTAAGAGATGACAGCATTGTTAGAGTAGTCGATGTGGGGACATTGACATTTGATAGGGAACCCAAACCTCCCTTGAAAGTGTCGGAAGTTCTATATGTTCCAGGGATGAAGAAGAACCTTATATTTGTCTCATCATTGGAGGACAGAGGGTATGAGGTACTGTTCAGGAGAAGACAGGTGCTTATAAATCCCAGGGGCGCTCCATCTGATTCAGCTAGAGTGATTGGTGTACGCCATGCAAAGGTGTATGAGTTTGCGTTTCAGCCCCTTTTGACATTGAGCAGTAGTACCGGCAGCAAAGCTAGCAGTTCAGAGTTGTGCGAGATTTGGCACCACAGGATGGGGCACATGTATCATGGAACCTTGAGGACATTGCAGGAGGTCACTACATGTGTGCCAGATTTTAGTTCTGATCACCTAGATACATGCAGAGGATGTGCTATGGGCAAGTTTGCCAAATCCCCTTTTCCTAGCAGTGACAGCAGATCGAATGGGATACTTTATTTGATTCATACCGATGTGAGTGGTTGGATGTCTCATGTTTCCTTGAGTGGATATGAGTACTATGTTTTATTCATTGATTATCACTCAAGGTGTTATGAATATTTTATTAATTATTAGTTAGATATAGTTATATTAGGTTTTATTAACTGAAAGGGCATGATCAAAGATCATGCCTCTTCACCAAGGGTCACCTTGAGGCTATATTTAAAGCCTAGGGGATCCCTCATTGTAATCATCTCTTATCTTCATCATTAATAATATATATTTATCAATTTTACCAGAGTTTTTACACTCCATTGGTATCGGAGCCATCGCTCTTTGGATCTGTGTGATCACCAGAATTTAGGAATCAAAGGAAATTCCAAAAATTGCAGATTTTTACCCAACCCCTTCTGCTCTCTCACGCCCACTCTGCCTTTGCTCACAAACCCTAATTCATAATTCCCTCACATTCAACGCTCACCCTCTCACACTCATAATTCCCTCACAGCCATACGGCCTCCCCCTCACATTCAACGCAGATAAAAAAAAAAAAAACAAACAAGAAAATTACGTTTTTTTTTTTTTTTTTAAATATCGATTTAAACAGTGACCATTAAATACAAGTAACAGGTATTAAATCGATATTTAGAAGCCGCTACAGACAACATATCTCCGCAAAGTCCGTGAAACAGTGTGACAGCAAGAATTACGTTTGTTGAGCCGGTCAAACAGCGAACATTTTAAATACAAGTTCGGGTATTAAAATCGATTCTTCAGCCGCCGTCTGCCGCAGACCAAGTTTCGGGTATTAAAATCGATATATATCATAACCGCATATAATAACCCGCTGACCGGTCTGAGATTCTCTGCATTCAAGAGCTACGGGTTAAGCGGACGGATTCACCACCTACAGTCAACCATTTGTCAACGTGGTGCGGAATTTGCGTTTAAAAAAAGATTCGTGAAACAGTGTGTCGTTCAATTCATCGGTATATTAAACAAATCGATTTGTTTAAATCATATGAAACACAGTGTCATTTAAACGGAACGGACACATTATTATAGCGGACGGGTATATTTTATAGCGGACGGGTATATTTTTAAGCGGACGGGTATAGTTTTTGTGACGGGTTCATCGATATTTATATATATAATAAATATATATATGATTATAACTTAATTTTTATATAAACTTTAATTCAAAATTAAAATTATAAAAAAATAATTATTATTGTTATATAATAATTATATAATTTATTTATATATTATATAATTTTCAAATAAATAATTATATAAATATAATAATTATATAATTTATTTAAAAACAATAATTATTATTATTATTTAAAAAATAATAATAATAATAATAATAATTAATTAATTAATTAATTTTAGAAAAAAAGGGGAAAGAGAAACTGGCAGAAAGATATTCCCCACCTCATACATGTTCGATGTCTTCGTCAATGTCGATGGCGGAATTCCAGAAGAAATTGGGAGATCTTGAGAAACAAATTAATAATAATTCCGAAGAATTCGGAAGGAGATTAGTCGATCTGGAAGGTACAGTTGCAGGGCATTCCAACGACATCAAAAAAATCCATGATACGACAAATCGAATAGAAAGACAAATGTGGCTAAACCATCATGAGGCCACAGAAAAGCAGAACGAAGCAATGAACAATATGACAGAACTCTTCAACAAGATAAATGATAAAATAGATAAGTTGAGTCAGACACAATCCCCAATATCTCCTAACAGGGAACAAAATCAACAAAACAGTTCCGCAGATTCAGGGAACTCGGAAGAGCATCAGGAAAAAACTGATTCCCCACATCATCAAGAAGATGGTAATGCAGATTTTCAAAATAAGAAACTCTAGAATGCATTCGCTAATCAATATCCCCTTCTTGTTCCACCATTAGCATATCAGCGCAAAGCCAAGATCGACCTACCCAAATTTGATGGTAATGAAAAAAATAGCGTTGCATGGCTTAATAAAGCAAAAGAATATTTTGAGATTTATGACATTACTAGTGATGACGAAAAAATTAAGCATGCTTCCATGAAAATGGAAGGAGAAGCATATAATTGGTATATGTGGTGGAAAAAAACAACGCTCGCTATCAGTTGGAGGAAATTTAAGGATGCGTTCTTCAAAAGGTTTCAAGGTATAAAAGAAGAAAAATTATTTTCAATGTTTATCAAATTACGCCAAAAAGGAGATGTGGATGAGTACACTCGAGAATGGGAGACCTTGGCAACACGAGTACCAGGATTGTCGGAATCTCGTCTAATCCAGTCTTACATCTCAGGACTTAAAATCCACATACAAGAAGAGCTGGAACTACATGAAATTACGTCCGTAGAAGTAGCAAGGCAAAAAGCAAAAGCTGCTGAAAAGAAATTTGAAAGATTATCAAAACCAGAAAAAGTATATTCGAGACGACGGTTTCCTCAATCTGAAAATGTAGATGACACAAAATATGTCCCTGTCCATCTTCGTGAAGAAGAAAAAACTATTTTGGAAAAACAAAGAATGCGAGAGGGCAAGTGCAAACGATGCGGTGAAAATTGGGACCCTAAGCACAGATGTGCTAATGGAAAAGCGAAGAATCTATACAGTTGTGAAGCAACTAACGATGCTAACAGTACTGATTCATGTATCGAAGGATTAGAAGACAACTTAGAGTTCTCTCCAGAAGTGGATGGCGAAATTATTCCACAAGTGTCATTATCAGCTATGACATGCATATTACAACCGCAAACCCTAAGGTTAAGAGGACATATTAAGAAAAACAATGTAATGGTTGTAATAGACACAGGCAGCACGCACAATTTTCTAGATTCAACCATGGCCAAAAGACTCAACCTCTTTGCTTTTCCCATGCCTAATATGAAGGTAATGGTGGCCGATGGTAAGAAGATTGAACAAGTAGGAAAATGCCATAAAGTCAAATTGCAGATTAAAGACTTTCATTTAGAATCGCCGTTCTACATCGTTCCATTACGAGGAGTAGATGTGGTCTTAGGAATTCAATGGCTACGAACTCTAGGTACTTATTCTGCCAACCATCAGAAGCAGTTTATAAGTTTTAAGTGGAAAGGGCAGAAATACAAGTTGTATGGATTCCAAGCCCCAGGAAATCAAGTCGTATCTTCCTCTCTGATGACGAAGATGACTCAAATAGGAGCGCCAACATCTACAGTACAATGTCAGCAGTTAGAAATGTTATCTTCAAAAGGGAGCCACGAAGAGTCGCCAGAAGTCAAGACAGGATCCGACCCTGTCGATATCAGATATTTTCACTATCCAGATCAACAACAGATTGAACTCAAGAATATGCTCCAGGACCTTTTTAAAATATGGGAAGCAAGAGCTCGCCGCTCGCGAAAACCAGACATTCGTCAACGTTGTCCATCGATTACATATGCTTTGGGGACAAAGCATCTTTAAGAGAGGGGCAATGTTATGAATATTTTATTAATTATTAGTTAGATATAGTTATATTAGGTTTTATTAACTGAAAGGGCATGATCAAAGATCATGCCTCTTCACCAAGGGTCACCTTGAGGCTATATTTAAAGCCTAGGCGATCCCTCATTGTAATCATCTCTTATCTTCATCATTAATAGTATATATTTATCAAGTTTACCAGAGTTTTTACACTCCACAAGGAGAACCTAGATTTATTTCTTGAAGACCAAGAGTGAGGTCTTCAAACGGTTTTAGGAGTTCAGAGCTCTTATGGAGACACAGACGCATCGGAATATCAAGTCCGTCAGGTCGGACAATGGAGGGGAGTACACCCTTGGTGAGTTTGTTGATTATTGTGCGGAGGCAAGCATTAGGAGGGATTTCACAGTTCCTTACAACCCCTAGCAGAACGGGGTTGCGAAGAGGAAGAACAGATCCATTGTTGGGGCTGCCAAAGCCATGTTACATGATCAGAGGTTACCATTGTTTTTGTGGGAAGAGGCCTGCAACACTGCTGTGTATTTGCAGAATAGGAGTATGCATCGTGCATTGGGGAATGTGACTCTGGAGGAGGCTTTTTCTGGGAAGAAGCCTGATGTTGTTCACTTTCGTATCTTTGGGTGTATTGCATACTCCTACGTACCCAAGTAGAAGAGGACCAAGCTAGAGCCCACCGCATACAAGGGTATCTTTGTGGGCCACAGTGAGACCTCAAAAGCCTTTTGAATTTATATTACTGCACGGAGGATAGTTGTTGTCAAGCGGGATGTGAAGTTCGAGGAGGACAGGGCTTTCAGGGGGTCACGAGAGTTAGAGTGTCTGGATCGGCGAGACACTTAGGAGCAGCTGAGTCAGCCACAGGGATCAGGAGGTACATCGATTATTTTGTCAGGTCCATCAGTGAGCAGTGGCTCACAGAGTCATAGGGGTGGTGATTTGTGCAGCATGCAGAGCAATCCGCAGAGCAGTTCACTAGGTAGTCCACTGATGGAACTTTCACACGGTACTTCAGCATCTACAAGCACAGGTTCAGGCAGGAGGACAGCAGACAGAAATTCAGGTGTTCAGGCTCAAGGAAGAGGAAGCCCAAGTGGCTTCAGGATACCTTAAGAGAGGCCACATCTGTTGCTAGGCCGAAGAGACTGGTCAAAGAGAGAAGACCACCTGAGAGGTTATATAGCTATATGGCAATGGTTTCCAACATCGTTGACTCTAAGCCTTCTAGCTATGAGGAGGAAGCTAGCTAGCAGGTCTGGAGAGAGGCCATGCAGGAGGAGTATTCTTCTATCATGAAGAATGATGTTTGGCAGGTGGTGCCGAGGCCTGAGGGAAAATCCGTGGTTACTTATAGATGGCTTTACAAAGTAAATCATGTTGCAAATGGCAGCATTGAAAAATTCAAGGCAAGGTTTGTGGCTAGAGGGTTCTCCCAGGTAGAGGGAGTAGATTATGAGGATACCTTCGCTCCTGTGGCTCAATATACTTCCATTCACTCCATTATATCGATAGCAACAGAGATGGGTTGGAAGATCCACCAAATGGATGTGAAGGCCGCATTTCTCAATGGCTTCATACAGGAGGAGGTGTACATCGAGCAGCCGCAGGGCTTTGAGGCACATGGGAAGGAGTCCCATGTATGCAGACTGAAGAAGGCCCTTTATGGCCTGAAGCAAGCTCCTAGAGCTTGGTACTCCAGGATTGATACATACTTGCAGGAGATAGGTTTCACAAAGAGTGATGCAGATCCGAACCTATACTTTATTATGATAGGTGAGGAGACTCTCATTCTCGTGTTATATGTGGATGACTTGGTCATTACGGGTGCAAAGAGACTCATAGAGGGCTACAAGAGAGATCTTGCGTCGGAGTTCGAGATGAAGGACATTGGCTTGATGCATTAATTTTTGGGCTTGGAGGGGCATTTCTTCCTGGGACAAGAGAAGTATATTGTGGAAATCCTTAGCAGACTCGACATGGAGGATTGTAGACCCATGTCGACACCTATGATCACTAACTGGAAGAAGCTTCACACTTCAGATTTTGAGTTGGTGGATCCCACATTGTATAGACAATTTATTGGTTCCTTGATATATTTGGTCAACACTAGACCAGATATATGTTTTGTAGTCAACACGATGAGCCAATTCATGTGTGAGCCCAAGAGGGTGCACTGGGTTGCTGCAAAACACATTTTGTGGTACTTTCAAGGGACTGTGGAGTATGGTCTGGATTATAGACATGGAGATGGAATGATATTGGAATGGTACATTGACTCTGATTGGGCAAGTTGTGCTTCTAATAGGAAGAGCACTTCAGGGTGTTGTTTTGGGTTGGGCTTGGCAGTGGTGTTGCGGTTCAACCGAAAGCAGCAGTCAGTAGCATTGAGTTCAGTGGAAGTATAGTACATGTCCGCCAGTTTAGCTAGTTGTGAGGCCATATGGCTTCGCAAGATGTTGTTTGGCTTATGTGGTCAGTCGTTGAGACCTTAGGTGATTTACTGTGATAATCAGAGTTTCATTAAACTCACGGAGAATCCAGTATTTCATGACAAGTCAAAGCATATCGACATCAGATATCATTTCATCAGAGACTATGTTCAGAAGGGAGCTGTGAAGCTTGTGTATATTCCCACAAATGAGCATGTAGTAGATATATTTACCAAAGCCTTACCACGAGGCAAGCATGTCTACTTCAGAGACAAGATGGGTGTGGTGAGAAACACCTTCCTCAGTAAGAAGGAGTGTTGAAATTTGGTTACCAGAGGACAGGTGGTTCCCTAAGGCTTTGATCTTTTGCCTAGGGAAAAGTGTCCAAATGTATTTCACTTTTTCCCCTAAAGTGACTTTATAAGTTATAAAGTCAAATCTAATTTAAAAGTGAGTTTAAGTGATAAAGTTACTAAATCTAATTTTAAAGTGACTTTAATAAAGTCAATGTGAAATTAGAAAGCATAAAGTGACTTTGAAAATAAATGACTAAGAGGGTTTTCATTAAAGTGGATTGAATTAAAAAATAGAATGCGAGATTTAAATGCACATTTAATCTCAGCCTTAGATATAAAGCTATGTTAGCCATTGGATTTAGGGATTCCTCAAAAGTCACTTAGGGTTATGTTTAAGGAGGAAAAGAGGGAAAATATCATTTAGTCTTCCATGAGCAGATTGAGAGAGGAGGAAAAGAGGGCAAGGATAAATTTCTAAGCGGAGGGAGAGCAGCAAAGACACACAGCAAATCCATACAGCAGCTTGGCACATTCCCCAAGGCAGTATTTTTAGACAACAGCATTTATTTGACACGTTACCAAGGCAGAATCTGTACATCACTGTTTTCACGCATTTCAAGGCAAGGTACAGCATTGTTTTCAAGGAGAAAATTCAAAAGTCAAAGGCACAATTTCCAATGCTATTTTTAGGGCACGAAAATCGAGGAGGGGACTTATGTACATGTCCATACATTGTCATACATCCATATTCAGGCATGAAAATCGAGGCTGCAAGTACAGCAATTAATGTTGCATTTATTACTGTAATTTTCTGTTTGTTGTTGGCACAATTTTCAAGGTGGAAAGTTGGCACAGAAATCGAGATAAGTGGGTTATTGTGTTTGCTATAATTTTTACTGTGTTTTTCAGTTCTCTGTAAAAGCATTTTCCAGAAATAAAGAAGAGCTCTCCAACTGGTTTTCCCCAAACATTTTAGGGGGTTTTTCTAGGGTTATGTTGACAAAAAATTAGCGTGTCATTTTCTGTGTGTGTGGCTAAAAATATTTCTGTGTTTTTATTTCTTCAATTTCCAACACTTTGAAATTTCCAGAATTTGTGTTTTCAGAGAAAAGAAAAAAAATATTTTTTCAGCTTTTTGAATGTATGGTTATGGGAATGGGTATTTAACTATATGGGAGTAATAAGGAGAAACTAAAAACCGGAGTGGGTCACAAATTTCTACAAGAAGGGATTGTGTTGAAGTGCAAGAGCATTATTATGTCGAGTACTAGAACAAGACTCTGTATAGGGTGGACTATTCTATAAGAGGAAACAAGATAAGTTTGTACAACCAACAAGGATAAATCATAAGGTAAGACAGTCTATGATACAGTGTTGATCTCATATAGACGGAGAAGGAAGAATACAAGCAGAGATCGAGATCTCTAGTCTTGGTGCTGAAACGTCCAAATCAGTGCAGGAAGGTGAAGGAAAGAAGGATCGGCTCAAGGAGTCATTGAAGAAGCAATGACAAGGTCCTAAAGGCATACATAGGTCAAGGGTCTGATTCATGGTCATGTTACTTGTCAAATGAAAGTCTATAAGAATAATTTCTTGTGGGTTTTCCTCTCTAAGAGGGAGAGGTTTTGGCCCTGGATTGAAGAGCCTAAATTTGTGTCTCGTGTGTTTTGGTAATTAACTTGATGATAGACATAATAAGCTAAAAAGAAAAGACATAAGTAAAAGAACTAAGCTCACAAGTAATTATCAAGAAGAGAATTTGAATTAAACCTAGCCCTACCTAATTCTCAACACTTTGGACATGTTGGATGCACATGGAGTCACTAAGAGAGTGGCATACTCTGGCAGGGGTTGGCCAGAGGATGTGGCATCAGCAGGCCACTAGACGGCACTTTGTTTGGAGACAATGCTCTCTCATGGGCACATTGGACACAGGTGCCATGGAGGTTAGGCACAGTATGTGAGGAGATAGACCACTTAGTTCTATCAGGGCAGATGAGGAGTAGCCCACATCATGGTGGGGTCACTAATGGAGTCGTGGATGAGTCCATGGAGTCATATGAGGATGCCTCTGGGGAGCATGAGAATTCATGTGGAGTTGTTGACAGTAGGCTGGATTTATATTCCGATGTGTATGGTGAGTAGTCAGGGGACTATAGGGAATACATTCAGGATTATGAGTCACATGTGATGATTCAACATGAGCAGCATATGGTGGAGCATGATTCAACTGAGGAGGAGGATATGCACAATATGAATGATGATCCTTTTGGGGAGATCCAGTTGGATAATCACGTTGAGCTCGTGATGGAGGATGATTAGGCACCCTTGGGATCAGCCATTGATGAGGAGCAGACAGATGTACAGACAGCCAACAGGGTGGCATTATTTACGTACACTTGTCCTCAGGAGGTGTTGGAGTCTAGCAGGACCGTTTTGCAGAGGATTGGTGGGCTAGAGGAGCGTGGAGTTTCCTATAAGGCGAGGGAGACAACAGTGCATCCATCTTTGGGTATACCCATTGATGAGGTGCAAGAAGATGTAGTGGCAGCCAGCAGAGTTGTATCATTTTCCCGCAGCATCCCTCTGAAGGAGTACATAGATAGGGCTTGCAGCACAGCTTAGCCACCTGGGTCCATTATAGGGAGAGAGGCAAGATTTCTTGGACAGATTTTGTTGGTTGATCGAGCATAGCATCAGGAGTTGAGCATGGACCAGTATCAGCCTAGTAGACATACTCCTTACACAGGTGTCCATACATTAGATTGGCGGGAGATCATGATTTGGTATCCTATTGATGGTACGATCTTAATCAAGGGCATACTGGAGCGAGGACCCTTAGACATGACGGGTACTACAGTTTTCAGTTGGCAATGGGATACAGATCGGCAACTCTTCAACATTCTGTCCCAGCATCAAGAGAGCAGTGTTAACATTGGATTGAGTTAGGTGATTGGACTGGAGAGAGGTGATGTGTTGAAATTTGGTTACCGGAGGACAAGTCGTTCCCCAAGGCTTTGATCTTTGGCCTAGGGAAAAGTGTCCAAAAGAATTTAATTTTTCTCCTAAAGTGACTTTATAAAGTTATAAAGTCAAATCTAATTTAAAAGGGACTTTAAGTGATAAAATTACTAGAGTCTAATTTTAAAATGACTTTAATAAAGTCAATGTGAAATTAGAAAGGAAAAGTGACTTTGGAAATAAATGACTAAGTGGGTATTTATTGAAGTGGGGTGAATTAAAAAATAGAAAGTGAGATTTAAATGAACATTTAATCTCAGCCCTAGATCTAAAGCTATCTTAGCCATTAAATTTAGGGATTCTCCAAAAGTCACTTAGGGTTAAGTTAAAGGAGGAAAATGAAGGAAAAGGTCATTCATTCTTTCATGAGCAGATTGAGAGAGGAGGAGAGAAAGCAAAGGAGAATTTTTGAGCAGTGAGAAGGAGGGCAGCATCACTTATATTCAGCAAATCCGTACATCAAGGACAGAGCACGAAGTTCAAGGCAAGTGCGCACAAATTTCGAGGGAGGAAAATCAGCTTTTATTGCAACACACTTTTCGAGGTTCGTACAGTAGCAAGGAGGTATAGAAATCGAGGTCCGTATAGCAGAGAGAGAAATCTGGTTTTCTGGATTCCATACAGCAGCTAACAACACGCAAAATGCGGTTCGTAAAGCAGTTGTACAGCACGAAAATCGAGGTAGCATTTTCACAGATTTCGAGGGAGGTCGTACAGTTGTTCTGGCACTGTTTCCGATGATGTCTGTAAAGCATTTAAGGATGTACTTTCTACTGATATTTTCTGTTTGTATTTGGGATGAAAATCGAGGCAGAGTTTTTCACGATTTTCGAGATAAGTACATTTATGAAGTTGTAATTTTTTCGCTGTGTAATTTATGTTTCACTGTAAAAGCATTTATCAGAAATAAGGAGCTTTCGAATTGGTTTTCCCCAAGAGTTGTAGCGGGTTTTTCCAAGGTCACATTGACCAAAAATCAGCGTGTCAAAATTCTGTGTGTGGCTGATTTATTTTCTGAGTTTTTATTTCTGCATTTCAGCATTGTGAAATTTCCAGAATTGGTGTTTTCAGAAAATACTTATTTTTTCCAGCTTGTTGAATGTATGGCTATGGGAATGGGCATTTAACTTTATGGGAGAAATAAGGAGAAACTGAAAATCGGGGTTGGTATTAAAATTTCTACATGGTATCAGAACTATTTTGCTGAAAAATGCAATTTGGGTCTGCGAGAAGAAAAATTACAACAAGCTGATTTTTCACACAAAAAACATTACCTTTACTACAACAGTGTTATTTTCAGTTTATTAGGACAGCAAGCATGTCTTTGAGCTTGAGGGTGGAGGATAGGTTGGATGGACATAGTAACTACAGTGTATGGAATGTGAGAATGCAAAGCATCTTTGAGGAGGTAGAAGTCTAGGATATCATGGTGCATACCGCACAAAACCTTATTAATGTGCCTACTGATGTTGTTCAGTTAGCAACCTTTAATAAAAAGAATAACAAGGGTAAAAGACTGATTCTATATGGAATCAAAGACATTGCATTCGTCATGTGAGAGGAAATATATATGCTCATGAGATGTGAACAGCATTGAACAATCTCTACCAGAGTACCAACGAGAACAAGAAAATGGTCCTAAGGGAGAAGCTGAAGCCCATTAAGATGGGTAAAACTGATAGTGCAGCTGGATATCTCATAAAGATTACTAATGTGAGAGATGCATTGGCAGCAGTTGGAGAGGTCATTACACCCACTGAGTTGGTGCAGATTGCAGTGAATGGCCTTCCCAGTTCATGGCTAAACTTTGTTGATGGGGTTTGTGCACGTGAGACCCTTCCCACTTGAGAGCGGTTCTGGGATGATTGCATACAGACAGAAATCAGAAAGAGCCAGCTTGGGGCAGCCAAACCAGTTGAGCATGATGATGATGTATCACTATTGGCAGGAAGCAAGAAAGGCAAGGGAAAGAAGCAAGCTTCCACAAGTGGTGGTGGGGGCAAAGGAAAAGGTAAAGGTAAACAAGGGAACACACAGAAGGACTACTCCAAGGTGAAGTGTTGGAATTGTTAGAAGATGGGACACTATGCAGTTGTGTGCCCAGAGAAGAAAAAGAAGGGGAAGAACCAGAGCATGGCAGCATCAACAGAGATAGAGGACTTTACGAATAGCTTTGACCGGGAGTTTGGGTTCATTGCTTGTGAGTCCACTAGTGCAGGATCACTTGCCACGGAGGTGAGTGTACATTTCCCTCCACTAGCGGAGCATCTTCAGGTATCTGGTATGTTGACAGTGGTGTTGAATCTTTAATTAAACTGAGGGGGGGGGGGGTGAATCAGTTTAATACATATTTTCGCCTTTTAAAATTTTCACCAAAGTTATTTACAGCTTAATATGTGAGTAATCGTATTTGCAGCCAATATTAATTTATTGTGATACCATACTTAAGTTGAAAGCAGCAAGCAATTAAGCAGATTGAAATAATCACCTCAACACATAAGAAGCACACATAGAGACAGCAGATGTAAGTGGAAACCCATAAAGGGAGAAAACCACATCTTATTATTGTTGTGATGCAAAGGCAAGCTCCAACTTCCTCTCACCACTGTTTTCTGCAGGCACCAACCTACAGGAGGCTCTATCCTCAATTTTGCAAGCTACAACTTGCAATTAAGCACCAACTCCCTTCAATTTTCTGCAGGCACCAACCTACAGGAGGCTCCAACCTCAGTCAGCTACAACTGACAGCTATCAAGATGCAACTTGATAGGGAAGCTCCAACTTCCTCAATTTATCAAAATGAAATTTTGCTGATTTACCTCAGATATCAGCCCTGTTCTGTAGCTTCTCCTTCTGTTATGCTTTTCTTAATCTTCTCTGCCTCACACTTCTATATTCTGCCTTCTCTTGATTAACTCTCTCTCTCTCCCCCTTTTTTTTTTTTTCATATCAAGATGATATTATTTATAGATTTCCTCATATGACTGTTTGTATTCTACTTGGAATTCGAAATGGAAAGTCATGTCTCTTTTCCTTCTGCCTTCTCACTCCTTTTATCTGCTTACTCAGAAAATATAACTGTAGGTATCAATTTAACATTTCCGTGGGAATTTGTTCTCTCTCGGAGACTTGCCAATGCATCACAAACAATAAAAAACAATTAAAATATTTACATTCGAATTACAAAGTGAATTCCAGCTCACTCATTCACCCTCTTGGCTAGCTGCGCATTTGTCTTTTCTTTGACCGTGTTTTGTCTTTTTCTGTGATTGTGTTTTAACTCTTTTCTGCTCTGTATTCTATTTTGTCCTCTACTGTGGTGTAATTGCTGTATATATGTAACAGTGCTTTTATATCAGTGCCTTTTAGAAAAATACGTGACTGCTGACTTGTAGCAAGTGTCTTGTTGATGTGGAACATTCTGCAGGCCGGAACATACATATATCACAATTGTATTACATTAATAATCGCCCTCCCCTTAAGCTGAGGCCCGTGGGTCTACAGACCATACGGCTTATTGCAACAGCGTTATATATATATATATATATATATATATATGACAGCGCCTTTTAATATATATATATGACCCAACTTTGTCTCTTGGCTTAATTATAAGATGATTTAATCATATAATCTGCCCTTTTAATACACCTTAACATACTCTCGGCGCATACAATAAAGCCTGTTTTAAAACATATAGAACTCCTTTCGGGCCCACCTGACACGTTTTCAAATGCAATTGATTGCAATCGCAAATTTCTAATTTGCGATATTTGTTGTGCAGTTTCAACCAACTGCGATATTGTGATGGTTGCAATATTGCGATGGTTGCGATGGTTGTGATAATGCGATGGTTGCGATATTGCGATAGTGCGATGGCGCAATGTTGTGATATTGCGATGGTGCGATGGCGCAATGTTGCGAAGTTGCGAAGTTGTGATATTGAGATGGTGCGATGGCGCAATGTTGCGAAGTTGCGATATTGCGATGGTGCGATGGCGCAATGTTGCGAAGTTGCGATATTGCAGGTCCCGCCTTATAAAAATTTGTATTATGCGCTCCGTATAACTTCATAAATATGCTTTGGACCTTTGATTATATGATGCGCTGCACATATACTCCTGCGTGGGTAGCGATTCCCGGAATTTGTGTTTATGTTATATGTAACGCCCGGCTGGGTAGTGATTCTCGGAATAACGGTTGTGTCTTTGCAATAACAGTTGTGTCTCTGTATTCGACTGTTCCTGTCTTTCGATAACGGTTCTTCCCTGTGCCCTTGCCTTACCTGCTTCTGTTGCTCGACCTGTCTCTGTCTTTGTTGCCTCCATTGCCTTCGCTGTGCAATTCCTCAACATAGTTTAATTAATAGACACCACTTCCACTGTTACCTTATATGATTCTGCTTACCCCTGACTGATCGATATTACAATTAACGCACAGCATATTCAATCTTGTTCGACATTTGCTTCCTCTGCTCCTTACTTAGTTTTTTTTTTTTTTTTTTTTGCTGCCTCTGCTACCTCTTTGCTGCCTCGCTCTATCGCTGGTTTCTTTGCTGCTTCTGTTGTCTCTCTGTTTCTTTCTCTTCTTCATGTCTAATGCTGCTCCTTGCTTCCTTCATTCTCCTTTTGCTGCCTCTTCCTTAAATGACCCTGTCTCTGCTGCTCGGCCCTCTCTACATCTTGCTCCTATGCTGCTCTCTTTGCCTATCTCTGTCTTTGCTGCCTCCTTTGCCATCAATGACAATATTTCCAACAGTCTCCCCCTTTGGCATTGATGGCAATCCACTTTTCTCTGTTTGCCTTCTCTTGCTTTTCTTGTTTGTTCTTCCTCCCCCTTTGACATCAATGGCAAAGGGTTGCTTTTTGCATTTCCTTTCTCTGACTTACGTTTAGGTCCTTGTTGCTTTTCCATGCTGAACGCTGATAATACTGAGATTATGCTGATCATATTGATAATGCTGATACTACTGATAATACTGATCCTGTGGACCTGTTTTATGCTTTCCTTGCTGGCTGTTCTCCCCCTGGAATGATATTTTCGTTTTTGTTCTTCCCCTGAAATTGTGCTTTCTCTTTATATCAGAGAGTAGCATCTGCAAATACTACCCCTAGTCTATCTCTCAAATATTGAAATGGTTCTCTAGCAAGAGGTTTAGTAAATATATCAGCTGTCTGTTCTTTCGTTGGTACATATTCCAATTTTACTATTTTCTGAGCCACTTGTTCTCAGAGGAAATGATACTTGATTGGAATATGTTTGGTTTTTGAATGAAGCACAGGATTTTTAGATATACTTATAGCACTTGTATTATCACATTTGATTGAAATAGGTTCATCAATGCTTACCTTCATGTCTTGAAGAGTTTGCTTCATCCACATGACTTGTGTACAACATGTTGCTGCTGCTATATATTCTGCTTCAGCTGTAGACAGAGAGATGGATGTTTGTTTCTTGCTTAACCATGCCACCGGACTTTCTCCTAGATAGAAAGCACCTCCACTTGTACTTTTCCTGTCATCAACACAGCTGGCCCAATCTGCATCTGTGTAAGTTGTTAAAGTGAAGCTTTTGCTTTTAGGATACCAAAGTCCATACTGTGTTGTTCCTTGTAGATATCTGAGTATTCTTTTTACTGCCAGAAGATGGTTTTGTTTAGGTGTTGCTTGATATCTTGCCACTAGTCCTACTGCTAGCATGATGTCTGGTCTAGATGCTGTCAAATACAGCAGGCTTCCTATCATGGATCTGTAGAGTTTTTGGTCTACATCTGCAGACCCATCATCAGCACACAGCTTGCATCCCGTGATCATGGGGGTAGTCACAGGTTTGCAGTCCTCCATTTTGAATCTTTTCAGCATTTCTTTTAAGTACTTTTCTTGAGAGATGAATATCCCTATGTTCTTTTGCTGAATTTGCAGTCCCAAGTAGAAACTGAGTTCTCCAATCATAGACATTTCAAACTCTGTTTTCATCTCATCAGCAAACCCTTTTGCTAGTTCATCTTTGTTGCTTCCAAACATAATACCATCAACATACACTACAACAATCAGGAGTTCATTTTCATGGGATTTTATATATAGATTGTTGTCTACTCCACCTCTCTTAAAACCCTATTTTTGCAAATATTTATCCAGTCTTGAGTACCAAGCACGAGGACCCTGTTTCAGTCCATATAGAGCCTTCTTCAGTCTGCACACATAGTCTTCTTTGTCTGACAAGGAGAAGCCTTCTGGTTGTTCCATGTAGACTTCTTCGTCTAAGTCTCCATTCAGAAATGCAGATTTTACATCCATTTGATATACTTTGAAGTTTTGGTAGCATGCAAATGCCAAGAAAATTCTGATAGCTTCCATTCTGGCTACAGGGGCAAATGTTTCATCGTAATCAAGTCCTTCGATTTGTGAATATCCTTTGCAGACCAGTCTGGCTTTATTCCTGATTACCTGTCCTTCATCATTCATTTTATTTTTGAATACCCATTTTGATCCTATGACATTTTTCTCGGTGGGTCTAGGAACTAGTTCCCAGGTATTGTTTTTCTCAATTTGATCCAATTCTTCATTCATTGCATTCACCCAAGACTTGTCCTTGCTGGCTTATTCAAATTTCTTTGGCTCTATTTGTGACAACATCGCTATGTATACCTCTTCAGTTTGTTCTGTTAGTTGCCTTCTTGTCTGGACCCCTGCTTTCTTGTCTCCTATGATCTGATCTTCGGGATGATTCTTCTGAGTGTATCTTGAGGGGGTTTTTGAGTTCAGTTTAGCATTTTTCTGATGTTTTGCTTGTTTCTTCATCATCTTGGTCCTCTTCTTCATGGTTTTCAGGATGGCTGTTGCAATCTATATCTCTTGTCTTGTTTGGAAGCTCTTCATCAAATCTTACATCAATACTTTCTACAATTTTCCGAAGAGTCTTGTTGTAGCATCTGTATCCTTTACTTTTGGATGCATATCCTAGAAATATCCCTTCATCTGCTCTTGCATCAAACTTTCCAAGATTTTCATCATTATTATTTATGTAACACTTGCTACCAAAGATCCTGAAGTGTTTGATTGAGGTTGGCTTTCCATGCCACAGTTCGTAGGGTGTCTTGTCACTGCTTGGCCTTAAGTGAGCTTTGTTAAGGATATGTACTGTTGTGTGCACTGCTTCTGCCCAGAAGGTTTGAGAAATATTATTCTCTTGCATCATGGCTCTGGAAATTTGTTGAACAGATCTGTTTTGTCTTTCTGCTACTCCATTCTGCTGAGGTGTTCTTGCAATAGTGAATTGTTGTTTTATGCCATGTTCATTGCATAGGTCAGCAAAGTCATAATCTGTAAATTCTCCTCCTCTATCTGATCTGATACATTTTAGCTTGCATCCAGTTTGATTTTTTGCTAATGCTTTGAATATCTTAAACTTTTCCAGTGCTTCTGATTTGTTCTTGAGAAAAGCAACCCATGTCATTCTGGAGAAATCATCTATTATCAGCATGAAGTAGGATTCTCCACTTGGTGTCTTAGTTCTTGCAGGTCCACACAGATCCATGTGCACAAGTTGGAGTGGTCTTCTTGTTGATAACTCCTCTTTGGCCTTAAAGGATGTGCGGGTCTGTTTACCCAATTGACAAGATTTGCATATGGTATTAGAAGGCCTCTTAATTTCTGGCATGTTTCTGACAGCTTTCTTCTTACTTAGTCTGATGATGTGATCGAAGCTTAGATGTCCCAACCTTTTATGCCATAACCATGGCTCTTCTAGCTTGCTAAGATGACATGCTTTATCTCCCTCTTTCACAATGTAAAAATTACTCTCTGTTCGAACACCCTTGAGCAGAGTCTTACCTGTGGTGCTGGATCTGACTTCACAATCTTGTGCTCTAAAAAGAACTTCACAGCCTTTGTCACACATCTGACTAACACTTAGTAAATTTGCTTTCAGCCCATCTACAAATAGTACATCTTGGGCCTTTCCTCTGCCATTGTTTATGCTGACTGAGCCTTTTCCCTTGATCTTTCCTGATTTATCATTGCCAAAAGTAACATTGCTAGATTTCCTTTCATCAAGAGTTATAAACTTGCTTTTGTCTCTAGTCATGTGTTTAGAGCAGCCACTGTCCAAATACCATTGGCTTTTCAGGGCTTGAGCAGTTAGAGCTAGGTCACACTTATTCTCCTTCTTTTTCCATTGGAGGCATCCTTTTGTTTTATATCTTTTGTGAGATGATGAATCACTCTATTTCAAAGGACATTTGAAAGGCATATGTCCAGCTTGATTGCATATAAAGCATTTGATCATAGTTTTTGCAGAATTGTGAGTATGAACAGAATTTCTTTGATTCATAAACCTCCTTGAAGTGTTGAAAATTAATCTTTGTCCATACTTTCTACATTCAATGATTTTATGGCCAAATTATTTACAATAAAAACAGTAACCATAGAAACTGTTTGCATACCTGATGTGAGGTTGTCTTCTCCAGTTGCTTGTTTGAGGCAGTCTCTTCATTGTTTGAATCTTGTGCAGGTTTGAATTACTCCTCCTTGTATGACAAAATGCAGCAATGTGTCCCAGCTTGTGGCAGACATAACATGTGGCATTCTTCATTGGAGGGAAGAATCTCCTTTGATGGTTTCCAAATTTTACATATTCAGGGGTCTTAGTATTTATTACATTCTTTGCTCCTAGAGGTTTCCTCTGATCTCTGTCTTCCTTATTGCAGATTTCTTCTTTTATAGGAATTATTTGAGCTGCTTCATCAGCCTTCTTTGCTTTCACAAAAATTATATTTTTGTGTTCCTTTTCTTTGCCTTTACTTGATTCTCCTTCATAGCCTATCCCAGTTTTTATTAGAGGAGATCTTTGAGCATCCAATATTTTATTCAACTTACCAGAGCTTGTCATTTGAGAAGGGTATATAGACACTTTCTGTTGAGCACTTTCTAATTGCTTCCTCAGACATACGATTTCTTCTTCCAGTTTCTCTTGTTCTTGAGTTTTATCCTTGATTTGTTGAAGTAACATATCTTCTATCTTCTTGGCTTCTTCAAGTTTTACCTTCAGTTGCATGAGGACTTCTGAATTTTTTTCTTCTTTCACACATTTGAGGAGAATCTCTTTTTGTTTTCTGCATTTTAATTTGAGTCTATCAATCTCCTCCAGTGCACTTCTTAGCTCCCCCTCAAGGTCGACTTCCCCTTCTTCTTCTTCTTCTAGAAAGAGTCCTTCAAGATCTTCTATGGCCATCAGTAAAAATTCAGAGGTTCCATCTTCTCCTGAGGATTCATCTGAGTCTTCAGATGCACTGCTGTCTTGCTGATCATAGAAGGATTTTCTTCTGAATTTCTTTCCTTTCTGCCAGTTCTTTGATGTGTCTTTCTCTGATTCTTGAGCTTGATTTCTTACTTTCTTATGAGGACACTTAGCAGCATAGTGTCCCACTCTTCCACAGTTAAAGAATTTGAAGGGGAGTTTACCTTTGTATTTACCTGAGCCTCTATCTAATTTCTTGACAAACTTTTCCTCTTCTTCATCTGAGCAAGAGCATATGTCTCCCTCTTCTTCTTTCTTCTTTTCTGTTTTAAAGGCTTCTTCCCTTGTACTTGGATTTTTCTGTGGGAGCCTCATTTCATAGGCTGTTAGATTTCCAAGCAACTGGTTCATGGTCAAGGTCTCCCAATCAGTTTTTTCTTCTATTGCAGACACCTTGGGATTAAATCTGGATGGAAGAGATCTTAGAATCTTTTGCACAATTATACTCTCTGGAATTTTTTCTCCAAGAGCTTTCATATTGTTAATAATTTCTGCAGCTTTTAGGAAGAAACTGGCAATGTCTTCATCATCATTCATTTTTAAGTTTTCAAATTGGGCTCTATAGACTTGAAGTTTGGCAGTCTTTACTTTCTGGTCTCCCTCATGTATGTTTTCAAGAGTATCCCATATTTTTTTGGCAGTGTTTTTGTGCATTACTTTAATAAACTCTGCTTCACATAATCCATTCAGGATGGCATTCATGGCTTTTGCATTAGCCACAAAATCTTGTTTTGAGTCCTTTTTTGTGTCAGTTGCCTTCGGGGCATATCCTAATTCCACAGCAGCCCAGACTTCTATTCCTAGAGACATTACGTATGTCCTCATTCTGATTTTCCAGAAAGCATAATTTTCACCAGTGAAGAAAGGGGCTTTATTGGTTGAGCATCCTTCTTTACTAGCCATATTGGGAACCTAGGATCTCCTTTCAGTTGTTAGACTTGTACAAAGGAAACCTGCTCTGATACCAATTGTTGAATCTTTAATTAAACTGAGAGGGGGGGGGTGAATCAGTTTAATACATACATTCGCCTTTTAAAATTTTCACCAAAGTTATTTACCGCTTAATATGTGAGCAATCTTATTTGCAGCCAATATTAATTTATTGTGATACCATACTTAAGTTGAAAGCAGCAAGCAATTAAGCAGATTGAAATAATCACCTCAACACATAAGAAGCACACATAGAGACAGCAGATGTAAGTGGAAACCCATAAAGGGAGGAAACCACATCTTATTAATGTTGTGATGCAAAGGCAAGCTCCAACTTCCTCTCACCACTGTTTTCTGTAGGCACCAACCTACAGGAGGCTCTATCCTCAATTTTGCAAGCTACAACTTGCAAGGACGCACCAACTCCCTTCAATTTTCTGCAGGCACCAACCTAAAGGAGGCTCCAACCTCAGTCAGCTACAACTGATAGCTATCAAGCTGCAACTTGATAGGGAAGCTCCAACTTCCTCAATTTACAAACTGAAATTTTGCTGATTTACCTCAGATATCAGCCCTATTCTGTAGCTTCTCCTTCTGTTTTGCTTTTCTTAATCTTCTCTGCCTCAAACTTCTATATTCTGCCTTCTCTTGATTAACTCTCTCTCTCTCCTCTTTTTTTTTTTTTGCATATCAAGATGATATTATTTATAGATTTCCTCACATGGCTGTTTGTATTCTACTTGGAATTCGAAATGGAAAGTCATGTCTCATTGCCTTCTGCCTTCTCACTCCTTTTATCTGCTTACTCAGAAAATATAACTGTAGGTATCAATTTAACATTACAGTGGGAATTTGTTCTCTCTCGGAGACTTGCCAATGCATCACAAACAATAAAAAACAATTAAAATATTTACATTCGAATTACAAAGTGAATTCCAGCTCACTCATTTACCCTCTTGGCTAGCTGCGCATTTGTCTTTTCTTTGACTGTGTTTTGTCTTTTTCTGTGATTGTGTTTTAACTCTTTTCTGCTCTGTATTCTATTTTGTCCTCTACTGTGGTGTAATTGTTGTATATATGTAACAGTGCTTTTATATCAGTGCCTTTTAGAAAAATACGTGTCTGCTGACTTGTAGCAAGTGTCTTGTTGATGTGGAACATTCCGCAGGCCGAAACATACATATATCACAATTATATTACATTAATAATCGCCCTCCCCTTAAGCTGAGGCCCGTGGGTCTACAGACCATACGGCTTATCGCAACAGCGTTATATATATATATATATATATATATATATATGACAGCACCTTTTAATATATATATATAACCCAACTTTGTCTCTTGGCTTAATTATAAGATGATTTAATCATATAATCTGCCCTTTTAATACACCTTAACATACTCTCGGTGCATACAATAAAGCCTGTTTTAAAACATATAGAACTCCTTTCGGGCCCACCTGACACGTTTTCAAATGCGATTGATCGCAATCGCAAATTTCTAATTTGCGATAGTTGCTGTGCAGTTTCAACCAACTGCGATATTGCGATGGTTGCGATATTGCGATATTGCGATGGTTGCGATATTGCGATATTGTGATAGCGCAATGTTGCGATGCGATGTGCGATAATCGATAAATTGCTCTTATTGCGAAGTTGCGAAGTTGCGATATTACGATGGTGCGATGGCGCAATGTTGCGAAGTTGCGATATTGTGATGGTGCGATGGCGCAATGTTGCGAAGTTGCGATATTGCGGGTCCCGCCTTATAAAACTTTGTATTATGCGCTCCGTATAACTTCATAAATATGCTTTGGACCTTTGATTATATGATGCGCTGCACATATACTCCTGCGTGGGTAGCGATTCCCGGAATTTTTGTTTATGTTATATGTAACGCCCGGCTGGGTAGTGATTCTCGGAATAATGGCTGTGTCTTTGCAATAACAGCTGTGTCTCTGTATTCGACTGTTCCTGTCTTTTGATAACGGTTCTTCCCTGTGCCTTTGCCTTACCTGCTTCTGCTGCTCGACCTGTCTCTGTCTTTGCTGCCTCTATTGCCTTCGCTGTGCAATTCCTCAACATAGTTTAATTAATAGACACCACTTCCACTGTTACCTTATATGATTCCGCTTACCCCTGACTGATCGATATTACAATTAACGCACAACATATTCAATCTTGTTCGACATTTGCTTCCTCTGCTCCTTAGTTTTTTTTTTTTTTTTTTGCTGCCTCTGCTACCTCTCTGCTGCCTCGCTCTATTGCTGGTTTCTTTGCTGCTTCTGTTGTCTCTCTATTTCTTTCTCTTCTTCTTGTCTAATGTTGCTCCTTGCTTCCTTCATTCTCCTTTTGCTACCTCTTCTTTAAATGACCCTGTCTCTGCTACTCGACCCTCTCTACATCTTGCTGCTATGCTGCTCTCTTTGCCTGTCTCTGTCTTTGCTGCGTCCTTTGCCATCAATGACAATATTTCCAACAAGTGGGGCTTCACGTCATATGACAGGAGTCTGTGAGTACTTCTCAGAGCTTTCAGAGAGGCACTGATATAGAGGTAGTACTCGGAGATGACAGCGTTGTTAGAGCAGTCAATGTGGGGACATTGAAATTTGATAGGGAAACCAAACCTCCCTTGAAGGTTTCAGATGTTCTATATGTGCCAGGATGAGGAAGAACCTCATATCCGTCTTAGCGTTGGAGGACAGAAGGTATGAGATATTTTTCAGGAGAGGACGGGTGCTGATAGATCCCAGGGGAGCTCCAGCTGATTCAGCTAGAGTGATAGGTGTACGCCATGCAAAGGTGTACAAGTTTTCATTTCAACCCCTTTTGGCATTGGGCAGTAGTACCGGCAATAGAGCTACCAGTTCAGAGCTGTGTGAGATTTGGGACCGCAGGATGGGGCACATGTATCATGGAGCCTTGAGGACATTGCGGGAGATCACTACAGGTGTGCCAGATTTCAGTATTGATCACTTTGATACATGCAGAGGATGTGCTATGGGCAAGTTTGCCAAATCCCTTATTCCCAGCAGTGACAGCAGATCGACTAGGATACTTGATTTGATTCATTCCGATGTGAGCAGTCGGATGTCTCATGTTTCCTTGAGTGGATATGAGTATTATGTATTATTCATTGATGATCACTCCAGGAGGACCTCGATTTATTTCCTGAAGACCAAGAGTGAGGTCTTCAAGCGGTTTCAGGAGTTCAGAGCTCTTGTGGAGACTCAGATAGGTCGAAAGATCAATTCCCTGAGGTCGGACAATGGAGGAGAGTACACCCTTGGTGAGTTTGTTGATTATTGTGCGGAGGCGGGCATTAGGAGGGAGTTCACAATTCCTTACAACCCCCAGCAGAACAGGGTTGCGGAGAGGAAGAACAGATCCGTCAGAGGGGTTTCCAAAGCCATGCTACATGATTAGGGGTTACCATTTTTTTTGTGGGCAGAGGCCTGCAACACTGCTATATATTTGTAGAACAGGAGTCTGCATCATGCCTTGGGGAATGTGACTCCGGAGGAGAATTTTTCTGGGAAGAAGCCTGATGTTGGTCATCTTCGTATCTTTGGGTGTATTGCATACTCCTATGTACCCAAGGAGAAGAGGACCAAACTAGAGCCCACTGCAGAGAAGGGTATCTTTGTGGGCTACAGTGAGACCTCGAAAGCCTTTCGGATTTATATTCCCGCACAGAGGAGAGTTGTTGTCAAGCGGGATGT
Source organism: Pinus albicaulis (assembly GCA_034641835.2). NCBI lineage: Eukaryota > Viridiplantae > Streptophyta > Pinopsida > Pinales > Pinaceae > Pinus > Pinus albicaulis. Next base: position 231,383,101 of record CM076581.1, on the reverse strand, counting down.
GAAGTTCGAGGAGGACAAGGCTTTCAGGAGGTCACGGGAGTTAGAGTATCTGGATCAGCCAGACCCTCAGGAGCAGCTGAGTTAGTCACAGGGATCCAGTGGGCAAGGATCGGGAGGATTCAGAGGTACATCGATTACGGTGTCAGGTCCATCAGTGGGCAGTGGCTCACAGAGTCAGAGGGGTGGTGCTTCGGGCATCATGTAGAGCAATTCACTAGGGAGTCCACTGATGGACAGTTCACACGGTACTTCAACGTCTATAGGTTCAGGTTTAGGCAGGAGGACAGCAGATAGACAGTCAGAAGTTCAGGCCCCTGATGAGGAGGAGAAGTTTCATTCTCCA